>JAPTOF010000005.1:3332500-3932500 GCA_028554755.1 Cordia subcordata
GATTAATGGCACTAGTGTTATCACAATAAATAGGCACATAATCATAATGCAAACCATAATCAAGCAAGTTTTGCTTCATCCACAAAATTTGAGTAACACAAGAACCAATGGCAATGTATGCGGCCTTGGTCATAGAGATAGCAATACTATTTTGCTACCTCCTTTTCCAAGACACTAAGGAATGACGAAGAAATTGACATGTTTCACTTGTGCTCTTTCGGTCAACCTTACAAAGAACCCTAGTAAAGCCTCTTTGCCAAGGATTTCCCTACACCCAAGAGCTTTACACAATCTTCCCAAGATAATCAAGTTGTGGTGTATATGTATCAACAATAAAAAGAGAGGTTTGTTAAAGCTAAATCACTACAACTTCTAATAAGAAAGATATGAAAATAAAGGTGCTTGTTTGCTTAAGGATATAGCAAGATTATAGCTCAATAATGAATGATTTCTAAGCAAAAAGATTTGAAAAAGATGAAGAATTGCTTAGAAATGCTCATGTATGAAAAGCTAGGTTAATTTCCAAATTGGGCTCAAAGAGGTATTTATAGAAGGAGGGGACATGTACCACCAATGGTTATACTTTCTAAATCTGGACGCTATTGGTAGGGGGTCCAGAAGACCGATAAGGGCTGCCCCAACCCTTATGTACTTTGCCTCTGCCAGCAGCCTTAACCGGCAGGTAGGCAAGGTCGACCGACAAAGCCGGAGCATTCCCCCGTCTTTCTGCCTTTGCTAGTAGCCTTCCCATGCTAGTTGGTCGACTGGCAGGGGCGACCGGCAAGGCCAAAAAGTGGCCTTACACCCCTGCAATCATGCTACTTTGCCTCTTTTGAAAATCTAAAGCATTTTTACAGTTCATGAGCATTTCAACAAGGCTTGAAATAGAACAATTTGGATCAATATCATGATTTGCAAAGCTCTTTGAAGGTATGAAGTTATGCACACAATCAAGAACAGCTTCAAAAAGCATTTCCTTTTTCGAAACAAGTTTGTGCAAGAGTGCAAAATGAAGTTTTAAGGAAATCATGCAAGTTTAGAGCTATAATTTGTATACTATGCAAAACAGCACTAGCCGGTACCCTTTATGTCGTCTTCGTCTCTGCCTTATATCTCTTTCTTCAACACTTGATTATTCTTGAACTTCTTCAAATCTCTTCAAGCAGTCTCTGTGCATTCTTTTGAGCTCCTTGTACAATGATTCTTGCATTCCTTGCTAGCTGTCTCATAGTTCAAATTTAAAGATGATTCTTTGTAAAGGATTAGCACTAAAAACTCATTTAACAGTAATAATTTGTATCATCATCAAAACACACAGTAGCCATCATTTAGCTAACATATTATAATTATGATTTATATAATTATAAAAAATAGATTATCTTATTTTAAATGACAAAAGGTCTATTTTGTTTCTTAATTAAAAAAAAAAAAATCATAACATGTGAAGGCCTCACTAATACTATAAATCCCATTCTTTATCTTATTCATGTTAATTAGCCAATTGCAATTATATTTTTTATTTTTCACCACCCTTTATTTTTTCTTTAATTCTCTCTCTTTCTTTCTCTCTCTCTCTCTCCTCTCTCTCGATAAATACACACACACACACACATACACACACACACACACACACACACACATATATATATATATATATTTCTAACTCTGGTTCATCAAATGTTATCTTTTATCAATTAGAACAAGCTTATTAGTTTTTAGTCCTTAATATCTCCCACAATCTCTATTTTTTTATGCCTAATTTAACTCTAACAAAACCTCTTTCTCTAATACCAATGTTCATGTTTTCTCTATAAAACTTTAATAAAGATTTAACTTTGAATCTTTACTATATTATGATCATTTGTAGTCTTTTTGCAAAATACACTTTATTTCTACTTTTACTGCATTTCTCTCTTATCACAAGGCAAAGAAAAATTTTCTTTTTCTTGTTGAAAGTCCAATCATTTTGCCAAGGAACTCTCAATGAGTATTGTCTTTTCCAATCAAATTTCTATTATAAGGCTTTATAATTTTAGCCTTTATACATACACACACACACACACACACACACACACATATATATATATATATATATATATATCTTCTTGTGGGTATATATTTTTATTTTGTAATTTTTAAAATTTAAATATGTCAACTAGAAATACGAAAGGCCTCATATTATAGTTTGACTTTTGGTATCCAAATCTCTTGAGCCACCCCTACTTATAGGTTAGGAATCAAAGCAAATAGTGAATTAGTTGATTAATTGTGGATTGAAATGATCATGGAGTACATAAGTTATAATTTAAACCCACTCAACTAGGGGTGTGCTTTAATAGTGAAATTGACTACCGAACTAAAATTTCGATTATGAGGAAATTGAGTTTGGGGAATTGAGGAATTTGGGGAAAAAATTTAGGTTGGGGAAAAAATTTTGGAGGAAATGGTTAGGGATCAGAACTAAATTTGAATTTAGGAGAAATCTAATTGCTGAAATTATTTTTTATCCTAATTCTTATCTAGGGCTTCTTTAGCTCTTATTTTTCACGGTTGTGCCCCTCTGTCTCTCCAAATCAACCTCCTAAATTCTTACAAGTTATAATATAATATACTTTGAATTATGTGTTTTATTTATATTTTGGAATTTATATAGTTTGGTTATATATTTGATCTATATTTTTGAATTTTAGATTATATATTTTTGTATATCTTTAGATTATAATTATTTGACATGGGTTACATTAAAATTAATTTTTAAATTTTCAAAAAATTTGGGATTCCTAAATACATAGTGATTTTTCTCTATTTTCCTAAAGTATGTTCTCTAATAGAGAATTAGAATAGGGAACTAATTGAAATCTCTTCCTAAGAATTACTTTGGTTAAAAAAAAAAAAACTTTGTGGATTAGGGTAGGGTTAAACACTCCTACAGAACACAAATTTTACTGTGTTGCGTAGGCACTTTGCAACTATGGAGCACAGTGCTCCTTAAATCATGTGTTATGCATGTTCTATTGAAACAACGCCATTTGACGTCATTTTAAAATTAAAAAAAATAAAACACATTTTAATATGTCAAAGCGAAGTCGTTAAAATCGTTGTTGCATTTTTGCATATAGGTTCTTTGAAGATTTATCTTCTAATGTCTAAGCATCTATCTTCTAATCTGTAAGTGAGATCTCTTTTGTTAAAATATTCTGAGCATCTCTCTTTGTTGAACAGTAATGATTGTGTTTTGCTCTATCGTTCTTTGTTGATAAGCTTTTATTTTGATGTTTTGTTTTTAATTTTGATAATTACAATTATACATATAGTATAATTGTTTCGAACCAATAGTTTATGTATTTTGAACATGTAAGGTGAATATTTTGAACTAATGCTGTTAATTTATCAAATATGCTAGTATTTTGTAAACTACTAGTGTAACATATGAAATACTATACTAATTTTACACATGTAGTGTATGAATTTTGAACCAGTAGTTTATTTAGTTTAAACCAGTAATTTATTCAGTTTGAACTAGTAGTTTATTCATTTTGAACCAATAGTTTATTTAGTTTGAACCAGTAGTTTATTATTTTGAACCATTATTTTTATTTTATCAGATAGCATGATATCAATTTTAAACCACTAGTTTATTCAGTTTGAACCAGTAGTTTATTCATTTTGAACTAGTACTTTACTTATTTTGAACCAGTTCTTTTTTTTATTTTGAACCATGATTTTTATTTTATCAGGTAGCATGATATTAATTTTGAACAAGTAATTTATTCAATTTGAACTAGTACTTTATTCATTTTGAACCAGTAGTTATTCAGTTTGAACTAGTTCTTTATTCATTTTGAATAAGGGCCCGTTTGGATTGGCTTTTTTTTTAAAGCGATTTTTTTAACAGCTTTTGAAAATCAGCTTTTTTTTAGAAGTTGAAAATTCTAGCTTCTAAAAAAAGCTGTATTTGAGCATTTTTCAGAATTTTAGCTTTTTTGGAATCCAAATCAAATAGTTATTACAAATTTAGTATAACTTTTTTAGGGAAAAAAAGTGTTTTTTCCTAAAAAAAGCCAATCCAAACTAGCCCTAAGTAATTTATTCATTTTAAATTAGTAATTTATTCTTTTTGAACCAGTACTTTATTCATTTTAAACCAGTAGTTTATTCATTTTGAACCATGATTTTTATTTTATCAGGTAACATGATATTAATTTTGAACCAGTAGTTTATACATTTTGAACTAGTAGTTTATTCAGTTTGAATTAGTAGTTTATTCATTTTAAACCAGTAATTTATTTATTTTAAACTAGTACTTTATTTATTTTGAACCATGATTTTTATCTTATCAGGTGATGTGATTATATTTTTAGGCTTATTTTAGTGATTTTCTAGAGTTAATTAGATGTTAATTAAAAATATTTAAACACTTTATTGTGTTTTTGGTGCAAGTAGAAACCAAAGGAAAAAGATAGCAAATTAAAAGTAAAACTTGGAAAGGAGAATTTTCTAAAAAAAAAAAGAAGGAAAAAAAGAAGCATGACTTTTGACCAAGACTTGCCAAAAGAATTAAAGGAAAAAGGAAATTTTCTTGTAGGCAAAGGAAAGAAAAAATTTGGAAACAAAATAAAATAAGAAAAGAGAAAGGAAAGCCAAATTGGCCAATAAGGCCCAAGTAGGTCTTGAACTAAAAGGCCTTATATATATGTGTGTGTGTGTATATATATATATATATATATATATATATATATCCACACACACACAGAGGCATGTGGAGGATTAGAAAGAGCATCACGAAGCATATCAGGTGGCATACCTTTAACAACAATATTTTTCTTTCTTTCTTATTTCTTCTTTAATTCTTCCCAAATTCGAGTGAGAAAATTTTCCTATGGGTCAGGTTCGAGCTACTAACAATTTGGGACAATTTTAGGCCAATTTTATGGGGAAGTCTTCTGAAACTTTCTCTCATATTTTTTATTTATTTTTGTTAAACATGTCTAAGTAGTTTGTTATTTAGGGTAGGATGACTATGTGATAATTCTCATTTTAAGGTCTCAAACTTGGATGGAATATTTTGATGTGTTTTATTTATATGATTGATGCTCTTCATTATTTTATTTCTATTATTTCATTTTGCTTGCAGCTGAAGTTTAATAGGGTACTTTTGTTCAATCATATAAATATTTTTGTGAGCTTTATTGTTAAAAACTATAGGTTGTACCAAAGTTTTCTACACATGGTTAATTGATAAATTTACCCTTGAATTTTAGGACAAATCTATACTCCGACAAGATAAAGGACTTGGGAATAAAGTTGCACCTCAAAACTAGGACTAGTTTATTGATTAATTTTAGGTGTTCAATCAATTAGATTCGTACTCTAATTTTCACATCAAAATAGGAAATCCTGATATTAGCTTGAAACTTGAATTTCACATAGGAATCCAATCTCTAAACCTGAACCAGAGAAGTTTTCAAATCTCAAGTTTTGGTTTTCATTTTTAATTAATTCTTTTTTTCTTTTTAGTTTATTCTAATTTTAGTTTAATTTCTCAAAATCAATTTTTTTAATATATTCTCATCAAGCACTTAGGCACTTTACAAGCACTTTTCCTTGAGTTTCCAAAATTGCGTTCCTGTGGATTGACCTCCCATTTAGCGCAGTACACTATAATCACTCATGCACTTGCGAGTTAAAACTTGGCTTAGAATTTGCACCTAATTTCCTATCGTAAGTCAAGCACATCAAGTTTTTGGCGTTGTTCCCGGGGAAGGACGGTAAAATTCTAGGATAGGTTTAGTTCTTGCTTGGGTTTTTGTTTTTATTTTGTTTTTAGTTATTTTTTTAAAAAAAATCCCAAAGTAATATATAAAAAGTTCAAAAAAATTGTGTGATTTTATTTTATGTATTATTATTTATTTTTGTTGCTGCTTTATTTTTAATCATTTTTCCTAATTTATTTATTTTCAATGTTCTATTTTCTATTATTTAGTTTATTTATTTAGAATTGTTTTTAGATTAGGTTATTTATTTTGTTTAGATTAGGTGGACTTTTAGTGTATGCTTGGGCGTCGTTCTTTGAAACTGCCTTTAGAACTTTTTAACCCCAAGCCACAAAGAATTTCTCATAGACACAAGAATCAAAGAATCTTACTCAATAACATGGCTCAAGATTAAGTGAACAATGCGGATCAAAATTAGGAAAACCTACAAATCAATCTAATCCAACCTTTGCAAGGTCAACCTACTCAACCACCTTCAATGACTCTTTACCAATACTTCTTGCCGAACGTCTATGCGCCTAACATTGCTATACAACGACATGATGTAAAAGATGTCAATTTTGAAATCAAGTATGGTACTATAGCGATGCTACCATCTTTCTATAGGAGAAGTAATGAAAGCCCAAACATTCATTTGCCTGAATTTCCAGAAATCTGTGCTGCTAAAATCCATATCCAAATGTGAGCCCAAAAGATATTAGGTTGAGACTCTTCTCATTCTCCCTTAAAGATAAGAATAAGCAATGGCTTTAATCTCTTGCAAATATAGCCATTACATCGCCGGATGAACTTCAAACAAAGTTCTTACATCGATTCTTTTCCATGGCTAAGACCACAACACTTAAAGCTGATATCATGACCTTCACCTAGCATGATCATGAGTTATTTCATGAGGCATGGGAGAGGTTCAATGATCTCCTTAGTCAATGCCCGCATCATAGGTTTGAGTTAACTAATTTGCTTCAATACTTCTATAAGGGTTTGACTGCACAACAAAAGATGATGGTTAATGTCATGAGCAATAGGGGTTTCTACAACCAAACAGCTAATGAGGCTTGGAGTAATTTAGATAGAATTGTAGAGGATTCCTTTCAAAATACAGCCTTAGAGAGAGTAGGGAAAATCAATGTTGAAGCTTTTAGAAAAACTGTGAATGAAGTAGGTGCTAGTGAGGATCTTAGTGCTAAGATGGATGCTCTTTCTAGGAAGTTTGATCATTTACTCTCATTAGGTGCCACTTCTGCCCCTACTTGGACTCAAGTTGAGTCTTGTGCTTTGTGTTTTGAGTCTAGTCATTCCACATTAAGATGTCCGCTAGCTTCTCAATTTCTAGGGTTATTCTAAGAACAATAATCCTTTCTCGAATACCTGTAACCCAGGGTGGCAAGACAATCCAAAGTTCTCATGATGACAAAGAAATTCCAATCCTTCCTATCCTTAAGCCTAATTTCAAAAGCTGTGTCAATCTTGTCCAATCCTCCAAGTTTTTACAATATGCCTCATATGCCCAAACTCAATGCTTTCAATTCTAATCCTTTACCATCCAATCCTCCCGCCCTTCTACCCACTTAGCTTGCATATGATGACAAGATTGATAAACTTCCCCAAATGTTTCAATCCCAATAGCAATCTATAGTAAAGCTAGAAACTCAAATGGGGCAACTAGCTTAACATCTAAGTACACGGGATGAAGGCAAGCTCCCTTGTCAACTGATAAGTTCTAGATAAGTGTTTAATTTGTATGTTAGACGCACTTGATTTTGGAATAGAATGCTTCTTAATCGATGTTTCTAATGTAATTTTGCATAATTGTGCTTAAGAAAAGGAGCTGAACGCATTATATATGGATATTGAAGCTTTTTGGACAAGTTTGTAGCGGTCAAAATTGACGTCGTCACGTGGAAAAATGCCGTTTGATTGCTACGCGGGTTTTGACTGGGTTGATCAAGATAAAAGATATTTTTTCTGGGCTTTTGGAAGGAATTAAATTAAACATTAGCAGACTTTTTATTTTGTTGGAACTTATATTTCAGGCTTTTACCTTTTTATTCTTTTTGGGCCAGGTTTCCTTATCCAACAAGAAAAATAGGTTAGGGTTTTTCTTATATAAATACCTCTTATTTGCACTTTGAGAGGCAGACAGCTTTTAGAGACGGCTTTTAGCAGACAACAGTAAATTTTATCTTTATTCTTTGGGCAATATTCATGGACAAGCTGTTCTAATTTCCTTTTCTAGCCGAGGATTAATCAAGATTTTGGTTCATCAATTCCGTGAGATCTAATTGTTTTATCCCTTTCATGTTATTTTGATATTTGCATATTTACTATTTCAAGAATTAATATTGTTCTATGATTGTTTAATTTTGTGCACGGTTATTCAATTGCATGACAATAGGTAGCCAATTAGATTAATTTAATTAATCTAAAAATAGTGGTAACCAAGTTTCCTGTGTAATTACGCAATCTAAATGAGCAATTACCGCGAGAGTGTTGAGTTTTAGAATCAGGTCTTTCTAGATTTTTAATGCTGCCGTTAAATAGATCTTGCGGGCATCTCTAGGGATTAGAATGTCTAATAGGTAAGGCGATAGCGGAAAAAATCGTAGGGGATTTAAACCGTTATTAACTCTGTAAGGAAAGATGAGGGTATTAGGCCGAGCCAATAACCATAACTGATTTATCGAAATAGTTGAAAGTATTTTTGCATCTAGGATCGGATTTGTTGATCGAAATTGCGATTGTTCCTCTGGCTAGATTTTATTCTCGTTGATTTTCTGATTTTACAGCCTTGCATTAATTTAGAATTGCATATTTTCGTCATTTTAATTTTTATTTATGTTTTTTTATTTTCTAGCCAAGTTGCATGCCCACGCAGCGTGACCAGTGGCTGGACAGTTTGGTTTATTTTACTTATTTTTGCATTTAAACCCCCTATTTTGCTTGTGACTCACTTGATTAATCTACTTGACATAATTAGCATATTCTAAATTTCTCCAATCCCTGTGGACTCGACCCTTTTCTCACCGCGTACACAAATTAAAGTTGCAAGGTAAGAAATAGGAATATATTTTTGATGGTTTCGACGCCCATCAAATTTTGGCGCCGTTGTTGGGGATTGGTGCTGAAATTTTTTTGCTTTTTATGACAAGGTCAAATCATACAGGTGAGTTGCATTTTGATCCAGAGATTAAAAAGACCGCAAAGAGCTTGAAAAAAGAAGCAAAGTTGCAGAAACAACTTAAGAAACAATCCGAAACATCACAAGCTTTGTCCGAATCATCTAGTGAGTCCAAAAAAGAAGACGAGATGGCTAAAAATAATAAAAATTTACGTGAATTAGTCGCTGTCCCTTTGAATCAATCACCTCTTTGCATCACTTATCCGGAGCTTAATGTCAATTTCGAGCTAAAATCAGGATTAATTCGTCTTTTACCCACTTTTCGTGGGTTGGAGAATGAAGATCCCCATAAACATCTCAAAGAGTTCCATATAGTTTGTTCAACTATGAGACCCAATGGTATAACAGAGGATCAAATTAAATTAAGAACATTTCCTTTTTCCTTAGCGGATGCAGCAAAAGAGTGGCTATTTTATCTTCTATCCGATTCCATCACTACTTGGGGAGATATGGCTAGAGCATTCCTTGATAAATTTTTTCCAGCTTCTAGAGCTGTAGTAATTAGGAGAGAAATTTGTGCCATCAAGCAAAGAGATTCAGAGTTGCTTTACGATTATTGGGAGAAATTTAAGAGACTTTGTGCAAGCTGCCCCCAACATGGGATTTCTGAACAATCTCTCATCCAATATTTTTATGAAGGATTGCTTCCAATTGAGAGATGAATGATGGATACTGCTAGCGGAGGAGCAATTGTCGACAAAACACCTCGAGAGGCTAGAGATTTGATTTCTATCATGGCTACAAATTCACAACAATTTGGGAATAGATACGAGCATTCAAAAAGAGTTAATGAGGTAAATGTTTCTTTCCTTGATTCAAAGTTAACTCAACTAACTTCTCTTGTTCAAAGTTTGGTTGCAGGTGGTAGTGTTCCAATTCAAAAAGTTTGCGGAATTTGTGCCATGGCGGGACACCCAACTGATATGTGTCCTACGCTCCAATAAGAGGATCTACAACATGTTAATGCCATTGGAGGTTTTCCTAGTTCACCACAGCAAAGATATGATTCTTTTTTGAACACATACAACCCAGGTTGGAGGGATCACTCAAACTTGAGTTATGGAGCAAGGCCACAAAATTTTAATTCGTCAAATTCGCAACATTTCCATCCACTACCAGCCCCATCACCGCAGCCCACACCTTCAAGTTCAGGTACTTCTCTTGAGGATATTGTGAAATCTCTTGCTCTTAATACTGAACAATTTCAACAGGAAACGAGGGCAAGTATAAAGAATTTGGAGACACAAATGAGCCAATTAGCAACATCCATAGGTAGGTTGGAGTCCCGTGGTAAATTACCTTCTCAAACAGTTGCTAATCCAAAGGAAAATGCATGCGCAATCACTCTACGAAGTGAAAAAGAGCTGCTAGACAGCCACTGTCAAACTAGGGGTAGGCACGCAAAGTTGACAACACTTGAAACAAAGAAAAAAAATGAAAAAGAGGGTACAAAACACGATGAAAAAATGGCGGGCAACAATGAAACAGAGCTTAAAAATAGAGCAAAGCTAATGGTTAAGCCTCATTTCCCCGAAAGATTCACAAAGTCCAAAAAAGAGAAGGACGAGAAGGAGATTTTTTAGCTTCTTCGCAAAGTTGAGGTAAATATTCCCTTACTTGATGCAATTAGACAAGTGCCTCGAATTGCAAAATTTTTTAAAGAATTGTGCACTAACAAAAAGAAGCTCGTTGGGAATGAAAAGATAAGTGTGGGGGAGAATGTCTCTGCCGTGCTTAAAAAGAAGGATTTGCTTTTGAAATGCAAGGACCAAGGTATGTTTGCTATTTCTTATCAAATAGGTTTTTTAGGTATTAAGAAAGCTATGTGTGATTTAGGAGCATCCATTAATGTCATGCCTAAGTCTATTTATTCTGCTTTGAATGTGGGACCCTTGAAAATAGGACCTTTGAAAGAAACAAGAGTTGTTATTCAATTAGCTGATAGGTCTTTGGTTTATCCTGAAGGTGTCCTAGAAGATGTTTTAGTGCGAGTTGATGATTTGGTCTTTCTTGCTGATTTTTATGTGCTTGATATGGAGGAAGATTCATCTTCCAACTCTTGTGAAATTTTGTTAAGCAGACCATTCCTTAGTACAGCTAGAACTAAATTGATGTGCACAAAGGTATTCTCACTATGGAGTTTGATGGAGATATTGTTAAATTTGATGTTTATAATGACATGAAAAATCCTAGTGAGATGTCTTGTGTTTTTGCTTTAGAAACAGTTGATGATAATAAGCTAAGTGTTACATTTTGTGAAAGTCCTACTCTTAAAAAGCTGAAAGAATTTAAGAAGACCTTTGCAGGTAGCACTAACTTGCAGGAATCAATTGCCAAGGGGAAAAATCAAGGAAAGCTAATGGGAAAAATTCAAAATCGCTTGAATCCACCGATGGTGGACAAGAGGGGTGCACATAGGAAGTTACAACCCCAAGAGTTGGAGAAGAAAAAAAGCAATGTTTGTGGGAAGGCAAAAATTCGCAAGAAAAAGAAAAAGAGTTTGCAAGAAAAAGTTATTGATGGAAAACAATTTTTAGTGGGACAAAAAGTTTTATATCATCACTCTGGTTTTAAATTATTTCCCAATGATCCACAGACTAAATGGGTAGGTCCTTTTATTATTACTAAATTGTTTTCTTGTGGTGCAGTTGAAGTGAAGAGCTCGAGTAATGACAAAGTCATCAAAGTTGATGGACATCGTTTGAAACCCATTCGTGAGAGAATTGAAACAGAAAAGCCACCGAATAAAGCTTAGATGAATTGGTTATGTTAAGCCAATGACATTAAACAAAGGCGCTGGTGGGAGGCAATCCACAGAGTTAGAAATTTCAACTTTTTGCAATTTTTTTATTCTTTTTAGGAATTTTCTTTTATTTTTTATTTTTATTTTTTTTTTCCTTGAGAATCCTAACTTTGATCTGAATATGTTGTATGAAAGTTTTGATGTTTACAGATAGGAGTTGCCTTGGAATTTTGGTGAGTTTTTGAACTATTTTATGAAAAATTGGGCACTGAACGCTTAGGCATGGGCACGCAAAGGCTATTTTGAAAAATCATAAAAATTTGGTGCAACAAAGATCAAAGCTAAAAAAAAAAAAAAAAAGAAGGTGAATCTCATTGAGTACCATGGCCCTACTCCGGATGAATAATATCCAGTTCCATCATCTCCCGCACCTCTTTCAAGGGAAGTCCTCTTACATTTTTCCCCCCTCTTACTTGTGTTTTATTTTTCTTTTATTTTATTGTTTTCTTTTCTTTACACATTGAGGACAATGTGCGTGATAAGTGTGGGGGAGGACTATTTTGTGTTTTTGTTTTTGTCTTTTATTTTGAGTCTTTATAAGTAATTGTATTTTATTTAATATTGTTTGGGTCTTCCTGTGTCTTGTCTTCATGAAAAAAAAAACAGAAAAAAAGAGAAAAAAAATTTTGTCAAGTTTTTGTTTTCTTAGTTTTATTTTTCCAAATATTTTTGGCTCAACTGTCTACTTTGTAAACTTGGCATTCCTCATGAAAAAAAAAAAAAATCTAATCCCCATGCTCGGAAAACTTGCTTTGGTTACAACGGTAAGTTAGTACATACAGTGAATCCATCCCCATTGTTTTTGTCTTTTGATAGATACTTGAACACGCTATGCTTGAACCTTGCTTAATCTTAACTTGGGCTGAAAATGTGCATGTGCTTAAATTGGAAGCTAATGCTTAGGTAGAGTTTGAGAGGTATTTGCCGTGATTTATTTTTGTCGTAAAATTGTGAAAAAGTGCGTGTCTAGGAAAGTTATGTCGAGGTTGAGGTCACTCCTGCAAAAGTGATGAAAGTGAAAAAAAGAGCGCAAAAATGAATGAAATCAAAGTAAATGCGCACCTTTTTACTCCGCTGGTCTCCAAAAGAAAGAAAAAAAATGGGGATTCATGAGAAAAGCTAAAAGCCAGTTGGAATTGTGACCAACTGAGTAACCGGGGACATTCATCAAAAATGTTTGTCATCGCATAAAAAGGTTGGATGACATTCTAGGTAAATCATGAAAATTGTGGAAAAAGGCAATTGAAGTGATCCGGCTTTCCGGCAGCTAGGCCTAGGCATAAACTTATTTTCTTTGAGGAAAAATTGCATATCAAGGCAGTACTTTGATCTCTCTTCTTTGCGTTAGCATAATTATACTTGGCTTAAATCTCTTTTACGTGCTTAAATGGAGCAAGGTTCATTTACATAGTGTTTTGGGTGCTAACAAGGTGACTTGTACATGTGATGGTTGTTGTTTTGACTTGCTGAAAAACTGGCTTACCTTTGTTTTTCCTTTCAAGTTTCTTTGAGTCGAGGTGGAGAAACTTTTGAAGGATTATATGCCTATGTCTACTTTGATGGATGGTTGAGTTAGCTTGAAGTCCAGTGGAAAATTCTGATGGAATTATTCTTGAGTGAACTTTGTGGCTATATTTTTTATGAAAATGTTTATTTGTGGGAATTTTCTTGCTAAGTCAGGCTTCTTCTTGAAAATTTTTAGTCAAGTCAAGTCTTACTTTTGGAAAAAGTGCTGCAAAAATTTGAAAAATTACTGCACTCTTTTGGCTAAAAACATTGCGAGTTGGTTGAAAGAAGAAGAAAATTTAGTTTGTCAGTATGATAACTTGCTTGTTTTTATAAATGCTTGAATTGGGTCAGGACTTGTGCATTTGTTGAGAGGTTGTGCTTGAATGACTATGTTCCTGTGATTGAATGGTGACATGATGGAATGTAGAATGATAAAATTAGTAGATGAACTATGAAGTTGAAACTTTGATGAACACATGTCTTAATTTTGTTCTGTACTTTGGATTCTTTTAAAGTTAGCTATGTTCATGAAAGTACAGAAATTTTTATTGCAAGACTTGCATTATTTTTTGTTGTAAAACTTGGAATCTTTGCATAATTTCGGTCTTGGTCAATCTTGCCTGTGAATTCCCTGTTCTTAGTTGCTTTCATGCTTGAGGGCAACCATGGTTCAAGTGTGGGGGAATTTGATAAGTTCTAAATAAGTGTTTAATTTGTATGTTAGATGCACTTGATTTTGGAATAGAATGCTTCTTAATCGATGTTTCTAATGTAATTTTGCATATTGTGCTTAGGAAAAGGAGCTGAACGCATTACATATGGATATTGAAGCTTTTTGGACAAGTTTGTAGCGGTCAAAGTTGACGTCGTCACGTGGAAAAATGCCGTTTGATTGCTACGCGAGTTTTGACTGGGCTAATCAAGATGGAAGATATTTTTTCTGGGCTTTTGGAAGGAATTAAATTAAACATTAGCAGACTTTTTATTTTGTTGGAACTTATATTTCAGGCTTTTACTTTTTTATTCTTTTTGGGCCAGGTTTCCTTATCCAACAAGGAAAATAGGTTAGGGTTTTTCTTATATAAATACCTCTTATTTGCACTTTGAGAGGGAGACAGCTTTTAGAGACAGCTTTTAGCAGACAACAGTAAATTATCTCTTTATTCTTTGGGCAATATTCATGGACAAGCTGTTCTAATTTTCTTTTCTAGCCGAGCCATCAATTCCGTGAGATCTAGTTGTTTTATCCCTTTCATGTTATTTTGATATTTGCGTATTTACTGTTTCAAGAATTAATATTGTTCTGTGATTGTTTAATTTTGTGCACGGTTATTCAATTGCATGACAATAGGTAGCCAATTAGATTAATTTAATTAATATAAAAGTAGTGGTAACCAGGTTTCCTGTGTAATTACGCAATCTAAATGATCAATTACCGTGAAAGTGTTGAGTTTTAGAATCAGGTCTTTCTAGATTTTTATTGCTGCCGTTAGATAGATCTTGCGGGCATCTCTGGGGATTAGAACGTCTAATAGGTAAGGCGATAGCGGGAAAAATCATAGGAGATTTAAACTGTTATCAACTCTGTAAGGAAAGATGAGGGTATTAGGCCAAGCTAATAACCAAAACTGATTTATCGAAATAATTGAAAGTATTTTTGCATCTAGGATCAGATTTGTTGACCGAAATTGCGATTGTTCCTCAGGCTAGATTTTATTCTCGTTGATTTTCTGATTTTACAGCCTTGCATTAATTTAGAATTGCATATTTTCATCATTTTAATTTTATTTACGTTTTTTTATTTTCTGGCCAAGTTGCGTGCCCACGCAGCGCGACTAGTGGCCGGACAGTTTGGTTTATTTTACTTATTTTTGCATTTAAACCCCCTGTTTTGCTTGTGACTCGCTTGATTAATCTACTTGACGTAATTAGCATATTCTAAATTTCTCCAATCCCTGTGGACTCAACCCTTTTCTCACCGCGTACACAAATTAAAGTTGCAAGGTAAGAAATAGGAATATATTTTTGGTGGTTTCGACGCCCATCATCAACCAACGGTTAATCCTAGAGGTTAATGTAGCTTTGCGCAAAATGATACTACACAAGATCAAGCTAAAGCTATCATGACTCTTAGAAACAGAAGGGTAGTTAACACTAAGGAGGAAGGAACGAGTGACGCTAGGCATAAAAGTGAAGAGAAAAAGAAGAGAGATAAGGAAATGACTAGTGATGAAATTGAATTGGCAATGAAAGAGGATTAGAGAGAGAGATAGGCCTCAACAAAGAGATGGGAAACAAATTGATGATATTGATGGTGATAGTCCTCCTAAGGTTCCTTACACTTTGGCCTTAGAGTGACCAAAGCCTAAAGATGATCTGAGGCAATCAAGGGTTTCAGATAATCTTAGGAAGATAAAGATCATGCCTCTTGTGGATGTACTTCAACAAATTCTTACATATGCCAAATT
This sequence comes from Cordia subcordata, assembly GCA_028554755.1. NCBI lineage: Eukaryota > Viridiplantae > Streptophyta > Magnoliopsida > Boraginales > Cordiaceae > Cordia > Cordia subcordata. The sequence goes on from JAPTOF010000005.1 coordinate 3,348,233, forward strand.
TTTGAAGGATTTTTGTGTTAGAAAGAGAAGAACTCCCACATTCCAAAGAAGGTAAGACTCACAAAAAGAGTAAGTAGCATTTATACTAGGGGCCTTCCGCCAAGTTTAGAGATCCAAGAGCATTCACCATTTCTTGCATTATTAATGATCATAAGGTGGACCATGCCCTTTTAGATCTAGGATCTAGTGTCAATCTTATTCCCTACACCGTGTACGAGCATTTAGGCTTGAAGGAGTTGATTCCCACCAATGTCACCCTTCAATTAGCAGATAGGTCTAAGAGGTGTCTTAGGGGGATAATTGAGGATGTTATGGTAAAAATAGAAGAATTTTTATTCCCCATCAATTTTATTGTTTTAGACACGGACTCAGGTCCTGACATTAAAAGCATGACACCAATTCTTTTAGGGAGACCTTTTCTAACAACAGCGGATGATGTTATACATTGTATGACTAGTATGTTTGGGCTAACTTTCAGAAATTTTGGAAGACTAAGCTAAAGGTGACTGAGGCAACCAATCAAGTTAGTAGAGATTATGATGAGGAGGAGTTCTAGGTTTTGGGAAGAATCCTTGAAAAAACTATGGGTGTGAACTACTTTGGGAATGCACGTTGTTGATATCCTACGACTTTGGTAAAAAGTGGATGTACATTAACGGTTTTGATATGAGTGCCCCGCCTTGCATGGTTTTCTTTAGTGTGCTTTAGCCATTCGAGTTTGTTTCATTATTATGTATTAAGAAAAATTTGAAAAAAAAATGAGAAAAAGTGAAAATTTGAGAAAAATGAAAAGAAAGCGAGAAAGTAAACAAATTAAGAAAAAAAGTGAAAGAGGGAAAAAACCAAAAAGGCAAGAAAAAAAGTGGAAAAAATGAAAAATGCTGAATAAGTGTCCAATGACATGAGTTGTTCTTTTCTTTTCTTGTTTCTTGTATGTTGAATAAGCTCTTCCCCTTTAACCCAATAAATCATGTTTTAGTGGAAATTGAGCAAGTGAAGTTATGTACTTTTCTTTTTTTTGTTCCGTTGTAAAAGGTCAAATGATGTATTGAAGGAGCCATGATAGTAGAGGGGGCACAAAGTATCAATGCCTAGCCACGTGTGTTTGTTTTCAATCTTAATAGTATAGTGGCTTAAACATACTTGAAGTGTTCCTAAAGGAGTAAGGCCCTTTGTTGATTGAAAGTAGATTGAGTCATTGCAACCAGTACTCTTATGAGAAGTATGAGAGTATGTTTTGAGTCAGTCTTGCTTGGTGACAAGTAAGAGATAGGTTTGGGGTTGATGATTTGATTATATTTTCAAACTTTTTTAGTGATTTTTTAGAGTTAATTTTGAACCAGTAATTTATTCATTTTAAACATACAAAAGAAATGTTTTGAACTTTGACTTTTAGTTTATCATATAGCAGAACATCGATTTCAAGTATTTTTATAATGTGAAAATTTAATATATTTTCAAAAAGATTTCACACATTTTGTCAGTGATATTCATAAGTTTTCAGAGTGATATTTAAACATGTACTGAGATTGAACATCACTTTCATGGAACACATTATATATATAGTGTGAATATTTGTATATTTTGCAGTAGCAATTGTTACATTTGTGCCGATGTTATTGATTTGAATGAAGTTGTCGGAGTTTTTTAGTCGCAAGAGAGGCTGTTGTCTTCGGAGTCGCAAAATAGACAAAGAAGTTTTGTGCATGTTTTAGATGCAGCATTTTGGTGCTTTTGGGAGTTTTGGCTAATTTAGGTCTTATTATATAGCAAGTATATCTTACGCAGAGGAAGATGTACGGTAATTATTAGATGCACAGTAATTAAAGAGTATAGTATAGGGACTACCTACGAAACTACTATAAATCTTGATTTTTTTCCCTTTTTTTACTATAATTCTTAATTAAGAAACACAAAAGAGATAAACTTTTTCGAAGATAATCGTGTTATTTGCTGTCCAACCACATATTTTACCTTTTTTGTACCAGAAAAACAAGAAAAATAAAATAAACGTTGAATATTCAAATGAGACATAACCAAAGAGGAAAAGGCAGAACAGATATCCCAAAAAAGACGTGGCTGAGGTGCCTCCTCTATGGAAAGCTCGGTATCAAATTTAGATTCTCTCTATCTTCCAGCCACCAAAATACTTCGTGTATATATATATATATATATATATATATATATATTACTACTACGAAAATTAAAGCAACGGATTGTTTGGAAAAGCATGATATTGTTTGCTGCAACAAATGGCTTTGCTCTCTTTTAACCGTTGGTTACCGCGTCAACCACTTTGTTTGCATTCACAGCCACAGAGCCGTAAAGTTGTGGTGGACAACTTATCTTCTTCAACTCGAGCAAGACGAAACAGCGGCTCTGAGAGCTTAAAACCCATTGTAGTTAATGGTGACCCTCCAACTTTCGTCTCTGCCCCAGGTCGCCGTATCGTTGCAGGTTCGTTTTTCTTTAAGCTTAATACTACTCAGCTTCCAGCTTTGTACTTATGTAACTATAGGGTCTGTTTTTTGCATGCGTGTTTCGAAATGTTTGTATGCATAACTTGGTGTATATGTCATTTCAAATGTTGATCAAGTTTCTAGTTATTCTTTTTACTACCAATGAAACATGCTGTATTTTGTAGCTTTTATAGTAGTCAAGACATGAAAGTCTTTATGCTTACATATACAAGAGATTTACATGTCACTGACTTGTTGCTCAAAGATAAAGTAGCGAAAATTGGAAACTGTAATTACAGAGGTATTGATAATTGTCGAAAATGTTAAGGATTTTGGAGTTCATATTAGCTCAGTTGATCAATAAAAGGAGTAGTTAAAGGACCTTATATGGTGAAACATAATCTCGAGGTTTTCCTATGTTGGACAAGAATATATTATAACACACTCACGTATGACCTGTAACTGTGTTGGCACCACTTGAAACTGAAGTGGACACTTATGGACCATCACGTGATGAATACGTTTGGGCTCGAAATGTGCCTGATGTAACTTAAATATGCAACTAGATTGACGATTCAGCTATGATAGCTTACCTTGTAGGAATGGGTAAGCACATGAATGGATGGGTTGCCTTGCAAGGATGGGTCACCACGTGGATGAATACATAATGAACAAGATTGAAGATTGAATCAAGGCCTAGTAGAGAGATGAATCGCATATGGATAGATATGTGCGGCTTGATTACAAGACTAAACCAAGTGCCCAACTTTTGATACTATATCAAGAATTTTGGGTGCCATCTTAAAACCAATTGATTAAGCGTAATCTTAGATGGAATCAATTATGTACCATGGGCTCAAGCCATGACAGGCTTCTTCATCAGTCACAAGTTATAGTGTACTGTAATTGGAGATATTACAGAACTAGGAAAGGGGACAGATGAATCGGATGAAAGGTTACCAAGCAACTGGAAGATCGGAGATAGCAAAAACCATCAAATTATTATTTTGCTATGTGATGACTCTATCTTTTCCATTGGCCTTCAATTTGGTCAATTGGACACAGCCAAGGAGGTATTGGATTTTCTTGCTCAATAATATGCCGCTGTGCATGGAGCTGATAAGTATTAGCTTGCCATCACACTACATCACATGTGCCAAGAAGCCAGCTTTTTGCCCCAGAAGTTTGCAGTTTGGGATCAACTTATGACTTCGGAACCTACATAGAAATGTACCATTAATGGTAAGAAGTTTGCAAAATGGAGAGATCAGGGACAACTTGTTTAGTTTTTGATGGATTTGCATGATAAATTTGAGCCCATTCTTGCTCCTTTCCTACACCACAAACCTTTTCCTACTTTGGAGCGAGCAATACAGGATCTTTTATCTAAAAAAACTCAACTCCGGTCTGGATGATCTAGACCTGCTGATGTTGTTGCTGCCATGTCTTTTACTACTGGTCAACCTGCTTAGCACACATGTTGGAACATTCCTTCCACATGAAAAATTATCATCTTCAAGTTTACCAAATAAAATCCTGGGGATACTCTTGTATTATTGCAATTATTGACCAATTAGTTTTAAGTTGGAACCTTAATAGTTATTGACAGCTCAATTCTCATCAAGTCACAGGTGGGAGTGTTGGAACATTCCTCCAAATCATGAGATCATCATCTTCAAGTTCACCATATAATTTCTTAGGCTTCTTTTTTTGACCAATGGGTTTTACGATGGAACTACCATGGTTCTATCACTATATTGAAGTAAGGCCTACGGTTTGATTATTATGGTGAACAGAATTGCTAGCTTCTTAAATAGTTGCAATCTCTTATTGTAGTTCCATCTGATGTAGAAACTTTGCCTACAATTAGGCCTAAAACGAAATGATATATTCGCCAACAATCACATTAGTGCTGACTAGAGTTGTTTAAAATTCAACAGAAATACAAATGACCAATAAGCTAAGAGATACTAGTATAGCATTTTTAGGGATCAAGAAGTTAAAGATATATTAGTATACCATGACTTCAGCAAGGTAGATATATCTAACAGAGAATTTCAAGGTGATGTAGCTAAATTGCGGAGTTATTATATATGTGTGTATATGAGAGAGAGAGAGAGAGAGAGAGAGAGTGGGAGAGAGGCAGAGAGAGGAGAGAGCGGTAATTGGGGGCAAACAGCCAAATAGGGCATCAATTTTAGCAGTTCATCTTATGTTCGGTGAAATCTGAACTAAGGATAGGATATTCTGTCAAATTGAATCATATACATAGTGGTTGTTCTATCTAAGATTTACTTGATTAGAAATTGTGGCATGTAACTGTGGATGTTATAGATATGTTGCTTCTTTTTTCTTCTTTATTTTCTTCAAGTGAAAGAAATTCCTTTGGTGTTGTTCATTGTGTAAGTTTCGTGTGTGTTTTCTTCTCTTGATTATTAAAGATGTTTTACTTTGGACCTAACTTCGTATTGCTCTTGAACCATATATTGGTTAATCTAGTTGGAGATCTGCATGGTGATCTAGATAAAGCAAGATGTGCACTTGAGATTGCTGGTGTACTAAGTTCTGATGGTCGTGACTTGTGGATTGGTGGAGACACGGTAAGCCATCCCCCTGCATATACCTATCGATAGATTAAAGTTCATATTCACAACTATCAAATTGAAAATATTAGAGGATAAAATTTTAAATATTAGAGGATAAAATTATCTTGCGGATACTATTCTAAGCTTCAAATGATAAGTTTTATCTTAATACCAGGTATTGATTCAGCTTGGTGATATCCTTGATCGGGGTGAAAATGAAATTGCAATATTATCCTTGCTGAGATCGTTGGATATCCAGGCCAAAGAAAATGGTGGAGCAGTTTTCCAGGTTTGTGGTTGTTTCCAATTTGGCACAGATATGTATTTTGCTAAAACATATATCTAATGAGGACCATTAATTCGTAGTTGGCAAACTTTAATTGGCATAGTCTTTATCATGATGTGCAAGAATGTCTACGCTATCCCATCCATGTCTCAACTTCTGGATTTATCACAAGTTGAAGTGAAAAAATTGATGACACTATTCTAAATTTGGTTACTTTAGGTTAATGGAAATCATGAAACCATGAATGTAGAAGGAGACTTCCGATATGTTGATTCTGTGGCATTTGATGAGTGTATGGACTTCCTCGAATATCTGGAAGACTGTGAACACAACTGGGAAGAAGCTTTTCTAAATTGGTTTGGTGTGTCGGAAAGATGGAGAGAGGAAAGGAAAGTATCTCGAAGTTACTGGGGTCCATGGAATTTGGTTAAGGTATGTTGCATTCCTGGAATATTGGTTTTCACTTGTTCCATGCATATAAGTTGGTGGCTTCCTTCGTCGTCGATATTCGGTTAGCTTGAAAATGCAGGTCAAGTTGCTGCCGATAAGGCAAATCATTTTTCCAGTTTTCTCTGAATAAAACATGATTTACAAATTATGCTCTTGTTACAATTATAGATCATCTGGATATGATTCTGCTACCTTAAAAATAAACCTTGTTCCTATAAACTTTTTGCTAAAAGAACATTTTCCTATAATTAATACAGAGATATTGCATCGCTAATATTCTCAGCACCAGGAAGAATTCTTTGGTAAATTTTAACTCTTAAACATAACTTTTGTACCAAGAACAAGTTTAAAATATGAGTCACTCCTCTCAAAGCTTGAAGTATACCTTTGGTGGTGTTGTTGACTGTTGAGGATGGGAGAAGTCTTATAGTTTACTAGTTGGAGTTAAATGGGAGTATTGCTCATCTAAAATGGGTAGGCAGGAACAGTCTAATACAAGATACATGCCATGGAGTTATCAAATGTGTTACTAGATTAACAGTGACGCCAACACTGCTTATTTCTTTTCCTTTACAAGAAAGATACTGTGCTCTGTGCCTCTTAAACTGAATATGCTTTTTAGATCCATCTTAATTGTATTGAACTCTTAAACACAGGAATCCTTTTTGGACATCTATAAAACCAAGTAGACCATGGGAGCGAAGCCCAGGAAAAACTTGGGTCTTCCACAGTAAAAGATTTTAACTACTAAGTTAAAGAGAGATCTCCTGATGTATATGCTTAACGACAGGCAAAGCCACCATGGGAGAAGTATTTTGATAGTGATTCTGATTTCTGGTGTTTTGGTTGAGCCATCTGAAGTTGATGTAGTGCTTAACCTAGTCATTTGAGAAAAAAATGCAAAGAGTTTAAGGATAAATGCAACCTAAGCTGCTCATACCATGTAAGAGCGGGAAATTTCGATGCTCAGTTCATCTATTTGGGTCCATATTTGACCAATTACAAGAAGTTAGATACAGAGGACAACTCATCCAATAGATATACAATGTATTCTTTATCCAACTACAGTTAAAAGATAATTTACAATATGATGTATCCTGCAAGATAAAGCTAAGGTTTATTCAGGTAGCCTTGACATTCTCTTGGGGGCTAACCGAAATCAGGGATTGGGATCAGTTTGGTTACGAACATGGTTGCTATATTATACCCTATGCTCCTAAAATCAAACTCGAGAGCACATAGTAAGGAATATTTTTGCTTGTTAGATGTTCTTCAGAATAATTGTTACAAGCTTCTTTCCCATTATACTTTCATGTACTGGTTATTGGTAAAGGAAGAGCATGTCCTTTTATTTTGCTCATCATAGTTCTGACTGATCATTAAAATACTAGGACAGAGACAAAAGGGCGTTATTTCCAGGTCAGTCCTCTTCAGACCAGGTGGTCCATTGGCTACAGAGTTGGCACGACATCCTGTTGCTCTCAAAGTCAATGATTGGGTCTTCTGCCATGGAGGTCTTCTTCCTCACCATGGTAAATTTTGAAGTTATCAGCTAACTATGATGTATGTATAATACAAATCATAGATGCTTCTTTGACTTCTTGCATTCTGCAGTTGCCTATGGCTTAGAGAAGATGAACAGAGAGGTATCTGATTGGATGAAAGGCCTTACCAAGGAAGATAAATATCCAACAATCCCTTTCATAGCCACCAGAGGATATGATAGTGTCGTATGGAACCGTTTATACTCCAGAGATGTTTCAGATTTGGAAAACTATCAAATCAGCCAGGTCCTTTAGTATTCTTTTTTTGCTTTTGCATGCCCAGCTATAAGTTTTCATGGGTTGTTTGTTGTACTCATTCGACTTTCTAAAGCTTTTACAACAAGACTATTCTGTATCGTTGCTCTCCAGTAAATCCACGGTTATATGATTAGTCTCTTTATACACTAATCCGGTTTTATCCTTCCAAATATCATCTGAGATAAAAACTTATCTTCTCTAGAAGTAGTCTTTTCTTTCTTTACTTTTCTTTTCCTTTCCTCTTTTTAGTGATAACTAACTTTTCCTTCTTCCGAACATCAGATCCAATCCATTCTTGATCAGACACTGCGAGCGTTGGATGCCAAAGGAATGGTGGTCGGACATACTCCACAGCCCACAGGGGTGAATTGGTATGCAGTTTAAATAATTGTGTTAAAATATTATTCCTCACACATAGAAAAATTTATAAAATGTTGACTACCCCACCTATCACCAATTGGTTTTTAGGATGGAACCTCAATTATCTTAACGTAGTGCCGGGCTCTTGGTCTAGCCTATCTTTCTTTATCAAATTATGTTACACGTGAAGGGAGTCCTATAATATTACTCCTCGCACATAGAAAATCCATAAAATCTAAGACCACCTTGTGAGATCTTGAGCAATTTCATCTAACACCAATTGGTTTCAAAATGGAATCTCAATTATCTTAACATAATTTTGTGGTGCCTAGATCATGGTCTCCTTTTAATTGTAAGTATACTGCCTTCACTAGGAGATGAATGCGTGAATTCCTTGTGTACTTTCTAGTCTTTTTTGCACTTCTCGTCTCAGTTCCACTGGGTGTAGGGGACAAATAGAAATACTTCTTGATATGAGGAACTGCATGCTCTAGATTTAAGGGTCCGTTTCAGAAGATTGGGTGTTTATAGATTCTGGAGTCCTCTGCTTTTGTTCTCTTGAGTTTTTGTTGAAATGATGCACTTTGCAGTAAATACCAAATGATTGATCTATTTGGATATTTTAAAATGCACGTACAATTTTCCATGGCTGCACTGCCTTGATTTGCATTTGGCAGTACAATGCTTTCAATAATATTCATATAACCAGAGAAAATTAGTCGCCTTCAGAGTGACTAATAATGGACTCCCCTGCAGTGAATTCAGTTGTAGCATTTGGCGCATTGATGTTGGGATGTCTAGTGGAGTTCTTGATTCAAGCCCAGAGGTAAACTACATTTTTTACAGTCTGAAATTGATAGTGTTCCAAGCTGGGGAATTGAATTTTTGTTGAACCATTGTGATGCACTTCATGATAACAAAGAACCTAGGTTTCTGGACCTACCGATTTTTGCATTTTATTTTCCTATCCCCTTTTCTCCTCTCCTCCTCTCAAGTACTGTAATTAATTGTACCTTGTTCAATCTGCAAGCTTGAGTTATGCGTACCTGGGCCATGCACCTATTATAACAATCTTGTTCTGCAGGTTCTTGAGATAATTGAAAATAAAGGAAGAGTGATACAAAGCAAAAGGGATAGATTCAGCGAACTTCAGGTTGTTGGTTATATATAGAGGTCAATTGAAGGTATGTTGAACGGAAAATTTGCCTTACATTTTGTGTTTTGTTTCATTTTTCTTCAGAACAGTTTGAGACACTCGTGAAAAAAGAAAATTGTAGAAATGGCACTTGACATGGTAATCACGGTCTATCACAACCCAAAGTCACAAGAAAAAGAACTTATAATGACACTTAAGATGGTAATCACTGTGTATCACTATCCAACCTGGCTTTTGTAGCCATATATCTAGTGTCCCTTGAAAGTATCGTGATGCCCAAGTTGTTGTGCGTAGTGACAGGGATTTGCTTGGTTATTTTGTGGAAAAACTAAGAAGTATCACACTCTAAAGGAAGAAAGTGCATCACATTTACTGAAACACTTTGGAGTATGCACATTTACTGAAACACTTTGGAGTATGCATCTTAAAGGGTCCTTTTCGCGTTCCAGATTGTACTTATAGAAGTAAATTTGTTGATCATACAAGCGAGTTGCTTTCTCCATGAAGGTAAGATGAGTGAGAAATGAGTGGGGTGACATGTTCTTTCATATATGGCCACAGGAGACTAATGGAGGTAGCGGACACTGGCGATTGAATTTGGAACTAATTTCTTCCGAATGATTAGTGAGGTTGATGCCTCACAGTGAACCGAAAAAAGGATCTGTTTTAACTTTTGGATATTAGGCGTTGACAACGCCCTATTTTGAACCAATTGTTACATGTAAACAAAAGTGCTTCAATGTAAGATCCTCATTTGAAATATTTAATAGAAAACTTGAAAGGTATTTATTTTACTGTCAAAATATTTCAAGTGGTTTATCCCAATACTTGAATTACTTCCTATAATTATGTCGGACACATCTCTCTTCCTCTCTCTTCCTTCTGTTTTGTTAACGTCATAATCCAGGTTCAATTGTTATCAATTGTTTTACATTATTTTATTGTAACTATATTAACAAGTTATAACTGTTGAAGGTCACACATAATTTTGACTCTCATTTATAATGTTATAAACGTACTATCAATGAACTAACAAGGAGGAAACACAGCCCATTTTACTAATTTTACATATTGTAGTTCGAATATGTCATGAGAATTGTTGGGTCCAGTTCTTTTCATTTGCAATGTAGATAATTAATATTTTAATACAAAAATAATTTCCAGCGTCTAGATTCAATGTGCTATGTCCTTATTGATCAACTTTTGGCAACAGAATTTACCTTGTTGGAAGCAGTGGCCAAGCTGCTTTGGGGCAGACGGGGGTTGGGGGAGGGTGGGGTGCAAGAAGGGGCAGCCGTCCCCTAGCCCAAAAAATCACAAAAAAATTCTATATGTATTTTATTAAAAAATAAATTTATATGTGTATTTTGACTCCCTAACTCAATATATACATATATATATATATATATATATATATTGATATATATATATATATGTGTATTTGTATATGTGATATTTTATTACAAACTTTTTATTAATTCTTTTGAATGAAAAAGACATAATACGTCGCTCCCGCTGTTTCAAAATCCTATCTTTGCCACTGGTTGGAAGCATCTTTGTTAGATTTTAAGTACTTCTCTACTAAAGCCTCTACTAGAAACTCTTATGACCTGTTGATTTATCATCGAGCATAAAAAAAACAAAACACGAATAGTGATATCAAACTAACTTATCGGGATCACAAGGGTAAAACTATGCTTGAATGCCCTAATCTTCTATGGCAAGCCAAGTGTCATTCTCAACAATAAACATCTTGCATTTTGACAAATTAAATCACAAACATTATTCCTTCTTTTAGCAACAAGAATTTCTTTTCCATTTTTGCTAACTATATGTAGCCTTAAAGAGCATAATTGATTAATGCTAAGCAAGTTAAAGTTTTACAAGAAGCATGCTTTAACATGTCTCCCACGCTATTTCTTCAAGTCGTTGGAATAGTGAAGCATTCTCGGACATGTCTCTTGAACAACCACTATCAACTATCTACCATAAACAACACATTTCTTACCTAGGTAACCAACTTCTATTGGGTTCTTGTTTGCTGGTAATTTTAGGTCTTTTGCTTCACAACCATTTATGCCTTTTTGCTTCAGAACAAAACTTTCCTTCTCACACATTTCCTAATAAAGCATTTACTAGTAACATGACTAATTTTCTCACAATGAGTACAAAATTGAGATGGAGTTTTATATGATGATGCATCACAGAATGAGTGATTTCACAAAATAAGTTTACAAATACTTTTGTTTAGTGAAAGGCTTGTAATCAACTCCACCCTCATCAAAAACTAGTTTTTGAGAACCAAGTAAAGCATTCCTTGTAATTGAAAAAGTGGTGTTCTTATAAATCTTGTATTGTGCTTTGATTATATTGCTCTTTTGAGCTTTGTGAGGGTTTCAAAAACTTGAAAACGGGACAGGGTTTTGCTCTAAGTGAAGGGTTACTTAAAGAGACTGTGTGAAGAACAAAGCGTTATAAAAATTGGTGTTTGAGTGTTTCACTAACATTAGTTTTTGAGTGTTTCATAAACACTAAATCTAAGCACTTGGTTTGTATTAGTATATTACTTGAAAACCTTAAAGTGGGAATCTTTAAGTAGTGAACTAGGCGATCAAAAGCTTGAACCACTAAAAATTCTCATTTGCATTCTTCTTTCTCTTCTCTTTGCTTATTACTCTATTTATTGTGGCAAAGTTATTGTGTTTATTGTTTCAATTTTGCGTGAATTATCATTGTGGTTTGTGATTAAATTCCATTATCTGCTTAGTTCTAATTCATTCACACCCTCCCAGCTCCTCTTAGAAGTATCTAGCCTTTTACATATTTAATACTTCTACATCTAAATTCTATAAATTTTTCAAATTTTCATTTCTTTAATATCTATAACTTTTAATTTTTATATTTTTAATTGTCAATTTTTTATTTTTTACTTTCTAAATTTCTTATTTTTGAAGTTTTTTATTTTTGAGTTTTTATTTTCATTTTTCATTTTTCATTTTTGAACTTGCAAATGCTTCTATGGTGCTCTAGAATGGATTAAAAAGGAAGAAGTTTATGCGGCACTCTAAAATGTCTATTAATTTGCTCTCCTTTTTTTTTTACTCATTATTGATGTCTTTTACGCCCACGCTATATATACATAGAAGTTTTGCTTGACTATCCTTAATTTGAGAACATAATTGTCAACCCAACTAGTACATTAATTTGTCTATTATCTATTATTTATATAAATTATTATATTTAACTTAAAATCTTAAAGTTTTAATTATCAACTACTTAATGTTTGAAGTAAGATCTATTTGTTAATTTTTTTTAAAAAAATAGAACTAAATTCATTATTTATTATTAAAAATAAGTAAATTCATGCAAAAAATAGAATACCAAAGCTAGTTGTTTCAATAACAAGAATCCTTGCGCCTGAAATACTTGCAAAAGGTGCTGTTCCCTTCTTGCAATTGTCCGAAGAAGAAGAAGAAACGCAAAACTAATCAAAGCTTACCGAGAATCGAACCCGGGCCTATGCAGCGGCAGAGTGCTGTTCTACCACTAGAGCCCTCGTACAAATATTTCGCGTGGCGCTTTGTTCAAATTAAAATGGCAATGTGCCAAGTGTCAACCGACAGATCCAGAGAGTCAGAAATTCGTATGGTGGTTAAGAGCCCGGTAAGGGGGTGAGGGTGGAAGCGGGAAATGGCTATTATCTTTCCGAGGCCTTGGATGTCTTCTCAACACCGTTTCCTCAATTCCATATCCAATATTCATTCAACAAAACTATTTTCAGTTGCCAAGAGGAAGAGTTTGGTCTGTTGTGCACCATCACCGCCGGATTCTGATTCCCCTCCTGTTCCGTAATGCCTATTCTCTCTCATTCCACTAACATCTTGTTTCAACGTGGTTTTGTAAAATATATGCGTTTAATTTGTAATACACTTTCCTCTACTTATGTTTTCTGCCTTTTGATTAGTACTCGGACCCCAATCATATCATGTATCGTTTGTCTAATTAGCTTATTATCCTGTGATTTTAAATTTACTATGTTACTTTTTGTACTTTTTTAAAAAGTGGCACATAATATAATGGTTTTCATTTAAATTAATTTATCATGTATTATAAGCAGCAGGAGGACTCAACTAGATAGACAAATCACAGGTTTATAATCAGCTAATTAGATAAATTACTGGTTAACGTGCCCCTTTTGAAAAGTAACACAAAACAATAGGCGTAAGGTTCATTTGACGTGATGACATATATTTAAAAAGAAAAAAAAGGGGAGGTTTATACTGATTCTTGTTTGTTATAGGTGGCCAGTGTTGTCCTTGTCTGTTGGAGCTCACCTCATACCACATCCCAACAAGGTAACTATTACTACACTCGAGGTGGAAATTTACTGCATGCACCAACTATATACTGCTAATGTTAATGCGAAAGTCGTGATTTCAAAGCTTGAAAAAGGTGGAGAGGATGCCTTCTTCTTCAGCAGCTCTAATGGGGGTGTTATTGCTGTTGCTGATGGTGTCTCTGGGTAACAAATCATAGATTTTCTACTTTTTCGATTTGACCGAGTTTTTGATTTACTAAATATCTCGTGAAATGATAATATGGTTTTCTGTGGAGACAATATTAATTTTTGAAATTTACGGTCATAGTCGTCACGGCCTCGGGATCACCTTAGCTGATAATTTGAACTCTGTAAGCAATTGACATTGATGGTTTATGGTGCTCCGATGGAAGTATTCATGAGTTGCTTTAGTTTTGTTTTAGAGCCTTGCGGGCTTAGGAGGAGAGATCTTTTCAGGCTCGCGATGGTCACGTCCCCGTGTTTGTCTTGGGGATTTGCGGGCTTGACAATAGTGCTTGAAGCAACGGGTGTTATTTAGCTCGGTAAAACCAAGCGATGGAATTCAAGTTAATTGTTTGATTCAATAATGAGAGTGCTTACGGAATTTGATCGCTCAAATTTCATGGTTATAATTTATGTATGGCTGACAGCAAGAACATTAGAGAATCTATGTTCCTCTTCTTTTGGTTTCCTTTTCAAAAGATAATCAGAGAGATTTGCTAGTCCTTAATTTTTGTATGGAGTCAGCTTGTAGAAATGGTGTACCTATTGATGTTCTAGAATAGGTTGTCAGGTGGCTCAACTATTAATTTGACATTGTTTTTGGCAGTTGGGCTGAACAAAATGTTGATCCAGCGTTGTTTTCTCGCGAACTAATGGCTAAAGCTTCGACCTTAGTAGATGATGACGAGGTATGACTATTGGATTCATTAATAATGAGTTGTCTATCTAATAGATCTAGCTTTTCAAGATATCTATCATGGAACAACTCACAAGATGAATGTCGTCTGATATTGCTGCTTGTGGTTTTGACAGGTTAACTATGATCCTCAGATTCTTATAAAGAAAGCACATGCGGCTAATTCTTCTATTGGTTCTGCTACTGTGTAGGTCCATGCAAATTGTACTTCTGTTCTTTATGGCAAGCTCTTCCAAGAGTGGTGGATAGACATATCTCCTTCTTACCATCTTGATGCATGAGCTTTAATTTCTCCATTTCACCAATTAGGATAGTTGCAATGTTGGAGAAGAGTGGGATTCTAAAGGTTGCCAGTGTAGGGGATTGTGGATTAAGGGTGATACGCCAAGGTAGAACCTCATTTATGTGTTCCTAGGAGTAACTTCTAATTTCATTTTTCTTTTGTTTTCTTCTACTCTTAAACCCTGTTACCTTACTTAAATGTAGGTCAAATAGTCTTTTCCACATGCCAGCAAGAACATTATTTTGATTGCCCATATCAGTTAAGCTCGGAGGCTGTTGGTCAAACTTATCTTGATGCTGCGGTATAATTCTCATACCATGAATCACAGTTAACTCTGATTTTTAATTTCCAGTTTTAGATGCGGTGGCCGTTAATCCATTACAAACGTAAAACCGTTATTGTCTCTTAGTAGCAACTTGCTCAAACTCGAAGAATCCCAAGTATTACTGAAAAACTTACCAAATGATGATAGCATTCATCATCCTCTTGAGGAAGAGAAGTTATATTATTTAAGTTTGCTGTCATCATCTTCCAAAAAACAGGTTAGAAATGTGGAATTGGTTGAGGGGGACACCATCGTGATGGGCTCAGATGGACTCTTTGATAATGTTTTTGACCGTGAAATTATCTCGACAGTTGCTACATGTGCAAATGTTGCTGATGCTGGTACATATTTCTGCTACTTTTTAGTGATAAAGGAGTTAACTGGTCCTGTTGTTTCTAAATAGCTTAAGTTTCGCTTGCTAGCAAAGGCATTAGCTGAACTGGCTCACAATCACTCGAAGGATTCAAATTTCGACTCCCCCTATTCTCAGGAGGCTAGAACACAGGTAATATAGTTTAATTTAATTATTTGTTTATAGGCTATGGATGCACATTTGCAGCAGCATACTCTGTTTAAGCAAGTTATCGTATTGATGTGCAGGGTATTGAGGTTCCATGGTGGAAGAAAATTTTAGGAATGAAGCTCACAGGCATGATGTGCTTGACCGTGATGATGCTTTCTTTCCCCTTATCTTACTAACAATGACTAGGTGGTTGATAAGTGTTTCTTCACATTCTGCTGCACAGGAGGGAAGCTTGATGATATCACAGTCATTGTTGGACAAGTGAAAAACTCATGAAGCAATCACAAGTTTGAATGGAGCAATGAGTAGTTCAGTATCTTTCATGCAATGAGGCAGCCATTAGGGTGAATGGTCTTTTGAGGCTTGCAAGTGGGTACTGGCATTTATCCCTGCATATCGCTATTGCGTTACAAGCAAGGCATGATAATTATAAATTATTCAAATTAGCTTCTCATAACTGTATCATCAATTCATTATCATTGAATCTCACTTCCCAGAGTTAGTGGGCGCAGGTAGAGGGGGTGGAGTACAACTGATTTACTGTAGTAATTTATTAGAATACGACCTCTCTGGAAATATTAAGTCAGCCATTGAATTACTCTCTTGTGACCTACAAGTTTAATCAAAGTTTTCGCAGGCTGTCTTGACTTTTATATCTTGAAGATCTCAAAGTGAACGCTCTTGGCGCCAATATCACAAATGGTATACATCGAAGCCCAAATGATGAGGAATTATGAGGAAAGAATTGCCGGTTACCAAAAAACTGACAACAATTTATACAATACAAATAAATTTGTGATGAACCACCATCAACTTGCCCACTGGTACCTATTCTAAAAACCAAACCTAGCCTACAAGGCTCGTGTTCGTATGGTTCAGTTGCATCCATGCTCTTGAAGGTCCAAGGTATCCACGAGTACAACAAACATAAAAAGTGAAGGTCCGTGTCCAGTCAGGTCTCTCAGGTCGCATTGTTGGTACCACTAGAGTTGAGTTCTTGGAAAAAGCCTTTTGCAGCTTCGTACGTGGACCAGCAAATTGCAGCAGCAGGTGCATGGAAGAGCATCCTCGGTAACCAGCCCCTCATGAGACCGCTATATCCGTCTTTCTTTATTATTGTTCGAATTACATTGCTAATTGAACCAGTAACAAATCTATCACATCCACAGACACCCTGCAGAAAAAATTTTCTCAAAAGGCATACCAATAGTATACAAGTGCAGAAATTGAAGCAACACACTTTTCACAAAATCTTGAAATTAAAGAGCAAACAAAACAAACCACTAGATAAAATTCAGTTTAGATATGTAACTTCACCGATGCACCATGCCTGTTAACAGAATTGCAGTGATGGCCTACATGGTGCAGTCTATGGTAGAGATATTTTGGATGACTGAGTTTCATGAGTTGCCAAGAGAGCAACAAAAACAGCAGCTAAAAGTACCATCTTAGGCAACATTTATAAGTGCACATGCACACACACACACGTATATATATATGAACATAGATACCCCCTCCCTACCCAATAAACAAAATCTTGATTCTTGTAGCAAGAATAATAAGGGCAACCATTTCCAAACTAGGATAGTACACAACATACTTGTTTCCTAGAATGTACCTTAATTGAAAGAAACCATCTGATAATGCTTCAAGGCTTCACATAAGATTCCACATATACAATCAGATATGTAATGCGCATTTCCAAAGAAGTCCAACTTACAATGTGGACATGGAAATAATACATTAAATATCTCACCAGAAGTTAAACCAGAAAACATCAATTTGAGGAATCTAGACACAGTGACCCCAAGAGAGAGAGAGAGAGAGAGAGAGGAATCCTAGACACACTTTCAGAGCATAAAGATAGAGGGAGAGATTAATCATGTAACCAAAATTAAAAGGAAATCACATTCAAACAGCGTTATAATTTAAACTTTTTGTTCTTTTGGGTGCTTATTGGTGGAAATAATCCTTCATGTGGCAGTGGAAGCAGATATTATTAGAGTTCTCCTCAATTACAAGGACCATAGGAAGCATCTGAAATTCTTCTTCATAATATCAATAGAAAATAATCAGAATATCAGAATCCTTTAATTTGCATTGGAAAAAGGAAGTCTTTTCAGGGGCTCCACATGATGGAAAAAAGGTTGAAATAAAGCGATCACAATAAGAGGACATGGGTGGAGATGACAATTTAATTAGAAAATAGCCTTGGAAGTTCTGGCAAGAAGATTTATACCAAATAGTCAGCCAGTCCTTTCTAGGGAAGGAAAAAGGAATTTGATCAAGGACGAACCTACGTACATATAGAGGGCTAGGAATTGTCCATGAAGAACCTTTTCCGAAAAAGGGCTACAAACAGTGTAGAAGAATAGCTTGCCAACAAGCATATGCAGGACCTCTAAACCTTATTAGCATGTATTTTCATGATAACATGGATATGAATCACTAAGTCATGCAAATATTTGCCACTAAAAGAAGAGAGAACATCTCAATTATTTAATAGGACCTTTATTTTCGCGTCAAAAAGCCAGTTAGGATCACACATGTTGATATAGAAAAGTTAAGTCTTTTTAAATTAAAAGAAAAGGTGAAAGCTTAACTTTTTTTCCAAATTAGAGAATAAGGGTTAGGCATTATATATGATGTAACAAAAGGAATCAGGGCATGCCCTTAGATTTGGCTCCAAGTTGAAGCAGAATGGGGCCGGGAGTGCCCCAGTAACTGTCAGTGTGTGCCAAGTGCACTAAAGTGAGCCAGAAGTAACCTCTCTTTGGAAAAAAACCACACCACCCCTTCTTTTACAATGGAAGGGCTGGGCCTAAGGCACAACAACTCTCTCACTTGCACACTCAAACCTAGATTGTTAACATTAACTAGCAAAATCTCAAGTCAGAAATAGTTTGATTCAAACACTTCCTAAGCGAAATATTTTCGTTTCGTTTCATCCATAATAATACTATACATGAACAGAAGCATCAAGCCATGAACTTGAATGAGTACATATACTTTTGTTTTCTGATATGTCACGCATGGCTAAACTATTCTACATAAAGAATAACAATACCATCTTCCATATACATGTAATCCACATAGACCTTCGGCTTACATGTTATCATGTATAGTAAAAGTAGGTATTTATGGTTATCAGCCACACGACAAGTCTTTTCGTTCTTAATCTCACCAACCAACAATAAAACTTTCTATTTCAGTCAGAAATGACACGACCTACTGTAGACTGATACGAACAATTGGAACAGAAAGTGAACATGTAAAGAGCATTAATGGAACAACATGAAAAATTAACACATGTACCAACAATGGGAGACCAACAGGAAATCTCAATTAGATTGCACAATTAGTAAATAAGTAGAAACTTGGAATTTGAAGATAGAATATCTTGAATTAGGACTTTCTGGGGCTCCTGTTGAAGACCATTTAATGTAATTTTGCACATATTTTCGGTTTCGATATATCAGTTTGCTTACTTAGCCCAAAAAGCAAATAAGTTGGAATTTGATGAGTACAGCTAACCCCAGCTCAAAGAAAGCAGAAGAAGATATTCATATAACAAACTCATCAACCTTGGAATAAGGAATTGTTAGATCGAGCTTCAATATAACCTCTAATATATCTTTACATGTCTCCCACTCAAAGTAAGACCAAACAGTTTATCTGTCAGTGTACAGCTCATGAACATTAAACACGGGACGATCTAACTACCCATAAAGTCTTCACACCACAGATGATAGGACACTTATAGATGAACTAAGAGGCAAAACTGAATAGATTGAACGTTTCAATTTCTATAAGCCATATGAATTGTTATCATAAAAAATCCGCATCTGAAATTCCTATGCAAGCACGATTTGGAGACGGTGGAATCTTATTCTTAGGTGTGATTGGGCAAGATGTCTTTGGGAGATAGCGTGGAACATTTTTGGGATTCAGTGGGTGGCTTTTAAATCTCTTATTAATGAAATTAAAGCTTGGAGCGGAATCAAAGCCCCTAAGCATAAGAGGAAGATCGTTCGCACAATTCCCTTTCCATCATTTGGACTCTTTGGAAAAAAAGAAACTAGCACACTTTTGGAGGGAAGGAGTTAACTCTCTTTTGTAAAGAGTAAATGGAAAAATAAATTTTTGTTTCTGAAGTAAAGATTTTTGCATAGATGATGTGGATAGCATACTTGATTGTATAGATAGTTTATGAACATGATGTACATACTTTTTGGGCTGCACCCTCTTGGTGCATTTTAATGAACTTCTTTACTTTTCACCAAAAAGAAAAGGCACAGTCTGACAAAGAGAAATGTTAACAAGGAAAGCTTCAATCTTTGGATAATAAACAATGAATTCTAACTCAGGGACTTCAGAAACAATAATATCCAAACAAGAAACACTCATCTTTAGTTTTACACTACACAAAAATTCTACATTTCCTTTAACTAACATAAGGACATAATTATTCACGCAGAACCAACATAAATATCTAATCTTTGATTAAATTCGAATATATATGTATGTATGTATGTATGTATGTATGTACCTGACACTGTAATTGAGTTTTCACAACATCAAGCGGCGTAGTAACGATGGCAGCCAAAGCCCCAGCAGCCGCCCCAGCAGTAGCATGAACCACGAACCGCTCATCACTCGCGTGCTCCGGCGACACCTCCATTAAACCCCTCTTGGCCGCCTCGTAGGTTGCGAAATGCACTGCTGTGAACGGTGCATTCATCACAACCGTAGTCCTATACGATGCGTAAAACGCCTGAACACCCTCCTCCCTCAAAACCCTCTTCACACAATCCAACACTCCCTTATACGGACTATCAGTCAACTGCAGCCTCTGCTTCACCATATCCATCGGCGTCAACACGGCGTCACACGCCACCGTGGCACAAACCCCCGACACAGCGTGCGCCGCCGAGTTATTCGGATTCCCACCGGAGAAGGCCTTCTTACAGACCTCATAAACCGAGAAATAAACTGCGTGGGCCGGCCCAGCTCCAAGGCCCATTGCACCTATCCCTCTATAAAGCCCAACAAGCCCATCCGACTTTACGATAGACCTAACGGCGTGACTGAAGCTAACGGATTTGATTGGACAAGCAGTGAGGGCTTGCATTTGGGTCTTCACCGTGTCCACTGGGAACATCGCCATGTGCTCAACCATGCCGGCAATGGAGCCGGCGATCATGAACTGCCAGAAACGGAGGCCGTCGTGCTCCGGCGACACCGTCAGCTCCGGGCGGTAGTCTGGCGGCTGTTGGACAGGGTAAAGATCGGGCTTTTGGAATTTGGCGGAGGCATCGGTGGCCATAGAGAGAGCAGCAGCTCAGAATTAGGGTTTGGGGTTAGGTTTTTGCAGCAGGAGATTGGAAACGGGTTGGGATTCGGGTCCCCGGGTATGGATAGTTGATTCGGGTAGTGGCGAAAAGGGTTGTCGCCATACAAATACAAGAGCAACTTTTTCAAGTCATAGACAGTTGGTAAGATGATTGGAAATATTTGGAGAGATGTTACGTGGTTAGGTGGAAAATTGAGAACGGTCAACCAAAGTAAGCTTTAAGAATTGGTAAGATTGAGAACGGTCAAGAAAGGTAAGCTTATGAACGTGTGTATTTTAAACATTCTTCAATTTCGGGTGGGTCTTGTCAGGGTTCCATAGTTGTGAGAGGCTTGGTTCTTTTAAAAGTGTTTCTTTTAATAATTTTTAATAAAATATTTGTATAAGAAATTAAAATTTTTAATTTTTAAAATAATTGCATTTGAGTTTTTATTTAAAAATTTTTAATTTTTTAAAAATTAAGTTAAATAGTTATTACAAAATAAATGTATATTTTCAAAAAAAAAATTGTTCTTTCGCCCTTACTTTAAGCTTGAGGCTATGAAATTTTGAACTTTGGCTTCTACGAAATTATTTATCATTTATAATATTTATTAAATTAGCTTTTTTTTTTCTCTTAAAATTTTGCATTCGTTCTCATGTTTAGCAATCTGAATTCTGTAGAAAATTTTCTTGTGTTTGACAAGTTATGACATTCGCACTAATAGCAATAAATTGTTTGGAACAAATAGATTTTATAAAATTATAGGAAATTTATTTACAAGTTTAATTTATTTTATTTGGTAGTATCTTTTCAAAAAAAAGAATTAACAATTTAAAAGATTCCTGAATTCAAGAATTTTTCAACTCCACCACTTTGGTAAAATAATTTTTTGAAGACAGAAGTACCCTTCTAAAATATATCATATTACAATTCCATATATCCATTTATATACGATCTTGTTTTGGAAATCCTAATCAAAATACATCTATAATTTCTTTTGTGGCTTCACCCCATTTATCATAACAAAATGAGTGCACTTTTCCAGCTTCCCTAATCTTTTGGATTATATAAGCAACACATATATGTACACACATATATTTACATATATATGTATATTAATATAATCATAGAAGCAAATAATATTAAAAATCTATAATGAATGGACAGGATTGAGTAATTTCTCTTTCAAGCTATAACTAAATGATCTTTCTTTTTCGAGTCCAAATAAACAAAGTAAACAATAAAGTCACGAGTTTCCATATCACTGCCCTTACTGCAAGTCTAACCCGAATAGATCACTAGAATAAATCATAGGTATTTAAGTAAAATATAACAACTACTCTAGTTTCATATGTTTTCAAATACAATTTGCATTAATAAATAATAAAATTGGTCTGACACTCTTATACAATCACAATTAAGAAAATTTATTCATAGAATACAAGTTAATTCGTTTAGAGATCAAATAAATTTACACTACAAATACTTTCATTTTGTTTGTTATTATTATTATTATTATTATTATTATTGATCTACAAATACTTTTTTTTTTCACTTCAAGGGAGATCAAAAACTAATTTCAACATGTATTTAATGGGAATTGATCTCTAGACCTACTCACGGTAAAGGTGAGAAATATACTACTCGACCATTAGGTCTTTGGTAAATACTTTCAAATACTATATAAATGAAAATATCTTCTATATCCATGTTCTAGCATAACCACATTTTAACATAATGTGTCTTGAGTCTAGGGGCATTGAACGGCGAGAGCAATCAAAAAGGTCAGACTCTAGTCTAGAATGAAGGATAGTAGAATCAACAAAAATGACAAATGTAAGCCATATTTAAAAAACGTCTTTCACTTAATTGCCTTACTAGCACTATCTACCCTATTTCCCAGAAGCTGGATTGATATATCTATTGGCATAGGGGCATCTTGGAGGGTAGAAGATTCATTCCTCCTGAAGAAGATGACTGCATACGAATCATATTTCCTCCTAGAACTTTTTTCTTTATCTTTATGAGAATAACTCCTTAGGCACTATTTCTTTTCAAGGTGAAGCACTACCAGATGGGGAAGAACAATTCCTTTCCACCTTAAAAGCCCCTTTATCCTTAAAGGTCTTCCCTTACCCTATTCTTGGAAAGAGCAGGGAGAGGTAGAGGATAAAGGAAAGGTCATTCCTTACTCTATTATCTATAGGAATAGCAGGACGGGTAGTTCATAAGGTCATTCCTTACCCTATTCCCTATAGGAATAGAGGGACGGTTACTTATGATGTATTATATTTGTGAAAGAAAACAAGATAAGATTATATCTCTCTATTATTATCTAAAAGCCAATGAAGAAGGGCATTATTGTCCAAAAATGATATTTGTATTTTGTCATGTGCATCTCTATAATTGTACTAATGGTTATTAAAGTTGTACATTGTATTTTTATATCTCAAATAGATATGCATTAAATGAGATCCATGTATATTATATTTTAACTCTTGTATTTAAATGTTCAAAAGCAATAAGTGGGGGTAATATAGTATTTCTCTATTATTATCTAAAAGTCAATGAAGAAGGGCACTATTGTCCAAAAATAATATTTGTAGCTTGTCATTTATAAAAGAAAATAAACATTAAATTCTCTTGATTTACCAATAGTCCAAGTAAAGCAACTCAATTTTTCCTCTTATCTCGAACACGAACTACAGCATTCAATTCCCCAATAATTTTGAATGATAGGCAAACATAAGAATAGAAAATTATAAAATAAAGAAAGAAAAAAGAAAATTTTAAATTAGATAAATAAAGATCCAATCATCTCGTAAGCATATAATTATCATATATATATATATATATATATATATATATACATATATATATTTTACAGAAATAAGTGATAACTTATGATTCACACAATTAGCCTTATTTCCTTATTAGTGGAGTGATGCTAGGTAGGTGAGTTAATCTAAGCCTAAAATTAATTTGTTCAACTTTGGTTCCAAAATTTTAAGTGTTTAATGATAAGAATTTAACTTGTAATGTTAAAGAACAATAAAATTTTATTTTCTTAAATAATATATTCAAATAATACTTTTTATATCTATTGGGGGATTTATTAGTTGAAACAAGTGTATGACTTGTGCAATGCATGGGTGTCAAAGTAAATGAAATGTCAGCAACTTATATAGATAATTTTATTATTTTTATGAATTCGTAAACATTTGTTTCAAAATACTTGACAATTATTTATATTATTATTTTATTAAAAATAATATTTATTCGTCTATTTATTTGGATCAACTTATACTATATCAATTAATACTATAAATAAATCAATAGAAAAATAATGATCAAAACTTTAATTTGTTTAGTTTTCATACATTATGAATAATAACATTCTATTTTTTTTTCATCTAAGCTCTGTTATGTGTGCAATTGAACCAACCTGCACAATAAATTTCATGTGGCAAACAATAGAATATTTTGAAAAGTACCACATAGCAACGAATAGGGCAATTTAATTTTGGAGGAAGTATGTTGGTGGCCTTGTTGATTGTTTTAGTATATAGAATAAATAAATAAATTTATATTACGTTAAATATGTTAGCAAATAGTCCAAAAAGATAAACAAAAAAGATAAATGCTCAAATATCCCTTAAAGAATATAACCTTTGTGGACTCCGCAGGAATTGCGCTCAATACTAGTGATTTGTTTGATTTATTTGTTTTTTCATGTTGGTGATTATGGAGACCAGATAGTGATATCTAATTGCTTATGGTCCACAACTAGCCGCTGGGTGGAAGAACGACGTCGTTTCGGGAGGAAGTCAATCTTGCAACAACTAGTAATCTATGATAGTATAATCCATATGCGTGGAAGTTCTTCGAAAGTTTCTGTGTTGTGTATCTTGGGAGAAATTATGTAGATTTTTCTTTTTTTCTAATTACATTTGGTACCTTATTGCTTATAAGCACGTCTTTCGCGACTTGTTTGTCACTTTGTACTAAACAAAGTTGAAATAACCCAGTGGTGAAATTATCTTTTCTTGCGCAATTCACTATATCAACTTATGAAATTAATGTAGGATAGTTATGTGAAGAAAATTTGTTTCGCCAACTTTCTTTTCGAAATTTTATCATAATCTTGTAAGGATCTATTTAGCCTAATTGTGAGATTTTAACTATTAAATTGTAGAGTTTTTAGCAGTAAAGTTTTCGTTAAAAGTGCTATTAAAAAAATCCATTAATTATTTAGCCTAATAGTTTAGGAGTTGAGGTTTTAATTTAAGAGGAATATTAGAATTTCAAAATTATAGAGTAGTATTTTTTTAAAAAGAAAGAAAAATAATTTTTGGCATGATACCAGAGCAACATTTTAAAAACTTTTTTCAACTTTAATTTTTATACAAAAACTCTTTTAAAAATAGACCAAACAAATTAATTTTAACTTCTAAACCCACAACAAAAAAATTGAGCCAAACAAACAATTAGTCCTTACAGAGAAACACAAAATTGAACCTCTCCCTCGTTTTTTAGCTTTATAGCACGCTATCGTTGACATTTTGAAGCAAAAACTTTTTTCACGGCACACGTAGGTTTTCATTACGTATAAAGATAGGTCTATTATATTACGATTTATTGAATTAGAGTCTGTTTGGCCCAACTTTTAGAGGCTTAAAAGTGTTTTTTATGAGTTTAAAAGTTAAAATTAACCTGTTTGGCCCATTTTTAAAAGAGCTTTTAAATAAAAGATGAAACTGAAAAAAGCTGAAAAACCAAAAGCTCCAAATTGGAGCTTTTTGGAAAAAGGCTTTTGAAAAACTGTTTTTATATAATGTAAAAAATTATTTTTCTTCATTTTTTTTCAAAAATACTATTTCATATTTTTTAAAGTCCAATATTATCCTTAAAACAACTAAAAGCTTAACTTCTAAAATATCGAGCCAAACAATTAACTGTTTTTATTCAATAGTACTTGTCACCAAAGTTCTACTGCTAAAAACTCTACAGTTCAACAGCTAAAATCACACAACTAGGCCAAACAAAGCCTTAGTATCACTGAAGTTGCCAAAGTTATGTGCTTCCCTTTTTAGGTTAAAAAATTAAGTACCTTTTAAGTGTAAATAATTGAATCATGATTATACTTATGTACTAATCATGTGTATTAGTTGATTATTGACCAAAGTCATGTATTCTACAAGGTGCAAACTTTATAATATTTACTAGAATGCTACCAGTGTAATGCACGGATTCGAATGTATTGTGAATCTTGTAATTTTAATTTAATAAGTCAATAAAGTTTTGATTGCATAAATTATAAAATATAATAATTTGAACTACATTTTGAGTAAATTAATTTATAATATAAATAAATTTAAGGCTGGTATGGATTGACTTATATAAAATTTCGATGCATATTAATTTTTTTTTGAATCCAATGATAGGTGATAAATGATAAAAACTTATTGTACACATGACATGTTTGGAAGTACGCATGGCAGGCTCAGCTAAATGAAATTTTGATAAAGAAAAAAGTTGAAATTTAAAATAACAACTTTAATAGATAGTATAAATATCACATGAAGGATACAAGCAAAAGTAGTGACTATACAAAAGCAAGGGCCATTAATGACCCAAGTATTTGCAAATAGATCTACTCATGTGTAGGGCATACAAGCTCGATAAATAGGATTGATTTGGTGGGCTGAATTTAAAGCCCGTAAGGAGAAGAAACAATTAACAGAGTGAAAAGGAAACTTTATATCGTGCACTAGGAAGTACACTGGGTAACGTGCACTTGAAGTTATAAATGTACTGCACAAATAGCTTATTAGTACTAAACAAAGATGATTTGTGAATTCTATTAAACAAATAGCTTATGAATACTGAACAAATAGTCTTTTTATTTTGAACAAACATCTGTGGCTATTTTCATGTATAAATATTTGTTAATTTTATACTTATCAATAGATATTATGATGATCTGTGGATTTTATTGGACAAACAACTTATGAATACTGAATAAATAGTCTTTTTATTCTAAACAAACATCTGTAACTGTTTTCATGTATAGATATTTATCAATTTTACACTTGTCAACAGATATTATGATAATTTGTAGATTTTATTGGACAAACAACTTATCACTACTAAATAAATAGTCTTTTTATTTTGAACAGACTTCTGTGATCGTTTTCACATATAGATGTTTCTGTGAATTTTACTGGACAAACAACTTATAAATACTGAATAAATAATCTTTTTATTTTGAACAAATATCTGGGAATATTTTCATGTATAGATGTTTTTGTAAATTTTACTGGACAAACAACTTATGAATATTGAACAAACATGCCTGAGGGACCACATAGATGAAGGTATACCTTATTGAAGTTGTACCTTATAATTTGCGAAGTATAAGCCCTTTCTTTTTATTCTTGCTATGGAAGCCCTTTTTTGTCAAAGAAGAGATTTCATTTGTAAATCAACCAATATCAGGGTTCAGCAAGTTATAGATATCATCAAAGATAATGTTGAGAAGATTAGGCATGTAACCCATTCTAACAGTATGTTCGCCTTGAAGGGAATGACAGAGGGAAGGAACTGGATGCCGTGCACCTTTAATATTGTACACATACTTAGCATTGTGTATCTCACAGTAGCACCTTCACAACTTTGTTATTATAAGTTCACAGTTTACATATATATGTTCATAACTTTTAATTATTTACAAATTGCATGTTATATATTTATAATTTTAACACTTTATGTCCAAAACTTTTAATTGTTCACAATTTACTTATCCATTACCTTTATATTATATATTCAAAAGTTTTATATCATATATTTACAAAAATAAATTATATATTTATGACTCTTTAAGATATGTTCACAATCCGTGAACAATAATGTTCACAACTGGTGAATGATATGTTCACAATCTGTGAACGATGTTAGAGCTCATAGTCAGAGGTGTTATAGGTATCCGATTGAGGATTGGATTGTTGTATTGCATTAGTTAGTGTGAGTAGAGTAAACTCATTAAAATTCACGTTGATCTGACGATTGGATCGTGAGATTTATTGAATAGTCCACCATGTACCTTTAGGTGTATCATACTTTGAGTATGTGGTATAATTTGCATAATTTGAGAGGGATTTATAATTCCTTTTTCATGTTTGAGTTGGGGGATATGTAAAGTGAAGGTAAAGCAGATATAAATGTCACTGCTCCATAATATAATCCCAAAACTTCATCTTTCCAAATTGAAGTCAAACTGTGTGAGTGCAGGTGTGTTAGGGTGTAGGGAGGGGAAAGGGGTGTTGAATGATTTTGTTTGAATTTTACCATTAATGTTAAAAAGGCATAAATGTCACACAACATTTATCCATCTCCTATTTCCTCCCTAAATCCCCACCTTTCCTTTTATGATTCTATTTTTTTCTTTCCTTAATTAATATTTTTCCCCTCAATCCAAAAAAAGGTTTAGAGGAAACAACTTTTTGATTAATGGCTTCTGGCATTTGTGATAAATGTAGTTTCGATTAAGGTTTTATTCGACAACAGTATTTTAAATAATGTCTAGTGTTTTGACCAAGTCAAAAATTATTTTATCCAATTTTTGTTGTTCCATAAAACAAGTTTTAAGTAGTGTTTGTATTTGGCATAGTTTTTGAAATAGAGTTTTTGAAACGTTAAATATTAATGTTTCATAATAAGATTTAGTGTTTCAACTTTTTTTGACAATCCTACCCTTACTTCAATAATTTTTTGCAATTTTACCATCCTTCCAATCTCTTTTTACATTTTTATATTTTCTTTCACAAATATAAATCCAAAATAATACAAAAATCAATTTCAATTTCTAACTACATCAAAATATTACCAAAAAAGTGCAAATTTTATTTGTCAATGTATTTTTTGAAAAAATAAATTTGTAATTAATTAAAAGATATTTCTACAATAAAAATATGTTTTATAATATTAATAAAATTAATTTATCAAAAAATAATTTTATTATGCTTTAATAATAAAATTGTATTATAAGAAATATATATTTAATTATAAAATATTTTTTTAATATCATTTTACATTCAATAACTAATTTTATCAAAAACATAAATTCAATTAACTAGCTAAACAGCTATTCGCTAATAATTGAAATTAAACAACTATTACCCATCCAAATCGCTAGCAGCTACGCAAACAATTATCAACTACTTTAACAGCTAATTTTGCCGAACATGCCCTAAAACTTGACTGCATCCCATTTGTGAAAATAATCGCAACTCGGTATGTTGTATATTCTTTTTTCATTGATTAGATAAACTTGGAATATTTACAGGTCAAAAATGGTAAATCAGAAATAGGAAGTTAAAGTTGTTGAAATACATATCCTCCCACATATAAAAATTTCAAGATTTAAGACCACCTTATAAGGCTCTAGGCCGTTCCTCACATAGACTAATTGATTTTTGGAAGTAATTATTAAAATGGTATCAAACTTGGATCTTGACCCAATTTCTTGATTCGTTCATGTAGTCTTGTTCTTGATTCTTATGTCTCATTTGGTGTGATGGAATGACTTGGAAAGAAATGCTTATTTAAGGCAGAATAAGATTTAAGGCAAAATGGTCCTAGGATACTTATTTCTTTTCTTTTGTTTGGTTAAAATTAGAGAAAAAACTAGAATAGAATGACTATTTCCTTTCATATGCTTGGCAAAATCGATTTAACAAGTCAATCGAACGAAAATGATTCGGTTAACCAAAATACCTTGGTTCTTTGATGTTGCATAGCTTTAAATATATGTATGACGATTAATTTTTTTGTGCAACTTAGAAAATGGGGATATCTAGTATTTATATCATAATTTTATAATTATTGTAGTTAACAAATGGTCGTTGTCTAGTCAATCAATATTTATATATTGTCTAGTCATTGGCTGGTTCTTTTATGCACATCTATGTTTTATTAAAGAAAAGTGTTTGTTTTGGGGGGGAGGGGGGGGGGAAGAGAAGAAGCTAAATAATAATATAATATCTTCTTTTAATTTTTTTATTTTAACTGTTTAATTTTATTTTTATATTTTTAAATTCTAAATTTTTAAATATTTAATATTTTAATTCCTTTTTTTTAATTTTTAATTTTGAAGTTTTAAATTTTCTATTTTTTGATAAATGGTTGAACATTTATGATAAGGTAAATGAGAGATATATTTTTCTTTTTTATGATTTTTAACTTCATCTTATGATTCCACCTTATTGGAATCCTCATTCCTTGGGTTGAGACAAGAGATGAGTTTTTTGACTTTTTTTCTATAAAGGTCATTCCATTGAAATATGTTTTCAAATTCTAATTAGTCCTATCAAATTTGAGAAAAGGAATCAAAAGCTAGAATGACCATTCCTTTTCAAGCCATTCTAGTATACTAAATGAATCCTAGATTGATGCGAAGTATGAAGGTCCAATAATATAGACCAATAACTTGGGTGCGTAATAAACCTGGATCCACAGTAGGTCCAAGTCTAGATTCGATGATATCGTAAATTTGTCCATAACTAGATAGTAGCGTTTAGTAGCGTTGGACACTCTATCAGGACAAGGCTATAGTGGCGAGTCTTCTAGAAAGGGTGATCTACTTAGGCCATTGGATGATTTTCTAGACTACGCTCCTAGTGCATGTGTCACACATTGGAAAGGAATGATCATTCAAGACATAATAGAATTCATGGCAGAATGCTCATAGAATACTATTCTTTTTCTTTTGTTTGGTTAAAACCGTAATAAAGGTAGAGTGGAATGCTTATTTTATTTCGTATGTATGATAAGGTTATTTTAATAAGTTAGATCGAACAAAAATTTATTCTATTAATGAAAATACACTTGTTCCTGACTTGGTATAAATTTAAGTTTATCTATGAAAATACTCTTGCTAGTCTTTTAATTGACAACAAAACGTAGAATAACTTATTCTATCATTTTGAGTTTCACACCATCTTTTAATTTATTTATTTTTTCAAAATAATTAAGAGAAAAAATTTAACTTTCCAATAAAAATACATATGTCTTCTAACTAAAAAGAGTAAAAAATGAGAGAGACAAGTTTATTTTTAGTTTTTTAAAATATTACCCCTTAATTTAAATTTTTGACTTTTTATATTTTTTAATTTTTAATTTTTTAATCTTAGATAAAGATTAAGAATTTGTTTAATAATAGATGAAAAATGAATTATTTTTGTTATCTTACGTTTTTCATTGATTCCCACTTAAGTTGGAATAGTAATTCATTGGGTTTGGTTAAGGAATGAGTTTTTCAATTTTTTCCTGGAAAAGCCATTCCATGAAAATGGACTTTTTGACTTCAATTACCAAACAAAAGAAAGGAAATAAGAAGGTGGAATGACCATTCCATTCTAGGCTATTCCACCATACCAAACTTTTAGTTCTTGTTGCGGGATTCCTGATTTAACTTGTTTCAGCTCGATCTTATTCTTAGTTCTCTATTCTTGTTGCGCATCACACATGGGTGGTGTTGAAATATCACTACAACAAATTAAGCTGTAATTACACATATTGTAGCTCCTAAATTATATTTAAAAATATAATAAAATTAATTAGTCACACTTGGCCCATGTTTAAAGATTTTCAATGCAACTAAAAATTATAGTACACTTGTAAATGTAACCAACATTTTTTACATTTGAAAATATAATTAATGTTTGTTACACTTGAAAGTGTAAATATTGTATGTTACACTTGAAAGTATAACTAATTTAGACATAAACCAAATAAAATTCAAACTTTATATAACATTTAGTTGAACTTTAAAAATAACTAAGAAATTTATTACATTTAAAAAATTAAATATGAAATTGACCTAAATTAAAAAAAACAATTAATATAAAACTTGAAATGACTTTATGATGGTTCAATTGATAGAGCTCTCCTTATATTTATAGGCACCATGCTAGTGCAACATGCTAACAACTTCCGATGTGAGAACTTCACCCTTTTGTAGTGTATCTACTAGTTTAAAAATTTTTGTTACATTTAAAAGTACAACCATTTTTGTTCCATTTAAAAGTGTAACCATTTTAGTTATACTTCAAAGTGTAACAAAATGATAGTATACCAAATATTGTATAGAGTATCTTGTTACACTTAGAAGTATAATCTTTTTGGTTATACTTCCACGTATAACTAAAATGGCTACACTTCCAAGTGTAACAAAATAGACAGTATACTTAAAATTATACAAAAATATTTTGTTACACTCAAAAGTGTAACCATACTAAAATATTTTTTAACTATATCAAAAATCAATTTATTACACTTGCAAGCGTAACTATAACAAATTATTTTTGTTACACTTCCAAGTGTAACTATATTAAATCATTTATTACACTTAGAAGTGTATCTATGCCAAAAATTATACAAAAACATTTTGTTACACTTGAAAGCGTAACTATTTTTTTAGGCTTATTTCAAGTGTAACAATAAACATGTAATTACTTGCATAAAATATTTTAGTGTCTATATTCTCCCACATAGAAACATCTCAAGATTAAAATTATCTTGTAAGGTCTTGGACCACTCCTCATCTATACCAATTAATTTTTTGGTTCAAGCCTCTTTCTTAACGAAAGTGACGTCACTTGAGTCACCTCATATAATATATTTACATGCTCTTCTTTCCCATGGAAAAATTGAAACCATTTGCATCATTATATATAATTTACCTGCTCTTGGTGGAAACTAGAGGTGTAGATGAAAGACTCAAAAATATGGACTTAGTCGAAATCCATAACACACATGCATTAAAAACAAGCTAAAATAATTCAGTTTAATTGAAGCTTTGATCTTCATTCAGTTAGTATATAACCTGTGTGACACATGGGAAAAAGGAATACTTTTTAATATTTTTAGTTATTGCTATTGGATAATTTCTAGGGTCTGTCCAAGGATAAAATATTTATTTTAATATAATATAATTCTATTTCAATACTAATCATGTTCTTCTATTAAGGACTTTTAAGTAATTGAATAGAACATTTGAGTTGAAAAAGTAATAATAGAAAAAGAAGGGTCTAATTTTAGAAAAGAAAAGCAATAAAAGAAAAATAACTACCAGGCAAACAACATTTCTTCCAATCCTTTTTAAGGGTCCAAATCACTCTTCTAGCACAGATTTTGGCGCATCTAATGCAAGTAATGTTTTACGCTCTAATTCTGGTGCTCTTAAAGATGTTGATGCCCACAATGACTCAGCTTTTGGATGCCAGTTTTAAGAATACTAGATTTGGAATGCCTAGATTCATACCCTCTCCTAATGCTCTTACAAACAATTTGAAAAGTCTTACCGTGGACAAGTTTAAGGATCCTCTCAAGCTTGATGTTTTTCTAGGTGGAAATTGTTAATGGCAAAAAAATGGTGTTTGATCTACCGTTGGATGTTTAAGAAGATGGGGAAAGTTATTAGAGATTGACCAACCAACTACTACGGCACCCCGCCCGCCCCCCGCCCCCCCGGGGGGCCCATCTTTTCTTTTTTCCTTTTCTCTCTCTTTTTTATTTATTTATTTATTTTAAGTAGTGGATTTTGCTTGGAAGAGGTGTGCATGACTGAGATAAAATCAAGCGGCAAGGGTTTTTGTGTGTGTTCAAATTGAGAATGACGATCATCGTAAGTTGGTGCTTAAACAATTGTGACATGTAATCACAGGTCACTCGATTCTCTTTAGCGAATGAGAGCAATCTCTTAGCTTTTCTTGTGATAAAGTCTCACTTTGGATGAAGTTGAGAAATGTTTGTCCCCAAGTGTCCATGATCTAAATGGAGTTTAAGCCATGTTACTACACGCACATATTGGATTGCCTTTACAAATGAACACCCTAACTGAACTAAGAAACAATTTGACATTTCCTAGAGTTTGTATTGACATATTGAGGAAGAAAGTCTGGTCGATTTTGTACATGTTATATTAAAAGATAGTTGATTAACAAAAGCTGATGTTAAATACGTTTGGAGGCCTTCCAAATGTGCTGTTTGTAAGATGGTTGGCCATGTAGGCGAGCAATTATCCTATTGCTCCAAAGGGATTGGCTTTTTTTCTCCAAGCTAATGTTAAGCTAGTTTGCTTTTATATTGTTTTAGATCTTATGCTAGGGCTAGAACAAGAACTATATGACTCGTACCGAACTAGATCAAAAATATCTACATCTGTATCTATATCTATACCTATACCTATACCTATACCTATATGCATATCTATATACCCACACAAACACAGTGGGACAATGTTGAGGAAGTTATTTCCGCAAAAGGCTGGTAAAACCAAAGTAGTAGAATGAACGAGTACTTGTAAGGCAGAATCACTTTACCATACATTGTTAGAACTTAGCCGAGAAAATGTCCTATTAGTTATGAATTGAAATGCCCTTGATGAAAGCATCAATGTTGATTTCTGAAGAACTGCCTTTTCCAATTTCTCTTCTGCAAATATCCTGGAGATGTTTTGCTCTTCGCCGCATTTCTTTCCCTTCATCAGTTTCTAAATCCATAAACTTGTGCACAAGCTCGGAAATTTCATCCCTCGATATCATAACCTCATCATCATCTTTCTTCACCCTTAAGCCAATCTTCCAGTCTTCAACAATTTGTTTACTGTTAGTTACTTGATCCCATACTAGGGGGAAAGTGAGCATAGGAAGCCCCGAAAAGATACTCTCTCTGGTGGAATTCCACCCACAATGCGACCAAAATCCGCCAATTGAAGGATGGCTTAGCACCTTCAACTGATCGCACCAGGGCACCACCAACCCCTTACTGCTGCTGCTTATTCCATTCGTGAAACTGGAAGCTTCTTGACGCGCAACCCAGAAGAAGCGCACACCGCTGCTCTGTATGCCTGCGACAATTTCTTGTAATTGCGAGCTGGAGGCAGAAAGGAAACTCCCTTGTGAAATGTATAGAACGGACTCCTTTGGTTGAGAATCTAACCATTGGATGTACTCGGGTTGTGAGCTGTTATCCTGCATACTACTAAAGCAAGGTATTGCAAGACCGATTAGATAGATGGGGATCGGAACTACTTCTCTCAGTGCGTCGATTGCTCCAGGTTCAAGCTCATAAATGGTGGGGATTAAAAGAAATTGTGCTTCAGGAACCAATGCAACGGCTTCATCGACTCGGTGCATTACTTCCTTCCCTTTGCCATTGATTGGTGTTGGAAGATCTGCAACGCGAATTGGGGCAACTCCGGGTATGTAATCAATGAGCTCCTCTCCTCCCTCTGCATCACAATTTCTTGTAAAGTCATTTATGTTATATGTGAAAATTCGCAAGATACGGAAAAAGTGAAAAACCTAATTGAATAGAGAAGAATTAGGCAAGGCACCCCGGAAAAAGTGAAAAACCTAATTGTAAAGTCACTTGCTTTGATCTTATTATTATAGCCTTTCTCCTTCAACTTTGTCACCCTCAATTATTGCAGAAAGATGAGAATATTGTACCAGCAACTGAATGAAAATGTCACCTTCATGCTTATTTGTTTAGACCAACACTTTCTTGAATATTTTCTGTTCTTGTAAAGTGAAATTAGTTATGTCTAACATGACATTATAAGATATTAGATTAATAGTTACGTATTTTCTATATGTGGAGAAAGTATAGGAGAGTGAAATAATAACTTTTATTTTAGTTACATATTTAAGCTTTTGTAACAATATAATGATATTGGAATGTTTATGTTTAATTTTTCTAGAATAACAAAAAATTTGTTATTGATTTGAAAAGTATATTTCTTACGCCTAAAAGTGTAACAAACTTTGAATTTCATTGGGTACATATACCTATATTAGGCATATTATCTATGCTTCCAAGTATAATAAACATTAGCTGCACTTTCAGTTGTAATAGCTATGCTTACAAGTGTAGCATCAATTTTTAGTTATATTGAAAATCTTTATCTAGTTAATTATGTTATACTTTTAATTGTAACTAGAAGACAATATATATATAATTACTAGTTTGATCCCTTGTAGTTTGAGATTAGACAGTACATAGCTCAAGTTGTTGGGAGTGATACAATAATGAAAGTTCAAATCTCATAAGAGGCGAGAATTAGGTCCAAAGTGAGAATAAAAGAAAAAAAGACTAAGTAATCATTCATAAATTCTTAATCTCTTCAATTTTGGTGGATTAAATCATTGCGCATATATGTATCTACAAATAGTCATAAGTTTATTATCTAAATTAAATTTCTATACAAGTATAAACAGCTTAAAATATAAACAATAGTTCTTTCAAACAAATGAAAGCAATAATCACGAGAAAAATAAATATGAACAAAACATGACAATAGTACCCTAGCAGTCCTTTATTTGATCTAATTTGTCGTTATTTGATAGGACATTTCACATTTTATTATGGAAAACAGAAATATATTTTTCTCTAGTTTAGAGAGGAGCACCGCACGCGATACGTGATAATTAAAAAATAGCCACTACGCATATTAAGGCACCTAGTAAGTATAAAAGAAAATTATGGTAAATTACATCAACCTTTTTGGTTTTAATTTCTTTTCCTTCTCTTTCGCTAACAAGTAATAAGGGCTAAAGCTGGTTATAAATTACATCAAATTACTTTTAGTATTAAAACCTCCTGTTATTGCGATGGAGTCACACAAACCCTAGCAAAATCTTCTTTAGTTTCCGTTAATATATGTGTATATAATTTTTTTTTTCAAAAAATATTTTTTTATGCCCCCTCTCCCTAATTTTTTCTCTTCTTTAGATCTCGGCCCCCAAAGAAAAACTCCTTATTCTACCCCTGATGACAATATTAATCTTTTCATATAATGTATATGGAAGAATGAAGATCTAATGGAGTTTAGCGTAAATAACATAGACGGGTGAATGATTAGCCGCGTACTTTAGCCGTAAAACTTGAGGGGTCAATTATAAGAGTAGCGGCCGATTAAATATATACAAATAAAAAAATAGAAAATTCGAATCTAAATCTAATTAACATGACCTGTTACCAGTAGATCAATTTGGTACCAAAATCTCATCCACTAAGGGTCCGTTTGTTTCTGAAAAAATGACTTATTTTAAAAAATATTTCCTAAAAAATATTTTTTATTGTTTAATTGTCATAATAAAAAGATTTACAATATTTGAATTTCAACATTTAATGGGAGAAAAGAAGAAATCGATAAGACAATAAAATATCCAAAAAATTGTTCAAAATATAAACATAAAATTTAAAGAGAAACAACTTAAACATACAGTCAATTAGTCAAAGAAACTCGTAAAAAGGAATCTTTTAACTTTAAATAATTCATCAGGTTGTGTTTGTGTGTCTGTTGCGGGGCTAGTTACAGAGTTTTCTGTGAAATAATTAAATTGTACTGTATATAAATATTTGAAAGAAAAAAGAGGGAAAAAAAAAAAAGATTGGCTTTGTGTTTATAGAGGTTTGCTGCCCGGTGTTATTTTTTATCTACGAGATAACACAGGAAATATACAACAAAGTCAAAAAGTCATACGTGTTTCATTTTTTATCCGGGAGCGGAAATTGAGCGGTCTGTGTTAAAAGTTTTTCCAATGTAATGTATCCAAATAAGAGAAGCTCTTCAATTCATTTGGATTAACATTAGCTCATAAAAAATTTTATTAGTTTAAAATAAAAATTTATAACATCAGTCCTTAAAAAAATTTGTAAATCTAAAACAAAAATTCATTTGTCTATAAAAAAAAATTGTAAGTCTAAAACAAAATTTATAAGACAACAAACAAATTTTTGTTCTAAACTTTCAAACTGTTTTTTTCAAGAAATGAATTAATTAGTGAAAAGAAAATGAAACATTAACCTGATGACATGTCGACATTGGCATGGCCGCGCTGCACGATAAGCTGATAGTGATAGAAAATGGACAACATCATCGCCGACTGGGGAAAAAACGACGCCACCGGTATATTCTTCCTTTTGCCCAGCCTCACCACCCAACCGGAGAAAGTATCGTATATAATAACGCTCGGCTTTGGCGGCGTAAGCTGGTCCAGCAACTCCTCGACCGGAGCTTCAAGCTTGGTTAGGGTGGCTTCATAGAACCCGGCAAAGTCTTTGCCCCGGCCTATTTCTGATGGGAGGACGTTGGGGATGGTGGCGTAGTGGATGTTAGGAGGCTTGGGGTCTGAGGCAATGAGGCTGTGCCATTCCTCTGTGATGATGAAGGAGATAAGGAAGTTTGGTCTGGTTATGGCAATGAGTTTGCAGAAGTTCATCATTGGGTTAATGTGGCCTCTGCCTGGATATGGTAGTGCCACCAAGTGGCATGTCCTCTTTGGGTCTGCTTGGGTCGCTTCCATTTTCCACTTCCTTTCTGTGTGTCTGTGATTATGAGGCTATGAGCCTCTTTGGCTAAGCTTATTTTCAAGCGTTTATAGGCAAGTACTTGCAGCATATGCATAGTGTTTCGTATCAGAACTGTACACTATACTGTCTATAAATAATATGTGTGTTCAGTATCAAATGTTATATATGTTCAAAATTTTTATCTTATAGGTTCAAAACTCTTATTTTAAGTTATAAATATGTTCCAAACTCTTATATTATATGTTCAAAAGTTTAAAAGTAAGTTCATAAAATAAAAATTATAATCTCATAAATTTTATACTCTGTATTTGAAAATCTTATATTATATTTTCAAAATCCTTATATTATATATTCAAAGTTCTTATATTATATATTTAAAATTTTTATATTATATGTTTAAAATTCTTATATTACAAGTTCAAAAATTTAAAAGCAAGTTCACAAAATAAAAATTATACTCTCATAAATTTTATATTCTAAGTTCAAAACTCTTATATTACATGCTCATAAATTATACTCTGTGTTTAAAACTCTTATATTATATGTTCTAAACTCTTGTATTACAAGTCTAAAAGTTTAAAAACAAGTTCATAAAATAAAAATTATAATCTCATAAATTTTATAGATTATGTTTAAGACTCTTATATTACATGCTCATAGATTATACTCTGTATTCAAAACTCTTATATTACATGTTCAAAATACTTATATTACATGTTCAAAATATTTATATTATATGTTCAAAACTCTTATATTAAGCTACAAACATGTTCAAACTTAATATAAGAGTTTTGAACATATAATATAAATATTTTGAACCTATGATATAAGAACTTAGAACACATGTACTATTATACACAGTGTGCGTGTACTGTTAACGCACAAATATGGTCACACCATTCCTACCGAGCACAGTAAAAATTGCTACAGTTCGTACTTATAAGTAAAAAATAACTTATAAATAAGTGATAAATAAGTAGACACACATTTGGATAATATGTGTTTGTAAACTGCTGACATGTTTGATAATAGATGTCTACAAGTAGTAATGATAATTAAAATGACTAAAAAAGACATGTCATTAATTAATGTTTAAGTTTTTAAAGGGTAGAAGTATTTTTGAACATGGTTAACTTAGGGCCTAGTTTTTCTTTTATCTACTTATAAGCTTTTAAAAGCTGCTTATAAGCTAGTTATTAGATATGGAGTGTTGAAGCAAAAAGGATTTTCAGTTCCAAGTGTAAAATGTTGGACTATAGTACTAACATAATGTCCAAATGATATCATATGCGTGGAAAAACATTTTGCT
The DNA here is from genome assembly GCA_028554755.1 of Cordia subcordata. NCBI lineage: Eukaryota > Viridiplantae > Streptophyta > Magnoliopsida > Boraginales > Cordiaceae > Cordia > Cordia subcordata. Next base: position 3,387,744 of record JAPTOF010000005.1, read on the forward strand.
AATTTATAATAAGTCGGTAAAAAATTAATTGAAACAATTCAATTGGTGTGGTCTCTTATTTTTTAAAAGAACAGACCATTCGTTAAAAGGAACATAGTATCATATTCCGTCGGTCAAAAAAATGTAGAGATCAAGGAAGAAAAGAATAATTAATTAGTTAACAAACCTAAAGTAAAATTTTTTGACAATAAACGTAACTAGTTAGTTTTTAATTAAAGTTTTTGATTTTATTGATGTTGTGTTCCCAAGTCAGGGTAGAGATGCGTCCCAGATCTGACCTTCTTCGTTTTAGTTATGTCTTTCCTTTTTTTGGCCTAATGGAAAATTTTTAAAACTGATTTGCATAAAGCCTACCCTCATGATAAGTTGGTGAGCTCCACGCATGTCTTTTCCAAAGTGTGAAAGGGGCAATTTTTGGGCCAGGCAAATTGAGGAGCAACCTTTGCCTAACATTGGTAATGATTAAAGGTTTGTTTGGATTGACTTTTTTTAAAAGTATTATTTTAATAATTTTTTAAAAAATAACTATTTTTAAAAATTGAAAATTTTGACTTTTAAAAAAAATTATATTTAAATTTTTTTCAGAGTTTTAACTTTTTTAAAAGTTAAATTAAATAATAATTACAAATTTAATGTAATTTTTCAAAAAAAAATTTTTTTCTTGAAAAAAGCCAATCAAAACAACTCTGGAAAAGCCAATCCAAGCAGGCCCTAAATCACTTATAGCTTTCTTTTGTTGCCGAATACACACACACACACACTAGGAAAATCTTTAAAATCTTTAAAACCGATTTGCCCCAGACCAGCGCTCGTTATAAGTCAGTGACCCTTGCGCATGTTTTTTTCCAGGGTGTGAGAGGGGCGATTTTTGGGCATGGCAAAACAAAGACCAACCCTTGCTTAATATTGGTAATGATTAAATCACTTGCGTCTTTCTTTTTGTTGCCTAATACACACACACACACACACAGAGAGTAGAATAGAAGTTACATCTTTCTTCTATTTGCCTAATGGAAAATCTTTAAAACCGGTTTGCCCAAAACCAACTCCCATGATAAGTCAGTGAACACCCCACGTGTTTTTCTAAGGTGTAAGAGGGGCGATTTTTTGACATGGCCAATCGAAGAGCAACCCTTGCCTAATATTGGTGATGATTAAATCATTTACGTCTTTCTTTTGTTGCCTAATAAATACAGACACACACACACACACACACGAGAGAATAGAACCTGTGCGTGGATGGGAGGATGAGTTTTTTAATATTTTCATTTATTATTGATGATTAATTATATTCTTTTTTTTTTAAATCCCCCACTTCCATGGAATTTGAACCCAATACTTCACCCCTAAGTGAAATAGTCTCAATTACTTGAACTATCTTTTAATCCCGATTGATTATATTCTTCTTGTGTATATTAGAATAAAATATATTTTTACAAAATTTAATTATTGATAATTTCTGAATACTAATAAATTTTATAAGAAATATGCAATAATTGAATAAATCATTTAAAATGAGAAAGTAAAATAAGAAATAATAGGATTTGAGGGGAAAAATAGAAGTTGAATAATATATTTATTAGATCTAACTCATTTTTAGAGGAAAAAAACAATAGAACGATATGTGGCATGGTATACATGTGGCAAGTAAAGGAATATAGAAATAATTCCACATGGCCAAATTTGATGCATTTATGGGAAGCATTGTGGTGCATTCGTTGTTGATTTAATACATAATATAAATATTTCTCTTAATTATTCTACAAACATTGATTTTTTAGGACCAAAAAAGAAGTTCATTAATTAGTGAATCCTCTTTAAATTATATAAGATTACGTGCATTTAGGAAATCAGATATAGTAGAAAACATATATCACTATGCTCACATATGCTATTATATAAGTACAATAGCATATAAAATACTTGTGATAGACACATAATACAAATTTATTACTTCATTAGCTACTATAGGGGTAATATTAGCCAGGAACACAGGTTCAGTACCAACATCAGTGACGCAATTCTTTTCCTACAAATTCGACCAACATGTAGTTACGAAAATTTTCATGCGACACAATAAGGAAATCAAACAACACAAAAAAAAAAAAAAAAAAGAGTCAAAAAATTGTGAATGCTTATGCCTGGTTGAATGAAATGGGTTCATCATTATATACTCCTCGTAAACACCTAAAAGTTACAATGCAAGTATCATGTGAAGTTGTTTATAGCATATATTAACTGAGAGGATGAAGCTTACACAAAAAGTAATATACTATAATATGGCCACTCAGTACAAGAAAATAGGGCTTTTGTTAGCAAAAATTAGTGACCGCCAAAATCAGTTACTAATTGTCACTAATTGCTACTGATTAATGATTGATTTGTGATGGAATTAATCCAAAAATTGAATCAGTCACCACAAATCAAGTTCATTCACAAATTGGTCACTAATTTGTGAAACACAACTCAGTCACTATTCAGTCACTAATTGTGACGGATATTTCGGTTCCAAATTGAATTCGGTCACAAATCGATCACTAATATGTGAAATATGATTCAATCACTAATCGGTCACTAATAATGACCTATTTTTTGTCACAAGTTAGTCACAAATTAAATTTAGTCACTACTTCGTCGTTATTTGATCACAAATTGTTTTTTTTTCTTTTTTAACATTAAATGATATAACTCTAAATCATATATTAATAAATAAAAACAAAAAAATCCAAATATTTAGCTAACTTTCACTTTTTGGGCTATATATTAATATTTCGATTTTTGAATTAAAAAAAATAACTTAATGGTTTAATGTATATATTTTAATCGCACTTGACTCAACTGATTTTAGTTATATTACTAACTTTACTAAATTTACAGACTTTGCTTATTCCAATAGTATTACCAATTATATTTATTTTACCTAAATTCTTATTTTTAACATAATTACAATTAACTTTATTGATTCCAGTCTTATTGTTTAATTAGTAAATTAATAATTTAATATATAATTTAATAAAGTTTAAATTAATTGACTCGAAGTATATGACTAATTTAATTATATTTATATTACAAATTAACTAGAAGTATATCCCCCATGTTGTTAAGTTAATTACTATTATGCTACAAACTTTTACTAATTTTTAGTTATATGATTAAGTTAATTAGAATTTGTATACAAAAATCTATATTAATCCTAGACTTATTACTAAATTAATTAGAATTATATAACAAATTATGCTAATTCTAGTTATATAACTAACTTAATTAGTTAGATGACTAACTTATTTATATTTACACTACAATTTTTACTGATTCTAGTTATATAACTAAACTAGTCTAACACCCGTGCCATACACAGGTGGCGAAATATATGATTGTTGTTTTTAAATGGTGTTTTTCTTCATATTACTAAACATTGCAATCAAATTATATTTTAAGAATTAAATGAATGTGGATTCGTATAAAATTTAAGACATTAAGAATACCAATATTGACAATAATGGAACATTGTATTAAGTAAAATATATAATATAGAAGTAAAGAAAGTATATTAATGAAACAAACAATTATTTATGACAAATTTTGAAAGATTTCCTTGTATACAATGTTTTCAGGGCTTCCTCAATCTTCAAACGCATATTCTAAGAATAGCCTTCTACCTAAAGAACTGCTCAACGACCTCTGCAAGTGCCCTTTACTTACAGATTTTATGTATTTTTATATATGAGATATAGTTTCTAAATTTATATATTTATATTTTTATATGTGTGTGGGATAATTGGCTTCTTTAAGTAAAGTAGAAAATCCATTGGTTTGTTGGGGTTTGAAATTTGGATGTGTAATGTGGTTGAATCACTGTATTTTTAGAGCGCAAAGTTGGTAAGAATTGGCTTAAAAAGAGCACTATAAATCTAAAGGAGAAAAGAGCAAAGGGAACTGAAAATGGAATTGACTTTTACGAAGAAGAATCAATTCAAATATGTGCAGTGATAAGAATAACAAATCACATGAAAAATTTAATAAAAAAATTGAATAGGAAAAAAATGAAAATAATTCTAAATAGATAATTATCATCATTACATCAGTTTTATTATCTTTATTTTGTATCTTTTAAAAGCAGACCTAGAAATCGTTTATCTATCTAGCAAATGTATTAAATAAACTAATTTTTAGATAAAAAAACTATTAAAATGGGTACAGTCATGAAACTACCCAATAAGTCTATAGATAAGAACACACATAAAAAACATGAATAAATTTTGAAAGACAAAAAGTAAACAAAATATTAAGATGAGATGAGTATCTGAATATCAAGCTATCTAAGAATCAAGAAATACCCATTGCCAATTTTGCAATAAAAAGATCTTTTTAGAAGAAAAGATAGATATGATACCGACGTGTCAAAAGAAGACAGTTAACCAAGAGGGACAAAATAAAATTAAAAGATTGAAAGATCTACAGTGTAATGGTGTAAGTGGGTGAAAGTTTCATTTAAAAAGTACATAATATAGAATATAGGATTTGAATATAAAAACATATGAATAAAAAAGACAATTTGTCAATATTAACAAAAATTGAAATTACCATAAATATGATTTTACGGTAATGATATATTAAGTAAATTGTACTAATTTTTTTATTATAGTAATAGAAAATAATTAAAATAGGTCACAATTTGATAACAACCAAATTGAAGAATTACTATAGATATCTGCAGTCAATTTAGATTGCATGTCATAATAATTGATTACATGTCATAATTTTCAGACGTACTATGTAAATATTTAATTAAATTAGTAAATCAATGCAAATCTCACTAAAATAAAAACACATCTATTACAATTAAACATAATGTAAGAGAGCTAAGTGGCAAAAGAATGTTAAGAATACTATTTGTGCGACATTTGTTATTATTATATTGCAGAGGATTCTTCTATATAATATAATATAGATTAGTTAGAACTGTATTAGAAACTACTATTTCTGGTCATATAACTAATTTAATTAGAGTTATAATATAAATTATACTACTTCTAGTCATATGACTAAATTCATTAGAATTATAGTACAATAAATGTTTATTTTAGTTATATAACTAACTTGGTTAAAACTATACAAACTTTGCTAATTCTAGTTATATCATTAATTTAATTAATTTTATACTAGAAATTTTACTGATTCTAGTTCTGCAACCAAGTTAATTAGAATTATACTATAAATTTTATTGATATACATGATAAAAATTATAAAAGATTATTTACCAACTCTATTAATCTAACTTAAATATAGTTATACTGCAATTTTTGTTGTCCAATCATATTACCAACCCTATTTATCTAATTTAATTTACTAATCTCTAACCTAGTCATAACTAGTTTACTAGTTAATTTTACTGATTTGTACTAATTTTAATTAATATTGTTATGTTACACACTTTTTTAGTTATAGTTAAAATACTAACTTTAATTATTTAACTTATTCTTAATCTTTAATATAACTTTGTTAACTTAATTTTTTTTTCTTTTCCACTTCAAAAGAGGCCAAATCCCAATTATGTTACAACTAGTGGGATTTGATTCCTAAACCTACTTACACAAAATGTAAGAGACATACCACTTGACCATCAGATCTTTGGTTTTGTTAACTCAATTGGTTATAGTCTTTTTGCTAATTTTAAAAGTTATTCTAAGGATACTTAAATTGGTCGAGTTTAGTGATATTAAAATTCAATTCTTTAATTTCTAGTACAATTACACTAATTTAATTGGTTAATATCATTGATAAATTAAATTTCTAATTTCTAACATAATTATAATTATCTAATCATTCTAATCATAGAACTTTGCTACATTTTTAAAATCTATATTCTAATTGTACTGGACACTATTTTTATCTTTCTCTTTATATGGTGCGTATTAAAGTTCTCTCACACTTAAATTGATAACTAATTCTATTTATACTAATGCATATTCTATTTGTATATAGTGTTAGCATTACTTCAATTATACTATATACACTAACTTTATTTATCTAACCCATCAACTTTACTTGAAGGGGATGGATATATATACACACACACACACACATATATATATATATGTGTGTGTGTGTGTGTTGCTTAATGATTTGTCCATTGAATTCTTTCAGATTTTTAATAGGCTTGATTAATATCTTTCACTATCCTTAATAATTGCTTTTCTTGGTGGTTTCATTTTGTCATGTATTCAAGTGGCTTGCATAGCAGATGATTGGGAATCATGGGCTTCATTGAATACAATCTAGATGCCTGCAATTCTTTGTTACTGAAGGTAATTACTTACACTTGTACGGGTGTGTTAAATATGATTCAGATGCTTACTTGACTATCTGCTTATGGTTGGTTTAGGTCTTCAATTTCAACTGGTACATGTGGAGTAAACTTAAGAGTTTCCTCTGAATGAGCTAGTTTTTAGATGAGTACCTTGATTTACTACAAACTCCATCCAAATTTATAGTGTTATTTTATTAATTATAGTCTGCTTGCTAGTAGTATTTGTGGGCTATGTAGGGCAAGAAACTAAAGGCAGAAATTGGAAATATCATGAATATCCAAGTTATAGTTGAAGGGTCGATGAATAGTTCAAATCCTTACTTTTCAAGTTATTGGAGGCGTGGCTTTACGATGAGCATGTTTACTTTTTAAATCTTACATAGATTTTAAGCGTAAAAGAACTACCTTAGAACTTTTGCGTCAATTAGATGGTACCCTGCTCTATCAATATAGTTAATGGTCTCTAGAGTTAACTTGACAGATTCCTTTCATGCCTCAGACTTGTCTATTAAATCAATTTAGATCAAAAAGTATTTTACGGCATCAAAACTTCTGAAATTGCTTTTTGTTCACTAGTACAATGATAAATGAGTTTTCTGAACTTTATAGTTTTCTTTGTTGAAATGTATTCCGATACTTCCACAAATTGGTAATCTTACTTCAAAGTGCTTGACTTTAGCATAAAAGTAAAATCTGTAGTTAGATCTCATTAATCTTTTTGTGCTTAATGACATTGAGCGCTGTGTAACTATGCTAAGAAGCCAATCTAAGGGTAAGGGGATGGCTACCATGACTAGCTGACTTGTCATAATTCTCACTGTATGCCTAATAAGAGTCTAGCAACTCAGCTTGCTCTTCTACCTACCACTATCCCATTCAAGTCGGGGATCACTACCCATAGACATCTATGCTAATATAGATTTTTTATTGGTTGAGAGATGACTTCATCTTTTAGTAGGGTGGTGTGTGATGTAAGATTGGTAGAGGAGCCTTAAAGCAGTCTAAAAAATAGATGCTTTGTAGATAGAACTTGGACAAAAGCAGCTATAGAAATAGCTTCTCTCCACTCCGCTATTCTTGATGTTAGGAAGGAATAGAGTAAGGGGTGTGCATTTTTAAACCTCTCCCTCCCGCTATTCCTTTCAGGATTTGGGTAAGGGAGGATTGCTTTCTTGTTTTAAGAGGTAACAAAAGGAAATTCCTTGTTCTAAGGCCTATGTAAATAAGAATTACCCTATTCCCCCACCGAGTAATGGAACACAAATTGTAACCCAAGGGCCTGCTTTGGCCCACCACCGGATCTATACTGTGAAGCTATTTTTTGTTATTTTTCTGTGTTTAAAGCCTTGGTAATCTAATAAGACTGGATATCGGCATATCATAGAGATGTGAAGCGATGACTATTTTGATTTGATACACTATCATGTATATGATATTGATTTGATACATTATCACTATAAGGCTATTATATATGAAATTGTAATATAATCAATTAAGGGCTCAGAGCCACTACATTCTATTTGTTATTTGGATGATTATGCAAGGAAGAGAAGTCCTTTTGTTCCCTAAAATTATCTCTTGAATCATTATTTGCTTCTTTCTTACTGGTACAAAGCTTGTGTAAAACTAGTTTTGAAAACCAATTCCGTAGGACTCTGCTACGAATGTTGCCATCTCTTTATAAGACCTTATTAACTTTTTGTCTTTGACAGGAAGTTGGTTTCTTGTGTGAGTTAATAGGTGGGGATCATGTGGATCACTTTTGTAAGTTCACATGTAATTCGGATCCTTATTTCTTTTATATTTAAGCATTATGTGCCAAAAGTTTAAACTATTAAAGAGATGTTAGAGTTGACATTGAACTAAGATTGTGAACCTATTGATTTTCTTATAGTTTTCTTGGAAAAGTGCAAACATCTAAGGTCTTGAAAAAGCCTTGTAACTATATTAGAAACTTATAGGAGTGTGTATTAGACATCTCTATATACGAGGCATAAAACGTCCATAAGTTGATCTCTATTCTTACCGACATATAGAAGTGTGTATTAACCATGATAAAGAAAATTCTTTTAGTTCTCTAACTGGTTATTCATTGTTAGTACGTTATTCTTTCGATCTCAGCATGAAGTAATCCAATGGCCACAATTATTGCTTGCTAACAAGTTAGTTGTAGTACTTTAAAAGTTATTCGTTCATCAATTTCTTTCGGAATTGGTAACATGTGATTTGTAAATTCCAGTTACAAAAGACAGGATAGCTCAATTTCGATCTAGGGATGCTGACTTTTGGAAATGTGTATGCAGGGATGAAAACATGAAATTTTCTATTCTTGGATGTTGCTTGTCCTTCAAACATATCATCAATACATTAGTTCTTGAAGAGATTGAGAAATGGCTTTTATGCTTCATGTCTGTTGTTGTGACTTCACTTGTTCTTTTAGGATTAACCTTTGTGTTGGGATTTGATTGTCATTGTAGTATTGTTCTGAACAAACTCAAATTTAGTTAAAATTTTTTATTGTATATTTATTAATTTATGAAATTGAGTTGTATAATTTTTAGTTTATGACATTATTTAATAATTATTTATGAATTTTAGTAGCAAATTCTATCAATTGAAACTCATTTGTTGATTTGGTCACTAATATCTCGAATAGTGACCAAAATTTTGATCACTAATCATTTAAATGGTATGTATGCTTGACTAGTGATTGAAATTTTAGTCACTAAATGCCTTAATTAGTGACTGAATTTTTAGTCACTAGTAGATATGTTTAGTGATTGAAAATCGGTCACTAATTAGTGATCGATAATAATCGGTCACTAATATCTTGATTAGTGATAGAAATTTCGGTCACTAATTGAGAAATTAATGACTAATTATTGTCAGTCACTAATTGGTGAACGATTTTCAGTCACTAAATGCATTTGTTGATAAATCAATCTCAATTAGTGACTGAATAATTCAGTCACTAATAGTTCAATTATTGATCGAAATTATTTGGTCACTAATATCTCAATTAGTGATTCGATCACTAACTAAGATATTAGTGACCGATTAATTTCGATCACTAATTTGTGACTGAATTTCAGTCACTAAATGGTCACTGAATATTTAAATTAGTGACAGATTTTTTGTTAATAAATTAGTGACCGAAATTCGGTCACTGAATGATGTGAAAAATGCTTGCTTTAAAATTGATCAGTGATAGAAATTTTAGTCACTAAAATAGTGGCCAAAATTTCAGTCACTGATTGGTGACTAATCTATGACCACTTTTTAATGTTTTAAAAGGTAAAATTAGTGACCGAATTATAAAATTTTGTGACCATAATTTTGGTCAGTATTTTTGTGACTGACTTAAAATCGGTCACTAATGAAATTAGTGACCAGGCTTTTTTTATCGATGAAATTGATCACTGTTTCCTTGGGAAAACCTTCACCAGACCACACACCCGGTGCCATAGCCTCGACTAGATACGCCAGGAGCGCGAAAGGTAAACCTTATAGCGATGCCTTCTTGGCCTAAAAGCCTTTGCAGACAATTTTACAATTGTGGGTTCTTTATCCCTTGCCTTGAACTTTGTCTAGGGATTTTATAAGGAACAAGATATGGGTTGCTAAATTGTAATGAAAACCAAACTAGGAATCAAAGCAAGAACAATGAAATCGCCATGAATCCAAAGAGGTAGCTTTCATTAGAATCAGAGAAACTAAATGGAAGTAAGACGGGCTCTCAAACAATTGGATTGAACACGAAGTAAAGATTTACCATATTATGCCATAAAGTTAATTGCAGTGAATCAGTCCTATAATAAACTTAATTACAGCTCGGATAAAGAATGGGAGCCAAGCCACAAAGCTAATTGCAACTAAAGTCAGAGAGACCATAAACTTAATTATAGCAAAGCTATAAATTAAATTGCAGTAGAAAAGGAAAAATCTAGGCTGTAAAGTTAATTACTGCAGTGTTTTGAGATACGACTAAGCTAACATTATGCTAACTAAGACTAAGCCAAGAGCTAAACTATGGATAGGACTAAGCTATGGAGCTGTGAAGCTGAGAAGTTAAGGGATAGATATAGGATTTATACCTAGTGGTTGTGGAAGCCTTTTCTTCTTGGTCTCGATGAGCTCTTATAGTTGCTATCCAAAATCTTCATGCTTAGCTGATGACTTTGGTATTTTCTGGTTGGTTAAAGCTAACTGAGTTCCTTGCTTCAGTTTCGTCCCTTCTATTTCGGCACTGCATATTACATCAGACTTAATTTCTTTATTTGAATTGAACATGTGCTTGCTATGCGCTAGCTTATTGCTGACCGAGTTCCCTGCTCTACTTTCATCCCTTCATTTTCAGCGTTGCATATTACATCAGACTTGGTCTTCTTTATTTAAATCGAACATGTGCTTGCCATGTGCTAGCTTATTTCCTTCTGGCCGAAGCTCGACCTTGAAATCAATGCAGTCCATGGTGTCGGCCCTTGGTTTCTCATTTCCCCCAATCCTTCGATTAGTCTTGTTGATTACTTGTGCATTCCAAGTATGGAGCAACTTCCTTCGCCATGTCATCTTGCCTTTCGCTGATCAGGCTAATTGGTTGCTGATTTTGGGTGTAAACAATGCCCCCTATGAGTTATTCAAATGACGTTGCGTTGTTTGGACTACTCATGATCTTAGTTATGTGACCTGTATCTCCAAAATAAGTGACTTTCTATGTACCATATCTCTTGTGATTTGCTTGATACAAAGTTTATCTCTTGCATTAAATTCACGTCATAGGCTATCGACCACAATCGCTTTGCTTTGATAACCTAGAGCCTCCATATGTCTTATTAAGCTTACCATCGCACATCTCTTTTGGAGCCCAGTGAGCGAATTTGATGTCCTTACGTCTTCCAAGTAATTTCATGATTACAGGACACAATCTCCAACTCTTGGTTAACGTAATTTCGATTAGCATGAATCAAACATCGTTAATCTTCTTTAAAGAGTGCATAAGGCATTTGTCCGCTACATTCTCCCTCACATTCTTCTCCTAAGACTTTGTTGACTCCATGGCCAAGGAAAACACTCTTGTTGATATCCTTAAATCCTTCCAAACTAAAGATCCTAAGAACCTTAACAATGGCACCCAAATCTATAGTGGCCACTTTCACCACTTCATTCTCCGCCTAAGTCTCAACCAAGATGGGCCACTGGAACATTTTGGAGGTCTCCTATGGATACTCTAACTCTGGTTTTACGCCTATCTCCCAACTCTATCACAGAATTTATCTAAGGCATGTATTTCTACTGGCCCTTTTTTGGGCTTTCAGCTTTGATCTGCATGTAATCCTTGTCGATCCAGCCGGGTTCCTGGCCGCTCACCCAAGCACTTCCATTGAAGACCTGTTCTCCCTTATCGATTAGCACTTTTCTTCTAATTCTTTGTTTGTAAACCCAGTATCAACCTTCAAGGATCTTTGACCTTTGCTACCTGTGTGAACATCCTTCACACTACAGCCACGATCTTTCTTAGTGTTATCTACTTTTTGCCCCAATTTACGAAACTCCAGGAGGCTTTAGATTTCCTATCTACTACCCTTGCTAAATCCTCTAGACTGAAGTCGGCTGCTGCTACTTTGAAGACAAAACTCAAATATTTAGTCTCTATCTACACCGACGCTAACTCTAGCCCTAGTGGAATTCAACATGACAAAGCAAACTTGGCCACTTTGTGAAAGAAATTGAATGAGTTCTGAGAACTCTAAAAGCAGGCTAAGCGCCGCAAATCCTCACTTCCTGATAAGCTAAAGAGAATAACCAAACTAGAGGACGAGCTAGCTACCGTTCGCAAGCAAAAATCCATCTTGGAACAACAATTGGAAAAAGAAGCTTCTCCTACTGGCAATTCATACTTTAGATGCTCGTTATGCCAATCCATTCACAACCTCGTCACATTCCCTGGGAACATTCTCCAAAATCACATTTGAAAATTGGTTGACCAAGCACATCGCTTGGGCATAGTATTTTACCAACATCAAGCTAGTACACTTGTAATCGCTTGTCAACTACTTCACAATAAACTGAGAGTCGCTGATAACTTTGACTACCATAACTCCCATCCCAACTAAAATCTCCAACCCAATGATCAGTGTCTTGTACTCTGCCTAATTATTTGAGCACGTAAACCCCAACTAGAAAGCTAGTTGAGTTTCAACTCTGTGAGGGGATCTTAAGATAATGCCAACCCCTGAGGTGGCTTTTGTCCTAGATCCACCGAAGAAGAACATCCAAGGTTAAAGCCTGATCATCCGTATTTCAACTTCCCTATTTATTGGGTCAGTCAAGTCAAGGCAAGGATGATCAGCTAAAAAATAAGTAAGGGCTTGGCCTTTTATTAACTTCTAAGGGACGTAACCGATTGTGAACTCAAATAATGCAAGAGCCTATTTGCCAATTCGACCCTCAAGGACTGGTCATGTTAGCATATATTTGACAACATCAGTGATAGAGATAACCATAGGAATAATAGGCAAAATGTAATGACACAACTTATTACACGTATAGAACAAAGACAAACAAAGTTTTTCAATCAGCGAATACCTTTGCTCGACCTCAGTTAATGGTCTAATAAGATAATAAATGGCCTATTCTTGGCTAGCGTCATTATCTTGTGCCAATAGACTCCCTACGGATTCCTTTGCAGCTGACAAATACAACTTTAGTGGCCTATCCTTACTAGGTGATACCAGGACCAACGGCTTGGTCAGATACTTCTTAATTTCCTTGAAAGCTTGCTGGTGCTCCTTCTACCATATGAACTCGACTTCATTTTTCATCTTGAGTGGGGGTGAGAACGACCATATCCTTCCTGTAGGGTTGGAAATGAACCTCTTCAAGAAATTAACATGACCAATTATTCACTAGAGCTTTTTCTTGTTCTAGGGATGGTGGCATGTTGATGACAGCTTTTGCCTTGTAGACATCCACTTCAATCCCACACTGGTGAACCAAGAAACCCAAGAAATTCCCTACAGAGACTCCGAAAGCACATTTAAGGGGATTCATCTTAAGATTGTACTTTCTCATTCATGAGAATACTCTCTGCAAGCCTTCTAAGTGACCTTCCTTTGAACTGGATTTGAATGCAACATAGTCTATGTAGACCTCCATTAACTTGCCAATTGATGTGTCTTGATTTTATGTGTGTTTGCATTGCATTTGCTATATGTTTTTGAGGTGCTTTGTGCTTGTAAATTGGCATTAGTATAGTACATATGGTAGGATTAAGCTTAAGCAAAGATAATTGTATATAGTTGAGTACTATAGACAAATGCTACACTAACTACTCATTTTTTATGATTTAGGTAAGTCTTGGGTTGATGACGATCTTGCAAGATGATGGGTGATAAAGTGCGGTCAACCGTTTTGAGGTACCGACTCACCAGTAGGATCAACCGATAGGTATAAAGAATAGTGACTATTACCGGTCAAGCTTACTGGCTGACCAGGTTAATCTAGAGAGCAGAGAAAAGAATCGGTCAACCTCCTTGTTATTGGCTGATCTGTAGGGTTGACCGGTAGTGCGCAGACAGCTATAAATAAGCTCGATTTTTTGGCATTTCGATCAATCAATTCACACACTTTTCACACCTATTTCACACACATTAAACCCTAACTCACCCACCTCATACATATACACACATATACAAAAACACCTAGATAAAATCTTTCTAAAGGGATTCAAATGCTTCGGATTGAAGATTTGCTCAAAGATTTCTATAAGGATTGCAAGGATGAAAAGGGGAGTACTTCTATTTCTCTTTCTCCTATTTTATATCATGTATGACTAGATCTATTTAGGTGATTTAGCTTGTATTATAGGTTGATTACATACTTGATTGTTATGGATATATATATATATATGTATGTATGTATGTATGTATGTATGTATTGATGTCTATTTGCTATAAACACTTCTAGACTATTATATATGCATGTCTATGTGTGTATTTGTATACCTTAGTAGCAAATATGATATCAATGTCATATGTGTTAGTTTTTAATACATAAAATGGAGTATTTTGAGCATGACGATGTTTGGTAGTCGAGTATGTCTATATATTCACTAATGATATAGTGTATAACATGTATGAATGTGCTCAAACATTAAATCTCACTATTGTGACGTTAGATTGATGATGCGTAACTTAAGGCTAACTTAGATCGAGTCTCCTTTGGCTTTAAACCCAGCCAAAAGGTTTCTGGATAGCTTTACTCGACCGTAGCAACACTAGGCCTTGGCTTTAAACCTAGCTAATAGTTTAGGCTTTAAACCTAGCTAATCTAAGTCACCTAGACATCTAATTAGTCAACCCTAAGGCCCTAGGTCATAAGGACTACATCGTGACTCTAAGTAGACGTCACCTAGGGATGGACCTATACTGAGTCCTAGGGGTAAATTAAAAAGCTAACTAGAGACCTAGTATACAATGACCGTTATAGTTAAACCATCACCCAAATCCCATAGCATAACGCTATTGAATCTCCTATAATCAACTGATAGTCACCCTAATCCATTCTATTTGTTAGTTTCCTTCTAGGCCAGTTTGTTTCCCCTACTCTCCATTCCATTCCCTTTAGTGCAGCCTTTAGTTTAGTCCTTTCTTTTCCATAGAGCTCCATTCCATCCAAAAAAGAAAAAACACAAGAAGACATCTAGCTTAGGGTTTTTATTTAGGCGATTTTCTAGGACACACCTATTAGGATTCACTCCACAATTAATCTCCTTATGGACTCGACATCCGCACTCGTACACACTACACCATGAACGACCCATACGCTTGCGGGTCTTTAGGCTAGTGCTCTTAAAGCGACATCACCAATCATATCATGAAAGATGAGATTCGTCACCCTTTGATACGTAATCCTAGCATTCTTTAACCCAAATGGCATAACCACCTGCTTATAAGCGCCTAATGCCTCCGAGCATCTAAATGCTATCTTTGGCACATCTTTCTCTGCTAGCAATATTTGGTTGTATCCCAAGTGACCATCCATGAATGAGAGAAACCTATTACCAGACGCATAATCGACCAACAGATCTACAACTAGCATGGGGTATTTGACTAGGGCATGGTATATTGAGATTTCTGAAGTCAACATGTACCCTTACTTTTCCATTCTTCTTGATTACTGGGACAATATTGGGTAACTACTCCAGGTATCTGGCTGTTCCGATGAAACTTGCATTCAAAAGTCTCAATTTCATCTTTACTACCAGTGCCACATTGTCTCTACCTTTTGAGGGGGTTGCTTGTATGGCTTGAATCCTTTCTTTACCCACAACCTACGCTCGACCAAACTTCAATCTAATCTAGGCATCTCAGAATAATCTTAAGCAAAACAACAACATAATTTCTTTAGTACTTGAATTATGTCAACCTTTAGCTATGGTGGTAGTAAGCTACTGACATAGGTTACCGATGGCCGACTACCATATCTCCTAGAAAGACTGCTTCTAAGAGATCTTACACATTTGCTCTTGCATCGTCAAGCTTCTTTAGGGTAGGTTGTAAATCTTCCATCTTCTACTCGGCCAGCACAGACTCGTCCTCATAAACACAGTCAGCTAATTAGAAGACATTATGATCATTAGAAGCCTCCGTCTTGGCAAGCTTCCTTAATGTTTGTGCATAGGACTCCAGAGCCAATAAAGGATTGCTCATGGCTGTCTAATGTCGGTTCCGCAATTCAGCAGCTTTCGTCTCTGAAACGTTCAAAAGGTATAAGGTTGTAATGACTTGTCCCCAGTGTAAGAGTAACCAGGCTGACACCATCTTCATAGTAATAGGCTTTGGCCAAATTGGAACTCATCAAGAAGGGTCATTCATTGGCCTAAACTAACTCTGGCTTCCCATTGTTCTAGAGAATAAGACATTGGTAAAGAAAGGATGGTAAACACATATGGCATGGATCTAATCTCACTCTAACAGGGCCTTATAAATTGTTACTAAATCCACTATAAAAAACACACCCATGATGTTTTGATCCCTACAGTGACTTCTATTGGCAACACTCCCTTTGGTTTTACAGCCTTCCTAGTGAAGCTGACTATGGGGATGTCGCCTTGCAATAGGTCTGCCTTGGTCTTCTTCAACCTTTTTGTGGTGTTTATGGGCATGATGTTAATTGTCCACTAGTACTCTAGTTATCAACTATCCCTTAAAGTGAGCTACAATGTACACTGGTCTCATGTGTTGAGAAAGATGAACAGGTGGCGGCTTGGTCAAAATTTACATACTTCCTTTGGTTTCACAGCATTCCCAGTGAAGCTGACAATGCGGATGTCGACTTGCAACAGGTCCACCTCGGTGTTCTTCAATCTTTTCGTGGTGGTTGTGGGCATGATGTTAATTGTCCACCAATACTCTAGTCATCAGCTATCCCTTAAAGTGAGCTACAATGTACAGTGGTCTCACGTATTGAAAAAGATGAACAGGTGGCAACTTGGTTAAAATTTACAAGGACTTTTATTGGCAACACTCCCTTTGGTTTCACATCCTTCCCAGTGAAGCTGACTGCAGAGATGTCAGCTTGCAACAGGTCTGTCTCGGTCTTCTTCAACCTTTTCGTGGTAGTTGTGGGCATGATATTAATTGTCCACCACTACTCTAGTCACCAGTTATCCCTACATTGTATAGTGGTCTCACGTGTTGAGAAAGATGAACAGGTGGCGACTTGGTCAAAATTTATAAAGCATTAGGGACTTCACTGTCTTTCTCTGCATGAGGTTCCTTAAGTTCGACAAGAATTTCAAGCTGGGTCTTCGAAATGTCTACCTCGAACACATCTCTTCAAATAGGATCGTTAACCATTATGTGCTTGAAAGTTTAATGGCAAGGTAAAAGCCATATTAACTAGGAGCTCAACTATCTCTACCTGAATCTTATCGACACTAGTTTCCTCATAGTAGAGTCTACATCAATTTTCGTTCTGTTGCCTTATTCTACCAAGCACGATTCGTCCTCTTGAGCTTTCTCCAAATCTCTAACTTCTCACTTCTTGCTCGAATTAGAGAGTTGTGGATCGCTCTGAGAGTCATTCTTTCTTGCCCTTCTTGAAAAACTTTGTAGTTGCTCTTTCCTCAAAAACCTTTGTTTCTGGGTTCTAGCCATCCCAAAGGGACTGGGTTTTGATGAAGATGCCTACTTGAGTCGTGGGGCTACTACATTCTGTTCCCTTACAGGCCTAATTGGAAGCTTATATGTCCTAGTGTGCTTCTAGCCCTGCAATGACACCATAACAACAAAAATTTGACAGATGAACCATAATTGTTACCTCTGGTATCTTCAGCCTTAACCTCTCGATAAACCTACTAGGGGATAGACTGTTTGAGTGATGACCCTAAGATGGATAGTTGTGTTTGATATGCCTGATTGACTATTTACGCCTCCTGTCTTTCCTTGTGGTATCTTTCAGGAAGTGACAACCTCTGATAGAGCAAAATGCTTTCTCAATTAACCCTGCGACTGGGGTGTAACCCAGTGCATTCCTAGTCTTTAACCCAACAATAGTCCTTCTGTTCAGACTAACAATTACCGATGTCCAGTTGTCGTCCTTCTACAAACTCGAGGGCTATTGTCACGTCGTCAAATTATGCCTTGTCCATCCTCGTTCCACTTTCCCGTTGCCTTGTCAATCTTGATGAGGAATTGCCTTCAAATAGATGTCTTTTGGTCTGTGACAACTCTCAACAGCATCAGATACACGTGAAATTCTGGATATCTAGTGTTTGTTGAAGGTCTATTGGGTATCTCTTCCCAACGAGCAATGTTAAGCTTACATTTTTTTATTTATTTCAATACCTTTTCTAAACTCAATTTTGAGCTTTTTGGAAAATTTTGGGATGAATTTGAATTTATTTGATTTTATTTTTAGAATTTCTACAAGTTTGAAAAACAGGATAGATTTGTGCAATTTTCGTATCTTGCCCATAACTTTTTGCTCGGGCACTGAAATGTGGTGATTCAAGTGGCTACAGAAAGCTAACTGTGAGTCCTACAACTTTCATTTTTTGCACTCAACCTAGTTCAGACTCTAAGATGGTTAAAATTCGATTAAAAATGGTGACAAAATTCTAGGCAAAAATTATGCAAGTTGGATCCTCAACTTTTATTCAACAAATAAAGGAGGTCTTTTCTAGAGACTTCTAGCCAATAGAGATGAAAAAAGGAAGCAAAAGAAAGAGGAAAAATTTGCTAAAAGAAAAGGAAAGAAATATTAAAAAAGGTCTTATGACCTTACTTGGCAAAGACTCCAAAGTTGAGTTGGTAGAGGAACTTGACTATATATGATCATCCCCTAGAGTGCAAGCTCTAAAGACCCGCAAGCGCACGGATTGGTGTAATAGAGTGTGTGCGAGAACTGGTGTCGAACTACAGGGAGGTTAGTTGGTAGAGTGGATTCTATGCTCATGTGTCCTAAAGTTGCAAAAAAGAAAGCCTATACTAAGCATATTTTTGGGATTTTGGGTTAACGGGAGCTCAAGAGTTAGAAAATAAAACTACACTATGAGAATAGAAAGCGGGAAAATAAGCTAATCTGGAGCGAACTAACAAATGCAAAGGTGTGAGGGTGACTTCGACTTATGAATGGGTGATTTTATACTCAGATGCTATGGGATTAAAGGATGATGGCCTACTATGGTGATTACTATAAGCTAGGTTACTAATTAGTGTCATAATCTCCCTCTAGGTTACTAATTAGTGTCATAATTTCCCTCTAGCATGGATTAGATGTCTTTAGCAACAAATAGACTTTAATTTATACACATGCTACTCATTTGGGCATTTTATCAAATACTTACACATGAATGAGAAAATAACCATTTGAACAAGAAAATCAAAACATGTATATATTAAGCCATCAAATCCCATATCATAAGAGTATATAGTTAACCCATTACATAAGCTAAATCACCCTGCACAAGTCTACTCAATCATGATAGAAAATAGAATAAAAGAGAGATTATGAAGCTTCCCTTTCATTCTAGCTAGTCTTGTACAAATCTTTTGAGCAAACTTGAATCCAAATGTTTGAAATCCTCCAAATCAACTTGATTCAAGGTGATAAATACGTGAGAGAGAGTGTGTGAGGTGGGTGGAAACTAGGGTTAAGTGTGTGAGATTTTAGGTGTGAAGTGTGTGTGTTGGGTCTAAAGTCTCATTTCTTCTTTTGTAAAATTCAGGCTTTATTTATAACTTTCAGCGCATTGCTGATTGATATCGCTATTTGAGCACAAGCCTAAATAGCCCGCAAGTGCACGGGACGTGTGTAGTGCAGTGTGTGCAAGTGCGGGGTCGAATCCACAGGGAGGCTACCTTAGTTTAGTCTCTATGTGCTCGGGTGCCTTAAACTAGCTACATGCGTGTGTTTACTTACTTTAGGATGGAAGGGAGTTCGGAAAAAGAAAAATAAAAAAAACTAATCTATGGAGGAACTTAAGGGAACCAAACTAAGGAAGGAAACACTAATAAAGAAGAAGGGGACCTAGGGCGATTGCATTGCAACAAGACTTGGGCTATGATAACAGATGATGTCTATCTAAGGCTCGGGACTTCTATTGCCATTGTGTTGATCGGGGGCTCTCTTAACCAATACTAGTGGTTCAACCCGTTAGCTGGATTTAAAGCTAAGGGCCAATCCCTCCTAGCCTACGCAATCCGTGCTTAGAACTTATCCTCTTGGCTGGATTTAAAGCCAAGGACTAGCACCTAAACACTACGTGACATTAAAGCTCAATTAACCAATACTAACGTGGGTTAGGGATACTCTAGTCTAGGTTAACTTATCCACATGGCTGGATTTAAAGCCAAGGACTAGCACCTAAACTCTACTAAGCATAGCATATAACCTATTAGCTGGATTTGAAGCTAAAGCCTACTCTACTAAGCAAAGCCACAAGATTAAGCACAATCACATCACCTGTATAAGTAGATAAGAGCATTGGAAACATAAATAACACATGCATATTCACTTAGGCATTTTAACAAACACATAGACATGTTTGATTTCCAATACATAGACATATTGAATCATGCCATAAATTTATGTAAATAAACATGTATTAAGAGCCAAAGATCTACACAAATCCATTATTCAAAGCCCTAATCTAATATACAACAACAATCAACCCTAAATCTAGCCTAATCTAGCAACATATTTACAAGAAATAGAGAAAGAATAAGAAGAACTTCCCTAAATTCTTGCTTCCAAATCCGTACAAATCCTTCAAATCTTTGTTTAATGCTTCAATCCTAGCTTGGTGTGGGGTTTAGATGATGGTTTAGGGTGTTTTGTGAAGTGGGTCGAGGTTAGGGTTTATTAGGATTTTAGAATAAAAGTTCCTCCCCTCGAAATTGGGCTGAAACGAGCTTTTATAGATTTCTTCCGCGCACAGCAGGTCGACCTAGCCGGTCGACCGGCTCCTCTTTCTTGCTCGACCGGCTTCAATCTTGATGCTCTTTGGACTGGCCGGTTGACCTAGCCAGTCGACCGGCTTCTTGAGGAACTCGACCGGCTCTAAATCTTTTATTCTCTGGAGCGGCCGGTCGACCTAGACGGTCGATCGGCTCTTCATCTAAGCCGACCGGCTGGATCAGAATGCTCTCTTCTTTATTTCTTTTCTTCCGGTCTTCATCCGTTAGCTCATTTCTTCCTCGTATATGCTTGAACCCTTCCAAAACACTCCTAAAACATGGAATATAACACTTAGTATAGTATTTATGCACCTAAATACATTAAGTACGAATATTAACAAATATGCATAAATTTTATACTAAGCGCACTCAATTATGCTCTGAACACCCTTAAATATGCATGCAAAAACTAGATGCAAACATGCACAAATGACACACATCAACACCCCCAAACTTTCCCCTTGCTTGTCCTCAAGCAAGCCTAAATAAAGTCTATCCTCATGCTTTTCAAAGAGTTGCCAATTGCATTGACTTGCTATCTTTTTGCATCCAAGGGGTACAAGCGGTCATTCTTTTCATGTAAGGGCTTCCCTAGTCTTTTTCGGATCCTCCTTTTGATCACAAGGGGTCTCACACCTCTTGGGAATGTCACCAAGTAGCTAGAACCACCACAAACATAGGATTCCAACTCACGCACTCGGGATGTTGATACTTCATGCTCTATCAACTAACATGGCCTCCCAATATGCACTTAGCCTCAAAGATACAAGAATGAGAAGATACATCAAAATGGCTCACATTGACGTAAGAGCCTTATTCGCAATACATAAAAATAAACAAAATAGATACTTGTGTCAAATTGACATTATGTCACTTGACACTTATTCAACATACTTCACTTTTCAATCTTTTTGTTGCCTTTTGGCTTTTCTCTTTTTCTCATTTTTTTTCGTTTTTGTTTTTGTTTTCAATACATAAATAGAACAAAAAGAAAGGAAAAAGAAGAGGCTAAGTCAAACTAAAAGAACCAATCAAGGAATGGGCACTCATATCAACAACCCTTTAAAAACACTTTTTCCAACCAAGTTGTGGGGAAACTACAAGGTGCATTCTTAGAAATACTCACTCCCACGCTTTTCAAAAGGATTCTCTTCAAAGTCTAGGTTATACCCTACACTCCATTTACTCCCTACAATACACCCTTATCTTCTCCAATCAAATAAGTCAATAACAAAAGCCAACTCTCCAACCAACGTGGAGATAAACTAACTCAAAATATGCAAAAAAAATTGAAAAATTTGAACACATTTTAAGCAAAATAAGATATGGCAAGCGAATCTATCCCATATATGATATAAACAACAAATGAGCAACCACACCCCCAAACCTAAACTTTGCTTGTCCTCAAGCAAAAATCACAAAACCACACGACAAGCAATCAACATGAAACACATATGGGGAGTGCGGAGAGGGATAGATAAGGACAAGTAAAAGATGGATAGATACAACCTTGTTTCCATGTAGTCCGCAAATGCCAAAGACAATCCAATGATCTACTAGCCTCTATCTTTTATGGAAAGCACTAATGCTCAAAAAACAAAGAAGAGATTAGAAGATATGCTATGCAAGCTCACATTGACATTTGAAATGATAAACAAGGATGTAAACACGGGGTAAAGGATTGATGCACAAATGAAGGAAAAGAGCAAGAACAAGTAAGGGAGTAAAAATCTAACCTACTAAGAATGAAAATAAACAAAAGAAATCCTAAAATATACAAAAGGTAAGATAAACAAAAACAATCTAATCTATTATGTACAAAAGCAAATAAATACAAGAAAAACAAGAAAAATATGAACAAACCTAGGGTGCCTCCTAGTAGCGCTAGATTTAATGCCTCAGTAGCGCCAATGTTAGAGTAAAACATGTTTTTAGTTGCGTGGCACAAATTGCCGGATAATCATTAAAGCACAGAATATAGAAGGAAAAGGGTCATGCACTAAAGGTTGGGGCAATGAATGCATGATGCACCCCTTTTCAAGATCCCACCCTAAAATATCAAATGAATGCGCAAGTGTGGAATGAAGCATGCTCAAACGTGAAGAATCATGTCCTGCTTGCTCTTTAATTAGCCACCCCAATGCCTTCTTCTCATAATCATGGGCTAGGAACACACTTTCCCCATAGGTCAAAGATAGGTCCAATGCATGCAACATGGGAAACGTGCTTTCTAACCCTAGATGAAAATGTTCTATGCATGAAGGCACAAACGTGAGCTCCAAAAAGGAAGACTCAATGGAATGGGAAATGGGCATTGGAACGACATTTGGAGAAAAAGGAGCAACGATATAGGAGGTGGATGTACTACACTCTTCTTCTCCACAAGATATAACATGATCAAACCTAGGTCGTTCTAACTCCTCACGAAGGGTGGATTCGATCTTAATGGGCTCTATTTCCATCAATGAATCATCAAACATCCAAAGAGACCCATAGATCATTCTTCCAAGCACATCAATTCCTTTCTTATGTGTCTTCTTAGAGTTGCTATTCTCTTCAACATCATGATTCTTAACTCCAAGAAACTTATCATCTAAAATCTCCGAAATTGTTGTCTTGTTTTCCCCAGTGAATGACTTTAAACCTTCACTAGCTACAGTCTCTTTAAATTCATCAATACATTCATCACTAGTGGGTGTCATCTCGCCATCATGCTTTTCATATGGGGTGGACACTAATGGAGGGCAATGGTGACTCAACGGATTCCTCATCATGTATGCATGAATGCTCAAGGGGAGAATGCGCGCTAAACTCCCTAAATGCCGACTCGGAATGCAATTGAGTACTATTGACACAAGACTCAACCTCCATGTGTACAGAATGTGTGGGATGAGGAGAAAGAAAAAGCTTATGTGACTCCACGGGAGACGTTGAAAGCTTAGGAGGATAGGGTACCACTTCCTCTAAAACATAATCACAAGAGTCATCAAGAACCAAGTTATCATTAAGCTCATCTTCATCCTCACTACAAGATGTTATCTCTCCATCAACCTCTCTTTCTAGTTGTCTCTCCCATACATCATCATTTCCACCACTAGTCACCTTATCGTTAGGTCTCATCTCTATCCCTTCAACTCGTTCTAAAGATATATCAACATTCTCACTCATGAGTTATATACTCTTAACCACTCTCTCCAAGGACATACCAAAAGATTTGGTGTCTCGCTTCAAACTATCAAGTTGTTCTTGCTTAGATTGGATGAGGGATAAGAGATAGTCAAGTGTTTCCTCTTGAGAAGAAAACCTAAAAGAAGAGGGCTCAACCGAGTGAAAAGGGTAGTCATGATGAAAATCATTCTGCACATAACCATAAAAAAACTCGGGAGAGGAATGGGTGGAAAAAGAAAGTGTTGTAGGTGGGCAATTGAAACTAGAAGGTGAATGGAATAAAGAGTCATCTTAACTGCATTGTGAAAATGCATGATGTTGCTCCCTAGAATCATGATAGCTAGATGTAGACGCATGCATGGGCATATGATTGCTATGGTAATATGTGCAGGGGACAACTTACCTAGACCTAACTGTTGATAGACGAAGTAGGGAATGAGATTCACACTGGACCCTAAATCTAGCAAGGCATGATCAATTTAGGTCTCTCTAATCCTACAAGGAATAGTGAAGGCTTCGGGGTCACTCATCTTGGGCAAGAGGCCCGAAGTGCAAATACTACTGACTTTCTCCGTAAGCCTTACCTTCTTAGGAATGGTTGATGATTTCCGCTTCCTTGTACAAAGGTCCTTAAAGAACTTAGAATAAGAGGGAATGGAAAGGATTGCATCTATTAAAGGAAGATTAACCTTAAGGTCATTAAGATGCTCTAAGATCTTGAGAAACCTAGAATTCTTACTAGGTGTGGGCCTCTCTAAAACAGATGGGAAGGGAACTCTAGGTGTAACACTTCTACAATAGGCTCTTTTGCCTCCCGATGAAGGCCGGGAGTATTACTCTCTCCATGGACTCTAATAGGCTCAACTCTCTCAACAGAACCCTCTCTAGAATCTCTCTCAACAGGGCTACTATGTGGCTCTCTAGAACCGAAAGGGCCACTAGGTTCGAGCACTGCAAAGTCAACTCCTACCCTATTATCCACTATCCTACCACTCCTAAGAGTGGTGACAGCCTTAGCCTGGGCCTGAGAAGGATAAGTGGTATCGGTAGAGGAACGAGACTAGACTCTATGGTTCATTTCCAATTCAGAAGGCAATTTCCTGGGGTCTCTAGCACTCAATTGACTAGCAATCTGTCTTAACTGTGGCTCAAACCTTGCCATTTGTTGCATATTTTCTACTAATTCTTGTTGCTGGTTCTGAATGAACTATATTATCTTCATCATGTCATTACTCGGAGGCTGGCTACTAAAAGAAACAAGTAAAGCTTAAGGTTGAGGAGCACTGGTGACATAGGGCTGATTAAGATGGTAGAAATTTAAGGGATATTGAGGACGGGTCACTGCTGGGGTAGAGCTTGGGCATGTGAACTAGACTCGTGCTAACCTTGTCTCCAAGAAAAAATTTAGGTTGTCCCTCAAACTCAGATTGTATGTGTCTAAGTACGAATTGTACTTACGAGAATAACTTTGAGTGGCACATACTTGCTCCTTCATAAACTCGAGAAATTGGGATTCTAAAGGGCAAGCTACAATTTCATAAGGTGATGTAGAATACAATTTACAAACCTTAACAACCAAAAGGGCAGAGGAAAAACCTACAGAACTAGTCTTATGACTATGAGATAAAAGAGACAAAGAAATGAATTGATCTAGCTTATTTGTCAAGGCTTCTATCTTAGCAGGTAAATCTAAATAGACTCTAACCTCATTAACATTTTTCGTATTACCCCCCGACTAGAACTTTCCATAGCAAAGTTTTGAAAAGAATTTTCAACCATCAACTCTATTTTCTCCCATGCCTCAGTCGGTCTTAAAAGATAGAAGCCACCACCAGAGGCAGCATTAACCATCATCATATTTTGTTCATTTAAGTCTCGAAAGAAGTATTGTAATAGGTCATGATTACCGTACCCATGGTGTGGATATTGTCTAAAAAGGTCTTTGAATCTCTCCCAAGCCTCATGAAAGGATTCTAAATCATGCTGGGAGAAAGTCATAATAGCGGTCCTAAGGTCGGCCGTTTTGGCCATGGGATAAAATTTTTGAAAGAACTTAGATTGAAGCCTAGCCCATGTAGCAATGCAACCATTAGGTAAGGAATGCAATTAAGCCCTAACCCTATCCTTAAGAGAGAAAGGGAATAATCTTAGACGTATGACCTCTTGGTAGACATTGAGGACATGGAGGGTGGAACTCATCTCAACAAAATCAGTAATTTACTCTAGAGGACTCGCGTTGCTTCTCCCGTAGAAGGAAGGAAGCATGGCCAAAATATTAGGCTTAATCTCGAAGTTTGTCTCCCCTGATCTAGGAATTTGAATGGCCAAATTTGGCTCAAAGGCTTCGGGGAGAAAGAATTTCCTAAGAGTGGGTTCCTCATCTGTGGGTAGGTCCGGTCTAAGGGGCTCTTAACTAAAATGATCTTGGGCTTGATGCCCATGGTGATCATGAGGTGGAATAGGATTCATTGGGGGAATGGGAGGATTAGGAGGATGATTCGGATCGGCCATCTCCTCAAGAAGATCTACTAAATTCCTAAAATTTCTAACAATCCTATTGGGTTCGGGATTAAGAGAAACTAGGGGATTTCTAAGGGATCTCCTACCAAACATGTAGAAACTATCCTAACTCTGGCCACTTCAACCCCCAGAGCTTCAATAATCCTAAGACTACAGCAAGTAAACCACAATCTTAGAAAGTCTACTAAAAACAAAAATAAAAGTAGAGATAGATAAACAAGAACTAAAACAAGATAATATAAATAATAAACAAGATAAGCAAAAGCTAAACAAACTATAAAGAAAAAGCAAGAAAACAAGTCAGGCAACTATCAAGAACACAAGCAAAGAATGCAGACCACCGTGCTTTCCCCGGCAATGGTGCCAAGAAACTTGATCATCTCCTAGAGTGCAAGCTCTAAAGACCCGCAAGTGCACGGATCAATGTAGTAGACTGTGTAAAAGAACGTGTGTCAAACCACAGAAAGGCTAGTTGGTAGAATGGATTATGTGCTTGTGTGTCCTAAAGGTGCTGAAAAGAAAGCCTGTACTAAGCATATTTTTGGGATTTTGGATTAACAGGAGCTCAAGAGTAAGAAAATAAAACTACAATATGAGAATGGAAAGCGGGGAAACAAGTTAATCTAGAGGGAACTAAAAAATGCAAAAGTGTTAGGGTGACTTCGACTTATGAATGGGTGATTCTATACTCAGATTCTATGGGATTAAAGGATGATGGCTTACTATGGTGATTGCTTTTAGCTAGGTTACTAATTAGTGTCCTAATTTTCCCCTAGGACTCAGTACGGGCCTGTCCTTAGGCAGCGCCTCCCACTGTTACAGCGTCGTCCTTATGACCTAGGGCCTTAAGAGTACTAACTAGCTCCCTAGGTGACTTAAAATGAACCTACCCTAGTACCTAAACCATTGGCTGGATTTAAAGCCAAGACCTAGTGTCACTAGAATCGACTAAACCTATTTGGAAACCTATTGGCTAGATTTAAAGCGAAAGGAGACTCGACCTAGGCTAGCCCTAAATTACGTGCAGTCATTCTAAGGTCAGTGCAGCGGAATTCAACTTTGTTAGCACATTTATACATGTTCTAGGCCAAAGTGTTCACGAATAACAGGATCTATTCAACTACCAAACATCGTCATGCTCGGATTACACCATTAGAATTGATTAAAAACCAACATGTGTTCGTTATTGAAGTTATATTCACTACTAGGTATGCAAACATACATATAGACATGAATATAAGCATTACCCACTTCATAGCATCCACATATAAACACATAGACATGAATATAGCATGGATTAGATGTGTTTAGTAACAAATAGACTTCAATTTATACACATGCTACTCATTTGGGTATTTTATCAAACACTTAGACATGAATGAGAAAATAACCGTTTGAAAAAGAAAATCAAAACATGTATATATTAAGCCATCAAATCCCATATCATATGAGTATATAGTTAACCCATTACATAAGCTAAGTCACCCTACACAAGTCTACTCAATCATGATAGAAAATAGAATAAAAGAAAGATTATGAAGCTTTCCTTTCATTCTAGCTAGTCTTGTACGAAGCTTTTGAGCAAACTTGAAACCAAATGTATGAAACCCTCCAAATCAACTTGATTCAAGGTGATAAATTCGTGAGAGAGTGTGTGTGTGAGATGGGTGGAAACTAGGCTTAAGTGTGTGAGATTTTAGGTGTGAAGTGTGTGTGTTGGGTCTAAAGTCTCCTTTCTTCTTCTATAAAATTTGGGCTTTATTTATAATTTCCAGCGCACTGCTAGTCGGAGGAGTAGTCAATCGAAATTTTTTGGTAGCTCTCTGGAGTGGCTAGGTTGACCGGCTTGAATGAGGAACTCGACCGGCAATTTTTGGTTACTTTGTAGAGCGACTGGTCGACCGGCTAACTTTTCTTCCTCCATTCTTTGTCTTTTCGGCTTCCAATCTTCTTCCCTTGACTCGTGCATCTCCCATCTTCGTCACCCATCAAGGTCCAATCTCGATCTTAACCCAAAGTTCACCTAAATCATTGAAAACAACAATTAGTTAGCATTTGTCTCTTGAACTCAACTATGTATAGTTGTCTACACTTAAGCCTATTCTTAGCATAAGTACTATATTAATGCATCTTTATAAGCACTTACCACATCTTAAACATGGGCAAATGATAGCACAAACACACACAAAAACACAACACATCAATATATATACTATTTATGTGGTGCTTGAAAGAGAAGAAAGAAAAAGGCAAAGAAGAATCAAATTGAAGACTTAGGGTGGTGCTTAACAATAGCAGCAAGAAGACTTTGAGTTTGCAAGCTAGATGGTTTTGTTTTCAATTTAATTACTTAAATTCTTAGACTTTTACTCGTTAATATTTTTCTAATAGAACTTTAGTTTTAGTTCTAGAGTTTACATTCAGTTTTTAGATGTCCTCCTTAATTTAAATTTTAGTTTTAGATTAGGTTAGTTTTAATTCTTATTTTAGAATCTCATACTAGTTTTTAATTTAAGTTTCAGATTTATCATTTAATTTTCTATTTTAGTATTTTATTTATTTTGTGGCATTTAATTTATTGACTTCAATTTTTCATGTTTTAATTTCTTATAACATGAGTAACTAATTTCTTCTACTAAGATTTATATATAGTCTCTTGTTTGCCTTGTGATTGCTTGAACTGTTGATTTGAATATTATTGATTGGTTACTCTATTGTCTTAGGACTGACTTTCCTATGAATAATTGATCACTATTTGCATGTTTGAGCTATTGTATGAAGGACTGAAAGGTGAAGTATAGCGGTAGTTCACTAAGACAATAGACATGGGGTATTTTTCTTTAGGAATAAAAATAAATCCTATGTGATATCGTATGACTCATGTATGCATAAGCTGATATATGACCGAATGCATAGATTATTATAGAGTTTAATGGGTTTATGTTAATGCTTGTGATCACGAAAGTAGACATAGGGTTAGTACAAATACAATTGTGGTGTCCTGAAAGGGAACTTCAATGACTTTAAGGGATCTACTCATTAACGTAGGGAAATTAAATTTAATCAATCAGTTTAAGTTAATCACAGGAAAACATTTGATGAAATCTAAATTCCTAGAATTTCTGCCATTAAGTGTTAGCATTATATTTATTGAGTATTTTAGTTTAGATTTTTAATTTGTCCACTTTATTTTCGTTTGAATTGAGTTTCCTAGATAATATAGAGAGCTTTGAATTTTGGTAATTGATACAACCTCTTCGTGGGATGATACTCTTACTCATTCTTTATTATTTGTCACGATACTGTGCACTTGCGGATTTCACACAACAAGTTTTTGGCGCCGTTGCCGAGGAGGTGATAGTGTCAATATCAATACTAAGAGTTTTCTGTATTACTTTAGAGTTTTTCTTGCCATT
The DNA here is from genome assembly GCA_028554755.1 of Cordia subcordata. Lineage (NCBI taxonomy): Eukaryota > Viridiplantae > Streptophyta > Magnoliopsida > Boraginales > Cordiaceae > Cordia > Cordia subcordata. The sequence continues at coordinate 3,417,620 of JAPTOF010000005.1, forward strand.
TATTTAACTATGTTAGTTTCTAGAAGCATGAAATCAATAGGGGCTTATTCAGTTGGTACAGCAAGATCAATTTGGTGAAAGGGTAACTGAAAATACAAATGCACACTTGGCCAATTTCTTGGAAAGATATGCTATTGTCAAGATGAATGGTGTGTCAGAAGATGCCATCCGATTCAGGTTATTTCCTTTCTCTTTGCGAGATAAGGCTAAGGTATGGTTAAATTCTGTGTCTCTTAATTCTTTTACTACTTGGGATGCGCTTTCATTTACCCTTTTGGTGAAATATTTCCTACTTGGTAAGACTACTAGACTCAAGAATGATATCACTAGTTTTATTCAATTTGAAGGTGAATCTTTGTATGAAGCTTGGGAAAGATATAAGGAATTGCAGAGAAGGTGTCCATACCATGGGCTCCTTGAATGGTTAATTTTGCAAACATTCTATAATAGGTTGTCACATTCTATTCGAATTACTATAAACGCAGCTGCAGGAGAAGCTTTAATGGCTGAATCTACTAAAGATCCAAAAGTTCTTTTGGAGGAGATGGCTTCGAACAACTATCAATGGTATAGTGAGAGAGCTACACCCAAGAAGGTAGGTACGTACGAGATGGATGGTGTTAGTATAATAAATTCTAAAGTTGATTCTCTTGTGAAGATGCTTGGTTAATTGAATGTTAATGTTGTATCTAACCAATCCTTGAGTTATAGTTCTTGTGAAGGTGCTCATATGAGTTCTGAATGCCAAGAGAAAGTGCAGTTTGTTTCCAATTTTAATAGGCAACAAACTATTCCAACACATACAACCCAAGATGGAGAAATCACCCGAACTTTTCATGGAGCAACCAAGGCAACCATCCTAATACACCTTATCCAATAGGATTCCAAGTAAGACCACAAGGAGTAGCTCCACCTCAAGAAAGTAAGCAAGGATGGGAAGCAACAATTGAGAGGCTTGCTAATGTTACTTCAGAAAAGATTGAGAAGTTGGAGGCTAAAATAGATCAACTAGCTAACCGCAATAGAAACTTAGAGATACAAAGAGGACAAATGGCTATTTTTTCTAATTTTAGGCCTCAAGGTAATCTGCCTAGTAAAACTGTAGTTAACCTAAAAAAGCAATGCAAGGCAATCACTTTGAGAAATGGTAGATCGATAAAAGAGATAAAAAGCAAGATTGTAGTAAAAGAAGGAGATAAGGCAAAGCAAGATGATGAACCTCTTAGCAAGCTCATTGAAGAAGACAACGTTAAAGAAGAGAAGGAAACACCAGACCTATCACAAGTCAAGCCATATGTGCCTCAAATTCCTTTTCTGCAACATTTAAATCAAAAGAAGCTTGATAAGCAATTTGAAAAGTTTTTAAATGCCTATAGGCAATTTCACATTAACATTTCTCTTGCAGATGCTTTGGCACAGATTCTGGCATATGCAAAGTTCCTCAAAGAAATCATGTCAAACAAGAGAAAGTTAGAGGAGTATAAGACAGTGGCACTCACTGAAGAATGCAGCACAATAATCCAAAACAAGCTTCCACCAAAGCTTAAGGATCTAGGGAGTTTTTCTATTCCTTGTACTTTTGGTAATGTTGATTTTTCTAAAGCTTTGTGTGATCTAGGAGCTAATGTCTCACTTATGACTTTGTCTGTTTCTAGGAATCTGGGACTTAAAGAGCTTAAACCTACTATTGTTTCATTGCGACTAGTAGACAGATCAGTTGAATTTTCTACCGGGATCATAAAACATGTGTTGGTTAAAGTGGGAAAATTCTTCATCCTAGTAAACTTCATTGTGTTGGAGATGGAAGAAGATGTTGAGATTCCACTAATTTTGCGGTGGCTTTTTTGGGCCACGGCAAAAGCAATCATAGATGTGAAGAATGGTAAGCTCACCTTAAGAATTGGAGAGGAGAAGGTAGAGTTCAATTTATTCAAGGCACCAAAGTATCCTTTTTTCATGGATAGTTACTACAACGTGGATCTAGTTTGCGAGCTGACAAAGGAGGTTTTTAAGAGAGAATACCCAAAGAACCCACTTCAAGCTTGTTTGTACATGCTGCAACAACATATGATGACAATGAAGAGATTGCAGCTGTAACACAATTTCTAGAAGCTTGACCACCAATGCCTCATCCAAGAATGATCCCAATAGAGGAGTTGGCTAAAGATAAGCATAGCTAACCACCTTCAATTGAACAAGCACCAACTCTTGAGTTAAAGCCATTGCCATCACATCTTAGTTACGCATATTTAGGTGAGAATAACACTTTCCCTATGATTGTTAGTGCTAATTTGACTAAGGTACAAATTGGTAAACTGTTAAGAGAATTGAAAGCTTGGAAAATAGCCATAGGTTGGACTGTATTTGATGTTAAGGGAATTAGCCCTTCATTATACATGCATAGGATTCTAAAGAAAGAAAATTATAAGCCATCTATTGAACAAAGATAATTAAATCCTAACATGAAAGAAGTAGTGAGGGCTAAAATCTTTAAGTTATTAGATACAGGTATCATTTATCCCATATCAGATAGTTCTTCGTGTAAGTCCAGTGCATGTGGTACCAACAAAAAGGGGAATGACTGTAGTGCAAAATGACAATAATGAATTAATTCCTACTAAGATAGTTATTGGTTGGAGAGTTTGTGATGATTATAAGAAGCTTAATACTACTACCTGCAAGGATCACCTTCCTTTACCCTTCATTGATCAAATGTTAGAAAAATTTGTAGGATACTCTTATTATTGCTTTCTAGATGGTTATTCTGGGTATAATCAGATTCCTATAACCTCTAAGGCTCAAGAAAAGACCACATTTACTTGCCTTTATGGCATATTTGCATATAGAAGAATGCCTTTTGGTTTGTGTGATGCTCTTGCTACTTTTCAATGTTGTATAATGGCTAAATTTTCTAATTCTATTAAGAAGAGTAAGGAGATTTTCATGGATGACTTTTCTGGTTTTGGATCTTCTTTTGAAAACTGTTTGGCTAATCTCTCTCAAGTGTTACAGCATTGTGAAGAGACCAACTTGGTCCTCAACTGGGAAAAGTGTCACTTTATGGTATAGGAAGGTATTTTCTTAGGCTACAGGGTCTCATCGAATGGAATAGAGGTAGATCGTGCTAAATTTGAAGTGATTGCAAACATGCCTCCATCTATATCAGTTAAGGGAGTACGAAGTTTCCTTGGTCATGCTGGGTTTTATCGACGATTTTTCGAAAATTGCAAAACCTTTTTGTAATTTGTTAAATAAGATGTTTCTTTTGATTTTAACAAAGAGTGTTTAGATGCATTTAACAACTTGAAGCGAGAGTTGATTTTTGCACCAATTATGATAGCACCTGATTGAAACTTGCCATTCGAGTTGATGTGTGATGATAGTGACTACACTATGGGCGTTGTTCTATGTCAAAGGATGGACAAGAAATTGCATACCATCTATTATGCAAGCAAGACTTTGAATGATGTACAATTGAATTGTGCAACAACTGAAAAAGAATTGCTTGCCATTGTCTTTGCTTCTGATAAATTATGTTCTTATCTTGTTGATTCCAAGGTGATTGTGTATATAGACGACTCGGCAGTCAAGTATTTGTTATCAAAGAAGAGCGCTAAATCACATTTGATTCGGTAGATCTTGCTATTACAAGAGTTCGACTTGGAAATTCAAAATAAGAAGGGCACAAAGAATGTGATGGCCAACCGTTTGTCAAGGTTGGAGCAAGGAGGAGTTGAAAGAGACAAAGATAATCGGATTAATGAGAGTCTCTCGAATGAACAATTGATGGCACTATCCCTAACCATTCCATGGTATGCTGATTTTGTGAACTACTTGGTAAGTGGCATCATTCCCCATGATCTTAGCTATCAGCAAAAGAAAAAGTTTCTTTCAGATGTAAAGTACTAGTTTTGGGAGGAACCGTTACTTTACAAGTATTGTTCAGATGGAATGATTAGAAGATGTGTGCCATAAGAAGAGATAAAGGATATTCTAGATCATTTCTATTCTTTGGAGTAGGATAGCCATTCTAGTAGATCAAGGACAGCTTCAAAGGTGTTGTAATTTGGTTTTTATTAGCCAACATTGTTCCAAATGCCAAACAATATGCTGATATATGCGATAAGTGTCAAGGAGTTGGCAATATTTCAAGAAAGCATGAGATTCCATTGAATAACATTCTTGAAGTTGAGTTGTTTGATGTTTGGGGAATTGATTTCATGGGTCCATTTCCCTTTTTATTTAATAATCATTACATCATAGTAGCAGTTGATTATGTGTCAAAATGGGTAGAAGCTATTGCAACCCCTATTAATGATGCAAAAGTGGTGATGAAGAAAAAGAAAATCTTTTCTAGGTTTGGAGTTCTAAGGGCAATAATTAGTGGTGAAGGTACTCACTTTTATAACTGCCAATTTTAAGCCTTGTTGGAAAAATATGACGTAATGCATAAGGTGGTAACCCCATATCACCCCCAAATAAGTGGGCAAGTAGAAATTTCAAATCGAGAGTTGAAGCACATCTGGGAGAAAATAGTTAGCAACTCAAGAAAAGATTGGTCACGCAAGTTAAATGATGTACTTTGGGCATATAGGACAGTTTTCAAGACTCCAATTGGTATGCCCCTTTATAGACTTGTTTATGGGAAATCTTGCCATTGCTAGTTGAGTTGGAGCATAAAGCGTATTGGGCTATCAAAGCATTGAATTTTGACTTAAAAGGGCCAAGTGAGAAAAGATTATTTCAATTAAATGAACTAGAGGAGTTCCATTTGGATGTTTATGAGAATGCTAAGATCTATAAAGAGAGAAGTAAGCAATGACATGATAAGCATATCTAGAAGAGAGACTTTGAGGTTGGACAACAAGTGCGACTCTTTAACTCACGTCTTAAGTTTCTTCTAGGCAAGCTCAAATGACGATAGTCAGGTTTTTTCACGATGATTAAGGTATATCCATATGAAGCAGTAGAAATTGGCGACGAGGGAACTGGGACATTCAAGGTTAATGGGTAATGCCTTAAGCCATATCTTGTGGGTGATAACGTGCAAAAAAAAGGTCACTTATTCCCTTTCAAATCCTTCACATTGAAAATCTAGACATAGTCAAGCTAATGACTATAAAGAAGCACTTCTTGGGAGGCAACCCAAGTTTGATTTCTTTTATTTTATTTTATTTTATTTTGAGTTTTTGATCCTTATGCTTTAGTTTGCTTCTTTGTGTATTTCTTTACAGAGATTAAGTTTCGCATAAGTTTGACGGTCATGGCACCCGATTTCTCAAGCTTCATAATAGGTCATGTCAAAAAATTCAGGGAAGTTTCCTTCTTTCTATTTTCTTTTCTTAACATTAAGGACAATGTTATGTTTAAGTTTAGGGGTAGGGAAATTTTGTTTGGAAAAAAATTATTAAAAAATTTCAAAAAAAATTTGTTTTGTGGTTTTGTCATGGTTTGATTATCACATGCCGATGATGAGAACATGGTGGAGATTGGATATAGTTCTAGGAGATTCACATTTTTTTTGTTCTTGTCCAATTTGGATGTTAGTTTCATCTTGATTGAGATCTTGAACAATCTTGAGAACATAACCATTGGCATGTTATTGTTCAGCTTTTCTAGAATTTGTTGATTAAGGGAAGTTGCGTGTTGTGAGGAATTTTGTTGTTAATTCCATATTTGAACTCTAAAACCTATTTGAGCACCACTTGAGGCGAAATCCTAGACAAGGGACTATTATGGAAATGATATAGGCCATCTTTGGATTGTTTGAGCCTTTCAAGCCTGACCCTTATCATTTATCCTTAGTGACCCCCTTTGAGCATAAATATGTATGAGCCTTTTATTTGTTTAAAACCTCATTATCTTTGATCCTTTAACTGGTAAATTCTTTATCCTTACCTTTGCCAGAAAACTCATTTGCTCTATTTTGAAGCATAGTGGTAAGTATTGTTGAAGAGTTCAAAAGAAAGTTGAGTTGTTGAGCATTACAAGTCAATGATAGACAAAGGGGAAAAAGAAGGGAAAGGTTGATCATTTTGAGTGTTTCCAAATTGTGAAAGAATGAACAAAAGGAAAAGAAGATTAGAGAAAAAGAATTGAAAATTGAAAAAAAGGGGTTTTTCGTTCTTCAAGTTGAAAGAAGAAGAAAGAGAGGAAAAAAATTTGTTTTTGAAAAAAAAACGAGTTTGAGAGGAAAAAAAAGATGCTTGGGTGTGATCAATGGATTAATGCATGAGAAAATATACAAAAAAGAAATTTGAAAAGTAGGCGATGAGTTTGAGAAGTGAAATAGAGAGGTTATGATGTTTTGTTATTTTTGTGCTACAACTAAGAGTGCTTTGTGCTTCATTGAGGGGTTTATTTGAGTTCTTTTGTTCTTTTTTGGGAATCCTATTCTATCCTTTCTTTTATTAGCCCTTACCTGAGCTTACATTACAACCCTTGAAAAGTCATATTGATCTTTGACAGTGTGTTGCTACATTAGTGGAGAGCTGGTATGAAAAGTAGGCCTATGGAGTTCATTCAAAAAGAGTGAAAAAAAGGAAGAAAAGTGAGTTCAAAAGAGAAAAAAATCATGAAAAATAGAAAGGAGAAAAACGAACAATTCCAAGGAAAAATTTGAAAAAAAAGGAAAATATTGGAAAATTCTTTGAGTGAGATTCTCTTATTTGGATTGGGGTGATTTGAGTTGCTAGCATGATTATGTTATTGGTTATTCACACACACACACACATACCCCAATAACTCACTTTGAGGTTTTGCTAATATTTGAATTGAGACTCGAACTTTCACAGTGGCTTGAGTTTTCTTTGCACTTTTTATTGTTTGTAATCTTTGAGGCAATTATGCGAAATAAAACCATATTCTTATGTTTTGTTCGTTTGCTCGAGGACGAGCAAGATTTAGGTTTGGGGGTATTTGTTAAGCTTATTTTTTCTATTTATTTCAACACCTTTTCTAAACTTAATTTTGAGCTTTTGGGAAATTTTTGGGATGAATTTGAATTTATTTGGTTTTATTTTTAGAATTTTTGTTGGTTTGAAAAAGTAGATAGATTTGCGTAGTTTTCGTATTCTGGCCATAACTTTTTGCTCGGGCGCTAAAATGAGGTGATTCAAATGGCTACAGAAGATAATTATGAGTCCTACAAATTTCATTTTTTGCACTCAACCTAATTCAGACTCTAAGATGGTGAAAAATTCTGTGAAAAATAGTGATGAAATTGTGGACAAAAATTATGCAAGTGGAACCCTCGACTTTTATGTAGCAAATAAAGAAGGTCTTTCTAGAGACTTCTAGCCAATGTAGATGAAAAAAGGTTGCAGAAGAAAGAGGAAAAATTTGCTAAAAGAAAAGGAAAGAAATGTTAAAAAAGGTCTTATGACCTTACTTGGCAAAGACTCCAGGTTTAGTAGGCGGAGGAACTTGACTATATATACACTATTTGTGTGGTGCTTGAAAGAGAAGAGAAAAAGGGCAGAGAAGAATCAAATTGAAGACTTTGGGCGATGCTCAACAAAAGCAGCAAGAAGACATCGACTCCGCGAGCCTGGAGGTTTTGTTTTCAATTTAATTATTTAAATTCTTAGAGCTTTACTCGTTAATATTTTTTTAGTAGAACTTTAGTTTTAGTTCTAGAGTTTACATTCAGTTTTTAAATTTCCTCCTTAATTTTAGTTTTAGTTTTATATTAATTTTTAGGTTAGTTTTAATTCTTATTTTAGAATCTTATGCTATTTTTTAATTTAAGTTTCAGATTTATCATTTAATTTTCTATTTTATTATTTTATTTATTTTTGATGTTAAATTTATTGACTTCAATTTTTCATGTTTTAATTTCTCATAACATGAGTGACTAATTTTCTTTCTCTAGGATTTAGATGCAATCTCTTATTTTCCCTGTGATTGCTTGAACTGTTGATTTGAATATTGTTAATGGGTTAATCTATTGTCTTAGGGCTGACTTTCTTGCAGATAATTGATCACTATTTGCATGTCTGAGCTGTTATATGAAGGATTGAAACGCAAAAAATATCAGTAGTTAATTGAAACAATAGACATAAGGTATTGTTCTTTAAGAATAAAAACAAATCATGTGTGACATCATATGTCTCATGCATGCCTAAGCTGCATCATGGCTGAATGCATAGATTACCATAGATTTTAATGGGTTTATGTTAATGCTTGTGATCATGAAAGTAGACATAAGGTTAGCATAAATAAAATGGTGGTGTCTCAAAAGGGAACTTCAATAACTTTACGGGATCTAGTCTTTAACCTAGGGAAATTGAATTTAATCAATCAGTTTAAGTTAATCACATGAAAACATTGGATGAAATCTAAATTCCTAGAATTTCCACTGTTAAGTGTTGGCATTCTATTTATTGAGTCTTAGTTTAGATTTTAGATTTGTGCACTTTATTTTCGTTTGAACTAGTGTCTCGAAAGGGAACTTCAATAACTTTAAGGGATCCAGTCATTAACCTAGGAATATTGGATTTAATCAATCAGTTTAAGTTAATCACAGGAAAGCATTAGATGAAATCTAAAAACCTATAATTTCCAATGTTAAGTGTTAGCATTCTATTTATTGAGTCTTAGTTTAGATTTTTTATTTGTGCACTTTATTTTCATTCGAACTGAGTTTTCTAGATAATATAGGGAGCTTTGAATTCTAGTAATTGATACAACCTCCTTGTGGAAAGTTACTCTTACTCATTCTTTATTACTTTCCATGATTCCGTGCACTTGAGGATTTCACATAACAAGCAGAAAGTAGGAGTATGGATTGTTTGCTTCTTCTTCTTCTGAAGTTCTCACAACCTGAGATACTTGTGGCCAATCCTGTTTGGGTTTGGCGTGCCTTGGGTTAGCTTTCTCATCCGATCCTTCTATGGCAAGTTTCTTTCCTTTTAACATCTTCTCTAAATCTCGGGAGCTCTTCTTTTGGTTAGGGCTCTAAGTAAAGTGCTTCGAAAATTGGCAGCCAGCATGTTTACTCCGACCACCCGAGGGAACGGATTCTTATTCGTTGCCATGGTTTCTGGAAATTTAATCTTCCCGTCGTCGATGGCCTTTTGATCACATTCCGAAGAACTACATAGTTATTGGTGGTATAAGACCAAGAGTGGTGCTATTTACAATAATGTCGGTCGCGTAATTTCTCAAGTGGCAAAATCCTATGTCCTGGCGAGAGTTTAATTTGTCTATCCTTTAACATCTTGTAAAAGATTGCCTCTATCTTTGTTATGTCGAAGGAATATTGCTTACCAACCTCTGTTTGATCTCTCTGTAATGGCTGATTGAGGTTTGCCCCATTATAAGATTGCACTGTCGGCTTCGTTAAAGCTTGGCACACAAAAGTGAAACTTCACCTTCGCTTCTTACCTGATGGTCATAGACCTTTAGCAGGCTCCATTATATGTATAGTGGTAGTGTTTGGCCTGAACTTCTCTTTCTCTCTCTTCGTGAAGCAGTTGTTCGTATTTCACAACGTGAGTTGCCAAGTGAAACAAGTTTATGAACATTTGTCCCTTAAATTTCTTTCGAAGTTCAAAGCTCAATTCTTCCAACACAAGCTTCACATATTCTGGTTTTTCGAGCCTCGTATGACACTTGTGGCGTCTCTGTTCGAGTTGTGTGATGAGCTCCTCTGATTTACAAGGAGACTATGTCATCTTGGCTAGATCCTCTACGATTACATCCAACTCAGTTTTGTAAAATTGTTTCTGGAACATTTTCTCCTTGTCAACCCAAGTTTGCCCAGAGTTTGGGTGCAACTTGGCATATTACTGAACGCTGACCTAGTCAGAGAACTTTTAAATAAGCATAATTTGAGATTGCCTGCAACTTTTTGGCATTGAGTCGTAAACCTCACTATATGTTTTATAGTTGACTGATTATCCTCTCCAGAGAACAACATAAGTCTAGGAGCTTTGAAACTTTTTGGGAACTCTATGGCACGATCAACCCATTTCGGATACGGCCTACCATTTGTTGGCCTTGGGTTACCTCATGCCTTGGGCCTGAGATATTCTTGCAACATTTCAGCCACCATGTCACGTACTACCCTTGGATCGACGTAGAAAGCTGCTTACTATGGGACATAGCTAGTAACTTGAGCCCATGGCTAGTTTAGTAGCACTTGATGCCTTCAGGCTGCATGTGGTACGTATTGCGATGGTACTACTTGATTTACTTCATATAGGTTTACTCTTATTGGTTCATATGGATCTTGTACTTTTGGCTGCCCTAAAATAGGCATGCCTTTGCTTGTTGTGGGGTTGGTATGGGCCTTAACAGAACCAGAGGTTATTACACGTTTGTAGGCGCAACTGGTAGCTCGAGCCTAATAGAGCCTTATCAGCTGTGGTAGCGAGGCATCCAGATGGTATACTAAGATTCAGCACTAAACCCATTCGAGGTGGTAGCTTGTGGAACCAAACGTACTTGCCCAAACTCCATAGGCCTCGTTGCTGACGGTGGATTATTCCTAGGCCATAGCCAAACCGACTCTGATTGGTTGGCTGTAGTTTGAAGGTTTGGTTGTTGACTTCCACCAGCGCCATAAGTGGATCGACTTAAACCAAATATCCTCTGTTTGATGTACTGCCTTAGCTAGGTTATCAATGAGCGCATCACATCCGTGGCCTATTGGCTAATGGCCTGACCAATTTCATGGAAATGAGTCTCATTTTTGAGTTGCGTGGCCTTACTAAGGTTCTTCATCTGCAAGGTTATTTGTTTAGCATGAGCAATGACCTTGTGCGCTCCATCATTATTTTGTTGAAAACAATGATTGTTTAAGGCTAATTGCTCCAATAAATATGCTTGATTTTCCACCATAGTCTGAACCACCCTGGTAGTTTGTTTTGATATATCAATCAGAAGGGCTAGAGCATTCGTGATAATCTCATTAGACTTTGTCAACCCCCTAACGAATGTTTTGTCTCTGACTTCGACTACAATACTGGCAGCTGCTTTTGGCATGGACGTCAAGATACACTCCTGCTATCGTGCCAGACTCTAGTTAGGCTACTTAGACCGCGGTGACTTATCATCATGCGTCTGTATTCCTCAATGCTGGCTTGATAGAAACGGTGTGACAGCAACATGTTCCATGTCTAAAAGATCGGCCACGTTTATATCCTTATTGGACGTGGAAGGGATAGCCACCGGATCGATCCCTCTTTCTTTATCTATGGGTGATCCTTTGCTTCAAGTATTTTGACCCAAATCAAAATCGGGTCCCTACTAGACGTGCCAAAAATTGTTCACTTGGAAAAACCTTCACCAAGCCACATACTCGGGGCCATAGCCTTAGCATAGTGTGTTTAAAGCGCGAAGGACGAACCTTACAGCAATGCCTTCTCAGCCTGGGAGCCTTTGCAGATGATTTTTACGATTACGGGTTCTTTATACCTTGCCTTAGACTTCATCCAAGCACTTTGTAAAGAACAAGATATGGGTTACTCAGTTGTATCAAAAACCAAATTAGAAATCAAAGCAAGAACATTAAAATCGCCATGAATCCAAAGAGCTAGCTTTTATTACCATCAAAGAAACAAATGGAAGTAAGATGGACCCTCAAACAATTAAATTGAACATGAAGTAAAGGTTTACCAAATTACACCATAAAGTTAACTGCAGCAAATGGGTCCTACCATAAACTTAATTACAGCTCAGATAAAGAGTAGAAGCCAAGCCACAAAGCTAATTGTAGCTAAAGCTGGAAGGCCATAAACTTAATTACAATAAAACCATAAACTGAATTACAGTGGAAAAGGAGAAATCTAGGCTGTAAAATTAATTATAGTGGTGTTTTGATATATGACTAAACTATGATTACACTAACTAAGACTAAGTTAAGAGTTAAACTAAGGATTGGACTAAGCTATGGAGCTACAAAGTTAAGAAGCTAAGGGATAGACACAGGATTAATGCATGGTGGTTATGAAACCCCTTCCTTCTTGGTCACGGCCAGCTTTTATAGTTGTTGCATCTGAAATCTCCGTGCTTAGCTGATGACTTCGGTATCTTTTGGTTGGTTAAAGCTGACAAAGTTCCTTGCTATTCTTTCATCCCTTCTGTTTTGCCGCGTTACATCAGACTTGGTCTTCTTTATTTGAATTGAACATGCGCTTGCCATACTCTAGCTTATTTCTTTCTAGCTGAAGCTCGGCCTTGAAATCAATGCAGGCCATGGTATTGGCCCTTGGGTTCTCATCGCCTTAAATCTTTCAACCACTCTGGTTGATTACTTGTGTATTACAAGTGTGATACAACTTCCTTTACCCTGTATGTTACCTTTTGGCCATCAAGTTGGCTAATTGCCGATTTTGGGTGTAAACAGTCACAACTTTGTTTTAGTGACTGATTTTTCAATCACAAAAGCCTCCTCTTTTTGTAGTGACATATGTTTAAATCAATAATAAATTATAAAATCTATATAATGGTTATAGTTAACAAACCAGTGTTTATATATAGTAGATATTAAGTGACCAGGAATGAAGATAAAGTAGTTCTTACATTACAAATCACATCTAGCGTAGTGGAAGAAATGTTATGAAGTGAATCCATTTCAAAAACTAGATTTTGTAATGAGAGAAAAAAAAGAAAATTCAGTAAATTGTAAAATGTATAACTATAGTTTGGGGCTATTTAGCTTTGCATATTTGTGGCTTATAAGCACTAAATAGTAAAAAGTATGTAAGAGGGTACTTTTTTTTAAGTGTTTATAAGCACCAAAATAAGTTAAGCCAAACATCCTCTTAACATTAGAACCAATTCATGCGTATCCCATGTATGAACCAAAGTAATAATAATAATTGAGTAGTAAAAATGAAACATACAAGCATTATAATCTGTCGATATGAAATGAACATCAATATACCCTGCATTTCCCAATGACCATAAAATGTAACAAGATTCATTCACAAAAAGTTAGCAGTAGTTCTATAGCCTCAAAGGCAAAAGTGAGAAAAAAAAGGCAAAAACTTTCCAAAATAGCTTACCTCATCGAAGAAAAATGGGTCATAATTATCACTTTTATATAATTCCAATTGCGTCACATCATAAGCCAGCAAATAATATGGAATGAAACGTCTCCAATACACCATTACAATGTAAATAAAGCAAAAGGTTAATTCTTTTTAGATGACAGTTAAGTAGAGAACCGTTGATTTGCAGCAAAATGGATAGCAGGATAGTGAGATACATGCTTACACCAAAGCAACCAAATAGGTGGGAAAACCTTGTTCCATATAGAATTTGCTCTCTCTCTCTCTCTCTCTCTCTCTCTCTGTATATATATATATATATATATATATATATATATATATATATCAGGTAATGAATTTTGGCTTCTTTTAAAATAAAATGTTTTACTTTTAACAAATGGTACAAATATGACTCAATATAAATTTAAACCTTTTTAAAATTATTTTCCCCTAGTCATACACCAAAGATAGTGAAAGTGTTAGTATGATCTCGAACATGGCTATATGAATCTAAAACTAGAAAAGTCCACAAAACAGGTAATGGTTAGCAACAAAAATCTATGAATTATTTTTAGCCGTATTCCAATCTCAAATTTTGGTATCTAAAACTATATACTAAAATAGTAACTCCAAGCTTTAATTTAATTTTCTTTTAAAAATTGCTCCACAGCTTGCACATGAACATTTTATACTATTTTTATTTATATAATTGTTTTTTGAAGCTAAGCTTTGACGAGCATATATATTGTGCACCTGTATTATTCTGCACCAGCCAAGTACTGTACACCTACCCATGCATGCACCTCCTACACCCAACAAGACAAAAAAATGTAACTCACTCACCTTCACCATCACCTAAACACCTTTAGCTATACGACAAACATCATCAACATCACAGACCATTACAGTGACCAACTTTTGACTAACAAAGAAAGAAAAAAGGTGGAAAGCAAAAGAAAAGAGAAAAGAAAGAAGAAAGAAAAAGGGAAGAAAAGTCCAAGGATATCTTTTTAGTTTAATTAAATAATTTTATATTCATAATTTTTTTTAATTTTATTGAACAACTTTTGTAATATACATTCAAAAGGTTTACCATATATAACATATATGGTAAAACTTATGAATATATATTATATAAAAACATAAATTTTACCATATATGTTCATAACCAAATATATGTTCATAGATCTCACAAATTGTGAGGTATTCATTGTTTAAAATTTATAAATTATATGTTTACGACTTGTGAATTATGGATTCATAACTCTTTCGTAACATGTTCATAATCATTTCTATGTATGTTCTGTTGGAAAATTAAAGCACCAAATGCAATGAATTTGTGCAAAAATCAACGATTACAAAAATTTAGGGAAACTGAGAATACAATTAAAAAAATAATATAATACTTACAAACTTTAAAGAAAAAAGAAAATAACTTGAAAAGGAAATGCGAGGCCTAAATTTCTTCAATTTTCTTAAGACGTTATCGCCTCGCTACGGTGTTTACGGATAAAGGCGACTGTCCTCAGGATTCAATGGTAGTATTTCTACAATAGTAGCACTCCAAATTATAGAAAAGGCAAACCAAAATAATGCTAACTCTCTCTTTCAAGAAAACTCTAATGCTCTAATTTTAGTATGTAAATATGAATGTAGAGAAAAGATGATTTTGCAAAATGATTTGTGCGCTATTTATAGACAACAAGATGTCTATTCGGAAAAGCTATGCCAGCTCTTCATGCCAAGAGATGTGTCCTTTTGCCTAGAAAAGTTATAACTCTTAATTTGTACGGTTATAACTCTTAGTTTGGAAAGGTTGTACCCTTAGAATTTAATTTTAAAAATTAAATTAAATTCTATTATAATTTAATTTCTAAAATATAATACATCTTTCCAAACATTATCTCAATTTTTCATTCACTATTTCTTTGAGTCAATATATAATTAGACTCAATTTATTAACAATCCCCCACATGAATGAGAATTGGCATATCAAAATGCAGATGAAATGCTAACATTTAGAAAGAGTTCAATTAGAAAGATACTGCATCAAGATAGGTGGCTTTTGGCCTTGAACCTTCCCTAGTGATAAACTATTGGATTTACTTGCTAAACAGTGAATGTGATGTCTTGAACTATTCAGCTTTTGTGTAAACTAAGACAATAGAACTCACACAGTATCAATCTAGACATTATCTGGTTCTTAGTTGTGTTCATCACACAGTATCAATCTAGACATTATCTGGTTCTTAGTTGTGTTCATATGGCCCTAAACAACTCCTAGTTTTTCATGAGTACTCTAGAGAATTTAGCCTTAGAAATTCTCATAGGAGTGGCCCCGCTCCCTATTCACATAGGTGACTTCTTATTAAGAGGCTCCTGTTGGACCTTTACTTGGCTTTCCAAGATATAAGAGTCATTAAAAGCTTTACTTAACCTAAACTTTTACCGGTAGCATTGTCTACTTGTCATAAGAATAGGTAGAGGACTAAACCCTCATAATGCTTTGGACCGAGTTACAGTTACATAATTCGGTTTTCCCTTTGAACCTAGATCTTGGGATCTCCGGTCAACTAGGTAGGGTTCCCATTATGGCAACTCATTAGATGTAGGCTTTTAAACCCATTCCTCTTTATAATTTATCAACTTGCTCTCTAGTTAAACCTTTTGTAAGCGGATCCACAATGTTATCTTTTGACTTCACATAGTCAATAGATATAACTCCATTAGAGAGAAATTGTTTGATGGTGTTATGTCTACGACGTATATGTCTAGACTTACCGTTATACATACTAATTTATGCCCTTTCAATTGCAGATTGACTATCACAATGTATGCATATTGCTGGCACAGGTTTTGGCCAATTGGGAATATCCTCTAGAAAATGACGAAGCTACTCAGCTTCTTTTCTAGCTTTATCTAAAGCTATGAATTAGATTCTATTATGGATTTTGCTATACACATTTGTGTAGAGGATTTCCACAATATAGCTGCTCCATCTAAAGTAAAGACATATTTACTCGTGGATTTTGAATCTTTAGTATCAAATATCCAATTTGCATCATTATACCCTTCTAGTATAGCAAGATATCAAGTATAGTGCAGCCCGTAGTTCTTTGTGTATTTTAAAAACCTTAGAACTCTTATTAAAGCTTTCCAGTAGTTATGTCTTGGATTACTAGTATATTAGCTTAGTTTGTTAACCGCATAGGCGATATTTGGTCTTGTACAATTCATGATGTTCATTAGACTTCCTATGATGTGTGAGTACTCTAATTGAGATACTCCTTCACCGGTATTTTTTGATAATGTAAGACTTACATCAAAAGGTGTCTTTGCTACACCATTGTCATTTGCTATGAATGTATTAAGTATTTTCTCAATATAATGAGATTGAGATAATACCAGTCCTTTTGATATTCTAGAGGTTTTAATCCCTAAGATAACATCTGTCGTACCTAAATATTTCATTTCAAGTTTACTGGTTAATATCTTTTTGGTAGCCTTAACGACATCAATATTGCTCTCAACGATAAGCATATTGTCAACATAAAGACAAACAATGACATATCTTTTTTGATCACTCTTTGTGTATACATATTTGTCACATTCACTAATTCTAAAGCCATTTGAAATCATGGTTTTATCAAATTTCTCATGCCATTGTTTTAGAGCTTGTTTTAATCCATATAGCGATCTTACAAGCTTGCACACCTTTTTTTCTTGTCCTAGAACCATAAACCCTTCAGGTTGTTCCATATAGATTTTTTCATCTAAGTCACCATTTAAGAAAGCTATATTCACATCCATTTTATGTACCTCTTGGTTGTATATAGCAGCAATGGCTATTAGCATTCGAATGGATGTAATTTTGGTTACTGTTGAATAGGTGTCAAAATAATCAAGGTCTTCTTTTTGCTTGTACCCTTAAACTACAAGTCTAGCCTTGTATTTGTCAATCGATCCATCGACTTTTAGCTTCCTCTTAAAAATCCATTTGCATCCTAGAGGTTTATTTCCAGGAAGAAGATCTACCAGTTCCCAAGTATGATTTTGCATGATGGATTCGATTCCACTATTAACCACCTCTCTCCAATATGGACATTCAGGAGTAGACAACGCTTTAATAAATGTACGAGGCTCATTTTCTAACAAATATGTTAGAAAATCTGGACCAAAAGATTTAGATGTTTTGGCTCTCTTACTACATCTTGGTTCATTTCCATTATCTACAGATCTTTGATCTTTTCTATCTTCATGATTACTAATGGCACCATGAGATCTTTTCAAAGTAATTTGCTCTTGTGCCTTCTTATAAGGAAATATTTCTTCAAAGAAATATGCATTCCTTGACTCTATAATAGTATTGGCCTGAATGTCAAGAATATTAGATTTATACACAAGATACCAATATGTAGAACTATTGTTTGCATATCCAATGAAAATACCATTAATAGTCTTTGAGCCAATCTTGACCATTTTAGGAAACGGAACCCCTACTTTTGCAAGATACCCCCACACTCTTAAGTGATGGAAAGAAGGGGGTCGGTTCTTCCATAATTCATATGGAGTCTTACTCAATCTTTTGTAAGGTAGCTTATTAAGTATGTAATTCATAGTTAGAATAGCTTTCCCCTACATGTTCTAAGGTAACCCTGAACTAATCAATAAAGCATTCATCATCTCCTTCAAAGTGTGGTTTTTGTGTTTAGCAACACCATTTTGTTTAGGTGAATAAGAAGTTTGATGAACAATTCCATGTTCTGCGCAGTACTCTTGGAAGGGAAATACAAATTCTCCTCCTCTATCACTTCTTAACACTTTGATTTTCCTGCTTAGTTGATTTTCGACCTCATTCTTATATTGTTTAAATACTTCCAAAGCCTCATCTTTACTTCAAAGTAAGTAAACATAACAATATTGTATGCAATCATGGATAAAAGTTATGAAATATTTTTTACCACCTCTAGTTTGCACAAATTTCAAATCACGGATATCACTGTGAATTAATTCTAAAGGTTTAATATTACTTTCCACAAATTTAAAAGAAGTTCTCCTCAACTTTGACTCTACACACACTTTATATTTGCTATATGAGTTAAAATCAAGATTTGGTAGCAAACCTAATGTCACAAGCTTATGCATTGAATTAAAATTAACATGTTCTAATCTATCATGCCATAAATTAGGAGATTCCAACATATAAATAGAAGAAACATTATTATTATTAATAGTGTTAACAGTTGGTACAGACTTAGGTACAATGTCATTACATTAAGTTTAAATAGACCATCATATAAGTACCCTTTCCCAACCTAGACACCACTTTTAGTAAAAACAAATTTATTAGACTAAAAGACAAGTTTAAAACCATTCCTACTCAACAATGACCCAGATACTAAGTTCTTTTTAATGTCTAGCACATGTAGCACATTATTAAAAGTCAGCTCTTTCCCAAACGTCATCTTTAGGACAACTTTACCCATTCCTTACACCTTACATGTGGATCAGTTTCCCATGTATATTGTCTCTTCAGTAGTTGCAGGATGATTTATGGTAAACATATTCCTATTTGAACAAACATGTCGAGTGGCCCCAGTGTCCACCCATCATTGCTTAGAACCAAGTTTACGTCTGACACTACTGCTTCCAGGTTCAGATCAGATACGTCATTGGTAAGATAATCAACCTCTGTTACGTTGGCTTGGGCATGCCTTCCTTTATTGGTGTTGTCTTGACCCTTGCATTTGCGACAATCTTTGGCACAGTGTCCAGGCTTGCGACATACATAACACTTCCCAGTGAACTTCTTCTTTTTGTTCCCAACATCGTGGTTATGATTAGAATGTACCGGTTAGCTTCTGTCTAGACCAGACGACCTAGCCGATCGACCAGCTAGATTAGAATCTGGGCCAATTTTGGCCAGATGACTTAGCCTCTAAGCCGGTCGACCAGTTGGGCCACCGGCTGGGCGCACTGATAGCTCTATTTAAGCCATTTTCAGCCATTTTTGGAGGGGAACATCAATCAATTCACACATCTACTTCCTTAAACCCAAAATCCACCTCTCACCACTAAACCACACATAAATACACCTAGATCCAAGCTTGTAATTAGGGTTTTAACACTTGTAATTGCAAGATCAAAACAAGGATTTGAAGAGCAAAGCTAAGCATGAAAGGGAGGTTCATCTTTCTCCTTTTGTACTTAGTTTTCTCTATGATAGAATAGATCTTTTATGGGTGATTGAGGCTTGCATTATCGGTTGATTAAGTACTACTTTGCTATGAGATTTTGATGGTTTAATATATATGTTTGCTCTTAATGCTTCAATGGCTACTTGCATACATGTCTATGTGTTTGTTGATATGCCTAAGTGAAAGAACATATATTTAAAGGCTTGATTGCTATTTAACACTTCTAAATCATTATATGAGCATGTCTAGGTGTTTATGTAGTGATTCCATGAAGTGAGCCTTGTAGCTATGCATGTCTATGTGTGTTTTTACATACCTTAATAGCAATTTTAGCTTCTATGACATACATGTTGGATTTAAATGCATAAATTTGCATGACCTAAATATGTCTAAGTGTTTAAGGCTAGAATATGCTTTATATTCTTCTGTATCATGCTTGAGAACATGTATGATGTGCTTTATTGTCAAATCCCGCTTGCGTGATGCTTTGATTGGTGGTTCTTCACTAGTAATTAGGCCTAGTTTAGTCTCCTTTGGCTTTAAACCTAGCCAATAGGTGTCGGGCTAGCTTAATTGACCTTAGGAAGCCTAGTTCTTGGCTTTAAACCCAGCCAATGAGTTAGAACCTAGGGTAAGACCAATTATCATCACCTGGGAGCATAATTAGCTAAACCGTGCCCTAGTTCATAAGGACCACACTATGCCTCTAAATAGCTAGCACCTAGGGATAGAACCGCACCGAGTCAAGGGTTTGTAGGAGAGGTTGATTAGATTCCTAGCTTAGAGAACCCCTTCTTGTGCAAAACCATCAAAGTTAATCTCGTAGCGAAGTTAATACTCAAATCACCCATAGTTAAGCGGATTCCACCCATTGCCCCATTGCTTGTGTAAATTCCCTTTTACTAGCTTGTTCTCTCTTGCATTATTTTCTTTAGTTTGTTTAGATTAGTTTAATTTGTGTTGAGCTCCCTTCATATCTAAAATTACCAAAATGAATTCTTAGTTTAGCTTATTTTCTTTCTAGTTTTCTAGGACACACATTTAGCTTTCATTTCCCATTTCTCGCCTACTCGAGGGATCGACCTTGCTTTTGCACATTAGAATACATGACCTGTGCACTTGCATGCTTTTAATTAAGGCTTAGTGCTTAATTAGCAAGAAGCATCAAGTTTTTAGCACCGTTGCGGGGAGGCACGATGGTTTGTTTGCTTTATTTGTGTCCTTTAGCTAGTTGCTTTATTTTGCTTAGTTTGCTTAGTAGTTGTTATCTTGTATTTACCTTTGTTTCCTAGTTTACTTGCTTATTGTTTTTGATTGTTTTGAGTAGTTTACTTTCTTGTTTTAGTAATTTTAGGATTGCGTTTTGTTTGTTGTAGTTTTAGGATGTGTGAAGTTTCAGGGGTTGCAAGAAGTGGAAGGAGATTAGGTTTGGCTCTGTATGCTTGGTAGGCAGTCTCTTAGGAATCCTCTAGTTTCTTTACATCCTAAGCCCGAGAGAATTGTTCATCACTTTAGGAATTTAGGAGATTTTTTAGGAGAAATTGCCAATCCTACTAATCCTCCTCTTAATCCTCCTCCCTTTCCCCATATGCATCCCGTTCCTCTACACGAGCACCAGGTGCGTCTTTCAAGTGCAAGCTCTAAAAGACCCATAAGTGTATGGATCGTGCAATATAGCGTGTACAAGTGCGGGTGTCGAACCACAGGGAGACGTGAATAATTTGGGTGAATTCTATCCTTGGTGTTCTAGAAAGTGCCAAAAAGAAAGATCTAAACCAGACATATTTTTTGGGGTTTTGGATTATCAGGAGCTCTAGGTAAAGGAAATAAAACAAAACTATGAATATGAAAAATGGGAACACAAGTTGGTCAAGAGGGAACTAACAATTGAGAAGTGGTTACGGTGACTTCGACTTATAAATGGGTGACTCAAATGCTATGGAATTAAGGGATGATGGCTAACTATCATGAGTGCTCTTAACTAGGTTGCTAGCTAGCGTACTAATTTCCCCCTAGGACTCGGTGCGAGTCCGTCCCTCGGCGGCGCCTCCTAGAGCTACGGCGTGGTCCTTATGACCTAGGGCCTCAAGAGTGACTAACTAATTTCCTAGGTGACTTAGAATGAACCTACCTTAGTACCTAAACCTTTGGCTGAATTTAAAGCCAAGACCTAGTGTTGCTGAGGTCGACCAAACCTATCCAGAAACCTATTGGCTAGATTTAAAGCCAAAGGAGACTCGATCTAGACTAGCCTTAAATTACACTTCGTCATTCTAAGGTCACTACAGCAGGATTTGACTTGCTAGTGCGTTCATAAATGTTCAAGGCCAAGGTGCTTGTGAATAATGGAACCTATTCAACTACCAAACATCGTCATGTTCAGTTCATACCATTAGAAGCAATTAACAACCAACATGTATGCTTTATTGAAGTTACACTCATTACTAGGCATGCAAATATACATATAGACATGAATATAAGCATTACCCACTTCATAGCATCTACATATCAACACATAGACATGATTATAACATGGATTAGATGTGTTTAGTAACAAATAAACTTCAATTTATACACATGTTACTCATCTAGGCATTTTATCAAACACTTAGACATGAATGAGAAAATACCCATTTGAACAAGAGAATTCAAAACATGTATATATATATATTCAGCCATCACATCCCATATCATAAGAGTATATAGTTAACCCATTACATAAGTTAAATCACCCTACACAAATCTACTCAATCATAATAGGAAATAGAATGAAAGAGAGATAATGAAGCTTCCCTTTCATCCTTGCTAAACTTGTACAAAGCTTTTGAGCAAACTTGATTCCAAATGTTTGAACCCTCCAAATCAAGCTTGGCTCTTAGTGAGAAATGTGTGAAAAGCGTGTGTGAAGTCGGTGGGATCTAGGGTTAAGTGTGTGAGAATTTTAGGTGTGAAGTGTGTGTTAATCTTCCCAAAAAGTCCTCTTTTTTCTGCAGAATCCGGCCCTATTTATATGTTCTCAACATATTGCCGGTTGACCGTCTTGGTGGACCGGCTTCTGGACCTAGCTCGACCAGCTTTTGAATGATGCTCTCTGGACTAGCCGGTCGACCTAGCCAGTCGACCGGCTCTGGAGGGGTCGTCGTCCGGTTATTTTTGGCACCTTTTTGGAGTGGCCGGTCGACCTAGGCAGTCGACTGGCTCTTTTTCCTTGGTCGTTCGGCTGACTTTCCTCCTCCATTCTTTGTCTTTTCGGCCTCCGGTCTTCTCTCTTAGACCCGTGCATTTCCCATCTTCATCACCTTTCATCGTCTAATCTCAATCTTAACCCAAAGTTCATCTAAATCATTGAAAACAAGCAATTGGTGTAGCAATTTGTCTCTTAAACTCGATATGTACATTTGTTTACGCTAAAGCCTATTCTTATCAAAAGCACTACACTAATGCATCAATATGAACACTCAACACCTCTAAAATATAGGTAAATGACAATGCAAACACACGCAAAAACACAACACATCAACACCCCCAAACCTTCTCCTTGCTTGTCCTTAAGCAAGCCCAATCTTAAATTTTATCTCTAAAGCCGATACAATGGATTGTCTAAAGGATTGACTCTCTATCAAAGTTAGTCTAAGAAGCATAAAGGGGGTATTCCTATTATGGAGAGATCCCCAAATCTCTTTGGATCCTCTCTCTACTCATAAGGGGTCTCGTTTCTCGTAGGAATTTCCCGAGTAGCCAATCCACCATAAGCCTAGGATTCTAACTCACGCACTCGGGATGTTGATATTTCGTGCTCCCTCAACTAACATGGCCTGCCCAACATGCACCAAGCCTCAAAGACAAGAAGAGAGAATATATAAACATAATGGCTAAAAGCCTTATTCACGTATCTACAAAGATGATAACTTGTGCTAAGTTGACATTGTGTCACTTATGCACTTATTCACTAACTTTTTGGTGCCTTTGGCTTTTCCTCTTTTTCACTTTATTTTTTTTATAAATATATATTTTTGAGCCTTTTTTCCTTTTTCATTTTTTTTTGAACTTTTAATGCTTTGTATTGTATTCATAAAAAGAAAGAAAAGGAAAGGCTTAGGCACATCACCAAGAACCAATCAAGGAAGGGGCACTCACATCAACAACCCTTTTCCAACACTCTTTTCTACCAAGCTATAGGGTGGCTACAAGGGTTATTCTTTCAAGGTTCTCACTTTCCACAACTTTGAAGGGTATCCCCTCCGAGACTTAGTTTTCAAACCACTCTATTCATTTCCCCACAATGCCTCTCATCTTCATAAATCAATATAGTTAATCACAAAAGCCAACACAATGATCAACAAAAAAATAAATGACTCTATATGCATCAAAATTGAAAAATTTTCACCATTTTTAAACGCAGAATGCAATCTACCCTAAGCAAGATATATAACAAGAAAACCAAACTCCCACACCCCCTAACCTAAACTTTGCTTGTCCTCAAGCAAAAAGATCAAAACACAAAAACAAGCAAATCGTCATTACAAAACAAGTAAGGGTGGTTGGGATAGGGTGTAAACATGGGGAACAAGTGGAGAAAGGATAGATACAACCTTGCATTTTCTTCAAAGTTTTCCATGCCAATGATAAATCACCATACTACTAATCCTGTGACTCACAATTCATAAACACTCACAAAGAAAACAAGATTAGTAGCATTGCCTATGCATACTTGCATTGGCATGTGCAATAATGAGCAATAGTGTATTTTATAGGACAAAGGATTTGGATTCAACACTTTGGTTTGGGTGCAAGAAAGATAAAAGAAAGAAAATAAAAAGAAAAGAAAGTGAAACAAATGCAAAATTGCAAAATTGAACCTAGGTTGCCTCCTAGTAACGTTAACCACCATGCCGTCAGCCAGGCAAACACCAACTCATCTTCAACTTCCATAGATGGGATCCTAAAGCATTAAAACCTCCACACGAGCCATGTTTGGATCATATGCGTGCTTCAAGCGTTGCCCATTCACCGTCAACTCTCAGTCATCCTTCAAGTCTTTAATCTTGACTGCTCCGGAAGGATAGGCCACCATCACCTCATATGGACCATCCCATCTTGTCTTAAGCTTACCTGGAAAGAGTTTCAATCGTGAGTTAAACAACCAAACTTTATCAAAAGGAGAGAATGATTTCTTAATAATGTGTTTATCATGAATTCTCTTCATCTTATCCTTATAAAGTTTAGCATTCTCATACGCTTCGAATCTAAGCTCTTCCAATTCCACTAGGTCTAGCTTTCTTTTCTCACCGGCTCTTGCCAAGTCAAAATTTAGGGCTTTGATTGCCCAATAAGCTCTATGCTCTAGTTCTACCGGCAAGTGACAAGCTTTACCATAAACCAATCTATATGGACACATACCAATGGGAGTCTTAAAGGCGGTACGGTAGGCCCACAAAGCATAATTTAGCCTAATAGACCAATCTCTCCTATTGGGCCTAACTATTTTCTCTAAAATGTGCTTGATCTCCCTATTGGACACCTCTACTTGTCCACTAGTTTGCAGATGATAAGGAGTGGCTACCTTATGGGTGACCGAATATCTTTTCAACAAAGCCTATAAAGTCCTATGGCGAAAATGCAAACCCCCATCACTAATTAAGACCCTAGGGATTCCAAATCTAGAGAAAATGTTTTCCCTAATGAACTTAACCACTACCCTATGGTCATTAGTGCGTGTGGGAATTGCTTCAACCCATTTGGACACATAATCAACGGCCACTAAAATGCATTGGTACCCAAAGAAAGGTGGAAATAGACCTATGAAATCTATACCCCAAACATCAAACAATTCACAAGGAAGAATAGGGGATAAAGGCATCATGTTTCTCCTAAAGATGGACCCAGATTGTTGACATCTAAAGCACTTCTTACAATATTCTTGGGCATCCCTAAAGAGAGTGGGCCAAAATAGTCCACTTTGCAAGACCTTCGCAGCAATCTTCTTCCCACTAAAATGACCTCCACACCCTTCATCATGACATATACTCAAAACATTCTCAAACTCGTCCTCAGGCACACATCGACGAATCATTTGATCCGCACACACTTTGAAGAGATAGGGATCTTCCCAAAAGAAATGCCCAACTTGTGCTAAGAACCTATCTTTTTCTCTCTTTTCCCAATGGGAAGGAAAATGCCCTGTGGCAAGATAATTGACAATATGAGCAAACCAAGGTGTGTGATGAGAGACGGTAAACAATTGCTCATCGGGGAATGAATCATGAAAAGGAGATGGATCACTAGAAGACTTGCTAACAAGACAGGAACGATGATCCACAACTAAATTTTCTCTACGCTTCTTATCCCGAATTTTTATGTCAAACTCTTGAAGGAGGAGCAACCACCTAATCAAGTTGGGCTTAGATTCTTTCTTAGACAATAAATACTTCAATGCGGTATGATCGGTGTAGACAATCACTTTGGACCCTAGGATGTCTGACCTAAACTTGTCAAGGGAGAAAACTATTGCTAGAAGCTCTTTTTCCGTAGTGGTATAATACTTTTGTGCTTCATCAAGAGTCTTGCTAGCATAATACACAACATAGGGCAACTTATCCTTCCTTTGACCTAAAACAGCTCCTATCGCATAATCGAATGCATCACACATAACCTCAAATGGGAGACTATAGTTAGGTGGCTGGATAATTGGGGATGTAGACAATAAGGATTTAAGCCTATTGAAAGCTCTAACATATTCATCATCAAAGTCAAAAGGGACATCTTGTGCTAGGAGCCTAGACAAGAGGCGTGCAATGTGACTAAAATCCTTAATGAATCTACGGTAAAATCCTGCATGCCCTAGAAAAGATCTAACATCCTTGACACACTTAGGGACAGGCAACTTTTCAATTAATTCTACCTTAGCTGGGTCAACTTGAATTCCACTAGATGATACAACATGACCCAACACTATCTCTCGTTGCACCATGAAGTGGGATTTCTCCTAACTTAACACTAGATTCTTCTTTACACATCGATCTAAGACTAAAGAAAGATGACTCAAGCACTCATCAAAGCTATCTCCAAAGACTGAGAAATCATCCATGAAAATCTCTAAATGCCTCTCAATCATGTCACTAAAAATGGCCATCATACATCTCTGAAAAGTTACTGGGGCATTACAAAGACCGAAGGGCGTTCTCCTATAAGCAAAAGTGCCATAGGGACAAGTAAAGGTGGTCTTCTCCTAGTCCTCGGGAAATACAAGGATCTAGTTATAACCCAAGTAGCCATCTAGCAAATAATAGTAGCTATGCCCAGCTACTCTATCTAAGATCTGGTCTAAAAAAGGCAATGGAAAATGATCCTTCCTAGTTTTGGAGTTAAGCTTCCTATAGTTAATACAAACTCTCCATCCCGTGGGAGTACGTGTAGAGATAAGCTTTCCTTTCTCATTCTCAACAACCGTGATCCCGGACTTCTTAGGGACAACTTGGACCGGGCTAACCCACTCACTATCGGAGATCGAATAAATACTGCCTACATCTTAAAGCTTAATGATCTCTTTCTTAACTACTTCGCTCATGTGTGGGTTTAGCCTCCTTTGCATTTCCCTAGAAGGAATGGCTCCATCCTCAAGGTGAATACGATGCATGCAAACCGAAGGGTCTATACCTCTCAAATCATCAATTTTCCATCCTATAGCCTTCCTATGTTTCCTAAGGACTTCTAAGAGACGCTCCTCATGCTCACTAGAAAGATCAGAAGCTATGATGACCGGAAGGGTCTCACTAGGGCCTAGGAATGCATATTTTAAATGATCGGGAAGGGGTTTAAGCTCTAAAGAAGGGCTAGGCTCAACCAAGGGGGACTTAACCTCAATATTATCAATGGGGACATCACTAGAAATGAGACTAGAAGGATTAACCTTAATTGATTTATTAGTCAAATGGCTCTCAATCAAGGAAGTAGAAGCTACACATTTCCGCTCTAAGGTCTCCAAATTAAAACTAGACATCAATTCCTCAAATTTCTTCAATTCTTCTCCATCGGTCATAGTCTTCTCTATAAGATCCTCAACGCAAGAATCAATCACATCCACCCTAAAGCACTCTTCTCCATCCTCTCCTCCTATACTGGCCCTATTCACCGCATCGGCAACTTTCATAGTAGATCTCAAATTCCTAAATTTCATCTCCAATAGCCCCGTCCTACAATAGATAATGACATCTGCGGTGGCAAGGAAGGGGCGACCTAGAAGAATGGGTGTAGAGTATTTAGAGTCATGTCCCGAATCCATATCTAATACTATGAAGTCAACAGGGTACACAAGCTCA
Source organism: Cordia subcordata (assembly GCA_028554755.1). Taxonomy (NCBI): domain Eukaryota; kingdom Viridiplantae; phylum Streptophyta; class Magnoliopsida; order Boraginales; family Cordiaceae; genus Cordia; species Cordia subcordata. The sequence goes on from JAPTOF010000005.1 coordinate 3,445,133, forward strand.
CCTACCTGAACCATAACGTCCTCTATCACACCCTTAGGTCTACGCTCAGACCTATCAGCTAGCTGAAGAGTAACATGTGTAGGAGACAACTCACCTAGACCTAGCTGCTGATAGACAGAGTAGGGAATGAGATTCACACTAGATCCTAAATCTAACAAGGCATGATCAATCTCGGTCTTACAGATTCTATAAGGAATGGTGAAGGCTCTGGGGTCACTCATCTTGGGTGGAAGGCCCGAAGTACAAATACTACTCACCTTCTTAGGAATGTTCAATGACCTACGTTTCCTTGTACAAAGATCCTTAAAGAACTTAAAATAAGAGGGGATGGAAAGGATCGCATCTATTAAAGGAAGATTGACCTTAAGGTCCTTATGATGCTCTAAAACCCTGAAAAACCTAGAATCCTCACTAGGTGTAAGCCTCTCTAAGGCGAATGGAAAGGGAACTCTAGGCTCTACATCTCTAGATACATGGGAGTCATCAATAGGCTCATTTCCCTCCCGATGTGGGCGGGAAGTACTACTCTCTCTATGATTTCTAATGGGCTCATCTCTCTCAACAGGACCTTCTCTAGAATTTCCCTTAACAGGGCTACAATGTGGTGCTCTAGACTTGGAAGGACCACTAGATGCAGGTACTGCAAAGTCAACTCCTACCCTATTATCCACTACCCGACCACTCCTAAGAGTGGTGACGGCCTTAGCCTGGGCCTGAGGGGGATAAGTAGTATCGGTGGAGGAACAGAACTGGACTCTAAGGTTCACCTCCGGCTGAGAAGACAATTTCCATGGGTCTCTAGCGCTCAATTAACTAGAAATCTGTCCTAACTGTGCCTCAAACCTAGTCATCTGCTGTCATTAGCTAGCTATTTCTTGCCTATTATCAACTAACTCCTGTTGCTGACTAGCTAATGCCTACTACTAATTCTGAATAAGCTGCATTAACTTTATCACATCATTACTAGGAGTCTGGCTACTAGAAGGAGCAGGTAAAGCTTGAGGTTGAGGAGCACTAATGAGACGGGGCTGATTAACATGATAGAAACTTGGGGGATATTGAGGACAGGGTCGCTGCTGAGGTGAAACCTGAGGATGTGAACTAGACTCATGCTGGCCTTGTCTCCAAGAAAATTTCAGGTTGTCCCTTCAACTCGGATTGTATGTGTTCGAGTATGGGTTGTACTCACGAGAATAACATTGTGTTGCACACACTTGCTCTTTCATGATTTTAGGAAATTGGGATGCTAAAGGGCAAGCTATGGTCTCATGAGATGACTCAGAGCACAATGCACAAACTTCAACAACTAAAAGGGCGGAGGAAGAACGTAAAGAACTAGTCCTATGACCTTGGGATGAAATGGACAAAGAAATGAATTGATCTAGCTTATTCGTCAAAGCCTCAACTTTAGCGGGTAAGTCTAAAGAAACTCTAACCTCACTAACACTTCTCTTGTTACCTCCCCGACTAGACCTTTCCGTTGCAAAATTTTGAAAAGAATTTTCAGCCATCATTTCTATTTTCTCCCATGCCTCGGTCGGTCTCAAAAGATAGAAGCCACCACCGGAGGCGGCATTGACCATTATCCTATTTTGTTCATTTAAGCCTCGAAAGAAGTATTGCATTAGGTCATGATTGCCGTACCCATGGTATGGACATTGTTTAAGATCCTTGAACCTCTCCCAAGCCTCATGAAAAGATTCTAGGTCATGTTGGGGGAAAGTCATAATGGCGGTCTTAAGGTTGGCCGTCTTGGCCATGGGATAAAATTTTTGAAAGAACTTAGATTGAAGCTCAGCCCATGTAGTAATGCAACCGTTAGGTAAGGAGTGCAACCAAGTCTTAGCCTTGTCTTTAAGAGAGAAAGGAAACAATCTTAGACGTATGACCTCTTAAGACATTGGGGACATGGAGAGTGGAACTCATCCCAACAAAATCAATGATATGATCTAGAGGACTCTCATTACTTCTCCCGTAGAAGGAGGGAAGCATAGCCAACATATTAGGCTTAATCTCAAAGTTCGTTTCCCCTAAACCATGAATTTGAATAGCCAAATTAGGCTCAAAGGCTTCAGGAAGAAAGAATTGCCTAAGAGTAGGTTTCTGATCTATGGGCGGGTCCGGTCTACGGGGCTCTCGTCTAAAATGATCTTGGGCTTGATGCCCAATGTGATCATGAGGTGGAATGGGATTCATTGAGGGATTGGGAGGATTAGGAGGATGATTGGGATCAGCCATCTCCTCAAGAAGATCTCTTAAATTCCTAAAATGTCTAGCAATTCTATCATGTTCGGGATGAAGAGAAACTAGAGGATTTCTAAGGGATCTCTTACCAAGCATGCACAATTTATCCTAACTCCGGCCACTTCAACCCCCGAAAACTTCAATATTCCTAAAACTACAGCAAATAAACCATAATCCTAGTACTAAAAATAAAGACAAAAGTTGAAATAGATAAGCGAGGATTAAAGCATGATAATATAAACAATAAACAAGATAAGCAAAAACTAAATGAACTATAAAGGAAGAGCAAGAAAGTAAGAAAAGCAACTACCAAAACACACAAACAAAGAATGCAAATCACCGTGCCTCCCCGGCAACGGCGCTAAGAACTTGGTGCGTCTTTCAAGTGCAAGCTCTAAAAAACCCGCAAGCATATGGATCATGCAATATAGCATGTACAAGTGCGGGTGTCAAACCACGGGGAGGTGTGAATAATGTGGGTGAATTCTATGCTTAGTGTTCTAGAAAGTGCAAAAAAGAAAGAACTAAACTAGACATATTTTTTAGGGTTTTGGATTATTAGGAGCTCTAGGTAAAGGAAATAAAACTAAACTATGAATATGAAAAATGGGAACACAAGTTGGTCAGGAGGGAACTAACAATTGAGAAGGGGTTAGGGTGACTTCGACTTATGAATGGGTAATTCTATACTCAAATGCTATGGGATTAAGGGATGATGGCTAACTATCATGAGTGCTCTTAACTAGATTGCTAGTTAGTGTCCTAATTTCCCCCTAGGACTCGGTGCGGGTCCGTCCCTAGGCGGCGCCTCCTAGAGCTACGGCGTGGTCCTTATGACCTAGGGCCTCAAGAGTGACTAACTAACTTTCTAGGTGACTTAGAATGAACCTACCTTAGTACCTAAACCTTTGGCTGGATTTAAAGCCAAAGGAGACTCAGTCTAAACTAGCCATAAATTACACTTCGTCATTCTAAGGTCACTACAGCAGGATTTGACTTACTAGTGCGCTCATAAATGTTCAAGGCCAAGGTGCTTGTGAATAATGGAACCTATTCAACTACCAAACATCGTCATGTTCAGTTCGCACCATTAGAAGCAATTAACAACCAACATGTATGCTTTATTGAAGTTATACTCATTACTAGGCATGCAAATATACATATAGACATGAATATAAGCATTACCCACTTCATAGCATCCACATATCAACACATAGACATGATTATAACATGGATTAGATGTGTTTAGTAACAAATAAACTTCAATTTATACACATGTTACTCATCTAGGCATTTTATCAAACACTTAGACATGAATAAGAAAATACCCATTTGAACAAGAGAATTCAAAACATGTATATATATATATATATATATATATTCAACCAGCACATCCCATATCATAAGAGTATATAGTTAACCCATTACATAAGTTAAATCACCCTACACAAATCTACTCAATCATGATAGGAAACCGAATGAAAGAGAGATAATGAAGCTTCCCTTTCATCCTAGCTAAACTTATACAAAGCTTTTGAGCAAACTTGATTCCAAATGTTTGAACCCTCCAAATCAAGCTTGGCTCTTAGTGAGAAATGTGTGAAAAGTGTGTGTGAAGTGGGTGGGATCTAGGGTTAAGTGTGTGAGAATTTTAGGTGTAAAGTGTATGTTAATCTTCCCAAAAAGTCCTATTTTTTCTGCAAAATCGAGCCCTATTTATATGTTCTCAGCATATTGCCAGTCGACCGTCTAGGTCGACCGGCTTCTGGACCTAGCTCGACCGGCTTTTTAATGATGCTTTTTGGACTGGCCGATCGACCGGCTCTGGAGGGGTGGTCGTCCGGCTATTTTTGACACCTATCTGGAGTGGCCGATCGACCTAGCCGGTCGACTGGCTATTTTTCCTTGGTCGTCCGGCTGACTTTCTTCCTCCATTATTTGTCTTTTCGGCCTTCGATCTTCTCTCTTAGACCCGTGCATTTCCCATCTTCATCACATTTCATCGTCCAATCTCGATCTTAACCCAAAGTTCACCTAAATCATTGAAAACAAGTAATTAGTGTAGCAATTTGTCTCTTAAACTCAATATGTACATTTGTTTACGCTTAAGCCTATTCTTATCAAAAGCACTACACTAATGCATCATTAAAAGCACTCAACACCTCTAACATATAGGTAAATGACAATGCAAACACACACAAAAACACAACACATCAGCACCCATGTGCATAAGAGCCCCTTCAGCCAGACCCACCCATAGATGATGAGCCCACGCTTAGGCAATTCTTCCTCCCCAATGCCTTCAAACCTAACTTGGCTATCCGTATTCTGGGGTTGGGGGAAGCTAATTTTGAGATTAAGCATAGCATGTTGGCGATGATCCCTTCCTTTTATAGGAAGAGCAATGAGAGCCCCTTGGACCACATCAGAGACTTTATAGAAATAAGTTCCATTCTTCACTTTTCTAACGTGTCTCAAGAAGCCATTTGCCTTAAGTTGTTCCTATTTTCCCTTAAGGACAAGGTTAGGTCATGGTATCATTCGTTACCTAGTGGTTGCATTACATCTTGGAATGAGTTTCAATCTAGGTTTTATCAAAAGTTCTTTCCCATAGCTAAGACCGTCGACCTTAAGGCTTCCATTATGACCTTCTCCCAACACAACTTAGAGACCTTTAATGAGGCTTGGGAGAGGTTCAATGAACTTCTTAGGCAACGTCCACACCACGGGTATAGCGTTTATGACCTTCAATATTTCTTTAGAGGATTGAATGAGCAAAATAGAATGATGGTGAATGCCGCATCTAGTGGTGGATTATATAATTTGAGACCGAGTGAAGCTTGGGATGAAATGGATTTGTTGGTCGAGAACTCTTTTCAAAACACTACTATGGATAGGTCTAGGAGGGGAACTAATAGAAAGGGTGTTCATGAGGTAGGGATTTCTTCCAATTTGCCTGCCAATGTTAGAGCATTGACGCATAAGCTAGATCAATTCATCACTTTAAGCCTCTCTTCACAAGGTCATTGGATTAGTCCATAGGTTTGTCCTCCAACCTATCGGTATTTGACGGATGTGCATTGTGTTTTGAGTCTACTCACACGACCATAGCTTGTCCCCTAGCACCGCAGTTTCCTGAGTTTATGCAGGAGCGAGTCTATGCCACACGGGGGTGCTCACAGGAGTACAATCCTTACCTGAGCACATATAATCTATGTTGAAGAGACAACCCTAAATTTTCTTAGAGCTAGGGTCAGTTTGAGTCGTCCCATCTCCAACTCTCAGCCCTATTCCAGTAAAGACCTCGTTCTGCTAATCCTCCAGGGTTTCACTAGATGAATCAAGCTAGACTTCCTAGTGTTTCTCAACCTCGGGCACTCCCTGCACAGCTTGTTCTAGCCCTCCCAACACAGTCAACACCTATTTCACAATCTCGTCATGACGAGAGGGTAGACCTTTTGATGCAGATTGTTCAACAAAATCAATAACAAATGCCTAGGATGGAGGCATAATTGGGGCAGCTAGCCAGCCAAATGAGCACTAGAGATCCAGGCAATTTGCCTACACAACCAGAGGTGAACCCTAGAGCCCAGTCCTACTCTTTCTCTGACCCTACTTATCCCTACTAGCCCGATACTAGGATAGGAGTTGAATATGCAAAGCCTGTACCCACTGGTCCTTTTGAGTCTAAAGAGTTCATTGATCACCCTGCTAAGGGAGATCATAGAGAGAGTCGTACTGAGAGAGTAGAGCCTATTAAAGACCATGGAGAGAGTAGTTCCCACCCACATAGGGAGGGAAAGCAGCCCATTGATAATTCATGTGAGTCTAGAGATGTCACTTCTGGAGTTCAAAACCCATCTGCCTTAGAAAGGCCATCACCTACTGAGAATACTAGATTTCTAAAGGTCTTAGAGCATTTAAAAGATCTTAAGGTTAATCTTTCCTTGATATATGTAGTCCTCTCTATTCCATCCTACTCTAAGTTCTTTAGGGACCTTTGCATAAGGAAGCGTAACACATCGCGCATGCCTAAGAAGGTGAAGCTCACAGAGAAAGTGAGTAATATTTGCACATCGGCCCATCCACTTAAGCTTACTGATCTGGGAGCATTCACCCTTCTTTGTTACATTAGAGAAACCAAGATTGAGCATGATTTATTAGATTTAGAGTCTAGTGTAAACCTTATTCCCTTCTCTATCTATCAGCAACTAGGCTTAGGTGAGTTATCTCCTGCGCACGTTCCACTTCAACTTGCTGATAGGTCTAAGCATAGACCTAGGGGTGTAGTAAAGGATATTATGGTATAGGTAGGAGAGTTCGTGTACCCCGTTGACTTCATAGTTTTAGACATGGATTCTAGTCATGACTCTAGACACACTACACCCATCCTTTTAAGTCGCCTTTTCCTTGCCACAGCTGATGCAATCATTCATTGCAAGTCGGGGTTGTTAGAAATTAAGTTTAGGAATTTGAAGTCTACTATGAAGGTTGCAGAGGCTGTAAATAGAGCTAGTGTGGGTGAAAATGATGATGAGGAAGATTGCTTTATCATTCATTCGATAGACCCATGTGTTAAAGGCAATGTTAAGGAGACCATGACTGAGAATGATGACTTGGCACAGCTTAAGGGCATCTTACCTAGCCTTGATCGAGAGACCTTGGTGCAGGGATGCATTGCCCCTATTTGTAGGGATGATAATTCTAGGCTAAATGAGTCCTTTAAGGTTAATTCTTTCAATCTTGATATGAGAGGCATGGACCATTATGATTACACACATGGGATTAATCTTGAAGAAGAAGATGAAAATAGAGGTTTTAAGGTGCATGTGATGGAATCTTGTATTGATGATGTGGTTGTGAGAAGATAGCCCCTAGCAATGAATTTATTGAATCATTTGACGTGATATTAGCTAGAATGGATTTAGAGAGACCCATTAAAGAGAGCATCATGTCTATCTTTGATTCTAGACCTGATGAGTCCACCAAAATTGTAGGTTTCAATGTTGGGAGTAAATGATCAATATATGAAGACTCTTAAAGAGGATATTGAGGACCTAGAGATCATGATATATAGGTCCTTAGGCATTTTTTATGAATCCGTATTGGAACCCTTTTCTAAACTCTCTTTTAGGGAATTACTTGATAAGGTGAATTGTTTCTTGGACGAACATGAGTCGTCCCTTAGTGAGAGTGAGTTCATGACCCTTACTTCCAATTCTTCCTCTTCCAAGCCCATTCTTTTTTACTCTTCTGTTGATTCCATCTCATCCAATCATATTTCATTTGATGATTCTTTCCTTCTTCCTCCCTTTAGGTCTTTTCCTAGTAAGCACATTTTTATGCCATCCCATTTGAAGCAGATTTATGTAAGGCTTGTTCATACTTCCCCCATTCTTTATGCTTTAGATGTTTCATCAACCCATGGGCATGGGATGTATGTAGCCCTTGATCATCAAAAGGAAGCAATAGGATGGTTAGTAGTGGAAACTAAGCTTGCTACGATAGGATTGAAGAAGAACAAGGGACTTAGATCTTTAGATTTTTCCATGCCCTATGACACCTTGGAGAATTCTTCTATACTTGATGTGTTGGGTTTCTCATTTATCCCTTTTTCATGTGTTCTTGAAAAGGATTATAATATGCATAATTTGATTGATTTCATACCACATGATTCTTTTTCTTCTGAGTTATGCCTTGACAGGTTTGTATGTCGATCCATGCTTAAGGACTACAAGTATCATTAGCCCTAACATTGGCACCCGGCTGGAGGCGTTAAATCCAGCGCTACTAGAAGGCAACCTAGATTAATTTTTGGTACTTTCGTTCCTTATTTTCTTTATTCTTTTCTTTCTTTTTCTGTTTAAAATTTTCAAGCATCAATCACCCACACAAGTGTCAATTCTTGATCCTTTTTCCCATAGGATACAAGTTGTTTTATTATTTGCACATGCCAAAGCAAGCTTGCATGGCAATGCTACTAACCTTGTTCATTGCGAGTGTTTGTGATTTGTGGAAAAGTAAGGTTAGTAGTTGATATATTCATCATTGGCATGGAGAGCTTCAAGAATGCAAGGTTATATCTATTCTTTCTCCACTTATTCTCCACCTATCTACCTTTCCTGACCACCCACACTTGCTTTATGTTGCCTATTTGCTTATTGCATGCCTTTGTTCTATTTGCTTGAGGACAAGCAAAGTTTAGGTTTGGGGGTGTGGGAGTTTGGTTTTCTTGTTATATGCTTTGTGTTGGGTAGATGTGCATTATGTGCTTAAAATGGTGAAAATTTTTCAATTTTGATGCATATTGAGTTGTATATTTCTTGGTTGATCGTTGTGTTGACTATTGTCGTTGACTCAATTGATTGGTAAATATGAGTTGCATTGTGGGGAGTGAATAAAGTAGATTGAAAATCGGGTCTTAGAGAGGATGCCCTTGGAAGTTGTGGAGAGTGAGGACCTTTAAGAATGACCCTTGTAGCCACCCCATAGCTTGGTAGGAAAAAGTGTTGAAAAGAGTTGTTGATATGAGTGCCCCTTCCTTAATTGGTTCTTTTTTATGTGCCAAAGTCTTTCTTTTTCTTTTCTTTTTGTGTGAATATAATTCAAAGCATGAAAAATCCAAAAAAAAAAATTGAAAAAGGCAAAAAGGTGCAAAAGTATAAAAAAGTAGAAAAAGAGAAAAAGCCATTGACACAAAAAAATTTGTGAATAAGTGCATAAGTGACACAATGTCAACTTAGCACAAGCTATCTTCTATGTAGAAATATGAATAAGGCTTTTTATAAGCCACTGTTTATGTATATTCTCTCTCTTCTTATCTTTGAGGCTTTGTGCATGTTGAGGAGGCCAGGTTAGTTGAGGGGGCATGAAATCTCAACATCCCAAGTGCATGCGCTAGAATCCTAGGCTTGTGGTGGTTTGGCTACTTGGGAACTTTCCACGAGGTTTGAGGCCCTTTATGAGTAGAAGGAGGATCCAAAGAGAGTTGAGGATCTCTCCACAATAGGAACACCCCCTTCATGGTTCTTAGGCTAACCATGATAGTGAGTCAATTCCTTAGGCAACCCCTTGTATCGACTTTAGAGTTAAACTTAGGTTTGGGCTTGCTTGGGGACAAGCAATGAGAAGGTTTGGGGCTATTGATGTGCTTATTTTTTGTGTTTATGTATTACATGTATATACTTGTTTTGAGATGTTTTGAGCGTCATTTAATGTATGAGTATAACATTTACGTCATACTTGCGCATATTAGGATTTATATGTTCATAGTTGAAGTTATGACTTAAATGCTATACTAATGCGCATTTGTTGCTTGTTTAAGGTGTGATTTGGGAAGATAATTGGAGCTTAATTGAGGGTTTTTGAGGTGTGGAACAAATCAAAGGGTGTTACGGACATAAAGAAATGAAGAAAAGTGAATTTGGAAATGCTCGGACGAAGGAAGAAGCAACCGAGGTGAAACTGAGCACAACGTGAGCCAAATTCGGAGCTTGCAACCTAAGAAGGACATGGACAAATTTTGAACATGTTTTAGGGTACAAAAGATGGCTTAAGAGATCCCCCACAATGATACGAAGCCATAGAAAAAAATGGTGCACGAATTGGAGCTAAAACGAGCAAGATATGATCATTTTACTATCAACACCGGTTCCGGTCGACCGGCTAGGTCAACCGGCCAGATCAAAATCTGGGCCAATTTTGGCTAGATGACTTAGCCTCTAAGCTGATCGACCGGTTGGGCCCCCAGCTGGACGCGCTGACAGCTCTATTTAAGCAACTTTTCAGCCATTTTTGGATGGGAAAATCAATCACACCCACTTCCCTAAACCCAAAATCCACCTAAAATCACCTCTCACCAACTAAACCACACACAAATACACCTAGATCCAAGCTTGTAATTAGGGTTTCAACACTTGTAATTGCAAGATCAAGACAAGGATTTGAAGAGCAAAGCTAAGCATGAAAGGGAGGTTCATCTTTCTCCTTTTGTACTTAGTTTTCTCTATGTTAGAATAGATCTTTTATGGGTGATTGAGGCTTGTATTATGGGTTGATTAAGTACTACTTTACTGTGAGATTTTGGTGGTTTAATATATTTGTTTGCTCTTAATGCTTTAATGGCTACTTGCATATATGTCTATGTGTTTGTTAACATGCCTAAGTGAAAGAACATATATTTAGAGGCTTGATTGCTATTTAACACTACTAAATCATTATATGAGCATGTCTAGGTGTTTATGTAGTGATTCCATGAAGTGAGCCTTGTAGCCATGGATGTCTATGTGTGTTTTTACATACCTTAATAGCAATTTTAGCTTCTATGACATGCATGTTGGATTTTAATGCATAAATTGGTATGACCTAAATAATTCTAAGTGTTTAAGGCTAGAATATGCTTTATATTCTTCTGTATCATGCTTGAGAACATGTATGATATGCTTTATTGTCAAATCCCGCTTGCGTGATGCTATGATTGGTGGTTCTTCACTAGTAATTAGGCCTAGTTTAGTCTCCTTTGGCTTTAAACCCAGCCAATAGGTGTCGGGCTAGCTTAATTGACCTTAGGAAGCCTAGTTCTTGGCTTTAAACCCAGCCAATGAGTTAGAACCTAGGGTAAGACCAATTATCATCACGTAGAAACATAATTAGCTAAACAGTGCCCTAGTTCATAAAGACCACGCTATGCCTCTAGGTAGCTAGCACCTAGGGATAGACCCGCACCAAGTCTAGGGATTGTAGGAGAGGTTGATTAGATTCCTAGCTAGAGAACCCCTTCTTTTGCAAAACCATCAAAGTTAATCTCGTAGCGAAGTTAATACTCAAATCACCCATAGTTAAGTGGATTTCACCCATTGCCCCATTGCTTGTGTAAATTCCCTTTTACTTGCTTGTTCTCTCATGCATTTTTTTTTTCTTTAGTTTGTTTAGATTAGTTTAATTTGTTTTGAGCTCCCTTCATATCTAAAATGACCAAAATGAATTCTTAGTTTAGTTTATTTTCTTTCTAGCTTTCTAGGACACACATTTAGCTTTCATTCCCCATTTCTCGCCTCCTCAAGAGATTGACCTTGCTTTTGCACATTAGACTACATGACCTATGCACTTGCAGGCTTTTAATTAAGGCTTAGTGCTTAATTAGCAAGAAGCATCACAAGTAAGCCAAATCTATTGGCTAATTTTCACTCTGCAAAATGTGCAAAATGGACAAAATTGTGGGAGGTGCAAAAGCATGATTCATTTGAGGGTGACTAAAGTTTATGTCCTGTTCTCAGGATTTTTGTACCCTAAGTCTCTAACTACAATTTGTACAATTAAAGTGAGAAAATTAGAGCTAATGCTTTCTCATTCTTGATCCTGGGCTTTGCTAGAATAAGTTCTCTTTTACCTGTGTTATCTACATCTATTTGTTTCTATCATTTTCTCATTGTCCTTGCTAGATTTTAATCATCAAAATATTCATTGATCAATGTCCGTAATAGATTTTCTATGGTGCAATTTTTATGCAATGAATCATTACTTCTCAAGCCTTGATCGGAGTCCTGCCTCTAACGATTGGTTATTTTTCTCTATCAGTTCTAGTTTTGTTTGATTACAAACACATGTGGTGCTTTTGATAAGCAATAAAAATTCAATCAAACACATCGTGTTGTTAAAGAAAACAATAAGCATCGAGCGAATTACATTAGTGAGAGCCTAAGCCAAACGATGAAGTCAGAAAAGATCCAATTAAAGTTATAGACTCAAAGAATGATGATAAGGTAGAAATAAGAAATCTCTTTTACATTTAAATTCCCGACCTTTGAAGATTTCATAAGAAGCAAGTAAGAAAATTGTGATTTTCCTATCCCTGCATGAACCTCACAAAAAATATCAAGCACTGTGAAATCATCCTAAAGATGAGTTTTAGCGACTTCATCAAAGAACAGGAGCTTTAGGGGCTCTAGTGTGTATAAATTTGTTGCATATAAAATAGCAAATCCCATTGAAGATAACGTTCCCATGTTAGGCAAATTCTTAAGCCAAATAATGATGCAAAAGCTTTAATCATGAGAATGCGAAAGAAAATTTGCATGCTGATACGCATAATGAAGAGAAAAGTGAAAAGGCCTATGGCTATGAAATTCATGAAAGAGGAGGTAAAACATCCTATAATCTTATCAATCCCTTTGATGCTATCTATATATATATATATATATATTAATTAGATAATAGCTAGTACGCTTTAGATATCTAGATTACGGAGGATTTTGATTTATAATCATCATTTGACACCATAATAGAAATCGAGTAGTTAACTTAAAGTTAAACTTTCGAATCCTTTAAGATCCTTAATGGTTTTTAATTTGTTTACAAAATATTCCCAACTAAAATGTTATGTATATGTTTAGGATTCCATACTTGTATTCATTTATCTACAATTATATTCTTAATGATCCTAACTTGAAATTACTTAACATGTGTGTACTGTTCAAAGCATAAACCAACTCTGTACTAAAAACAGAAGCTCAAACAGAGTGCCAACAATAGAGTGCAAGAAACTCTCATTACAAGAAGAAATGTCAAGAGTCCTTTTCCATGATGCAAGATATAATACTTAGTGTAACAAGTTGTCTAACATGATAGATCTTTTTTCACTCTGCGCCTTCTAATGTAAAATTTCTAAATCTTCTGTTATATACCTTGTAATGAATTCAATGACAAGCTCTTAGCAACTTTTCAGACAAAACACAAACTCAGGGTTATTGTTTTCTACATATTCGATTTGTATGATCAACTTTGCTACAATGTTAAAAGTTAAGAGAATAATTGTTTTATAGTATTTTCGAGATATTGAGAATCACTATTTAAGAGACTCTAGTGAATATTTTGTCTCTTTAAATAAACCTTAAAACATTTGGAACTAAGAAGTTAACTTGAAGCAATGTGGACTAAGTATTAACCACTGTTAAAAAGTCAAATTACGCTTAAAAAGAAAATAATTGTTTTGTATTCTCTTCCTAACTACTAAAAAGAATCATGTACCATGTATACTTTTTCAATTGAAGAATAGCAATTACTTGAAAATTTTGTTTGTATAATTAATTTTTATAGTAATATGTTAACATGAAATTAAAATACAAATTAATGGGCTACACCAGTTTTATCATAAGATGAAAATTTTCTATTTTTTTTTCTTTTTAACTGGTCATGGAAAATTTTCTATCGTAAGAACAACATGTTTGGCGACATAAACAAGAGAACGAAAAGTTCAAAATACTCTGTTAAATTTCTCTCTCTCCCCTTTGTTTTTTTTTTTGGCGACAAAGATAATTTAGTTGGCGGATTCTGACCATCAGTACATCCGGCAAAGTCAGACCACTGGTGTATTTGGCGAAAGCCAATCACTAGTTTGCAAACATGGAGTATACAATATGTCCCCTATATTATGCACCAGTAAAATCTTGGAGAATCTATCCATGATAGGACTGAATTCAAAGCCAGGTTTTATCACGATAACGAGTCGTGTCTGTGTCGAATTATTACCACTGGGGAGGTCTTATACTATGCACCCAGAGGTTCACGTTACAATGTGCACTTGCAGGCTGTGTATTTCAAGTGCTTCATCTTTTTTTTTTGCCTACAATTCTCTTCTCTCTCTTTTCTATACATCTCCAATTCAAACTCAAATATCACAGACTTTAACTACGTTCAATTCAAATTTTTCAATAACTAAATAGGTATTATAAATCAAAATCGCATATTGAATCTAATAAAATGATGGAAGCAACAAGATCCAAAAGATTTGAAAATATCGAATCAGAAGCAATAACATCCAAAGGATTTAAAAACATTGAATCCGAAGCAACAACATGTAAAGAAATTGAAGCAAAACTAGAACTGAATTTATGTATATCCTTATGTGTTTCTACTGATATGTTAAATGCAAATGTAACCAATTTTAATTATAAACATATATTTTGATGAATAATATGCTACTAAATAAATAATAATAGTCTACAGAATAAACACTTATAAAACATTGACCAAACAATAACATGCTATTACTACTGAATAAATAATAATAGTCTACTAAATAAACAGTTATAGAATACTGAACAAACAATAATAGGTTATAAAACAAACAGATATAGATACTAAATAAACAATAATAGATTACAGACTGCTAAACAAACAGTTATAGAGCAATGAACAAACAATAATATATTATAGACTATTAAAGAAACAATTATAGAGTACTAAACAAACAAATATGGAACACTGAACAAATAATAATTGTTTACTAAACAAATAATTATAGAATACTGAGCAAATAATAAGAGGCTACTGAACAAATAATAATATGCTACTGAACAAACAATTATAGAATACTGAACAGACAATAATAAGGTACAGAACAAACAGTTATAGAAAACTGAACAAACAATATCAAAAAAATTATATTAACACAAATTAACTGTCAAAATAAAAAAAAGGGAAAGAAACAAAATAGAAAAGAGAGAAAGAGAGAAAAGAGATGTACAGAGAGAGAAAAGAGACGTATAAAAATGTATAGAGAGATAGAAGAGATGTATAAAGACAGAGATATAAAGACTAAAACTTAAGTAGAAAAGTGACTCTGCATTTATATATATATAAACATGTGTGTTAATAAGTCTGAACGACTACATAAATAAATAGACACTTTAAGGTGCACCTTGTAATTTGCTACACTTAGTTAAATCTCTCTCGAGTAATGAGCACATGAAAAGCCTTGAAAACCCTGGAGTACTTCTCATAATCTCTAGTAACAACGCGGCTGGCGATGGCCGGAAGAAATCCTCACACTTCAAATGCCTTCAAACTTCGAGAAGTACCACATCTGGACCCACGTATCCTGCAGGCCCAATCACATGCCCACCAAGTGGCCCTATTAGAGGACCGAGTCGTGGCCCAACAACGAGAGATCCAAACCCTCCTCGTCGACAACCAACGGCTCGCCGCCACTCACGTGGCCCTCAAGCAGGACCTCGCCGGGGCGCAGCAGGAGCTCCGTCATCTCTCCTCCACCGCCGTCTCCGTCAAAGCCGAGAGCGACGCTCAGGTCCGCGAGTTCTACGAGAGGTCGCTCGGTCTAGAGGCCGAGCTCCGCTCCATCGATGCCGTTGCCGCCGAGCTGGCCCAGGTCCGAGCCGATATTCAGAAGCTCACCGCCGAACGTAAAGACCTCACGGCGAAGCTGGCAACCATCGACGATGTCCTCGGCCGGGCGCGATCTCAGCTGCAGCAATTCCCGGCGATTAAAGCCGAAATCGAAGCTATGCGTAAAGAAATCCAAAGAGGAAGGTACACACACATACCCTCGCAAGCGTGGACATGGTTATATATGAACATTCTGAGATGCATGCATTTACATTTTTGGATTTTTAAGTTGAATTTTTTTGGTTCCAAAGCTGCATATATAGACGTCAAAGTTTGTTCAACTCCTATTTGGAGACATTGTAGTTTGAAAATTTACGAGAATAAATGTTATTTATTTGTTGAAGATAATCAATTTTCAGTTTAGTGTAAGAAACAGTACTGAAGAGATTCAGTTAAGAGTATGCTTTTAAGAATGGTGGCCTAGAAATAACACGTATAGGAAAAGGAAAGAAATGGGAAATCATGGGACAGATGGGTTTTGAATGATCTCTTCCACGAATTATTTTTCGCCATGACATTAATCTTTCAGAAGCATGTTACTTATCCTCTGGTATCTATTGCGTTTTCTCTTACTCTCTTTGCCCCTCTCTGTGTTAGTGGCTTCTCAAAAAAATGGATATTTGGTTATACAAATGCAATAATTTTTTTTGATATTTCCGTACTTCCGTGTCATTTTATCATATTTTAGCTCGGCAAGTTGATATTACTTTGACCACTTGCACGGTAGGCACACGTTTTCCGTCTAAACCTCTTACAATTTTCATCAGTCTACTTAATTTGCTGTAAATTCTATATCCTTCCAACAAAATGGTGAAATTTGAATTTTAAATCTGAACAGGGCTGCTATTGAATATGAAAAGAAGATGCATGTCACTAATCTAGAGCAGAGTCAAATAATGGAGCAGCATATGATTTCAATGGCCCGTGAAATCGATAAACTAAATGCGGAGCTTGCAAATGCGGAGAAGAGAGCAAGGGCAGCAGCAGCAGCTGCTGCTGGAGCAACTTCAAGTAATTTAGATTTTCTTTTTTTTTTTTTGGTTCATATAGTTGCCATAATAATTTTCAAATTTTCTCATTTTTTGAATATAAGCATATTGTGATTGAGCTCAGTGCACAAGATTGAAATTTGATATTGTTTACTTTCAGATCCTGGATTAGCTGCTGGTTATGTGAATCCCGAACATGGATATGGTGGAAATTTCTGTCCTGATCCATATGCCGTGCCTCAGGTTCGTAACTGTGAAGCTTCTTAGATGCTTCTCTCCAATAGACTGTTTCTAGGAATCCCAAATTCCATTTTACTTATTAAATCTGACCCTTCATGTGGTGCACTCAATCAAGTTTCATTAGTGTGATTACTTTGGAAAATACCTAGAATCGCACTTGAAGCCTGAATCCAAAGATTGTGGAGATTTATTTCTTGATTATGGTAGAATGAGGGTCATATAAAGCTTTGCACACAAGCACTACAAAAGATTTGAAATATTTTATGGTAGAAAAGGTGGCTTTACCCTCAAGCACTACAAAAGTTTCGAAACATCCTATGGTAGAAAAGTTGTATTACCTGATGCAGCCACTGATATACTTTGATATAAATAAGGTAAAACTGGAGAACTTGTTACTCAATTTGTGAGTCCTGGCTACGTTTATTTTCCAAATGTTGCTCAGAGACTAGACTAAACATTTTATGCAAGTCGAGTCTGAATTGGAAATTCACTTTGACAGAGTTACTTTGTTCACCTCTCCAGCACTTTCGTGTTTTACTACTAATTAACTGCTTGTAACTACCTATAAATCTATTCCTGTCTCCCTTGCTCTTGTTTGCAAGCCCTCTTCCTATTTACAAAAAACTAGTGCAAGACAAAATCTAAGTGGACATATAGAGGCCAAGTAGAGTTCCTACAATTGAATATTTTGTTCAAAGTTGTTGGGCGATCCGAACGTAAACAAACTTTACTGGGTGCGTATTATTCTTTGCCATTTGCTCCTTTCTAGACTTCTCCTCTTTTATTATTCTCATTTATCTGTGGGATTGGTGGATCATTCATTCATTTATGATTAACTCTTGAAGTAACAAAACATGTGACAAAAACCATTAAACTGCTTCAGGTACCCTGGTAAAATTCCAACACATGTATCAGTCGATTTTATTCTTTGGTAATAGCAATGGCTGATGTGTCTATAAGCTCTAACACCTCTTGCATAAACTTTTATGACACTTTGTTAGTGGTTGCTTTGGTTCATAAATTTATATGCAAAAAAAGTGCAGAGATGCCAAAATTAGGAGAGGAAATGGCAATATTTCAAGTAAATCGTCTGTCATAAAAATCCACCAGTGGTTTGTTATATTGGTATAATTAGCACCAGACCATTGTGCTCAATTTATGGTCGAATTTGGTTTATGTCGTCTTTCAGTTGAAGAATCATCAAATGGTATTATTTGGAATAAATTGTTCTGAATCGTGCTTAACTGTGCGAGTACATGTCCTTTAGGAATAAAAACAAATGAAAAAAGGACATATAACTGAATGGCCTGTTAGGAGAATTATATCTAGTGTACTGGAATCAAGGCATTTCATCCCCAGTCTTCTATGTATTTATTTTCCTTGATTTATTTTAAATAAATTTAGCAATGATATTGTTAATTGCATGGTATTGATCATATTTATCTAAATAATGGGAAAAATGTAGCTAAGTGATATTTTTTTGCTTTTTCACATCAATTATTGCAAAAGTGGTGAATGCTTAATGTAAATTGATTAGATCCTAAATGGCAAATACATCAGTTAGGTAAATCTCCATTATTGCTTTAGGTTCTAAGGTTTTGCAACGTGAATGTATCGTTCTTTTCGGAAGTTTGCTTGTCTTTTTCTTTTTTTTTTTGTGTGTGTGTGAGTGTGTTTGTGTGTGCTTCTAGTAGGAAATGTAACTTTCAGGATTCTATTACTTCAACTTTTGAAGGTATAGCTGTAAAATAGGAATTCCTGAGATATTGTTCCACTTCTCCCACAACTCCATTAGTTTGCACATGCCATTCCTCTGGGAAAGTGCGATAAAGAATAATGCATTTCTGGTAACTTTCGATATCAGATACCTTTTTCATGCACTCGTATTGTTGAAAATTTCCCTATAAATAGACTCATGATTCCCTGATATATTTTGAATCCAAGTTGAGAAGTTCTGACCAATTGGCTAAACTTATCTGCTGTCTTGCATATATGTCCAAACCATTTCCTTGTGAGATGAAAATGTGTAACGAACATATATCTTTGCCATATTTCAGGTTCAAGGTCCTGGGACATTGCCATATGGTCCACATGGTCCTTACTGACATTCAAAGATCAAATGTACATAGATGAGTTGACTGAGAACTGGAGGTGCTCAAACTGAAATTTTTTTGGCTTAGATCTGAATGAAAGTTGATGATAGCCGTTACATTAGAGAGAGGCTCAAAATGTGAACTCAAGTCAAGCCTTACGCCAACTATTTGGATATAGCAACAAGAAAACTTAGCTAAAATATGAAATCTCAATTTTGAAATGTAAGAATTAAGATGATCTGCGGCTTCCAGGAAAGGTGCATGACTAGGTGTGACTCATGAAACTAGAGATGCATTCCTTTTGGTTTCAGAATCTCTAATTTCTCTAACCAGGGCAAATTGTTCCCATCAATCTTAATATCGTGTGCAGCTGCGGTTTGCAAGGAAGTATTCTAATCTTTCCTGGAATATGAGAAAAATAGACATCACTTATTTTCTTCAAACAAATGGGTATTTTTTGATGTGGCAGCTTCCATGTATGTATCGTCAGTTTTTGAAGTTTTTGGTGATCATTTACAGCTCAAAAGTATTGAACTTGTCTAACAAGCGAACCAGTATGTTTCGTTTCTGTTCTTGCCTCTGCCGTAGTCAGCATCACGGTTCTTTTCTTTGAAAGTAAACAGTGCCCCAAAAACTTGGCTAAGGAGTGTGGGTACATCGGAAATCCCATTTCTTTGTAGGCAGTTTTTGAGTTCAACGAGTTTTTTTACCTAACAGACTAGTCTTTTGGATTGAGTTTTTTCTTTAGGTTTAAGTTGTTACATAGGTGCTTTCATTGACTGGGCTTTATGTACAGGAGATTATAGGTTGGATTAAGGTGATAAAATATCACACTAAATACTGGTAGAAAAGTGCAGTCGCTAGAGGAAAAGGGATACTATCAAGCCAATGTCAATAGGTGAGGCTTATACGGTGGATCAAGGTGCGGTGCAATCACACTGATTTCTGGTAGACTAGTGTAACCACCTAAAGGGAAAGGATTATCGCTGGGTCAGTGTGGATAGAGTAGCTCGATGTGAGTATCGGTCCTTTAAGGGGGTGGAATGTAATGATTTTTGAAATTAAAAATCCTACTTCTTTGTAGAGGTTCTTCTATTTAACAGACTAGTTTGTCGGGATAGACTCTTTCTTTGGATTTAAGTTGTTACAGTTCTACGTCCATGTGAGGTTTACATTTATAAGAATCATAATGTCTAATTATGATGCTAGTCCTAGGGGTGGGAATATTTCTGTATCTGAATCGATATTCTTATCCGAACCCGATTGAATAGAAAAATTATGAAAATTTCGAATACGGATATATCCAAAGTACCGAGTACTGGATAGGAATTCAGATAATCTTTTACCATCTGAATGTGATCTAAAATATCCGAAATACAAAACAAATATAAAAATATATTAATTATATATTGAGGGTTTCGTTGTCCAAATATGGTTCAACATTTTATTATTTTATGACTTTTAACTTTATTTTAAATATTTTAGTTTTATGTCCTGCATTTGGGATATTTTATTTGTTTAACTTTTAGTACAACAAAAATTTTTGATTACTTCTTGTGAAATATAGATTGTGGTAGATTTTGTATTAATATAGGCTATGATTTGTGTAACATATTAATGTGGACTATGATTTGTGGTAAACTTATATATATTGGTGGTAAACTTGTATTGGTTCTATCTACTATTATTTTGTATGGCATATTCGTGTGAATTATAGTTTGTGGTAAACTTCATATTTAGTGAAATGTGTTAATTTTTTCTTTTTCTCATTCAATGCAATTTAATATTATTATAGTTTGAGTGGCACTAAATCTATATTGTTGTAATGTTGTTTAGTAGTAAAATATTTAATAAAAAATTAAAGATTTTTTAATTATTAAATGAATCTGAAAATTTGACTATTCGAATCCCAAAATATCTGATATTCGGCCAAATAGATACTTTTGAACTATCTGACCAAATAATTGATTTTGCAATTTGATATTTGACTATCTGATATTTGATTATTTGACAATTCGATTATTCGTTCTGATTCCCACCCCTCACTAGTCCAACTCTTCTGGCCTGGTTGATATACTAGAATGGTTTGGAAAAGAGATTGTTTAAGATATAATATTCAAAGTTCTTATGTTACTTATTCTTTTTCCCTTTTGTGTTTGGTTATAAATTTATTAAAAAAAACAAGTAGAATAGAATGTTTATTTTATTTCATGTTTTTGGTAAAACTATTAAGTTAAAATGGAATAAACCTTAGTTCAATTGGGTTGTTCCTTGATTCAGCAGATATTTAATTTTTCGTGTGAGAATTAATTTTTTATACAACTTAAAAGAAAAGATATATGCAATATCTAATTATAAAGGGTAAATTACCCTAACATTCCTTTATCTTTATTCTAAAAGATTTTTTGGTCCCTTATCTTTAAAATGAACCATTTTGGTCCTTGAGGCAATTTCCATTATGTTTTTAATGATTTTAGCATATGCAAAACGTATGGCTTGTTTTTCACCAAAATTTGTTGGGCATTTTTGTCTTTTAACAACCGGTCTACTGATGTTTTCGACCGAGAAGTTAAGTGAGTACATTCGTTCTATCGGTCGAAGGAATCGGTCGACCTGTTACTAAAAGACTAAAATGCTTAGCAAAATTAAGTAAAAAGCAAGTCATGCCCTTTGCACGTGCCGAAACCGTTAAAAGTTTAACAAAAATAATAAGAGGGACTAGCAACATCCTTCATATTGTAAGATGAGAGACCAAAATGTCCCATTTTAAAGATAAGAGACCAAAAAGCCTTTTAAAGTAAAAATAAGGGACTATTGGAGTAATTTGCCCCATTATAAATTTATAAATATTATGGGACAAATGATTATTGTCAAGTCAAATGACATTGACATATTGCTAAACAATTCAAAAGGATATCAAATGGAAATTGACCTTTATTTACGATATTAACATAAACAAAAAGTGATGATTGTAGCACTCCTGATCCATAAATCAAACACCAATTATCAAATATTCTTATGGTCTATTTGGTATGATAGAATGGTTGGAAAATGAATGGTAATTCAGGACGGAATAGATTTTAAGGCAAGATGCCTATGGAACACTTATTCTTTTTCTTGTATTTGGAATAAATTCAAATCAATTCAATTGGTCAAAATACCCTTATTCTTTGACATGAATTTAAATTTATATATGACAATTAAATTTTGGTAAGTTTTAGAAAAGGATATATTCAATATAGCATAAATTTATAAATTTTGTGAAAATTAAAAACTAAAAAGTCATTTGATGTGTGTCTTTTGTGCGTGTTTGTATTTGTTTTTTGCACCCACATTTATGGGTGTTTAGAGCTTAATTGGGTGCACTTAGTATAGAGTTTTTGCATAACTTTTAATATTTATACTTAACGTATTTGGATGTATAAATTCTACACTAAATGTTATATTCCATGTTTTATGAGTGTTTTGGAAGTGTTTGAGCTTACATGAGGAAGAAATGAGCTAATGGATGAAGACCAAGAATGAAGAATGGAGCATTCTAACCCAACCGATCGACCTTGAAGGAGAGCTGATTGACGGTTGATCGGCCACCCTAGAGAACATAGAAATTCAGGCGATCGAGGTGCCCTCTAGAGTCAGCTGGTCCAAAAGCTACTTCATCTAGCCAATCAAGCAAGAAAGAGAAGCTGGTCGACCAGCAGAGCTCGATGACAGCTATAAATAGCTCGATTTAGCTCATTTATATATGAGGAGCTCAATTTTCTTAAAATCTAATAAACCCTAACCCTCTACCCACTTCAATAAACACCCAAAACCACTATCTAAACCCTATACCAAACTAGGATTGAAGCTTGTAACAAGAGATTGAAGGGTTTTCCTTTGGATTTGAGGAAGGGTTTGAAGGGGAGTTCCTCATTCTTTTTCTTATTCTTGTAAATATGCTTTGTAATTGAGTTAGATCTAAGGTTGATTGATGCTGTATTGTATATTAGATTAGGACTATTAATAAAACGATTTGTGTGCATCTTTGGCTCTTAATACATGCTTGTTTATATAAATCTTTGGCATGATTCAATATGTCTATGTATTGAAAGTCAAACATGTCTATGTGTTTGTTAAAATGCCTAAGTGAATATGCATGTGTTGTTTGTGCTTCAAACTCTCTTGTCTACTTATATGAGTGATGTGATTGTGCTTAATTCATGGCTTTGCTTAGTAGAGTAGGCTTTAGTTTTAAACCCAACTAATAGGTTACATCTATGCTTAGTCAAATTTAGGTGCTAGTCCTTGGCTTTAAACCCAGCAAAGCAGATAAGTTAACCTAGACTAAAGTATCCCTCACCCATGTTAATGCTTGTTAATCGAGCCTTAACGTCATATAGTATTTGGGTGCTAGTCCTTGGCTTTAAACTCAATCAAGAGGATAAGTTCTAAGCACGGATTGCGTAGACTACGAGGGATTGACCCTTAGCTTTAAACTCAGCTAACAGGTTGAAATACTAATATTGGTTAAGAGAACCCCAATCAATAGAAGTCCCAAGCCTTAGATAGACCTAATTCATTATCTTAGCCCGAGTGTAGTTGCAACGCAATCACTTTAGGTCCCCTTCTTCTTTGAATAGGTTTCTTTCCTTAACTTGACACCCTTAAGTTCCTTTGTAGTTTAGGTTTATTTTCCTTTTCCCGAGCTCCCTTCTATCCTAAAGCAAGCTCATACACGCATGTAGCTAGTTTTAGACACTCGAGCACATAGAGATCAAACTAAGGTAGCCTTCATATGGAGACTATACCCTCACTCGAATTTGCTATACCATGAATAATCCATACGCTCGCGGGTGTAAAACTCGACACGATCATCATTGATCTAGTTAAACAATATTAATACATTGCTAAACAATTAAAAAAGAGAAGAAGTTAAATATTTAAAAGAAACTTAATCAATAGTTTTTATAATATTAATGTAAATACAATTAATCTTGCCAATATTTTGATAGACAAGAATACTTAGCACTATTTAATTTATCATTTTCAATTTTAACACCATATTTTGATATGTTTGCTATTTTTTCATAGTTGAGAGTGAAAAAGTAACTAGTCAATAAAAAGACACGAGTCTTATAACTAGAAAGGGGTAAAAAAGAAGAGAGAAAGTGAGAAACATGTATTTTTTTTTCTAAGTTTTGATTTTTAATTTTTTAATTTTTAATTTTCAAGTTTTAAATTTTCAAATGTCCAAGTTCTTATTTTTTTAAGAAAAATTTGAATGAGTAAATGAAATATAAGTTATTTTTTATGATTTCCAGTATAATTTTTATCTTTCCTGCTTAAGTTGAAAAACTCATTTTTTGGGTTGAGATAAGGAATGAGTTTTCCAACTGGCTTTCCAACTTTGATTTATTATGCTAAACTAAAGAATGAGAATTAAAAGTTGGAATAGCCATATCTTTCCAAGCCATTGCAGCATGCCAAGCGAGACCTTACAAGATGAAAAGATTGGCTATAATACATACCGTTATTTGTTTTATCATTTTTATTATAACAACATATCTTATTTTATTTACTGTTTCTTAACATAGTTTAAAAGTAAAGTTTTAAGCCAATAAGAACATGTGTGTCTTGCAGCCAGATTTTAAAAAAAGAAAAAAAAAAGAGCTGAAAAGTTGATTTGTTGTATAAGTAATCAAACCGCATGCAATTTACTGGTCTCATAATTTTTAAAGGAAATAACTGAACATCATTAATCTTTTCATTGACAAAGTTAGAATGATATAGAATATACTAGTGGCTTTGTTGTATGCGACGAATGAGTTTCATATTATACTTTGAATTGATTTATAAAATATGGTTACATCAGAGTAGATAGATAAATTTGTATAAAATCTGAAAGTTTTTAAATTTAATCATTAATGGACTTGTTGATTAAGGTACTAACATTATAAAAACTTTACCCCAAGGAGGAGGTTGTCAATTTGTTGTTCAACTTGAAATACTTAAATTCGAATACATTCTTTAACTTATTGTGGTTGCACTATTCTTTTATTGTATATGTTAAGGCGAAAATTGACACTTTACGCATGGTTATGCAAGAAAAGTAGAAAATGTTAACACATGATGGAGGCTTGGGAATTTTAATTTTGAGAGGGGAAAGCTCTGACTATTATGGTTCTTTGACTATTATGGTTCTTTATTGTTTTTTTTTTTATATTACTAGTCTATTTTGATATTATCAATTTATATGGATAATTTATCGTGTTAATCCATTTTAAGGTATCTCAATTTAATTAATAGCTTGACTATGATTTATATTGTTATTTTGATTAAAAATAATATTTGTTTATCTAATGTTTTGGTTCAATTTAGTTTTTTTAATTTACTTTTAAACTATTGCACAAGAAATCTTGCTCTTATTTGTATATAGTCTAGATATTTCTTAAAAAAAAAAATTAAAATGGGAAGATTGCTATTAGATGTTTTTCAAATACTTTGAAGAAGCTATATAAAATTTTATAATTATTTTCTTAATTTTCATACAAACTATACATAACATAATGTTGATTTGAAATAATAAAATTTAAAAATATATTGATGATATAAATTAGTCTTGATATTTTAGATTCATGTGATGCTCTAATTTCAATATTAATTTAATTATCAACATATGGTGGTAATAAGAGAATAAGCCACACTTTGAATTAACCTATAAAATATCATTAAAACTACACTAATCGATTTATATAATATATTTTGTGTTACATTTGCTTGTATTTTTCCACATTTGCCTATATTCTATAAAACCATAATCTAATTAATAGATTGTAAATATACTATTTGACTAAATTATTTAAACTCAAACGTATGTTTTTAACTCGTTGAAATCAACATTTCTTTTTGTTGGGATTAGCATGTCCTAAAGATCACTTGGACACTGTTTGGATATTGTTATAATTGTTTTATTAATGTTATTTGATTTTTTTTTTTTGTACATTGTCTCTAGTGTGTGATTATGTGGTGCATTAATAAAGACCTAATGACATTAACTAAAGACTTGGGTATGCAGCGAGTCTAGACGTACAGTAGGTCCAAGTCTAACCTTAGTGATGTCATAAATAAGTCATAACTATATGGCAATGCTAGATGCTCTACTAGAATAAGGTTATAGTGAGCCTCCTTGTGAGGGTGACCTACCTAGGTCATTGGAGGTCTTTCCAGACTTGTCTTTCTAGTGCGTTCATTACTTCAGTGGACTAGACCATTGTGAGTTAGTTTTCTGGTAACGAAACTATCAAAGATGAAAAACACAATGCTCGCTCTACTAAGTGGCCAATGTTCTCAATCTTGAGCATATGTGGATAAATTGACAAAGTCAGGGTTTAGCGCTTTACTCCACTATGAGTGAAACCTTTCTTGGCTAGGGTCAACAACTCTATGCGTTGGGTGTTAAGTTCTAGTGAGGTTGGGACATGCACATGCAACGTAGATTCCATGTGCCTCTTTGAACTTGTCTGTAAGATCATCTAAATCTAGGTCTAGTGGTATAACTCTTCGAGGGAATATGAATAACTTTACTTATGGGTCACTCTCGAGATCAGGAGTCAGGGACAACTCCATGTTGTTCTCAGTGGTGTCAAATGACATTGTACAATTTTTTTTGAAAAAATTATTTACAAATTATAATCTTTTTTAGAAAAAAATTATATACATATTATGTTAAAAATGTTAATTTTGACCCGACTAAAGTATTCCGTGACCCATAACTTACCTTCCGCCTTTTTCGTTAAAAGGGATGTATTTGATAGCCTTAAATATGAAGTGGTAATTCAATACTTTCAAAATATAAGACCCTTATCGAGGTCAATTATAGAATTTATATTTTTTAAAAAATATTTAAGCTTTTTCTTTTTATATATAAACTATTTTTATATTGACACCAGTGAAAAAAAAAATTTGGCTCCGTCCCTGCTAAGTGTAATGTGACCAGAAGATGATTGATATGTTTTGGACTAACTATTCCAAGGTTTAGGGTAGTTAAGGAGGAGATGATACAGTTAAAGGATCAATCTTAACTATAGGTGTGCATAGGGGCCATTTTGGTCATTTTGCTTAGTAGAGCAAAGACAAAGGTCACTTATATCATGACAAGCTTCTAGCATCTAGTAATTTTCCTTGGAGTGTGGCTTTAGTCTTGTGAAGAAATAGACTAGGGTCAAAATGGTCATTATGTCACTTAAGAGGAGGCAAGGGCCATTTTGGTCATTTTAGGAGCCAAAGATAGTTATGTCTTGTGGTCTCTTTACTAGCTAGATATTGTTTTAAGCAAGTAAAGTCTTTTCTTGAATAGTCATTTCTTGGTTGATCACTAAATGCGTGTTTTTGTAAGAGTTCTAATTGCATTATGATTCTTGAAAATAAGAAATAGGATTTGTTTTTAATTCTTATTGGTCCAAGATTTAATGTAAATATTTACAATGTGTTTATTCTCTTTCCTAAAGTTTCTAGGCATGCAACAGACACAAAAAAAAAAAAATCTTTGGATAATGTTTTGTTTATTTCCTTATGGAATGGAATTCCATATATTATATAAGATAATTCAAGTACTTTGCACTTCGAGTTTCCATTTAGCATTATCCATTATGCATAGTCTTACTAAAAGTGGTGCCTTGATTAAGGTGGAAGAGAGTGGCATGTGGTTAGGATAAGTAGGTATTTTAGTTGAGTTATGGTTCTAGGAAGATAGGATTAATTGTTTATTTCGAATTTAAACTCTTTTATCTCTCACGATCTTTTGTTTGAATTAGGATAACTCTAAGACTAATTCAATCCTACTTAGGTGGTCTAATCCTACCAAGTTGGTCATTTTAATCATTATTAGAAGACCCAAGCAATTTTGCACATCGAATATTAGATACACTCCATATTTTCATCAAGAAACAAAAGGAGAAAAAGTTCTTTTCTTCTCTTAGTCAACCATAACAAGAAATGGATTTCAAGAACTAAATTCTTTAGCCAAGAATTTAGTTCTAGCTTATAAAAAACATCTCCCTAGTCATATTAAAGAAGATCAAAAGTGATTTAGGTTGTTCTCATATGGTTCTTGGAAAGGAAGACAAAGAAAACATAAGTGCAGTCTTTTTCTCGTCACTGACTACGCAATCTCTATTCCAGGCCCGATTGGGTATCTATCCCTTATTGGATTGTGCTAATATATTACGAAGATGTTCCTAACTTCCAGAGCTTAAAATTCAATGGTTGGATCTTTGTTTGGAGGTCCAGAAGTAGTCAGACAATCAACACAATTGTTTTGGTCATTTTTTCTCTAAAGAGGTAACTCTATGCTAGTTATTTTTCTTTGTTGTTCCCAATTGACTATGCATGTACGGTATTGATTTATGCAAATGTTAGTTTCCTCTGTGCCTAGGGTCTAAAATTCAAAATTATCCAAGAGTTAGACTTGCATTCTCCCATAAATCCTTCAACTGGTATCAGAGCTCGATTACCACTGCATATGCTCAGAGTTATTAACCTAGGGCATTAGAATTGAAAAGACCGCTAGTAATTATCTCGTGGGTGGTGAGAATAGGCATATTTCTCATTATGTTTCTTGCTGCATATTGCTAACCATGAAGGGATTTAATGTTATCTCATGATGGTTCGTATATGGTTGATTAGAATTGATCTACGATCATCATAGGTTGATCATAAGTGTTTGTACATGTAATTTAGTTTACTGGAAAGTTTGTAGCTTCAGTTTAAAAGATGCATAGGAATTATGTGGCTCGTATTTTTGGACAAATTTATGTTTCTTTTTAGTATTAGAAGCTTGTATAGGCTTTCTAGCATTATTCAATGTAAAATCCCCTTCTATCGGAGAGCATCACAAGCATTCTTGGAAATGATCGTGATCAAGATCCATAGAGAATGACATTCAAGTTCTTGGAAGTACCAAGGGAAGGCCAAACTAATTAAGGAGGCTGAGCTGGGCCTATGGTCCATGGGGCAAGATGACAGCCAAGCTTGTTTTTGGTTTTGGGCTAATTTGGCCTAAAGCATTGAATAAGGAGCCATCATGAGAGAACTATGTCCTACGGATGTTTTAATCTTTTCGTTTATTATATGTTGCTTGTATGTATGATTATAAGCATGTGAAACATAACAATGTAACATAGTCCATCTAATAGGGTTTAAAAATGGCAAAACCCTTACAATTAGTTCTAAACCAAAGTTCATTGAAGTCCTAAGTTGACCTAATTTTGCTTAGACGGGATAATTAGAAACCATTAGTCTAAAGATGCAAAAAAATGATTTGATTTAATTAGTGGACTCTAAATACTAAGAACCATGAAGGACTTAAACTAGATAAGTTTGGTATGCCAAACTAAAAGGAATTTAAATCCAGTTTTAGGTCTAAACTCCATTTGTGATACAACCAACTATTTTTTTGTAACACAAAGAGGATTTATGTCGAAAAGGTATTAAGATCTAAAACTAAAAATGTCAAGATAAAATGGAGGATGCTTAAAAACCCTTTAGTTGAAAGATTGAGTGGGAAAGGGGAAAGGAAAGAATGCCACAGTTTTTCAACTCCAATTCATGTTAAGAGTAAGAGACATTAACCTCCCTATTAGAAGGTGTTACCTTACTCAGTTTAGCAAGATAAACTCAAAGCGTGCATTCATAAAGGTGTTGGAGAGTCACCCCTATTGGTAGAGTTCTCTACTATAGATTACCTCATAGTATGTGAATGAGAGTCACTGCCCCATTAGAGGGCCTAAATCCATAACATAATAGGGAATAACACAAGGATTGGTTAAAACACTTAACTCAAATAGTAGGTTCGACCATCTTAGCAATGGAGTTCTCTACGAGGTCTGAGAAGCCAAACTAAACAGTGACTAAATCTCATTGGGTAGTGTTTACCTAGATAAAATGACATTCAAATAAGCATGGCTTAACTCAGTTATTCATTAGTTCGGCCACCCCATCGGTAGAGATCTCGTGACAAGACTGAGACACTCTCACAATTGTAGTTTAAAAGGGTTTATCTACAAAACGACATTAATGTGATAAAATAGGTGTATGTTAGCTTTTCTTTCTGCTACTACATACGTATTATCTTGGCACCTGTGTTTTCAATTCATATTTATTAATTGAAAAGCAATTGTTATCCAAAAATCAAATGACTTTTTTCAATCCACTAGCTACTATTCTCAGGGAGCACAAGCTCATTGGAGAGAATTTTGTTGAGTAGAAAAGAAATCTGGACATAGTACTCACTGTCGAGGAGTACAAGTATGTCCTCACAACTTCTTGTCCAGTTGTTAGGGCCAACTTTAATGATGCTATTCGCAAGGCCAAGTAGAAATGGTTAAAAGCTAACAACATGGCCAAGTGCCATATGTCAGCTTCTATGTCGATGTTCAACAGAGCGAGCACTAAGGGATGGTGATGTCTAGGGAGATCATGACCTCACTGTTAAATATGTTTACTGATCGAAGCAAGCTTGCTAGGCAATCCGACAAGGGATGGACACCCGATCGAGCCTGAAATAGGATAATGTTTTATTCTCTTTCCTAAGGCTTCTAAGCAAGCAAAAAAATATAAATGCTGTCTTTTTCCCATCACTATTTGTGCAATCTCTATTCCAGGCTTGATTGGCTGTACATCCCTTTTCGAATTGCCTGGCAAGCCCACTTTGATTAGTAAACTTATTTGACAGCAAGATCATGATCTCTCTACCGATTGCCATCCTTTAGTGCTTACTCTGCAGAACATGCGACATAGAAGCTAACATATAGCACTTTGTTATGCTGTTAGATTTCTGCCATTTCTACTTGGCTTTGTAGATAACTTCATTAAAGTTGGCCCTAATAACTGGACAAGGAGATATGAGGACATAATTGTACTCCTCGGCAGTGAATAATATGTCTAGATTCTTCTTCCACTCAACAAAATTCTCTCCAGTGAGCTTGTGCTCCCTAAGAATAGTAGTGAGTGGACTAAAGGAAGCCATTTGATTTCTAGATAACAATTGCTTTTCAATTAATAAATATGAATTGAAAACATAGGTGCAAAAGTAACACATATGTAATGATGGGAAGAAAAACTAGCACACACCTATCTTGTCACATTTATGCCCTTTTTTATATAAACCCTTTTAAACTACAATTGTAATAGTGTCTCAATCCTATCATGAGAGCTCTACAAATGGGGTGGCTGAACTAATGAATAACTGAGTTAACCTGCACTTATTTTAATGTCACTTTATCTAGGTAAACACTACTGAGTGAGATTCAACCACTATGGCTTCTCAAACCTTGTAAAGAACTCCATCGATGGGATGGCCGAACCTGCTATTTGAGTTAAGTGTTTTGACCAATCCTTGTGTCATTTCCTGTTATGTTCTAGATTTGAGCCCTCCAATAGGGCAGTGACACTCATCCACATACTGTAAGGTGATCTATAGTTGAGAACTCCATTGGTAGGGTGGCCGAACTCTCTAAAATCCTTATGAATGCACACTTTGAGTTTATCTTGCTAAATTGAGTAGGGTAACACCCCCAAATGGGGAGGTTAATATCTCCACTCTTAGCATGAACAAGAATTTGAAAGCTTTGGGGTTCTTTCCTCTCTTCTCTCTCACTTAATCTTTTAACTGAAGGGTTTTTAAGCATCCTCCATTTTATCTTGACATTTTTATCTTTAGATCTTAATACCCTTTGGACATAAACCCTCTTTGTGCTAGAAAAAAATAGTCTTTTGTATCATAAATAGACTTTGGACCTAAAATTGGATTCAAGTTCCTTTTAGGTAGACATACCAAAGTTATCTAATTAAGTCCTACATGGTTCTTAGGATTTAGAGCCCACTAATTAAATCCTAACCATTTATTTGCATCTGGATGGTTTCCAATTATCTAGTCTAAGCAAAATTAGGTCAACTTAGGACTTCAACAAACTTTTGTTTAAAACTAATTCTGAGGGTTTTGCCATTTTTAAACCCTATTAGGTAGACTATGTTATTATATGATGTTTGACATGATCATAATTACACATACAAGTAATATACAATAAAATGAAAAATTAAAACATCTATAGCACATGATTCGCTCACGATGGCTCCCTGTTCAATGCTTTAGGCTAAAATAGCCTAAAACTAAAAACAAGCTTGGCTGCTGTCTTGCTTCATGGACCATAGGCCCAACTCTACCTCCTTAATTGGTTTAGACCCCCTTGGTACTCCTAAGCTCTTGAATGCCTTTTTCCATGGATCTTGATCACCATCCTTTCCAAGAATGCTTGTTATGTTCTCTGATGGAATGGGATTTTACATGGAATAATGGTAGAAAGCCTATACAAGCTTCTAATACAAAAGAAACATAAATTGACCCAAAAATACATGCCACATAATTCCTATGATTCTTTTAAACCGAAGCTAGAAATAACTAAATTACATTTAAAAACACCTATGATCATACTATGATGATCGTACATCAATTCTAATCAACATACATACGAACCATCATGATAAACATTAAATCCCTACATGGTCAGCAATATTCTAGAAAGCAACACATTGAAAAACATGCCAATTCTTGCCAACCACGACATAAATACTAGGGTTCTTTTCAACTCTAGTGTTCTAGGTTAATAACCTGAAGAATGAGTAGTGGAATCCGGGCTCTGATACCACTTGAAGGATCTATGGGAGCATGCAAGTCTAACCCTACACCAATTTTGAATTTTTAAACCCTAGGCACAGAGGAAAATAATACTTACATAGATCAACACCACACATGCACAGTCAATCGAGAATACCAAAGGAAAATAATTAGCATACACCTCTGGAGTAAAAACGTCCATAAATTTTTCTGATTTTTTGACTACCTTCTAGACCTCCAAACGATTATCCAACCGTTGGTTTTGAAGCTCTAGAAGTAAGGAACATCCTTCTAAAATTTTAGCACAATCCGATAAGGGGTGGATACCCAATCGATCCTGGAACAGAGATTGTGTAGACAATGATGGGAAAAAGACAGCACTTGCATTTTCTTGTTTTCCTCTCCAATAACTCTATGAGAACGACCTAAAGCACTTTTGATCTTCTCTACTGTGACCAGAGAGATGTTTTCTATAAGCTAGAACCAAATTCTTTTGGTAAGAATTTGGTTCAAATTTTGGTTCTTGAAGTTCTTTTCTACCTACGGTCAACTAAGAGAAGAGAATTTTTTCTCCTTTAGTTTCTCGCTGAAAAATATGGACTATATCTAATATTCAATGTGCAAGACTTATTGAGTCTTCTAATAATGATATGAACAACCAACTCAAGTAGTTTTGATAGGATTAGACCACTTAAGTTCACTTAAGAAGGATAGTATTAGTCTTAGAGTTATCCTAGTTCAAATAGAAGATCTTGAGAGATAATAGAGCTTAAATTCAAAATAAGCAATTAACCTTGTCTTCCAAGAACATAACTCAACTAAAATACCTATTTGTCCTAATGACACGCCATTCTCTCTTCCACTTTAATCTAGGCACCACTTTTAGCAAGACTATGCATAATGGATAATGCTACATGGAAACTCGGAGTGCAAGATACTTGAATTATCTTATATAATATATAGAACTCAATTCCATAAGTAAATAAATAAAACATTATCCAATCACTTTTTTTTGGTCTTGTGCACCTAAAAGCTTTAGGAAAGAGAATCAAACATATTCTAATTGTCTACATTAAATCTTGGACCAAATAAGAATTAATAACAAATCCCATTTCTTATTTCCAAGAGTCTTAATGCAATTAGAACTCTTACAAAAACACGTATTTAGCAACCGACCAATAAAAAAATTTCAAGAAAAGACTTTACTAGCTTAAAACAATATTTGGCTAGTAGAGGGACCAAAAGACATAAATACCATTGGCTCCCAAAATGACCAAAATGGCCCTTGCCTCTCCTTAGGCGACATAATGACCATTTTGACCTTAGTCTATGTCACCGCAAGAGTAAAGCCACACTTCAAGGATAATTACCAGGTGCCAAAAGCTTGTCACAGTACACATGACCTTTGTTTTTGCCCTACTAAGTAGAATGATAGGCATCGAAACCACCAAAAATAAATTTCAACTCTTACCTTACGATTTGTGCAAGTGATGAGTCGGGTCAAACTCATAGAAACCGTGCAACATTTATGATTTTATGCAAGTTTATTGAACAAATGAATTACAAAGGAAAAGGGAGGAAGGTTTAATGCAATAAAACTAAAAATATAAATCTAGAAAACATGACAATCCTCTTAGATGAAGTAATGCCCAAGGTCACGTCAGTAGAAGTCAAACAAATAGTAAACTAATGAATTACGAAATTAATACTAAAAATTCAAATAAAATAAGAAAATGAAAATTAAAGAGATTAAATAATTTTAGAACCTAGCCTAGGGTATAATTCTCGTTTGGGCCAATAAATCCGATCCTAAATGTAAGGATGACTCTCATTCTTTTTCGCATGACCCAACAGCTTAATCTTTCCTTTTAGTGTCAGTAATGGCTCAAGAATTCCATGCTGTCTCACTAATTATTGCCCTTACCTATTAGACAGTCTAACTCCTGGAGATGCTTGCAAGGTCTATCTAAAGGTAGCACTATAGCTCTAAAAGGACCTAATTCTAAAAGTCTATTTTCTCAAGGCAATCACTTATTTAGATTATATGTTTTCTCGAAATCCCGGTTCACCACTATTTTTAGATTAATTAGACAAAAAATCTAATTTCTCTAGTTTGGCTACCTATTACATAGCAATTGAACAATCGGGCCCTAATTGAACAATTATAGAATAGGATTAATTCTTAAAATAGAAAACATATAAATACTGAAAATAAACAAGAGGAGAGAATTAGTTAGATCATCGATGGCTAGATGAAGATGTTTAGTAATCCATACAAGCTTTGAGGCACCTAGAAAGAAAAATAATATTGCTGGAAAATAAAATCTGAATAATGGAATAATCCTTGAGAAGGCACTTGAGAATAATATAACCCTAAGGATTCCTAACTAATGTGGTAACTCTTTAATGCTAATCCTAAAAGATAAGGTAAGTCTCAGAAAAAAAAATTTGTCCTAACCAAAATAAACTTCTTCTAAAATAAATCGTTTCCTTCTACAATTAAATTACATCATTAAGTAATAATTTTCACCCAAGAAATCTTCTAACATATCTTCCAAACATCTTGTTGATAGCAGTTCTTGCACAACTCTTAGCGAGGGCACATCTAATGGCTATGTCACTTCCTTCACAGCTTAATTTGTGTCCAATAGCTTCTCAAATCCATATATTTTGCTTCCTTTGCCTCTTTCAAGTGTAAATATGCAAAACACACAAGTGTAGCTGACATTAAAAACATGCTCAAGTCGCTATTTTTCTTTATCATTCATCAGTTAACAACAAGAACAAACATCTAACACCTCTGAGCAGAAGTCACCTACTTTCAAGTTCAAACACAACTTCTTCAATTAACAAAAAGAAACTACTCAAAAATCCAAGTTTTCTAGCCCACTCTAGCAAGATTTTTTTTAAAAACAATTTTGAGTCCATCAAATCTCCACAACACAAAACATACTCCCAACCTTTTATATTTCCCACAATTTTAGCACAACTCCTTCAAAATCCATCCACCACAACTCAATTTAACCAAAGAAAGAAACAATAGCAAGATGAAGTTTATCAAGACAAAATAGTGACCTACATAAACATTAGGTACTTTGATAGCACCCTGATGTGTGCTATTTGTATCGAGTTTTACACCCGTAAGCGTACGGTCGTTCGTGGTATAGCAGATTCGAGTGCGGGTATCGTCTCCACTAGGAGGCTACCTTAGCTAGGTCTTTATGTGCTCGAGTGCCTTAAATTAGCTACAGCGTGTGTGTGTGCTTACTTTAGGATGGAAGGGAGCTCAGAAAAAAAAAGAAAATAAAAACTAATCTATGAAGGAACTTAAAGGAGCCAAACTAAGGAAGGAAACACTAATAAAGAAGAAGGGGACCTAGGGCGATTGCATTGCAACAAGACTTGGGCTATGATAATGGATGACGTCTATCGAAGGCTCAGGACTTCTATTGTCATTGTGTTGATCGGGCGCTCTCTTAACCAATACTAGTGGTTTAACCCGTTAGCTAGATTTAAAGCTAAGGGCCAATTCCTCCTAGCCTATGCAATCCGTGCTTAGAACTTATTCTCTTGGCTGGATTTAAAGCTAAGGACATGCACCTAAACACTACGTGACATTAAGGCTCGATTAACCAACACTAATGTGGGTGAGGGATACTCTAGTCTAGGTTAACTTATCCGTTTGGCTGGATTTAAAGCCAAGGACTACCACCTAAACTCGACTAAGCAAAGCATGTAACCTATTAGCTGGATTTAAAGCTAAAGCCTACTCTACTAAGCAAAGCCATGAGATTAAGCACAATCACATCACCCATATAAGTAGATAAGAGCATTTGAAGCACAAATAACACATGCATATTCACTTAGGCATTTTAACAAACACATAGACATGTTTGATTTCCAATAAATAGACATATTGAATCATGCCATAAATTTATGTAAACAAACATGTATTAAGAGCCAAAGATCTACACAAATCCAGTATTCAAAGCCCTAATCTAATATACAACAACAATCAACCCTAAATCTATCATAATCTAGCAACATATTTACAAGAAATAGAGAAAGAACAAGAAGAACTTCCCTAAATTCTTGCTTCCAAATTCGTACAAATCCTTCAAATCTTTGTTAATGCTTCAATCCTAGCTTGGTGTGGGGTTTAGATGGTGGTTTAGGGTGTTTTATGAAGTGGGCAAAGGGTTAGGGTTTATTAAGATTTTAAAAACAAAAGTTCCTCATTTGAAAATGAGCTGAAACGAGCTTTTTATGGATTTCTTCAGACCTAGCCGGTCGACCGGCTGTGCTTTCTTGCTCGATCGGCTTCAATCATGGTGCTTTCTGGAATGGCCGGTCGACTGGCTCCTTGAGGAACTCGACCGGCTTAAATTCTTTATTCTCTGGAGCGGCCGGTTAACTTAATCGGTCGACCGGCTCTTCTTCTAAGTTGACTGGCTGGATCAGAATGATCCATTCTTCATTCCTTTTTTTCTGGTCTATATTTATTAGCTCATTTCTTACTCGCATAAGCTTAAACCCTTCCAAAACACTCCTAGAACATGGAATATAACACTTAGTATACATTTATGCATCTAAATACATTATGTACAAATATTAACAAATATGCATAAACTTTATACTAAGTGCACTCGATTATGCTCTAAATACCTTTAAGTACACATGCAAAAACTAGATGCAAACATGCACAAATGACACACATCAACACCCCCAAACCTTCCCCTTGCTTGTCCTATAGCAAGCCTAAATGAAGTCTATCCTCATGCTTTTCAAAGAGTTGCCAATTGCATTGACTTGCTATCTTTTTGCATCAAGGGGTACAAGGGGTCATTCCTTTCATGTAAGGGCCGCCCTAATCTTTTTCAGATCCTCCCTTCAATCACACAGGGTCTCACACCTCTTGAGAATGTCATCAAGTAGCTAGAACCACCACAAACTTAGGATTCCAACTCACGCACTCGGGATGTTGATACTTCGTGCTCTATCAAGTAACATGGCCTCCCAATATGCACTTAGCCCCAAATATACAAGGAAGAGAAGATACATCACAATGGCTCACATTGACGTAAGAGCCTTATTCACAACACATGAAAGAACGAAAAAGAAACTTGTGTCAACTTGACATTATGTCACTGGACACTTATTCAACATACTTCACTTTTCAATCTTTTTGTTGCCTTTTTGGATTTTTTTTCTCTTTTTTTTATTTTTTTTCTTTTTTTTCTTTTTTTTTTCATTTTTGCATTTTTTTCATTTTTTTTTTACTTTTTCTCAATACATAAATAGAGCAAAAAGAAAGGAAAAAGAAGAGGCTAAGGCATACTAAAAGAACCAATCAAGGAATGGGAACTCATATCAACAACCCTTTAAAAACACTTTTTCCAACCAAATTGTGGGGAAACTACAAGGTGTATTCTTAGAAATGCTCACTCCCCACAGTTTTCAAAAGGATTCTCTTTGACGTCTAGGTAATACCCCACACTCCATTTACTCCTTACATTACACCCTTATCTTCTCCAATCAATTAAGTCAATAGCAAAAGCCAACTCTCCAACCAACGTGGAGATAAACTAACTCAAAATATGCAAAAAATTGAAAATTTTGAACACATTTTAAGCAAAAATAAGATATGGCAGGCAAATCTATCCCATATATGATATAAACAATAAATGAGTAACCACACCCCCAAACCTAAACTTTGTTTGTCCTTAAGCAAAAATCTCAAAGGCACACGACAAGCAATCAACATGAAACACATATGGGGAATGCGGAGAGGGATAGATAAGGACAAGTAAAAGATGGATAGATACAATCTTGTTTCCATGTAGTCCGCAAATGCCAAAGACAATCCAATGATCTACTAGCCTCTATCTTTTGTGAAAAGCACTAATGCTAAAAAAAACAAAGAAGAGATTAGAAGATATGCTATGCAAGCTCACATTGACATTTGAAATGATAAACAAGGATGTAAACAAGGGATAAGGGATTGATGCACAAATGAAGGAATGAAGCAATAACAAGTAAGGGAGCAAAAATCTAACCTACTAAGAATGAAAACAGAAGAAAGTCTAAACTATCAAAAGGTAAGATAAACAAAAGCAATTAAATCTATTATGTCCAAAGCAAGAATAAGCACAAGAAAATTAATCTACTATATACAAAGGCAAAGTCAAATAAATACAAGAAAAAAAAGAAAAATATGAATAAGCCTAGGGTGCCTCCTAGTAGTGCTGGATTTAACGCCTCCAGCCGGCCACCAATGTTAGAGTAAAACATGTTTAAAGTTGCGTGGCACAAATTGTCGGATAATCATCAAAGCACAGAACATAGAAGGAAAAGGGTCATGCACTAAAGGTTGGGGCAATGAATGCATGATGCACCCCTTTTCAAGATCCCACCCTGAAATATCAAATGAGCATGTAGGTGCAAGTGTGGAATGAAGCATGCTCAAACGTGAAAAATCATGTCCCAGTTGCTCTTTAATTAGCCACCCTATGGCCTTCTTCTCAAAATCACGGGATAAAAATACACCATCCTCATGGGTTAAAGATAATTCAAATGCATGCAACATAAGAAACGTGTTTTCTAACCCTAGATGAAAGTGTTCTATGCAAGAAGGGATAAACGTGAGCTCCAAAGAGAGAGGCTCAATAGAATGGGCAAGGGGAGTGAGAATGACATTGGGAGAAAGAGGAGCAAGGATAAGGGAATTGGACGTACTACGCTCTCTTTCTCCACAAAATATAGCATTTTCAAGCCTAGGACATTCTAACTCCTCACTAGGGGTGGATTCGATCTTAATCTCTTCTATTTCCATTAATGATTCATCAAACATCCAAAAAGACCCATAGATCATTCTTCTAAGCACACTAATTTCTTTTTTATGTGTCTTCTTAGAGTTGTTATTCTTTTCAACATCGTGATTCTTAACTCTAAGAGACTTATCATCTAAAACCTCCGAAATTGATGCCTTGTTTTCCCCAATGGATGAATTTAAACCTTCACTAGCTAAAGTCTCTTTAAATTCAACAATACATTTATCACTAGTGGGTGTCATCTCACCATCATGCTCTTCACCAGGGGTAGGCACAAATGGAGGGGACAGAGGGGACTCAACGGATTCCTCATCATGTATGCATGAATGCTCAAGGGGAGAATGCGCACTAAACTCCCTAAATGCCGACTCGAAATGCAATTGAGTACTATCGACATCAGATTCAACCTCCATGTGTGTAGGTAATGAAGGAAGAGAGGGAAGGTTAGGTTCACGTGACTCATTAGGTGGCGACGAAAGCGCAAGAGGATAGGGTACTATTTCCTCTAAAACATAACCATAAGAGTCATCAAGAACCAAATTATCATTAAGCTCATCTTCATCCTCACTACAAGATGTTATCTCTCTATCAACCTCTCTTTCTAGTTGTTTCTCCCATACATCATCATTTCCACCCTTAGTCACCTCATCGTTAGGTCTCATCTCTATCCTGTCAACTCGTTCTAAGGGTATCTCAAAAGTCTCACTAATGAGTTGCATACTCTCAGCCATTCTCTTCAAGCGCTCTCATAGAGATTTGGATTCTCGCTTAAAACTCTCTAGTTACTCTTGATTAGATTGGAGAAGAGATTGGGATTGCTCAAGCATTTGATTTAGTTGCTCTGAGAGTGTAGACATAACGGAAGAGGGTTCAACCGAGTGAAAAAGGTAGTCATGTTGAAAATCATTTTGCACATAACCATAAAAAACTCGGGAGAGGAATGGGTGGAAAAAGAAGGTATTGGAGGTGGATAATCGAAACTAGAGGGTGAATGGAATAAAGAGTCATCTTGACCCCATTGTGAAAATGCATGATGTTGCTCCCTAGAATCATGATAGCTAGATTTAGATGCATGCATGGGCATATGATTGCTAGGGGCATAGGGCATTACATGCAATCGGGAATAGAGGTGGATGGTGGGACAAGCACTAGAAAAGTGAGCATGGCTTCCACAATGATTGCAATTACAAGAATATGCATCCTTATAGTCATGATTACTAAATGAAGATGCATGAGATGTTGCATGACTATAGAGGTCATTAGTAGCACCAGCCCTAGGTGGGGAATTCTCGTGGGGACAGAAAACGGTAGGATGCATGAAACTTCTACACAAGCGCCATGCAAAAGGGACACGTTCGGGTGGTGGGGAAGATGATACAAGTGACCACCAAGAAGCATTAGAATTGGTCATATTCAATGAATCACAAGTAAAACCTCTTCATAATCAATTTTTTAAAAAATTTTTCAATATTATTTTTTTGATTTTTTTTAATAATTTTTTTTTTAAAAAAATGGCAAGCAAGTAAAGATAAGGCACACGCAAGCAACCAATCACAAACACAAAAGCACACAAAGAACCAATACCGTGCCTCCCCGGCAACGGCGCCAAAAACTTGATGTGTGCTATTCGTATCGAGTTTTACACCCGCAAGCGTACGGATCGTTCGTGGTATAGCAGATTCGAGTGCGGGTATCGTCTCCACAGGGAGGCTACCTTAGCTAGGTCTCTATGTGCTCGAGTGCCTCAAATTAGCTACGGTGTATGTGTGTGCTTACTTTAGGATGGAAGGGAGCTCAGAAAAAAAAAAGAAAATAAAAACTAATCTATGGAGGAACTTAAAGGAGCCAAACTAAGGAAGGAAATACTAATAAAGAAGAAGGGGACCTAGGGCGATTGCATTGCAACAAGATTTGGGCTACGATAATGGATGAGATCTATCTAAGGCTCGGGACTTCTATTGTCATTGTGTTGATCGGGGGCTCTCTTAACCAATACTAGTGGTTTAACCCGTTAGCTGGATTTAAAGCTAAGGGCCAATTCCTCCTAGCCTACGCAATCCGTGCTTAGAACTTATCCTCTTGGCTGGATTTAAAGCTAAGGACTAGCACCTAAACACTACGTGACATTAAGGCTCGATTAACCAACACTAATGTGGGTGAGGGATACTCTAGTCTGGTTTAACTTATCCGCTTGGCTGGATTTAAAGCCAAGGACTAGCACATAAACTCGACTAAGCAAAGCATATAACCTATTAGCTGGATTTAAAACTAAAGCCTACTCTACTAAGCAAAGCCATGAGATTAAGCACAATCACATCACCCGTATAAGTAGATAAGAGCATTTGAAGCACAAATAACACATGCATATTCACTTAGGCATTTTAACAAACACATAGACATGTTTGATTTCCAATACATAGACATATTGAATCATGCCATAAATTTATGTAAAAAAACATGTATTAAGAGCCAAAGATCTACACAAATCCATTATTCAAAGCCTAATCTAATATACAACAACAATCAACCCTAAATCTAGCCTAATCTAGCAACATATTTACAAGAAATAGAGAAAGAACAAGAAGAACTTCCCTAAATTCTTGCTTCCAAATCCGTACAAATCCTTCAAATCTTTATTTAATGCTTCAATCCTAGCTTGGTGTGGGGTTTAGATGGTGGTTTCGGGTGTTTTGTGAAGTGGGCAAAGGGTTAGGGTTTATTAGGATTTGAAAAACAAAAGTTCCTCCTTTGAAAATGAGCTAAAACGAGCTTTTTATGGATTTCTTCAGCGCACAGCCAGTCGACCGGCTCCTCTTTCTTACTCAACTGGCTTAAATCATGATGCTCTCTGGAATAGCCGGTAAACATAGCCGATCGACCGGCTCCATAAGGAACTCGACCGGCTTAAATTCTTTATTCTCTGGAGCGGCCAGTCGACCTAATCGGTCAACCGGCTCTTCTTCTAAGTTGATCGGCTGGATTAGAATGATCCATTCTTCATTCCTTTTTTTCGAGTCTACATTCATTAGCTCATTTCTTCCTAGCATAAGCTTGAACCCTTCCAAAACACCCCTAGAACATGGAATATAGCACTTAGTATAGCATTTATGCATCTAAATACATTATGTACAAATATTAACAAATATGAATAAACTTTATACTAAGTGCACTCGATTATGCTCTAAACACCCTTAAGTGTGCATGCAAAAACTAGATGCAAACACGCACAAGTGACACATTTCACAACCCAAACACCAAGTAGAAGAACCTTGCACCAAATTAAGCACACAAGTTTACTGTCCAAGTATAATTATTCCAATGCATGGAAGAGAAATAAAATGTGCTCACCAAGATATTCAATTTTTCTCAAAAAACTAGGTTAGTGCCAAGTTTTTAGTAGCCTGGAAATTAATTCATTAAATTTCAATTTATATCACAATTTAGCATAACTACAGACCCATTTTTGGGTAACCATTTGGAGTAAAAATCTCTTTTTGCTAGTGCTCAATTCCACCTAGCTTTCAAGGTATCTCGTGTAAAG
This sequence comes from Cordia subcordata, assembly GCA_028554755.1. Classification (NCBI taxonomy): domain Eukaryota; kingdom Viridiplantae; phylum Streptophyta; class Magnoliopsida; order Boraginales; family Cordiaceae; genus Cordia; species Cordia subcordata. The sequence continues at coordinate 3,487,906 of JAPTOF010000005.1, forward strand.
GATTTTGTGATCGATAATCCCAACCACTAATGGAAGTTTATGTTACCAAGCTTTTAGACCTTTTGGTTATTCTGGTTGTTGGCCCTTGCGTACCATACTGGCCCAAGATACCATTGCTCAAAGCCTCATCACCATCGGCATACGTCTTCAGGAAGTATACACTTAAATGCAATTGATAATGGTGTTAGGAGATTCAAACTCAACTTTATTCAACATTCAAAAATTATTCCATATTATAACAAGAGATAAATTTTCAAACCCAGCATCCTCAATCGAAAGCACTAACTCTTTTTTCCATAATATCATCATAAGAAAAATCAAGGCAAGCACCCATCAAACATCTGACCACATATCAGCTTCCAAATTAAGAACATGCAACTTTAAGCCCAATTTATCAATTAAAGCAAGGTTTACCACTTAAGTGCTCAAAAGTAACTATCAAAAGGCCAATTACCATGGGGATGGGTGCTCACATGTAACCATCTTACTATTGGAATGATCTGAAATGTTGTTGAGCATGAGGACAATTCAAGATATATTTACTTTGAAATTTGGGAGCACGAAGGCATTTCTGATTTCAAGTAGCATGTTTTACTAACTCAACCAAGCACACAAGGACTCAAGACACACAATTAAAACACAAATCACTTAAAGACTAATTTTTTTGAAAAATTTTCCTTTTTTTTTCTTTTATGAAAATTAAAAGACTTGATTAAAAAAAAACTAATTGACATATTAACCAAAGACTAAGAGTTAATCTTAACTATGCATGACTCTAATTACCAACAAGGATAACACACAATTAAACTAAAAATGCCAAACAAAGCATACACTCCCCTACACTTGTCATGTACATTATCCTCAATGTGTAAGAAAAGAGAGAAAAACAAAGAGAAAAAGAAATAAAGTAAAGAAATAAAAGAAATAAAGAGGACTTCCCTTAGTGGTGTGGAGAAGTAAGATGATGCGCTATACGACTGAGTCAAGCCAAGAAACCCCATGAATGTCATCAATTTTTAAGCTTCGATCTGCATAAAGAAACTCACCTTTCTCTCATTTCGGATTAAATTCAATCATGTTAGCAATTCAATATTTCATCACAAAAATAATCCACAAGCTATGCAAGTATTCATTCAAGAATTATTCATCAAATCTCAATAATTTATAGGCCAACATAACACCCAAATATGTCAAAACAAATTTGCCTTTTCTAAGTAAATCATGCCTAACTCTTGCACAAAATTCCCAGCATAGTTCATAAGAAGCATGACATACAATTTCCAAGTAAGCAATCTAACCAAAATTGTTAGAAAATGCATCAACCATATTCTTGAAACACAATATTCCACAATCTTGTCATGTAAAAATTTTCAAGAATTAAAAAACACAAAAAGATTTTATAATACCTTGTTTGGTGCACCAAATCTGAAAAACAAAGAAAAATACTTTGCAAAAATTAGATTCTAGAGCATGTGAGGGTTGGCTACTTCGAATTCGAGACTGCCCTTAAGTGGGGTATTGTCCAAAAGTATCGGAATGCTGTAGGTTTCATGAGGGGTGGGGTTAGAGGGGTCAGGTATATTGGGATTTTATGCCCTAAAGACCATAAGCACATGATAATTGCTAGATACTAGACATAATACGCTCATGATATTGTTCATATGATTGAGTTGTACACTACCTATTCTCCTTATTTGTGCATTGATGCAAAGTATAAAGGTCCAAGAGTATAGACGAATGACTTGGGTGCACAGTGAGATTGAATGCATAGCAGGCCTAAGTCAAGATTTGGTGATATCATAAATTAGTCCATAGCCAAATGATAGTGTTGGGCACTCTATCGAGACAAGGCTATAGTGAGCGAGTCTTCTTGAAAGGGTGATCTACCTAGGTTATTGGATGGTTTTTTAGACTTCGCTCCTAGTGTGTGTATCATGCACTGGAGTAAGGGGAAATAATTGGAACATGGAAAGGGGTAGTTGGATAGTGTTGAGTAGTAGCAAGATGCTAGTCCTTAAAAGAAACGATAAAGGGTAGCAGATGGCAAGTCCAAAGGGAAATATTTCTAGTACAACATGTAAGAGCACTAGAGGATGCATTGCCCCATCTACTTAACCAATCACTAGAAAGATATAAGCTTCACTTCTCATGGTGAAACTCTTATGATGGTTGGTCCTGCTTGTGAGTAGGCCTTGAGCTAATAACAATAACTGCTATCTCTAGTAGAGGTTTCAGGAGACGTGGATAAGAAATGAAGAAGCTTTACTTTTAAAGTGTGTAGCAAATCAAAGTATGGGCTTATACAGTGGGAGTTACATAATATTTGGATACTCATGTTAATATTTATGTTTCAAACATGAGAAAGAACTTTGTTCTAGACTTTATGGACATCGTGTTTCTATTCTGGTTTCAATATTAGTAGATATAGAAACATTTGTCATTTGGTAGAATATATATGATTTCGTAGCATCCTGTTACACTATCACTACATCATGTAGAGTATATTTGATCCAAAAAGGATATTTTCTCCAACCAATAATACTTTGGACACACTCATGCTTAAGACTTTTTGTCTAAGGCTTGATAAGGAGTTAGTCGAGTTTGAGCTTCGCAACTTATTAGATCTCGAAGACATAACTTCTAATTTTGTCTAAAGGATATCTTGTCTAAGAGCATGACAAGAAGTTAGTCGAGTGTGGGTTTCGTAGCTTACTAGATCTCGAAGATATAACTTCTAATGGTAATGACTATGAGAAAAGATGACTTGAAAAGGTCCCTTCTTCTTTAGGTGAGAAGGAGTTTAAAAGGTGTTAGAAATTGGTTCATATTAATATATGAGGTTCTATAAGCTAACTAACTTGTAAGGTTGTAAGCACTAGTTTTGACTAGAGATTACTCGAAGGTCTAGATGTGTGCATTTGATGCTACACAAGTCCCTAGTGGTTTAAGACTAAGGTGGAGCAAAAATTAGATAAAGACATTAAAACCTCCTTGATCCTAATCAAGGTGGAATATGCCTTATGTGTGAACTCAATGAGCACCTTGTAGATTATGAATTGTGGCTCAGTAATCTACATCAAGATTTTTCTCACAAGAAGAATGGTATGGTTGAGTGGAGAAATTGAACTCTCGTAGACATGGAAAGGCTTATGATATTTTCTATATCACTGCCTATGTCTTAGTGGGAGTGTGATCTTGAGATGGCAGTTCGTATCTTTTATTTGGTACCACTTAAGACAACACATGGGACATTATGAGAAATGTGGTTATGGCATAAACTTTGTTTCAGTTTAGTTTCATATTTGTAATGTTCCAGTTAATGTAGTGAGTATCCTTGATAGTTGGAACCAAAGGTTAAAGATGTGTTATTTCTTCATATATCCTTTTGGACTAGAGACAGAATCATATATCAATTTGAGGAGCGGGCATGCGTGTTGGCATTTATGTTAGAAACTCGAAGAATGATAAGTATGATTCAATACTAACCAGATTCTAGAATTGCTCTATAGGAGATCTTTTGGTCTTTAGGTAAATTTGCATCATCTTGAAAAGGAAAAGGGTATTGTATGTTATTATTGTTACACCAGGAGCCTTATCGTAGTGGGAGGATTACCATGTAACCTAATAGATGCTTTGGAAAATCTTCTTGACAAGTTTGCAAAGTTTTGGATTGTGGCTTTCACTAGACACAATAAAGCAGTTTCTAGTTTAGATATTTGCCATTGGTGTATAGCAAATGATTAAGAGTTTGTTATTTTAATAATGTCTGGATTTTTGTAGTTGTATCTGCAGGGTTAAAACTTGTAAGATGCAATTGGGTCTGCAAGGAACAAAAATGGAGATAATGGGAAGGTTAGAGCTTTCATAGCAAAGCCGGATAGTGAAGGGTTATACTAAAAAAGAAAAGGATCGACTATGAGGAAGCCTTTTATCCAAAAACCCATACTAGGATCCATTAGGTGACTCTATTGTTATCACTTGTCTTAGTGACGGTGAGATATGAAAGATGTTCATCAAGGTAGCTTTTTCTTAATTAAAATGTTAGATAAAGACATCTAGGTTCATAAACATACAAGAGCATTGTTGGATGTGAAGATCATGTGGCTTGTACTGCTTAAGAAGTCTTCTTAAAGGCTTAAGCAAACATCAAATAAATGGCATCAAATCTAATTAGAGAAACAAGTCTTTGTTTTGATCAAGATATTAATAGACCATGGGTGGATAAAGAAGATAATAGGTATATAGTAAAGTTTAACTCTATCTCACATTTTTGTATTAAGTCTTAGTGTGGATCAGTATGCAATATTCCAAAGGATTGTTTTTACCTCCTAACTATTGGAATGACTTTATCTAGGGTTGTTTGATGCCTAGAGGGATAAAGAAGATGATGTAAAGCATTCTGTGCTTTAGCACAGTAGGAGCTTTACAGACTACATGCTGAATACTAAACCTAGATATCCGCTTTTGCGGTGAGCTTAGATAGCAGATATCAGTTATATTATTGGACCAATGTCTTGGGTTAGTAGATTTGCACATATGCTATTATCTTATAAAGAACAGAAGATTGTGTTTTGAGACATTAGAAGAAAGATCGGATAACTATAGTGGAAAACCATGTGTGCCCATGAGACATGACTCTTGGAAAGAGTGTTTGCCATATACTTGAGTCATTTGGGAACACAGTTTGACGATTATGATCTTTCATGCAAGTGGAAGATTTTTGAGATTGTATACCCTAAAGACCACAAACACATAGTGATTATTGGATAATAGACATAATACACTTATGATATTGTTCATATGATTGAGCTTTGCATAGCTTGTTCTCCCCATTTATGCATTAATGCAAAGTATGAAGGTTTAATGATTGAGCTTTGCACAGCTTATTCTCCCCATTTGTGCATTAATGCAAAGTATGAAGGTCTAATGATATAAACCAATGACTTAAATACCCAGTAAGGCTAGACGCACAATATGTCCAAGTCTAAATTTGGTGATATCATAAATTGGTCTATCACTAGATGATTGTGTTGGGCACTCTACCAGGACAAGACAATAGTGGGTGAGTCTCTATCAGAGGGTGATCTACCTAAGTCATTGGATGGTTTTTTGGACTTCGCTCTTAGTGCGTATGTCACGCATTGGACAGGATCACCATGATTATGTCTTTAGAAAACCATACCGTCACATGTAGAAGATGAGATACTCATAGCTTTTGAGTGACCAATGCTCTTAATCTTGAGCATGTATGGATAAACTGACTGAGTTAAGGTGTAACACTTTGATATACCATAAGGAGAGGTCTTGAGTGATAAGATTGTTGGCCTCGTACGTTGGGTGTTGTATTCTAATTTAGTTGGGACATGCATATGCAACAATAGAGTCTACGTGCCTCCTTGGATTTGTCCACTTGATCACAAAAAATCTAATACTAGTGATATTACTCTTCAGAGTTACATCAGTCATTTGGCTTGTGGGTTGCTCCTTAGATTAAGAGACTCATGACCAGCGGATGATCATAATATGGTAATATGGAACTAGATATTCCAAGGTTTAGATGTAGTCTTAGAGGTGATGGTACTTGTTGCGACCACCCTTGACTACAGGTTTACATAAAGGGGCATTTTGGTCATTTCACTTAGTTGGTCAAGGACAAAGGTCATCAAAGTGGGTGACAAGCTCCTGCTTAGCAAGTGATTATCCTTAGAGTACAGCTTTGGTGTCGCTAAAGCTATGGTAAGAACATTTTGGTTATTTTGGGAGCCAAGGGTAACTATGTCTTTTGGTCCATCTGCTAGTCATGTTCTAATTGGATATAATTAATTGAGGATGGCCAATTATGTAGATTACGTAATTAAGATTTGAGTTTAGAATTAAGAAGAGATTTAATTATCTAGGTCTTCTTAATATAACTCGTAGATGTCTAAATTAGATAAGCAGAGCCCACATGGAAAATATTTATAGTGTGTGAAGTGGGATTTTTGGTTAAGACTTATCCATAGAGAATAGTCCTTTTCTAGAAGATAAGGAGGGGCATTATTGGAAAAAATAATCTTCCTTGCACCTTATCTTTACTAGGGTTTCCATGTACAATATATAGGACTACTAGCAAGACCTAAGAAAATACATGTAACATAAGAAGCTCATTTTTCTTTTTGGTATGTGTACAAAATTTTTTACATAGTTGCACCAAGAACAAACACTACATCCCTATTATTGGTGATTGATTTTAGTGGAGAAGAACATTAGAGGGCTAGTACGAGGCGGGTAATTTTGTAAGAAGGCTTCATCAATGATATTACGCATCAAAGGTGACACACTATATCTCATCTTCTTTATATATATTGTTTATGTGATTGTGCACATGTGTGCAATAGATGTTTAATTGATATATTCTGCTACTATTGTTGATTAATTTTTTTAATTGGGTAATCAACTAGACATAGTATTAGCGACCCAATCCAACAGGAATAGGGTAATTGGGGCATGGGGTGTAGATTAGGGTGGGGGAAGTGGTAATGGGCATCGGTAGTGGTGTTGGAGGTAGTGATGGTGCCAAAGGGTGGCAGTTATGGTGATCTTTATTTCTTCTTAATCTTGCTCCTTGTTCTCTTTGCAATAGGGTTGCCTCTTAGGGGTTTTTGCGCCTTTCTTTTCCTGGTCAAGGTGAGTTTGTGGTAGTGGTAGAAGGTAGAAGGTGGTAGTGAAGTTTGGTTATAGTGATGGGTTTTGAGAGGAAAAAAGAAGGGTCAAAGTGAGAATATGAGAAACTTAGGGTTTGGTCTTACTTATGTCATGTTAGAAAAACCCAAATCCTTAGGCATGGTCACGCTTAAGTCCACGACACGCCCAAACTTGCAAAAACCTCACTGTTTGTTTTTTGAATATTTTGCAATAAAATTTTCCAAAAAATACAATATCCTAAACACCATTAAAGCATTTTATAAAGGTTCTTCAAGGTAGGAAAAGATCAAAAACAATAAAATTAAAAATAAAAAAATATAATAAAAATGCCTAAAAATCTAGAAAAATTACTAAAATTCAAAAACGATCAAAAACACAAAAATAAAAAATCAAACACTCATAAAATCATGGGTTGCCTCCCATAAGCGCCTTTGTTTAACATCATAGGCTCGATGTAGCCTTTCTCTTTAAGCTTCATCTGAAGGTTTCTCTAGCTCAATTTCTTCACGAGCAGGTTGCAAACTATGACGATCAACCTTGAAGATTATGTTGCTACTCAAGCTCTTTACTTCAACTACACCACAAGAGAATAATTTAGGAATAACAAAAGGTCCTACCTGTCTAGTCTGTGGATCATCGGGGAACAATTTAAAACTAGAGTGATGGTATAAATTTTTTGTCCAACTGAAAATTGTTTCTCGGTAATAACATTTTCATGCAAGCCTTTTTTCTGTTCCTTGTTGATTTTTGCTTTCCTATGAGCATTCTTTTTCCCCTGCTCCAATTGCTAAGGATGTAACTTCCTATGATCACCTCTTTTATCCACCATAGGTAGATTTGATTGGCACTAAATTTCTTTGATTGGCTTTTTCCCATTCCTTTGTATGATAATTGGTTCCTGCAAGTTAGTGCTACTTGTAAAAGTCTTATTAGATTCTTTCATCACTTCAAGAGAGGGACTTTCAGAAGTGGTAACACTCAGCTTATTATTATCAGTTGTTCCTAAAGCAAAACTACAAGATACTTCACTAGGATTTTTCATATCATTGCAGACATTAAATTCAACTATATCTCCATCAAACTCCAAAGTGAAGGTACTATCATACACATCAGATTTTGTCCTAGATATACTAAGGAATGATCTTCCTAGCAAAAGTTCACAAAATTTGGAAGATGAATCTTCCTCCATATCAAGCACATAAAAATCAATAGGAAACACAAAACCATTAACATCAACTAAGACATCCTCCACTATACCTTTAAGGTAAATCATGGACCTATTGGCTAGTTGAAAAACTACACCAATTTCATTTCGAGGTCCAACATTTAGAGATGAATAAATTGATTTAGGCATAACATTAATGGATGCACCTAGATCACACATTGCCCTTTTTATCTCTAAAGTGCCTAGTTTGCAAGAAATCGCAAACATACGTAGATCCTTGCACTTTGAAGGCATCTTCTTTTGAAGCACGGTAGATATATTCTCTTTCACACTTATCTTTTCATTACCAACATGTTTCTTTTTAGTGGTGCACAATTCTTTGATAAAATTTTCAATTTGAGGCACTCTTCTAATAGCATCAAGTAAAGGGATATTTACCTCTACCTTGCAAAAAATCTCTAGAATCTCTTTCTTTTCCTTTTTTTTTTGGATTTTGCTAACCTTTCAGGGAATGAAGGCTTCACCATCAGATCTTGGCCCTTTTCACTTCAATTTCGTTGCTGGTCGCCTTTATTTTTTCCTGGACAAAAATTTCTTTTTCTTGTTCAACTTCTTTTTTAGCACCTGTCTTCTCAGCTTGGCCACGCTCAATCTGATGTGGCTTGTCCAGGAATTCTTTTTCACTTTGCAAGGTGATTGCATATGTGCTTTGCTTCAGATTGACTACGATTTGAGAGAGAAGCTTACCTTAGGACTTAAACTGACTGATAGAGGTAGCCAATTGAGCTACTTGGTTCTCCAAATTTTTTTTACTCATTCTTGTCTCCTGTTGGAATTGTTGTGTATTATGAGTAAGAGATTTAAAAATTTCCTCATGAGAATTACTTGGATTAGAAGGCGGTTGTTATGACAGCAGTGGTGGTGGTCGCGATCGGAACTAAGGTAGATTAGGCGGCCTCGCTCTATAACTCAAAGTTCGGACAGTCCCTTTAACCCAAATTATATCTATTTGAATATGGGTCATACCTCCTTTATGGGTCGAACCTGGAAATCCTCCTAAGGTATTAGCTTACTTCAGATTTTCTTCTTAAAGTGTTGGGTACATGTCCATTGGATAACTAACCATTGAACAAATTCCACAAGCCTTAGGAGCTCTACCTGTAACTAAACTCTACACCAAAGAAGTTAATTGATTGATTTTTTATTCAAGAGATGGGACATTTACCTTGTTTACCCTTCTTTCTTGGCCTTCATAAAAGTATTGAATCAAAGATTGTTCAAAAACTCCTTGTTGAGGGCAACTTGCGCCTAGCCTTTTGAACCTCTCCCAATAATCATAGATTGATGTGAAATCTTTTTGCTTGATAGCACATATCTCCCTTCTTATCATGACGACTCTCGAGGCAAGGAAAAGCTCATCTAGAAAAGCACTTGTCATCTCGTCCCAGGTAGTGATGGAACCGGATGATAGGTAAAAAAGCCAATTTTCGCTATGTCCGCCAAAGAGAAAATGAATGCTCTTAGTTTGATTTGGTTCTCGATCACTCCATTGGCCTTCATACCCTAACAAACAATATCGAACTCCTTCAAGTGTTTGTGTGGGTCCTCATTCTCCAATCCCTAAAAATTGGGAAAAAGGTGAATTAGACCCGATTTTAGCTCAAATCCGCATTAAGAGTCGGATATGTGATGCAAAGTGGTTGCTGGTTCAAGGGGAAGAAACAAGTTCTCGCAATGTTTGATTGCTCTTGGCCATCTCTTATTTGCTTTCAAATTCACTCAATTGATTTTGTGATGTACCAATTTGTTGTTCTAGCTTTTTTTTGCACTTTTTCTTATTTTCTCAAGCTTTTTGTGGTCTCTTCGATCTCTAGATCAAATAGCAATTCACTATGGTTTCGGACCTGTTCATAAAAAGAAAAAATTAGGACTGGTCCCCGGCAGCGACGCCAAATTTTGATGGCCGTCAAAACCACGAAAATAAATTTCCATCTCTTACCTTACAATTTGTGCAAGTAATAAGCCGGGTTGAACTCATAGAGACCATATAACATTTATATTTTAGGGTGAATTACTCAACTCCCCCTTGTGATTTGACTAATATTCACAACTTTCCCTTGTGTTTTAAAAATTAGCTACTTGACCCCCTATGGTTTCAACATTAGTGCACACGTCCCCCAAAAGCCAACTGCCGTTAGCTTTTTAACGGATTTTAGTAAAATGTCATTTTTGTCCTTGTCTAATCTAATAAAAAAATATATTTTATTATCATTTAATTTTAAAAATAAAAATAAAAAAATTGACTTTAAAAAAAGTCTTAAAAAGTCCATTTTTCCCCTAACTTATTAAATAAAATATCTATTTTACCTTTATTTTATTTAAAAATAAAAAATTAAATTATAAAAAATACAAAAAAAAAATGGAAAACATGAGGGATGGGGGGTGGGGCGACAAGGGTGGGGGCAGCTAGGTGTGGGAGCGACGGGGGTGGGGCTGCTGGGGTTGGAGGCTACGAGGGTAGGGGCGGCTGGGGGTGGGGGCAACAGGGGTGGGGCTAGCTGGGGTTCGGGGTTGCTGGAGTGGGGCTGCTAGGGTTGGGGGCTACAGGGGGTGGGGGCAGTGAGGGTTGTGAAGGTGGTGGGGAGTGGGGCAACGATGGTAGTAAAGGTGGTGCGGAGTGGGACAGCGGGGATGGTGAGGGGTGGGGGTGACAAGGGTGGGGACTGGTTGGGGATGAGGGCAGCAAGGGTGACGGGGTGGTAGAGGGTAGGGTTGACAGGGGTGAGGGCTGGCTGGGCGTGGAGGCAGCAGGGGTGACGGGTGTGGTGGGAGGTGGGGCTGGCTTGGCAGGGGGGCTGGCTGGGGGTGGGGGTGGGGTGGCAGGGCTGATGGGTGCTGGTGGGCTGGGTGGTGGCTGGGGTTGGGCTAGGGTGGTAGGGGTTTTTGTCCTTTTTTTTAATTTAATTTCTTTTTTATTTTTTAAACAAATTAAAGATAGAAAAGTTATATTTAATGTATTTATTATGAAAAAACAAAGCAAAATTGCATAAGCCACGCGTGCATATCAAAACATGTTATTTTAGATGAAAAAATTAACGGAGGGGGTCTATGTGCACCATCATTAAAACTACAGGGGGTGACTTAGCTAATTTCCTAACTACAAGGTATTATTGTGCATATTTGTCAAATCACGGGGGGAGTTGGGTAATTCACCCTATATTTTATGCCAAGTTTGTCAAACAAATGAATTATGAAGGGAAAAAGAGCGGGTTTAATGCAATAAAACTAAAAAAATATAAATTTGGAAAACATGACAATCCCCTTAGACGTGGTCACACCCAAGATCACTTCAGCAGAAATCAAACAAACAGTAAACTAATGAATCACAAAATTAATACCAAAAATTCAAATAAAAATCAGAAAAACAACAATTAAAGAGATTAAATGATTTTCAAACCTAGCCTAAGGTATAATTCTCGTTTAGGCTTACAAATCCAATCCTAGATGTAAGGATGACTCTTTTTCTTTTTGATAAACCAATTATAATTGTCGGTACAACCTAACAACCTAATTCTGCCTTTCAGTGTTGGTAACGGTTCAAGAACTCTGCGCTTTCTCTCCAATTACTACCTTTACCTATTAGATAGTCTAACCTCTGGAGATGCTCACAATGTCTATCTTAAGGCATCACTATAACTCTAGAAGAACTTAATTCTAAAAGTCAATTCTCTCACGGCAATTGCACAGCTAGATTATATGTTTTCTCAAGAACCCGGTTCACCACTATTTTTAGATTAGTTAGACAAAAATCTAATTTCTCTATTTTGGCTACCTATTATCTAGTAATTGAACAATCAGACCCTAATTGAACAATTACAGAATAGTATTAATTCTTAAAACAGAAAATATATAAATACTAAAAATAATGAAAGGAAAGAATCAATTAGATCTCATGGATTATGAAGAACCATAAACTTGAATTAATCCTTGGCTAGACAAAGATGTTTAGCAATCTATACAAGCTTTGAGATGCCTAGAAAGAAAAATAATATTGCTGGAAAATAAAGTTTGAATAATGGAATGATCGCTATGGGGGTACTAGAGAATAATATAACCCTAAGGGTTCTTAACTAATATGGTACGTCTTTAATGCTAATCCTAAAAGATAAGGTAAGTCTCGTAAAAACATGTCCTAACCAAAATAAACTTCTTCCGAGATAATTCCTTTCTTTCTAGAATTAAATTACATCATTAAGCAATAATTTTGCCCAAGAAATCTTCTAAAATATCTTCCAGACATCTTGTTGACAGTAATTCTCGCATAGCTCTGGGTAGAGGTACATCTAACGGTCACGTTACTTTCTTCACAGGTCAATTTGTGTCCAATAGCTACCTAAATCCATATATTCTGCTTCCTTTGCCTCTTTCAAGTGTAAGTATGCAAAAACACACAAAATTTGACCACTAGGAAGCATCTATTCCAAAAATTAAGCACAAATTACTACGAATTTATGGAACAATTGGGACAACATAGAATGATCAAAACACCTCTCTATGTATACCCTTAGTTAAGGTCGATCCTTTAACTATACCATCATCTCATTGAGTGCCTCTAAACCTTGGATAGCTAGTCCAAAGCATATCAATCATCTTTTAGTCAAATTATTCTTGATCTCAAGAGTGACCCACAAGTTAAACGATCGATATTTCCTCGAAGAGTTATACCTTAGATCTAAATTTAGATAATTATCCAACCAAATCCAAGAGGAAGCATAGAATTTACTATTGCATATGCATGTCCAGACTCATCCAAACTTAGCTTCCAATATGCAGAGTTGTTGACCCTAGCCAAGCAAGGTTTCACTCATAGTGGATTAAAGCGCTGAACCCTAACTTTTTGCCAGTTCATCTATATATGCTCAAGATTGGGAGCTTTGACCATTTTGTAGCAGTGAGTATTATGTTTTACATCTTCGATAGTACGGTTACCAAAAAACTAACTCACTGTGATCCAGTCCAATGCGTGTCACATACACTAGAGAGACAAGTCTGGAAAGACCTCCAATAACCTAGGTAGGGCACCCTCACAAGGAGACTTGCTTGCTATAACATTATTCTAGTAGAGTGCCCAGCACTACCATATGGTTATGGACTTGTTTATGACATCACTAAGATAGACTTGGATATACTATACGTCTCGCTGCGCGCCCAAGTCGTTGGTTAATGTCATTGGCCCATTACTAATGCACAACATAATCATACATGTGCAAGAAATTCAAATAATATTAATAAAAAATTATAACAATATTTACGAAATAGTGTCTGAGTGGTCTTTAGAGCATAATAATCTCAACACTTTTGCCATTTAGGTTTGCATTCATTTTTACATATAAGTCTAAGTAACCAACCAAAAAAAGAAATAAGAAAAACAAGAAGATGATGTATATGTAAATATATGAAATTTAGAATTATCAAAATATTGAAGTGCATTAGAGTAAAGTTTTCTTCTGAAAGAAAATCATGTTTCAATGTCTATAATAAGGTTAAGTTTATGATCGTTGACACAATACTCCACATATAAAATTAGAGGAATATTTGTTAATTAAAAACATGCAACAGAAGGTCTTTGTTTCTTTTTTGGATCAAAGTGCAAGTTACAACATTTTTTTTGTATGTGTTGACTGATCTTATTTAATTTGTCAGATTCTTAAGCCCCGATTGATCTTATTTGATTTGGGCAGATTCTTACTCCTTAACTAGTAGCAATTTAGTTCCTAATTTCTAGGGATTTTATTGCTTTTTTTGCCTCAATTATGTGTGTAAATACCTTTGTAAATTGTTTTTATTGACAAACAAGGAAATGAAAAAAAATCTCTTTCACAAAATCTTCATGGTATAAGATCCTATGCTTTTTTTGGAGTTAGAATTTTCTCCTTCCCAACAATAGGTGTACTCTTCTGACCACCTTGCTTGGCTTTTCTAATGCTAGCCAATAGCGTTTTTGTCTTTGTTAGACCCTGATACGCTACTTGAGCACAAGCCTAAATAGCCCGCAAGTGCACGGGACGTGTGTAGTAAAATGTGTGCAAGTGCGGGGTCGAATCCACAGGGAGGCTACCTTAGCAAGGTCTCTATGTGCTCAGGTGCCTCAAACTAACTACGTGCGTGTGTGTGCTTACTTTAGGATGGAAGGGAGCTCGGAAAAAGCAAAAAATAAAAACTAATCTATGGAGGAACTTAAAGGAGCCAAACTAAGGAAGGAAACACTAATAAAGAAGAAAGGGACCTAGGGCGATTGCATTGCAGCAAGACTTGGGCTATGATAACAGATGAGCTCTATCTAAAGCTCGAGACTTCTATAGCCGTTGTGTTGGTTGGGGGCTCTCTTAACCAATACTACTCGTTTAACCCGTTAGCTGGATTTAAAGCTAAGGGCCAATTCCTCCTAGCCTACGCAATCCATACTTAGAACTTATCCTCTTGGCTGGATTTAAAGCCAAGGACTAGCACCTAAACACTACGTGACATTAAGGCTCGATTAACCAACACTAACGTGAGTGAGGGATACTCTAGTCTAGGTTAACTTATCCGCTTGGTTGGATTTAAAGCCAAGGACTAGCACCTAAACTCAACTGAGCATAGCATGTAACATATTAGCTGGATTTAAACCTAAAGCCTACTCTACTAAGCAAAGCCATGAGATTAAGCAGAATCACATCACCCATATAAGTAGATAAGAACATTTGAAGCACAAATAACACATGCATATTCACTTAGGCAGTTTAACAAACACATAGACATGTTTGATTTCCAATACATAGACATATTGAATCATGCCATAAATTTATGTAAATAAACATGTATTAAGAACCAAAGATCTGCACAAATCCATTATTCAAAGCCCTAATCTAATATACAACAACAATCAACCCTAAATCTAGCCTAATCTAGCAACATATTAATAAGAAATAAAGAAAGAACAAGAAGAACTTCCCTAAATTCTTGCTTCCAAATTCGTACAAATCCTTCAAATCTTTGTTTAATGCGTCAATCCTAGCTTGGTGTGGGGTTTAGATGGTGGTTTAGGTTGTTTTGTGAAGTGGGTAAAGGGTTAGGATTTATTAGGATTTTAGAAATAAAAGTTCCTCCTGGAAATGAGCTGAAACAAGCAATTTATAAACAGCTTCAGCGCACAGCCGGTTGACCTAGCCGGTCAACCGGCTCCTCTTTCTTACTCAACCAGCTTAAATCATGATGCTCTCTGGACTGGCCGTTTGACCTAGCCAGTCGACTGGCTTGTTGAAGAACTCGACAGGCTTAAATTCTTTATTCTCTGGAGTGGCCGGTCGACCTAGACAGTCGACCGACTCTTCTTCAAAGTTGACCGGCTGCATCAGAATAATCTCTTCTTTATTCCTTTTCTTCCGGTCTTTATCTGTTAGCTCATTTCTTCCTCGCATAAGCTTGAACCCTTCCAAAACACTCCTAAAACATGGAATATAACACTTAGTATAGTATTTATGCACCTAAATACATTATGTACAAAAATTAACAAGTATGTATAAACTTTATACTAAGTGCATGCAATTATACTCTAAACACCCTTAAATGTGCATGCAAAAGCTAGATGCAAACACTCACAAATGACACACATCAACACCCCCAAACCTACCCTTTGCTTGTCCTCAAGCAAGCCTAAATGAAATCTATCCTCATACTTTTCAAAGAGTTGCCAATTGCATTGACTTGTTATCTTTTCGCATCCAAGGGGTACAAGGGGTCATTCCTTTCATGTAAGGGCTTCCCTAGTCTTTTTCAAATCCTTCTTTGAATCACACGGGGTCTCACACCTCTTGGGAATGTCACTAAGTAGCTAGAACCCCCACAAACTTAGGATTCCAACTCACGCACTTGGGATGTTGATACTTTGTGCTCTATCAACTAACATAGCCTCCCAATATGCACTTAGCCCTAAAGATACAAGAAAGAGAAGATACATCACAATGGCTCACATTGACGTAAGAGCCTCATTCACAACACATGAAAGAACAAAAGAGATACTTGTGTCAACTTGACATTATGTCACTTGACACTAATTCAACATACTTCACTTTTCAATCTTTTTGTTGCCTTTTTGGCTTTTTCTCTTTTTATTTTTCATTTCATTTTTTTTGGCATTTTTTTCAATACAAAAATAGAACAAAAAGAAAGGAAAAAGAAAAGGCTAAGGCAAACTAAAAGAACTAATCAAGGAATGGGCACTCATATCAACAACCCTTAAAAAACACTTTTTCCAACCAAGTTGTAGGGAAATTACAAGGTGCATTCTTAGAAATACTCACTCCCCACAGTTTTTAAAAGGATTCTCTTTGAAGTCTAGGTCATACCCCACACTCCATTTACTCCCCACAATACACCCTCATCTTCTCTAATCAATTAAGTCAATAACAAAAGCCAACTCTCCAACCAATGTGGAGATAAACCAACTCAAAATATGCAAAAAAAAATTGAAAAATTTGAACACATTTTAAGCAAAAATGGCAAGCAAATCTATCCCATATATGATATAAACAATAAGTGAACAACCACAAACACCCCCAAACCTAAACTTTGCTTGTCCTCAAGCAAAAATCACAAAGCCACTCGACAAGCAATCAACATGAAACACATATGGGGAATGCGGAGAGGGATAGATAAGGACAAGTAAAAGATGGATAGATACAACCTTGTTTCCATGTAGTTCGCAAATGCCAAAGACAATCCAATGATCTACTAGCCTCTATCTTTTGTGGAAAGCACTAATGCTAAAAAAACAAAGAAGAGATTAGAAGATATGCTATGCAAGCTCACATTGACATTTGAAATGATAAACAAGGATGTAAACACGGGGTAAGGGATTGATGCACAAATGAAGGAAAGGAGTAAGAACAAGTAAGGGAGTAAAAATCTAACCTGCTAAGAATGAAAATAAACAAAAGAAAGCCTAAAATATAAAAAGGTAAGATAAACAAAAGCAATCTAATCTATTATGTACAAAGAAAGAATAAGTACAAGAAAACTAATCTACTATATACAAAGGCAAAGGCAAATAAATACAAGAAAAACAAGAAAAGTATGAACAAGCCCAAGGTGCCTTCTAGTAGCGCTGGATTTATCGCCTCTAGCCAGGCGCTAATGTTAGAGTAAAACATGTTTAAACTTGCGTGGCACAAATTGCTGGATAATCATCAAAGCACATAACGTAGAAGGAAAAGGGTCATGCACTAAAGGTTGGGGCAATGAATACAAGGTGCACCCCTTTTCAAGATCCCATCCCGAAATTTCAAATGAAAATATGTGCGCAAGTGTGAAAGGTGTCATGCGTAAACATGGAAGATCATGCCCTTCTTGCTCTTTAAACAACCACCCCATTGCCTTCTTCTCATAATCAAGGGCTAGAAACACACCTTCCCTATGGGTCAAAGATAGGTCTAATGCATGCAACATAGGAAACGTGATTTCTAACCCTAGATGAAAATGTTCTATGCATGAAGGCACGAACGTAAGCTCCAAAGATGGAGCCTCAACGGAATAGGAAAAGAGAGTAGAAACGACACTTAGAGAAGGAGAAGCAAGGGTAAGGGATGATGAAGTACTACACTTTTCCTCTCCACAAGATATAACATGTTCAAGCTTAGGACGTTCTAACTCCTCACTAGGGGTGGATTTGATCTTAATGGGCTTTGTTTTCATCAATGATTCATCAAACATCCAAAAAGACCCATAGATTATTCTTCCAAGCACACCAATTTCTTTTTTATGTGTCTTCTTAGAGTTGTTATTCTCTTCAACATCGTGATTCTTAACTCCAAGAGACTTTTCATCTAAAACCTCTGAAATTGGCATCTTGTTTTCCCAAATGGATGACTTTAAACCTTCACTAGCAAGAATCTCTTTAAATTCAACAATACATTCTTCACTAGTGGGTGTCATCTCACCATCATGCTCTTCACAAGGGGTAGGCACAAATGGAAGGGACAAAGGGGACTCAACGGATTCCTCATCATGTATGCATGAATGCTCAAGGGGAGAATGAGACCTAAGCTCCCTAAATGCCGACTCGGAATGCAATTGAGTACTATCGATATAAGACTCAACCTCTATGTGTATGGGTAACGTAGGAAAAGAGGAAAGGTTAGTTTCACATGACTCATTGGGTGGCGACGAAAGTGCAAGAGGATAGGGTACTATTTCCTCTAAAACATAACCATAAGAGTCATTAAGAACTAAATTACTATCATGCTCACTCTCATTCTCACTGCAAGATGTGATTTCTCCATCTTCCTTTCTTTCTAAATTCCTTTCTGAAACACCATCAATTTCACCCCTATTATTCTCATTTCTAGGTTTCTCTCCTATCTCCTCAACCCGTTCTAAAGGCATCTCAACATTCTCACTCATGAGTTGCACACTCTCAACAACTCTCTAAGCACACACCTAAAGATTTGGTGTCTCGCTTCAAACCCTCTAGTTGTTTTTGGTTAGATTGGATGAGGGATAAGAGATAGTCAAATGTTTCCTCTTGAGACGAAAACCTAAAAGAAGAGGGCTCAACCGAGTGAAAAGGTTAGTCATGTTGAAAATCATTTTGCACATAACCATCAAAAAACTCGGGAGAGGAATGGGTGGTAAAAGAAGGTGTTGGAGGTGGACAATCGAAACTAGAAGGTGAATGGAATAAAGAGTCATCTTGACCCCATTGTGAAAGTGAATGATGTTGCTCCCTAGAATCATGATAGCTAGATGTAGATGCATACGTGGGCGTATGATTGGTAGGGGCATAGGGCATTGCATGCAATCGGGAATAAGGGTGGAAGGTGGGACAAGTACAAGGAAAATGAGCACGGCTTCCACAATGATTGCAATAACAAGAATATGCATCCCTATAGTCATGATTAGTAAATGAAGATGCACGAGATGTTGCATGATTATAGGGGTCATTAGTAGCACTAGCCCTAGGTGGGGAATTCTCGTGGGGATAGAAAACGGTAGGATGCATGAAACTTCCACACAAGCGACATGCATAAGGGACACGTTCGGGTGGTGGGCAAGAGGATACAAGTGACCACCAAGAAGCATTAGGATCGGTCATATTCAATGAATCATGAGTAAAACCTCTTCATAATCAAATTTTTTTAATTTTTTTTCAATTTTTTTTTTAATTTTCAAAAAATGGGAATCAAGTAAAGATAGTGCACACACAAGCAACCAATCGCAAACACAAAAGCACATAAAGAACCAATACCTTGCCTCCCCGGCAACGGTGCCAAAAACTTGATACGCTATTTGAGCACAAGCATAAATAGCCCGCAAGTGCACGGGACGTGTGTAGTACAACTTGTGCAAATGCGGGGTCGAATCCACAGGGAGGCTACCTTAGCTAGGTCTCTATGTGCTCGAGTGCCTCAAACTAGCTACGTGCGTGTGTGTGCTTACTTTAGAATGGAAGGGAGCTCGGAAAAAGAAAAAAATAAAAACTAATCTATGGAGGAACTTAAAGGAGCCAAACTAATGAAGGAAACACTAATAAAGAAGAAGGGGACCTAGGGCAATTGCATTGTAGCAAGACTTCGGCTATGATAACAAATGAGGTCCATCTAAGGCTCGGGACTTCTATTGCCGTTGTGTTGGTTGGGGGCTCTCTTAACCAATACTAGTGGTTTAACGCATTAGCTGGATTTAAAGCTAAGGGCCAATTCCTCCTAGCCTACGCAATCCGTGCTTAGAACTTATCCTCTTGGCTGGATTTAAAGCCAAGGACTAGCACCTAAACACTACGTGACATTAAGGCTCGATAAACCAATACTAACGTGAGTAAGGGATACTCTAGTCTAAGTTAACTTATCCGCTTGGCTGGATTTAAAGCCAAGGACTAGCACCTAAACTCGACTAAGCATAGCATGTACCCTATTAGCTGGATTTAAAGCTAAAGCCTTCTCTACCAAGCAAAGCCATGAGATTAAGCACAATCACATCACCCATATAAGTAGATAAGAGCATTTGAAGCACAAATAACACATGAATATTCACTTAGGCAGTTTAACAAACACATAGACATGTTTGATTTCCAATACATAGACATATTGAATCATGCCATAAATTTATGTAAATAAACATGTATTAAGAACCAAAGATCTGCACAAATCCATTATTCAAAGCCCTAATCTAATATACAACAACAATCAACCCTAAATCTAGCCTAATCTAGCAGCATATTAACAAGAAATAGAGAAAGAACAAGAAGAACTTCCCTAAATTCTTGCTTCCAAATCCATACAAATCCTTCAAATCTTTGTTTAATGCTTCAATCTTAGCTTGGTGTGGGGTTTAGATAGTGGTTTAGTGTGTTTTGTGAAGTGGGTAAAGGGTTAGGGTTTATTAGGATTTTAGAAATAAAAGTTCCTCCTGGAAATGAGCTAAAATAAGCAATTTATAAACAGCTTCAACGCACAGCCGGTCGACCTGCCTTTTTCTTACTCGACTGGCTTAAATCATGATGCTCTCTGGAATGGCCGGTCGACCAAGCCGGTCGACCGGCTCCTTGAGGAACTCAACTGGCTTAAATTCTTTATTCTCTGGAGTGGCCGGTCGACCTAGACGGTCGACCGGCTCTTCTTCTAAGTTGACCGGCTGCATCAGAATAATCTCTTCTTTATTCCTTTTCTTCCGGTCTTCATCCGTTAGCTCATTTCTTCCTCGCATAAGCTTGAACCCTTCCAAAACACTCCTCAAACATGGAATATAACACTTAGTATAGTATTTATGCACCTAAATACAGTATGTACAAATATTAACAAATGTACATAAACTTTATACTGAGTGCATTCAATTATACTCTAAACGCCCTTAAATGTGCATGCAAAAACTAGATGCAAACACGCACAAATGACACAGGTCAAACCTTTTTCTTTTGGTCCCAACATTGTCCAGGTTCTATTCTTTTATTTTTTCCTTTTGTCTTATTGTCCTAGCTTTTCCTTGCTACTATGCCAAACACAAAAGCAATAGAATGTAAAAGTAACCATGTCAATGATAACCTCTCTTTACAAATTAGTTCCATGAAACTTGATGATAGTTCTAATTACCTAGCTTGGTCTAGATCACACTTGTTATTTATCAAAGCAAGAGAACTATTGGGTTATATTAATGTTGAGAAGAAGATACTAGACCCTTCTATCCCATTTACAATCAGTGGCACTTAGAAAATTCACTTGTTATGGCATGGCTTATCAACTTTATATAATGCCAAATTTCCAATACAAATTTATTACTCAACACTATAGTAAAAATATGCAACACAGCTTCCCTTACATACTCAAGAATGGGAAATGATGCTCAAATCTTTGAAATTCAAAATAAAGTCCATGACACAAAAGCAAGGTGAGATAACAATTTCTCAGCATTTTTCTGAATTGTGAAGCTTATGCAGGAACTTGATTATTAACAAGACTTGGATAAGATCAGATAAGGGCTTAGGTTCCCAGTAAAACCTTGTTGTCCTTTACTTGAGCAAGCTTATTCCTATGTCCAACAAGAAGAAAATTGGAGAAGTGTCATGCTTCATATAGCACCGATTGAAAAGACTAAGCTAGTTGCTAGTGGCTCTCATGAGCAACAGAAAACAAATAATTTTGATAAATATCATCTACAACTACAGCATACATAAGAGACCTACTGAAAGTTACATAGTTGACCCATTAGAGGTCGTGGAGAAAAACTAGTCAACTCGACAAGGGTTTCAGCAAATTTGTCAGAGACTGTAGAGTCTTCCAAGGAGACAAGCTCTACTAATTCTTTACACTAATGAAATCCAGTATCACCAACGTCTTTTGTCATAATGTGACTCTTCCTGTAGTGCAACATCCAACTTTGTAAAGTCAGGTCACACTTTGACTGTCTATCTTGATACTAATTCATGGATTATTGAGTCTGGTGCAAATAGACACATGACAAGCTCCTTTAAATGCTTCCTTAACTACTCTCTATGTGAAGAAAAAGATAGTGTTAAAATAGTCAATGGTTCTCTTACCCTTGTATCTGAAATAGGTTCTATTATTTGTGATTCCAATATTAAGCTATCATCTATATTTCATGTTCCTCAGGTCCTTTTTAATCTCTTATCAGTTAGTGCCATCACCAAAGCTGTAAACTGTAAAATTGAGTTTTTTTTTTTTGTAATCATTATGTTTTTCAGGATCTTCAAACAGGGAAGAGGATTGCCAGTGATAGATTGCACGATGGCGTATATATGTTGAAAGAGAGTCATAGTTCTGTTTAGTTTTATTCTATATCAAGTTTTTCTTGGATGAAAGAAGAATGTAAACTAGGAAATAATACAGTGACATAGCTGATTAGGGCATCCATCTTTTTTTGTCTTATTATATCCTAGAGAGTATGCCAAGCATACTAGAAACTATTATCCTTTGAGCAATAATAAAAGCATAATTTCATTTTTTACTGTCTATTCTGATGTTTGGGGTCCTAATTAGAGTGCATCATTTTTAGGTAATCGATGATTTGTCACATTTACTGACTATTGCACTAGAATGACTTGGGTGTATTTGATAAAAGCAAAAAGTGATGTATTTTTCTGCTTCCAATTTTTTCATAAAATAGTTTGTACTCAATTTGATGCTAAAATGAAAACTCTGAGAATAGATAACGGCATAAAATGCATAGATAGTAGGTTTGATACATATTTGGAGTCCAATGGAATAGTATATCAAATTAGTTATCCTTACACTGATGCATTAAATAAAGTGGCTAAAAGAAATAATAGACATCTATTGGAAATTGCTAGATCTCTTATATTCACCATGAATATCCCAAAACCTTACTAGGGAATTGTAGTCCTAGCAACTGCATATCTTATCAATAGAATGCCTCTCAAAATTCTCAACATTAAGAGCGTTTTGGAGATCTTACAAGGAAAAAATGATTGTATTGTTCCTTCAAAGGTGTTTGGGTATGTTTGCTCAGTTCATACTAGAATAGCAAGGAAGCTAAATCCCCTCATATGTGTGTTTATTGGGTATTCTCCAATGCAGAAGGGTTACAAATGTTATCATCCTCTATCAAGGAAGTATTTTGTCAGTATGGATGTTACTTTTCGAGAAAATTAGCGTTACTTTAGTAGAACACAATCCCATCTTCAGGGGAAAAGTAATGAAAGGGAAAAGGTGATACCTTGTTTTGTATCCCATGATGATTTTACCCCAGGAAAGAGTTTTAGTGATTAGGGAAGTTTGGGAAAGATTACTGTTTAGGGGGAGATTATTGGCCAATTGGATAGACTTGATTTAAAGTGATACTCAAGGAGAAATAGGATAGAAAAAGAAGCCATCATGCACCTTACCTTGTCTTTCTCTCCCAGTGAGTTGTCTTTAATTTCTAATTCCATTAATGATTTAGATAAACTTATTGCTCAAAGGAAAGATGTCAAACCTTGTACCAAACAGTCGATTTCTAACTTTGTCTCCTATGATTCCTTATCACCTTCCTATAGAGCCTTTGCCTTGTCCATTTTCTTTGTGCCTATTCTCCAAAATTGAAAGGCAGATTTCAAAGATCCCAAGTAGAGAGAAGCCGTGGTTGAAGAAATGAAGGCTCTGGCTAAAAATAAGACATAAGAACTTGTTAGTCCTCTATCAAACAAGAAACTAGTTGGCTACAAATAGGTGTTTAATATGAGACACAAAGCTGAAGGTTTAATTGAAAGGCTCAAAGCTAGATTGATAGCTAATGGATTCACTCAAACTTATGGAGTAGACTACTAGGAGATATTTGCCCTAGTTGCCAAGATAAACATGACTAAAATCGTTTTATCCTATATAGCCAACCTTGATTGGGACTTACAGAAGTTTGAGGTGAAAAATACATTCTTACAAGGAGATCTAGAAGAGGAGGTGTACATGGAGATTTCTCCTAGATTTGATAATGAGATAATACAAAGAAAAGTGTATAGATTAAAAAAGGCTCTCCTAAAGCATAGTTTGACAAATTCAGTAAAGCCATGATCTCTTTCGGCTATCAACAAAGCAATGTTGATCATACACTTTTCATAAGACACCACAAGAGTAAGATCACTTTTTTTATAGTTTATGTTGATGACAAAATGATGATAGGAGATGATAAAGAAGAAATGGCTCAACTGAAGAAGCTCTTAGCTAAGGAATTTGAGATCAAGGATCCGGGAAAATTGCAATATTTCCTTGAAATTGAAGTTGCCAGATCAGGGAAGGGAATCTTCATTTCTCAAAAGAAATATATGCTACATCTCTTAGAAAAAACTAGTATATTAGGTTGCAAACAGGCAGAATCACCTATTGAGAGTAATCATAAGCTACAGGCAAGGATTAGAGAATCAGTTGACAAGGAGAGATTTTAAAGATTAGTTGGAACACTGATTCATCTCTCACACACTAGACCAGACATCACATATGCTATCAACTTAGTAAGCTAGTTCACGCATGATCCTCATAAGTTCATTGAATAAAGTGTTAAGTGACACAATATCAACTTAGCACAAGTTTTTCTTTTTGTTCTTGCATTGTATTGTGAATAAGGCTCTTACATCATTTTATGAGCCATCATGATTGTATCATCTTTGTCCGTGTATCTTTGAGGCTATACGCATATTAAGAGGCCATGTTAGTTGAGAGGGGACAAAGTATCAATGCCTAGGTATGTGCGTTAGAATCCTAGGTTTATGGTGCTTATAGCTACTTAGGAACTTCCCAGGAGGTATGAGAACCCTTGTGAGTAAAGGAAAAATCTGAAAAGGTTTGGAGACTCTTTTAACAAAAGAAATGACCCCTTCATACTCCTTAGATTCACTACGATAGCAAGTCAATGCCTTAGGCTGCCCTTTTTAGCTTATTAAAGATAAATTTAGGTTTGGTCTAGCTTGGAGACAAGTAAGGAGAAGGTTGGGGGTGTTGTTGTGTCTTGGTTTGTGTGTGGTTATTGATGCATTTTTGTATGATGTTTGAGGTGTTTTGTGTTTATTAGATATCTTTAGTGTGGTATATATATCATACGCATACTAGGCTTTAAATGTTCATAATTGAGTTTATAGAGAAAGTACTACACAAAGTGCTTAGTTCTTATGCTTTTAGGTGAGATTTGGAGCAATATTTAGAGCTCAACTTGATGAAAATCTGATGATGGAGTAGAGCCTAAGGTGTTTTGGATGATAAGAAAACAAAAAAGGAGCATTTTGAGGTAATCAGGCAAAGAAAAAAGCAACTGAGCACGCGACAAACAAGATGGGGACTTCACTTACGAAGGCTAGTCGCCCTTCAACGCAGGGCCAGTCGACTGGCCCATGCTTCTGACCTAGTCCAGTGAGCTCCAAAATTCTAGTCGGGCTCACTTGCTTTAAGGACCGGGAGACTGACCAGGCAACCTACTTTTGCAACAAAAGAAGGCTATTTAAGGCCATTTTGAGCATATTTTTCATGTCTTTCACCCAATCTTCACACTCTCTCTCACACCTATAAAACTCAAACCCTCTATCACTTTCACCCACTTCATATACAGTTACTCACACACATTAACACTTGGAATCAAACAATTGGGTGGATAAAAGCACTTGGATTGGAGATTTACTCAAAGCTTAGTATAAAGATTACAAGGATGAGAGAAGAGTTCTCTTATTTCCCTTTTATCCTATTTTATTCCAAGTTTCAGTAGGTCTCTTTAAGGTGATTTAAGCTTGTATTATGGGTTGATTAAATACACTATTGTTATGGGATTATTACTGGTTAATATAAATGATTTGATTTTATGGTTTTAATGGCTATTTTCTTACATGTCTATGGGTTTGATTATATGCCTAAGTGAAGTAGCATATATTTCGTGAAGCCTATTTGCTATTAATCACTTCTAAATCATTATGTGTGCATGTCTATTTATTCATATGATGGCTACATAAAGTGGGTAATGCATTTATACATGTCTATATGTGTGTCTACATGCCTTAATAGCAAATATAGCTTCAATAACATACATGTTGGTTTCCAATGCTTAATATGGTGTAATCCAAGTATGTTTATGTATTTGGTAGTTGAATATATTGATGTATTAATGAATACCATACTTAGGACATGCATGAATATGTGCTTAATTGCTAAATTCCGCTATTCTAATGATCAATTGATGATGCTTAATTGAAGACTAGCCCTAGATTAAGCCTTCTTTGGCCTTAAACCTAGCCAATAGGTTTCCAATTAGGATTCATTGATCTTAGATGGACTAGGTCTTGGCTTTAAACTTAGCCAATGATTTAGGCACTAAGGTAGGGTCAATCTAAGTCAGCTAGGAGATTAGTTAGTTAGTCCTAAAATCCTAGGTCATAAAGATCATGCTATGCTCTAGGTAAACGTTGCCTAGAGATGGATCTGCACTGAGGCCTAATGGATAATAAGGTAATTAATTAGGATCCTAGTTAAAAGCAATCCCTTAATCACAAACCATCACTTAATCCCATGGTAAAAATGTATTAGATCACCCATAATCAAGCAGAAGTCTCCCTAATTCTCTTTCCATCTGCTAGTACTAGGTTAGCTTGCATTCCCCATTCTATTCCCTTTTCCCTTATTTTAGTCTAGTTTAGATTTCATTTCCCATAAAGCTCCATTCTATCCAAAAATCTCCAGAAAGATTGCTAGTTTAGGACCTTCTTTAGGTAACTCTTTAGAGCACACTTCTTAAGAGTCTTTCCCCATAGTAGCCTCCTCGTGGACATGACCCCGATGAACACACACTACATTGCACACAACCCATGTGCTTGCAGGCTATTTTAGGCTTGTGCTAAAAAATTGCTTTAAGTTTTTGGTGTCGTTGCCAGGAAGGCACAGTTAGTTTGATTTCTTTGCTTGTGTGCTTTAGTTGTTTGTTTTTACTTGTTTTTCTTGTTTTGTTTGGTATTTTGTTTTCATAGCTTATTATCTTATTTTCATTTAGGTGTTTTGCTATGTGTTTGCTTTTGTTTAGCTTACATGTTAGTTTCTTTGTTTTGAGTTGTTTTACTTTTTGTTTTTAATAGACTTTTAGGTTTGAGACTTGTTGTTGTGGTCTAGGATATGTCGTGAAGTTTTGGGGGTTTAAAGTGGAAGGAGCTTCTTTTTCTAGCTTTGCATGCATGGTAGAAGATGCTTGAGATTGCCCTTAGTACCGATTAACCCAAAACCTTAAAGAATTGTACATCACTTTAGGAATTTAGAGAATCTTTTAGAAGAGATGGAAAACAATAAGCAAAAACAAGGTGATCAACCTCATCCTCCTATTTACCCTATGAATCTCGTTCCTCCAGATGAGCACCATGGGCCCCCACATGCCTAGAGCCCTTTAGGTAAGAGACCTTTAGGCCTAATCCCCCTAATGAAGACGAGCCCACCCTTAGGCAATACTTTCTTCCCAATTCATTTAAGCCTAACTTGGCTATTCATATTCCAGAGTTGGGAGGAGGGAACTTTTCAATCAAGCCTAGCATGTTGGCAATGCTCCATTCCTTCTATAGGAGGAGTAACGAGAGTCCTTTAACATGCGTAACAAATTTCGTAGAGATTTGTTTCACTCTCCATTTCCTCAATGTTTCTCAAGAATTTGTCCACCTTAAGTTATTCCCATTTGCATTGAAGGATAAAGCCAAAGCATGGTTTCATTCCTTACCAAGCGGTTCCATTATGTCATAAGATAAGCTCTAATCACTTTTCTATCAAAAGTTCTTCCCCATGGCTAAGACCGTCAATCTTAGGGCATCAATGATGACCTTTTCTAAACATGACTTTGAGACTTTTTGTGAGGCTTGGGAAGGGTTTAATGATCTTCTTAGGCAATATCCACACCATGGGTATGGCATACATGACCTTCTTCAATACTTCTTTAAAGGTTTGACCAAGCAACAAAGGATGATGGTGAATGGTGCGTCCAGTAGTAGGTTTTATAACTTGAGACCTAATGAAGCATAGGAAAAGATGGAGTTGTTAGATGAGGATTATTTCCAAAACACCACCATGGATAGGTCTTGTAAGGGAGCTGATAGGAGAGGTGTTCATGAGATTTTTCCACCGAGGTTAGAGCTTTCACGCATAAGCTAGACTAATTCATTTCTTTGAGTCTTTCTTCACAAGGCTGTAGAGCCAATCCCATAGGTTTCTCTTCCATACCATCGGTCGTAAAGACTTGTGTATTATGTTTTAAGTCCATACATGAGACCGTTGCTTGCCCCTCAACTCCATAATTTCCTGAATTCATTCAAGAGCAAGTTTGCACTACACAAGGGTACTCATGTGAGTACAATACTTACTCAAACACATATAATCCAGGTTGGAGAGACAACCTTAATTCTCATAGTGACAGGGCCAATTTGAGTTTTCCCATTCCCAGCCCCAAGCCTCATTCTAGTAGAGACCTTATCTTGCTAATTCTCTAGGGTTTTATAAAGTCAATCAAGCTAGACTCCCTAGTGCATCTTAGCGTCAGGCACTTCTTGCACCACCTGCATCAGCCGCCCTAGCATTTCCTATGCTGTCTACACTTATCTCTCAGTCTCATAGTGATGAGAAGCTAGATCTTTTGATGCAAATGTTCCAGAGACAACAGCAGCAGATAAAGAATTATCAGGCTAGAGTAGATGCCCAGTTAGGATAGTTTGCCACTCAGCTAAGCATTAAAGACCCAGGCAAATTGCTTGCATGGATAGAGATGAATCCTAAAGTCTAGTCCTGTTCCTCTCCTGATCCCACTTATCTTTCTCAAGCTTAGGCTAAGATGATCACCACTCTTAGAAGCAATAGGATAGTGGACAGCTGGGTAAGAGTTGAGTGCTATACAGAGCCTACATCTTTAGGCCTCTCTAAGCCTAATCACCACCTTGTCGAGAAAGAGTTTAAAGAGAGTCCTATTGTGAGTGAAGAGCTTAGTAGAGACCATGGTGAGAGTAGCTCCCAACCATGTAGGGAAAGGAAAGCCCCAGTTGTTGAGTCCCATAAGTCTAGAGATGATGCTCCTGGAGTTCCATTCCCATTCGCTTTAGAGAAGCCATCACCTAGTAAGGATACTAGGTTTTTCAAGGTCTTAGAGCATCTTAAGGATCTTAAGGTTAATCTTTCTTCAATTAATACAGTCCTTTCCTAATAGGAATTGGGTTACGCCATTCCCCAACCTGAACCGATCGTACTGGATTTCCCAAAATATGACCGCCTATGACGTTCTCCTGATTCCTAGGAGCATCACATCATGATCGACCAGGAACATCACATGCTGACAAAGGGATTTACATCCTAATAATTATCAGGCTATCTCAAATATAAATGTATGATAATAACTTTAAGAATGCCACAGGTCTAAGGGGATACCCTATAGATAGTCCTAAGCACACAAACAAAAAGGTAAGCCATTCTATCTTAAAAGGAGGCTAGAATATAGAAGCTCTCTTTTTTCCTCTGTCTCTTTTCTTATTTAATACACACCATCAAGTGGATACATACTAACTTAATCATTGGAGGGACTAACGCTAGATCTAAACTAGCATGAAGCCTTGCCTTGTAGGTCTTACGTCACCAGAGAAGAAGACCGTCATCACTTTATCTTATTCCATGTCAGATTAAATTAGGACCCCCATTTGCATGAATCCTTGCCTTGCAAGTCTCACGTCATTGGAGAAGAAGACCGTCATCCCTTTATTTGATTCCATGTTGGATTAGATTAGCATCATTTATGGGAACTAATAATCATTCCCATTGAGAAACCACACCGAAATTGAACAAGTACTATGGATCATAAAGCTGGTGTATCAATTAGCAGTAACCCTTCGATGTTCATGAATGATTACATGGGATAAGATGCAAAAACCACTCCCTATACTTTTATACATCATAATTTACTAAGTAAATTAGTTATACTCTTTTATATGACACTTGAAGTGTTCTAGCATCTTTCTGATGCGCTCGTGTATTAATGGTATCAACCTGTGTACACCTATAATCCAGAATCAATTTGTGCATCGTTGTTTTCATTTATGAGCTATTGTGTGGATTAGTCTTAGTTACCGGGCAAGGTCTTTTGAACATTTGGTGAAATTTCTCCAAGACTTTCTTTGGCTTATGGTTTGAGAAGCAAGGTGCTTAGTTCAATTATCATGAAGGTTGAGTATGGCACGGGACTCAAAGATGGTCATCAACATCATTTGGTTAACATGTACACACATGTGGCACCTCATTGATGAGAAGAGAATGCAAAAGTGGCAAAGGGATTAGGAACACCCGGATAAGAAATAAGATACCATTCATTCAAGCAATTAAAACAAAGCTCAATAAAACAATGAAAATTGACACGTTCCCATAAACGTCCTGGTGGGATAAGTATGCCATTGACCATAAGGAGTATCCCAACATTCTAGCTATATATATATGTGTATGTGTGTGTGTGTTTTTTTTTGTATATATATGTGTATATATGTATATATGTATATATGGTGTACATCTTTGAGTGTAAGCTCTAAAGACCCACAAGTGCATGGATCGATGCAGTGTAGTGTATGCGAGAACGGGTGTCGAACCACAGAGAGGCTATGTTGTGAGATGGATTCTACGTGTGTTCTAGAACGTGCCTAAAAATAAGAAATCTAAACTATCTATTTTTGGGATTTTGGATTTTTGAATGGTCGAGAGCTCTAACTAAGACGAATTAAATTAAACTATGGAATTAGGAAAAGTGGGGGACAAGCTAATCTAGAGGAACTAACAAATGGAAAGGGGTTATGGTGACTTCAACTTATGAATGGGTGATTATATACTTAATTGCTACGAGATTAAAGAATGATGGATTACTTTAGTGATTGCTCTTAACTAGGTTGCTAAATTAGTGTCTTAATTTTCCCCTAGGACACGGTGCGGGTTCGCCTCTAGGCGGCAACTTCTAGAGCTGCGGTGCGGTCCTTATGACCTAGGGCCTTAAGAGTGACTAACTAGGTTCCTAGGTGACTTAGAATGAACCTACCCTAGTACCTAAATCATTGGATGGATTTAAAGCCAAGACCTAGTGTCGCTAAGGTTGACTGATCCTATCCCGAAACCTATTGGCTAGATTTAAAGCCAAAGGAGACTCGGCCTAGGCTAGCCTTAAATTATGCTTAGCAGGATTTAACCTATTATCGCATTCATACATGTTCTAAGCCAAGGTGTTCGCGAATAAAGGGACCTATTCGACTACCAAGCATTGTCATACTTGGATTACACCATTAGAAGCACTTAACAACCAACATGTATGTGTTATTAAAGTCATATTCACTACTAGGCATGCAAATATACACATAGACATGAATATAAGCATTACCCACTTCATAGCATCCACATATAAACACATAGACATGATTATAGCATGGATTAGATGTGTTTAGTAATAAATAGACTTCAATTTATACACATGTTACTCATTTAGGCATTTAATCAATCACTTAGACATGAATGAGAAAACAACCTTAAACAAAAAAATCAAACATGTATATATAATCAACCATTTAATCCCATATCATAAGAGTATATAGCTAACCCATTACACAAGTAAAATCACCCTATACAAGTCTACTCAATCATAATAAAAGATAGAACGAAAGAGAGCTTGTGAAGCTTCCCTTTCATCCTTGCTAATCTTGTACAAAGCTCTTGAGCAACTTGAATCCAAATGTTGAAACCCTCTAAATTCTCTTGCTCCAAAATGATGAAATGTGTGAAAGAGTGTGTGTGTTGTGGGTGAAGACTAGGGTTAAGTGTGTGTGTGTGTGTGATGGGTGTAAAGATCCTCTCCAGAATTATCAAAAAGCTCTCCAAAAGACCCCCTTTTTTAGTTTGAAAATCAGGCTTTTATATCGAGACGAACTTCCGATCGACCGGCTTCTTCTCTTAGCTCGACCGGCTTTTTGGTGATGCTCTCTGGATTGGCCGGTCGACCTAGTCAGTTGACCAGCTTTGGAGGGGTGGTCGTCCGGCTATTTTTGGCACTTCTTTGGAGTGGCCGGTCGATCGGCTCCTTTTTCTTGGTCGTCCAGCTGACTTTTTTCCTCCATTCTTTGTCTTTCCGGCCTCCAATCTTCTCCTTTTGACTCGTACATCTCCCATCTTTATCGCCTATCATCGCCCAATCTCAATCTTAATCTCAAAGTTCACCTAAATCATTGAAAACAAGCAATTAGTGTAGCAATTTGTCACTTAAACTTAATATGTACATTTGTTTACGCTTAAGCCTATTCTTATCAAAAGTACTACACCAATGCATCTTTTTGAGCACTTAATACTTCTTAAACATAGGTAAATTGCAATGCAAACACACACAAAAACACAACACTTCAACACTCCCAAACCTTCTCATTGCTTGTCCTCAAGCAAGTCTAATCTTAAATTTATTTCTATAGCTGATACAATGGATTGCCTAAACGATTGATTCACTATCAAGGTTGGTCTAAAAAGCATGAAGGGGACATTCCTATTGTGGAGAGATCTCCAAATCTTTTTGGATCCTCCCTCTACTCATAAGGGGTCTCGTTTCTCATGGGAATTTCCCAAGTAGCCAATCCACCAAAAGCCTAGGATTTTAACTCACGCACTCGGGATATTGATATTTCGTGCTCCCTCAACTAACATGGCCTCCCTAACATGCACCAAGCCTCAAAGACAAGAAGAGAGAATATACAAACAAAATGGCTTATAAAAAGCCTTATTTACGTATCTACAAAGATGATAACTTGTGCTAAGTTGACATTGTGTCACTTATGCACTTATTCACTAACTTTTTTGATGCCTTTGGCTTTTCCTCGTTTTCATTTCATTATATATATATATATATATATATATATATATATTTTTTTTTTGCACCTTTTTTTTTTTGCCTTTTTCAAATTTTTTTTTTGGATTTTTCATGCTTTGTATTCTATTCACAAAAAGAAAGAAAAAGAAAGGCTTAGGTGTATCAAAAAGAACCAATCAAGGAAGGGGCACTCACATCAACAATCCTTTTCCAACACTCTTTCCTACCAAGCTATGGGATGGCTACAAGGGTTATTCTTTCAAGGTTCTCATTCCTCACAACTTTGAAGGGCATCCCCTTCAAGACTTAGTTTTCAAACCACTCTATTCATTTCCCCACAATACAACTCATATTCACCAATCAATTGAGTCAATCACAAAAGCCAACGCAATGATCAACCAAGAAATAAACAACTCTACATACGTCAAAATTGAAAAATTTTCACCATTTTTAAGCACATAATGCAATCTACCCTAAGCAAGATATATAACAAGAAAACCTACCCTAAGCAAGATATATAACAAGAAAACCAAACTCCCATACCCCCAAACCTAATTTTTCTTGTCCTTAAGCAAATAATAAAATTGTCGTTACAAAACAAGTAAGGGTAATGGGGATAAGGTATAAACATGGGGAATAAGTGGAGAAAGGATAGATACAACCTTGCATTTTCTTCAAAGCTTTCCATGCCAATGATAAATCACCATACTACTAATCCTGTGACTCACAATTCACAGGCACTCACAAAGAAAATAGGATTAGTAGCATTGCCCATGCATGCTTACATTGGCATATGCAATTATATGCAATGGTGTATCTTGTGGGATAAAGGATTAGGATTCAACACTTTGATTTCGGTGTAGGAAAGATAAAAGAAAGAAAATAAAAGGAAACGAAAGTGAAACAAATGCAAAACTACAAAATTGAACCTAGGTTGCCTCCTAGTAGCGCTAACCATCGTGCCGTCAGTCGGGCAAATACAAACTCATCTTCAACTTCCATAGATGGGGTCCTGAAGCATTAAAACCTCCATATGAGCCATGCCCGGATCATATGCGTGCTTCAGGTGTTGCCCATTCACCGTTAACTCTCGGCCATCCTTCAACTCTTTAATCTTAACTGCCCCGGAAGGATAGGCATCTATCACCTCATATGGACCATCCCATCTTGTCTTGAGCTTTCCTGGAAAGAGTTTTAATCGTGAGTTAAACAATCAAACTTTATCAGAGAGAGAGAATGATTTCTTAATAATGTGTTTATCACGAATTCTCTTCATCCTATCCTTATAGAGTTTAGCGTTCTTATACGCCTCGAATCTAAGCTCTTCCAATTCCGCTAGGTCTAGCTTCCTTTTCTCACCCGCTCTTGCCAAGTCAAAATTTAAGGCCTTGAAGGCCCAATAAACTCTATGCTCTAGTTCTACCGGCAAGTGACAAACTTTACCATAAACTAATCTATACGGAGACATACCAATAGGAGTCTTCAAGGTGGTACGGTAGGCCCACAAAGCATCATTTAGCCTAATAGACCAATCTCTCCTATCGAGCCTAACCATTTTCTCTAAAATATGCTTGATCTCCCCATTGGACACCTCTACTTGTGCGCTAGTCTGCGGGTGATAAGGAGTGGCTACCTTATGGGTGACCGAATATCTCTTCAACAAGGCCTTTAAAGTCCTATGACAAAAATGCAAACCCTCATCACTAATTAAGACCCTAGGGACTCCAAATCTAGCGAAAATGTTCTCCGTAATGAACTTAACCACTACCCTATGGTCATTAGTGCGTGTGGGAATTGCTTCAACCCATTTGGATACATAATCAACGGCCACTAAAATGTATTGGTACCCAAAGGAAGGTGGAAACAGACCCATGAAATTTATACCCCAAACATCAAACAACTCACAAGAAAGAGTAGGGGATAAAGACATCATGTTTCTCCTAGAGATGGACCCAGATTGTTGACATCTAAAACACTTCTTACAATATTCCTGGGCATCCCTAAAGAGAGTGGGCCAAAATAATCCACATTGCAAGAGCTTCGCGGCAGTCTTCTTCCCACTAAAATGACCCCTACACCCCTCATCATGACACATGCTCAAAACATTCTCAAACTCGTCCTTTGGCATACACCGGCGAATCATTTGATCTGCACAAACTTTAAAATGATAGGAATCCTCCCAAAAGAAATGCCTAACTTGCACTAGGAACCTATCTTTTTCTCTCTTCTTCCAATGGGAGGGAAATCACCCTGTGGCAAGATAGTAAACAATGTGAGCAAACCAAGGTGTGTGGTGAGAGACGGCAAACAACTGCTCATCGGGAAATGAATCACGAAAAGGGGAGGGATCACTAGAAGACTCACTAACAAGATGGAAAAGATGATCCACAACTAAATTTTCTCTACCCTTCTTGTCCTGGATTTCTATGTCAAACTCTTGAAGGAGAAGCAACCATCTAATCAAGCAGGGCTTGGATTCTTTCTTAAACAACAAATATTTCAATGCCGCATGATCGGTGTAGACAATCACCTTGGATCCTAAGATGTATAACCGAAACTTGTCAAGGGAGAAGACTATTGCTAGAAGCTCTTTTTTCGTGGTGGTATAGTTCTTTTGTGCTTCATCAAGAGTCTTGCTAGCATAGTACACAACGTGGGGCAACTTATCCTTCCTTTGACCTAAAACAACTCCTATCGCATAATCGAATACATCACACATAACCTCAAATGGGAGACTGTAATTAGGTGGCTGGATAATTGAGGATGTAGACAATAAGGATTTAAGCCTATTGAAAGCTCTAACACCCTCATCATCAAAGTCAAAAGGGACATCTCGTGCTAGGAGCCTAGATAAGGGACGTGCAATGTGACTAAAATCCTTAATGAATCTGCGGTAGAATCTTGCATGCCCTAGAAAAGATCTAACATCCTTGACACCCTTAGGAACAGGTAATTTCTCAATCAATTCTACCTTAGCTGGGTCAACTTGAATACCACTAGATGATACAACATAGCCCAACACTATCCCTCGTTGCACCATGAAGTGGGATTTCTCCCAACTTAACACTAGATTCTTCTTCACACATCGGTCTAAGACTAAAGAGAGATGACTCAAGCACTCATCAAAGCTATCTCCAAAGACTGAAAAATCATCCAGGAAAATCTCTAAATGCCTCTCAATCATGTCACTAAAAATGGCCATCATACATCTCTGAAAAGTTGCTGGAGCATTACAAAGACCAAAGGGCATTCTCCTATAGGCAAAAGTGCCATAGGGACAAGTAAATGTGGTCTTCTCCTGGTTCTCCGAAAACACGGGGATCTGATTATAACTCGAATAGCCATCTAGAAAACAATAGTAGCTATGCCCAGCCGCTCTATCTAAGATCTAGTCTAGAAAAGGCAATGGGAAATGATCCTTCCTAGTTTGGAGTTGAGCTTCCTATAATCAATACAAACTCTCTACCCCGTGGGAGTACGTGTAAGGATAAGCTCTCCTCTCTCATTCTCAACAACCATGATCCTGGACTTCTTAAGGACAACTTGGACTGGGCTAACCCACTCACTGTTAGAGATCGGATAAATAATGCCTGCATCTAAAAGCTTAATGATCTCTTTCTTAACTACTTCGCTCATGTGTGGATTTAGCCTCCTTTACATCTCCCTAGAAGGAATGGCTCCATCCTCAAGGTGAATACAATGCATGCAAACCGAAGGGTCTATACCTCTCAAATCATCAATTTTCCACCCTATAGCCTTCCTATGCTTCCTAAGAACCTCTAAGAGACGCTCCTCATGCTCACTAGAAAGATCGAAAGCTATGATTACCGGAAGGGTCTCACTAGGGCCTAGGAATGCATATTTCAAATGATCGGGAAGGAGTTTGAGCTCTAAAGAAGGGCTAGGCTCAACCAAGGGAGACTTAACCTCAACATCATTGATGGGGACATCACTAGAAATAAGACTAGAAGAATTAACCTCAAGTGACTTATTAGTCAAATGGCTCTCAATCAAGGAAGTGGAAGCTACACATTTTCGCTCTAAGGTCTCTACATCAAAACTAGACATCAATTCCTTAAATTTCCTCAATTCTTCTCCATCGGTCATAGTCTTGTCTATAAGATCCTCAACACAAGAATCAATCACATCCACCCTAAAGCACTCTTCTCCATCCTCTCCTCCTATACTAGCCCTATTCACTGCTTCGGCAACCTTCATAGTGGATCTCAAATTCCTAAATTTCATCTCTAATAACCCCAATCTATAATGGATAATAGCATCCGCGGTGGCAATAAAGGGGCGACCTAGAAGAACGGGTGTAGAATGTCTAGAGTCATGTCCCAAATCCATATCTAACACTATGAAGTCAACAGGGTATACAAACTGACCTACCTTGACCATAACATCTTCTATCACACCCCCAGGTCTACGCTCGGATCTATCAGTTAGCTGAAGAGTAACATGCGTAGGGGATAACTCACTTAAACCTAACTGCTAATAAATAGAGTAGGGAATGAGATTCACACTAGATCCTAAATCTAACAAGGCATGATCAATCTGGGTCTGTCGGATCCTGCAAGGAATGGTGAAAGCTCCGGGGTCACTCATTTTGGCCGGAAAGCCCAAAGTACAAATACTACTCACCTTTTTCGTAAGCCTTACCTTCGTAGGAATGTTCGATGACCTACATTTCCTTGTACAAAGATCCTTAAAGAACTTAGAATAAGAGGGGATGGAAAGGATCGCATCTATCAAAGGAAGATTAACCATAAGGTCCTTAAGATGCTCTCAAACCTTGAAAAACCTAGAATTTTCACTAGGTGTAGGCCTCTCTAAGGCGGATGGAAAGGGAACTCTAGGCTCAACACCTCTAGACACATGGGACTCATCAATAGACTCCTTTCTCTCCCGATGAGAGTGGGAAATACTACTCTCTCCATGGTGTCTAATGGGCTTATCTCTTTCAACAAGACCCTCTCTAGGATTTCCCTCAATAGGGCTACAATGTAGTGCTCTAGACTCAAAACGACCACTAGGTGTAGGCACTGCAAAGTCAACTCCTACCCTATTATCCACTACCTGATCGCTCCTAAGAGTGGTGACATTCTTAGCCTGGGCCTGAGGGGGATAAGTGGTATTGGTGGAGGAATAGGACTGGACTCTAGGGTTCACCTCTGGCTAAGAAGGCAATTTCCCGGGGTCTCTAGCACTCAACTGACTAGCAATCTGTTCTAACTGTGCCTCAAACCTAGTCATCTGCTACCTATAGCTAGCCATTTCTTGCCTATTATCAGCTAACTCCTGCTGCTGACGAGCTAATGCCTACTGCGAATTCTAAATAAATTGTATTAACTTCATCACATCATTACTAGGAGTCTGGCTACTAGAGGGAGCAGGTAAAGCCTGAGGTTGAGGAGCACTAGTGAGACGGGGCTGATTCACATGATTGAAACCTGGAGGATATTGAGGACGGGGTCGCTGCTGAGGTGGAACCTGAGGATGTGAACTAGACTCATGCTGATCTTGTCTCCAAGAAAATTTTGGGTTGTCCCTCCAACCCGGATTGTATGTGTTCGAGTATGGATTATACTCACAAGAATAACCTTGTGTGGCACACACTTGCTCTTTCATGAATTCAGGAAATTGAGATGCTAAAGGGCAAGCTACGGTCTCATGAGATGATTTGGAACATAATGCACAAACTTCAACAACTAATAGAGCGAAGGAAGAACCTATAGAACTAGTCCTATGACCTTGGGATGAAATGGACAGAGAAATGAATTGATCTAGTTTATTTGTCAAAGCCTCAACCTTAGCGAGTAAATCTAAAGAAACTCCAATCTCATTAACACTTCTCTCGTTGCCTCCCCGACTAGACCTTTCCATGGCAAAATTTTGAAAAGAATTTTCAGCCATCATTTCTATTTTCTCCCCTACCTCAGTTGGTCTCAAAAGATAGAAGCCACCACCGGAGGCGGCATTGACCATCATCCTATTTTGTTCATTTAAGCTTTAAAAGAAGTATTGCATTAGGTCATGATTTCCGTACCCGTGGTGTGGACATTGTCTAAGAAGATCCTTGAACCTTTCCCAAGGGTTATAAAAAGATTCTAGGTCATGTTGGGAGAAAGTCATAATGGTGGTCCTAAGGTCAGCAGTCTTGGCCATGGGATAAAATTTTTGAAAGAACTTAGATTGAAGCTCAGCCCATGTACTAATGCAACCATTAGGTAAGGAAATCAACCAAGTCCTAGCCTTTTCCTTAAGAGAGAAAGGAAACAATCTTAGACGTATGACCTCTTGGGAGACATTGGGGACATGGATGGTGGAACTCATCTCAACAAAATCAGTGATATGATCTAGAGGACTCTCATTGCTTCTCTCGTAGAAGGAGGGAAGCATGGCCAACATATTAGACCCAGAATTTAAATAGCCAAATTAGGCTCAAAGGCTTCAGGGAGAAAGAATTGCCTAAGAGTAGGTTCCTCATCTATGGGTGGATCCGGTCTACGGGGCTCTCGTCTAAAATGATCTTGGGCTTGATGCCTAAGGTAATCATGAGGTGGAATAGGATTCATTGGGGGATTGGGAGGATTAGGAGGATGGTTAGGTCGGCCATCTTCTCAAAAAGATCTCCTAAATTCTGAAAATGTCTAGCAATTCTATCGGGTTCTGGATTAAGAGGAACTAGGGGATTTCTAGGGGATCTCCTACCAAGCATGCACAAAGTATCCTAACTCCAGCCACTTCAACCCCTGAAAACTTCAATATTCCTAAAACTACAAAAAATAATCCACAATCCTAGAAAGTCTACTAAAACTAAAGACAAAAGTTGAAATAGATAAACAAAAATTAAAACAAGATAATATGAACAATAAACAAGAAAAAAAAAACTAAACAAACTATAAAGGAAAAGCAAGAATAACAAATAAAGCAACTACCAAAACACACAAGCAAAGAATGCAAATCACCGTGTGTTCCCGACAACGGCGCTAAGAA
This sequence comes from Cordia subcordata, assembly GCA_028554755.1. Lineage (NCBI taxonomy): Eukaryota > Viridiplantae > Streptophyta > Magnoliopsida > Boraginales > Cordiaceae > Cordia > Cordia subcordata. The sequence continues at coordinate 3,527,600 of JAPTOF010000005.1, forward strand.
CTTGGTGTACTTCTTTGAGTGCAAGCTCTAAAGACTCACAAGCGCACGGATCGATGCAGTGTAGTGTGTGGGAGAACGGGTGTCAAACCACAGGGAGGCTATGTTGTGAGATGTATTCTACATGTGTGTTCTAGAATGTGCCTAAAAATAAGAAATCTAAACTATCTATTTTTGGGATTTTGGATTTTTGAATGGTCGGGAGCTCTAACTAAAACAAATTAAACTAAACTATGGAATTGGGAAAAGTGAAGGACAAGCTAATCTAAAGGAACTAACAAATGGAAAGGGGTTAGGGTGACTTCAACTTATGAATGGGTGATTCTATACTCAATTTCTATGAGATTAAAGAATGATGGCTTGCTATAGTGATTGCTCTTAACTAGGTTACTAAATTAGTGTCTTAATTTTCCCCCAGGACTCAGTGCGGGTCCATCCCCAGGTGGCGCCTCCTAAAGCTACAGCGTGGTCCTTATGACCTAGGGCCTTAAGAGTAACTAACTAGGTTCCTAGGTGACTTAGAATAAACCTACCCTAGTGCCTAAATCATTGGCTGGATTTAAAGCCAAGATCTAGTGTCGCTAAGGTTGACTAATCCTATCCTAAAGCCTATTGGCTGGATTTAAAGCCAAAGGAGACTTGGCCTAGGCTAGCCTTAAATTATGCTTCGTCATTCTAAGGTCACAATAGCAGGATTTAACCTATTAACGCATTCATACATGTTCGAAGCCAAGGTGTTCGCGAATAAAGGGACCTATTCGACTACCAAACATCGTCATGCTCGAATTACACCATTAAAAGGACTTAACAACCAACATGTATATGTTATTGAAGTCATATTCATTACTAGGCATGCAAATATACACATAGACATGAATATAAGCATTACCCACTTCATAGCATCCACATATAAACACATAGACATGATTATAGCATGGATTAGATGTGTTTAGTAATAAATAGACTTCAATTTATACACATGTTACTCATTTAGGCATTTAATCAAACACTTAGACACGAATGAGAAAATAACCATTTGAACAAGAAAATCAAACATGTATATATAATCAGCCATTTAATCCCATATCATAAGAGTATATAGCTAACCCATTATAAAAGTAAAATAACCCTACACAAGTCTACTCAATCATAATAAAAGATGGAACGAAAGAGAGCTTGTGAAGCTTCCCTTTCATCCTAGTTAATCTTGTACAAAGCTCTTGAGCAACTTGAATCCAAATGTTGAAACCCTCTAAATTCTCTTGCTCCAAAATGATGAAATGTGTGAAAGAGTGTGTGTGTTGTGGGTGAAGACTAGGGTTAAGTGTGTGTGTGTGTGATGGGTGTAAAGATCCTCTCCAGAATTATCAAAAAGCTCTCCCAAAGACCCCCTTTTTTTAGTTTGAAAATCAGGCTTTTATGTCGACTTTTCACGAACTGCCGGTTTCTTCTCTTAGCTTGACCAGCTTTTTGGTGATTCTCTCTGGACTGGCAGGTCGACCAACTTTGGAGAGGTGGTCATCCGGCTATTTTTGGCACCTCTCTGGAGTGGCCGGTCGACCGGCTCCTTCTTGGTCATCCGACTGACTTCTTTCCTTCATTCTTTGTCTTTCCGGCCTTCGATCTTCTCCTTTTGACTCATACATCTCCCATCTTTATCACCTATCATCGCCCAATCTCAATCTTAATCCCAAAGTTCACCGAAATCATTGAAAACAAGCAATTAGTATAGCAATTTGTCTCTTAAACTCAATATGTACATTTGTTTACGCTTAAGCCTATTCTTATCAAAAGCAACTACGCCAATGCATCTTTTTGAGCACTTAATACTTCTTAAATATAGGTAAATTGCAATGCAAACACACACAAAAACATAACACATCAACATATATTCCTTGGAGCTTTAAAAAGTCAGGCAACCATCAACCAAACATTGACATATAATGAATGGAAGCGAGATTTCCATATCATGCAGGAGCTATCATTGCCTACATAATAGCTTCAACGATTCCCCCTAAATTGAACGATAACATTCTTAACTCTTGCAACCCCGATAAAAGGTAATGAACTAGCACGATGAGAAGGATCTATTGGTAGTGTCGGCTTAACAGAACGACACCAAAAACAATGTCCAATTAGAATTCTTTTAAGAAGGGAAAGCTACTCTTGTTTTATTGAATATTCAGGTCAAGATGAGACTTCAAGAGATCATATTTGAGATAAGTGCTCACTTTACTACTTCACACTCATTTGTTACTGCAAATATGTTAAGCTCAAGATAAACGTACATTTTGAATTTTAAAGTGTTGACATTATCATGCTTATGGTTTATCAATGTGGAATTATTTGGTGCAAAATTTCACTTTGAGCTATCCAGTGTTAATTAGAAGCTTAAAAAATGCATTTGGACATTGAGTACATTATGTCTCCCAAGGGCATGTTTTTTGGGACAAAACCAAATCTAATTAATTAGATTGAGAGTATGGACTTCCTAAAATATGCATTTATATAAAACTAAATCTTCTTACTTTCATAATGCATGTACATATATGTTAGCATCCAATATTATGTGTTCTAATTTCTCATATGGGCTATATGTAAAACCCTAATTCATGAAAACAAGGGTGTGGTCAGATAAACATGACTCTTCAGAAGTGGTGAATTTTATCTTTATATTGTCATTACCTGAACATGCATTTTCTAGTTTCAAACATGTTAATCGAGCACCAAAGATGAAGAGAACTTTCTTAGACTAAAGGCGTAGCTCAAAGTACTTAGTAGGATGAATCTTTCATGAAAGTCATGCATATTCCAAGAACGTAATCAAACCTCTCAACACAGTCTAAGTTTTCCTTTTTGGGAAGGTTATTTTGATGTCTTATTATTGTCGAGAGGTAACTGACATATGATATGGCTCAACTAGAGCCCAATCTCTAATAATGCGATGATAGTTATGCAGCTAATGGCTATCAAGTAATGCTAACAGCATCAGACTAAGATTGGGTCTTTGTATGCTAAGCTTCACGCTAAGAATTTTGAATAAGATCCCAATATTCTTCTAAGAAGTGTTTATGTGGCGTGCATATTTTCGTCATAAAATCTTTAAATAACATATCTCTCCACAATATTGCATGTATTAGTGTCAATTTTCTTGTTCATAATATCACAAAGTCTCTATGATAAGGGATGAGACAAACAAAGGAGAGGACGAAAATCTCTTTAACATGTACAGCATCGAGGAATGATTTTCCTGACCATAAAGATAGAAGAATAAATGTTCACCATTACCAGGTGAACTATCAAGTGGACTATTGTGTGATAGGTTTCTTGACCTCCAAGGCACCAAACAGAAAAGTGATTCACTCAACTCTGATTGACCGGAGGAGTATGAAAGTAGAAGTGATGAGCAACAGATTAAACAAGCAAACTCATTTAGAACTTGCTCATCAATAAATGGGTCTTTTAGGGCACTTGGAGCTACTTGGAATCAAAGGACTCGAATTGCAAGATCACGGGATCCTGTGTTGAATTAAGCTATCTGGTTATCTCAAATCCTTAGATCCCTCTAATAGAGAAATATCCAAAAGAACTTCTCTTCTTGTCTCCAAAAGAACATGATCGAGCTCCCCTTTCATGTCTCATTCACTTGCCTCGATTCAAGTACAATAAGCCATTATAAGGTACCGAAGGTTAAATCCAAAACCGAAGAAGATGAAATCCGCTGGCACAAACACATTCGGTGGGTTCCGACCTAATTTAACATGAAATCAAATAAAGTGATGACAGTCTTCTTTTCCAGTAACGTGAGACTTGCAAGGCAAGGCTTCATACCAGTGGAGGTCCGGCATTAGCCCCTCCGATAATTAAGTTAGTGTATATCCACTTGATAGTATGTATTAAAGAGGAAAAGAAAGAGCAGAGGAAAGAGAGCTTCAATATTCTAGTCTCCTTTTAAGATAGAATGGCCTAGCTTTGTTTGTGTGGTTGGGGCTATTTATAGGGTGTCCCCTTGAACATGTGGCCTTCTTAAAGTTATTACCATACATTTATGGTCGGGATAGACTGATAATTATCGAAATGTAAATCCCTTTATTGGGATACAATGCTCCAGGTTGATCGAGATGCGACACTCCGAGGATCAGGAGAACTTCATAGACGACTGTATTTTGGGTAATCCAGTGGGATCGGCTTAGTTTAGGAAGGGCATAGCCTAATCATTAGCCTCTTTAGTTCAGGTTGTACGTGAAGCTTAGCCAGGTCGGGCATGACTAAACTTCTTTATTTGACTGCTTGATCTTTTATGCAATCATCTTCTTTGATTTTTACTCCAGATAGTATGTGTCTAATTCATATTTCTAGCAAAATTGCTTGTCAAGGACCTTGCCAAAGTTTTCCTTGTTTCATAATTTTGACCCTTTGTTTCTTGCAATTTATTTATGGACTAAGATCGTGATGGGAATAGGATCGAACTAGAAACCTCTAATATGATCTAATCAAAAGTTCTTGGTCTTATCCGAGCTGAGTATTCTTCAATTATGATGTGTATATACTAATGCGAGTATTTTTCTTTTGACCGGCTATGGATTTGGAGCTCGATGTTTAGTAATCCATATAGCTAAGAGATACTTTTTTTTAGTAGTATGCTTTTCTTCAAGTAGGAGACTTTCATTAAAGCTAGTCAGACTTACCATATCATTTCCATTCCATCATACTCTAAAATTTTCAAGACCTTTACACTAGGAAGCATAGCGCCTTAAGCATGCCTAAAAAGGTAAAACTCACGAAGAATATGAGTAGTATTTTCACATTAGGCCTTCCGCCTAAGCTTAGTGATATAGGAGCTTTCACCATTCCTTGCCGCATTAGAGTGACCCAAATTGATCACTCCTTATTAGATTTAGGGTCTAGGGTGAACCTCATTTCTTTCTCTGTTTATCAACAGCTAGGTATAGGCCATCTATCTCCCACCCATGTCATACTATAGCTAGCAAATAGATCTAAGTGTAAACCTTCAGGTGTAGTAAAGGATGTTATGGTTCAACTTGGTGAGTTCGTGTACCCCATAGACTTCATAGTGCTAGACATAGATTTCGATCATGACCCTAGGCATGTTACACTCATGCTTCTATGACGCCCTCTTCCTTACCATAGTAGACGCAGTCATCCATTGCAAGTCGGGATTGTTAGAAATTAAGTTTGGGAATTTGAGGTTACCATAAAGGTAGCAGAGGCCGTGAATAGAGCTAGTATAGGTGAAGATGGGGATGAAAAAGAATGTTTTAGGATTGATGTGATTGATTCACGTGTTGGGGACTTTGTTAAGATGACTATGACCGATAGTAAAGAATTGAGAAATCTTGAGGACATCTTAGCTAACCTTGACTCAGGGGCCTTAGTACGAAAATGTGTAGCTTTTACTTTAATAATTGAGAATGCTAGGCTTGAAAAGTCACTTGAGGTCATTTCTTCCATTCCCCTTTCTAGCCATGTCCATGATGATATTGAGGTTGATCCCCCTTTGGTTGAGCCAACCCCATCTTTAGAGCTCAAACCCTTTCCCGAGCATTTGAAATATGCATTTTTAGGGCCTAATAAGACAGTTCCATCATCATAGCTTTGGATTTATCTAGTAAGCACAAGGAGCATCTCTTAGAAGTCCTTAAAGACTAGAGAAAGGTCTTAGGGTGAAAAATTGATGATTTAAGAGGCATAGATGCTTTAGTGCGTGTACATAGGATACTGCTTGTGGATAGAGCCATTCCTCAAGATGTATGTAGAGGTGACTGAATCCACACACGAGTGAGGTTGTAAAGAAAGAGATCATTAAATTGTTAGATACAGGCATTATTTATCTAATCTCAGATAATGAGTGGGTCAGTCAAGTCTAGGTAGTTCCTAAGAAGTCAGAGATCACAGTTGTTGAGAATGACAAAGAAGAGCTATTTCCACACGTATTCCTACGGGTAGAGGGTTTGTATTGACTATAGGAAGCTCAACTCCAAAACTAGAGAAAATCATTTCTTTTTACCCTTCCTAGATCAGATTTTAGATAGGGTAGCTTAGCATAGTTAATATTGTTTCTTAGATGGGTATTCAGGGTATAATTAGATCCTCGTATTTCTAGAGGACCAGGAGAAGGCCATTTTTACTTTTCCTTATGGCACATTTACCTATAGGAGGGTGCCCTTCAGTCTTTGCAATACGATATGCTTGTGATGTTTCAGAGGTGTATGATGGCCATTTTAAGAGGCATTTAGAGATATTCTTGAATGATTGCTCTATCTTTGAAGATAGCTTTGATAAGTGTCTTAGTCACCTCTTTTTAGTCTTAGACCAATTTGTCGAGAAGAACTTAGTGCTTAGTTAGGAGAAATCTCAATTTATGGTGTAAAAAGGCATAGTCTTGGGTCATGTAGTGTCTTCCGAGGGTATTCAAGTTGACCCGACTAAGGTAGAGCTCATTGAGAAATTGCCCGTTCTGAGGAGTATTTGAGATATGAGATCTTTTCTAGGACATGCAGGGTTCTACCATAGGTTCATTAAGGATTTTAGCCATAAAGCACAACCATTGTCCAAGCTCTTAACACAAGATGTCCCATTTAAGTTTGATGATGAGTGTGTTAGAGCATTCGATAGGCTTAAATCCTTATTGTCCTCTTCCCCTATCATCTAACCCCCTGATTACCGTCTTCTCTTTGAGATCATGTGTGATGCATCTGATTTTGCTATAGGAGCTGTTTTAGGCCAAAGAAAATATAGGTTGCCCCATGTTATCTACTATACTAGTAAGACTTTGGATTAGGCTCAAAAGATTACACCACTATGGAAAAAGAGCTTCTAGCAGTAGTATTCTCCCTTGAAAAGTTTAGGTTGTACATCCTAGGGTCCAAGGTTATAGTCTACACCGATCATGTGAATTTGCGGTACCTTCTAGCTAAGAAAGAGTCTAAACCCCACTTGATTAGATAGATACTCCTTTTTCAAGCATTTGATGTTGAAATTAGGGACAAGAAGAGAGTCAAATTCAATTACGGACCATCTATCTCGTCTCATTACTGAGTCCTCTAATGATTCTTCTCCTTTTCGTGATTCATTTCCTAATGAGTAGTTGTTTGCCATTTCCCATCATACATCATGGTTTGGGCAGATAGTGAGTTACCTTGCTACAAGGCAGTTCACCTCTCATTGGGAGAAGAGAGAGAGAAAGATAGGTTTCTAGTACAAGTTAGACATTTCTTTTGGGGATCTCTTCAAGGTTTGTACAGATTAGGTGATTCACAGTGTGTGCCTGAGGATGAGTTTGAAAGCATATTGAGTATGTGTCACAGTAAGGGTTGTAGAAGTGACTTTAGTGAAAAGAAAACTACAGCTAAGGTCTTACAAAGTGGATTCTTTTGGCCCACTCTCTTTAGAGTTGTCCAAGAGTTTTGTAGAAGATGTGTTATATGCCAGCAATTCAGTCCATTTCTAGAAGAGATATGATGCCTGTATCCCTTATTTTTCCTTGTGATTATTTGATGTATTGATTTCATGGGTCTATTTCTACCTTTCTTTGGGTACTAATACTTTTTAGTGGCTATGGATTATGTGTCCAAATGTGTTGATGCCCACACATATTAATGACTATAGGGTTGTTTTTAAGTTTATTAAGGAGAACATTTTCTCTAGATTTAGAGTCCCTAGGGTCTCGATTAGTGATTGTGTCCAACATTTTTGCCATAGGACACTTAAGGCTTTGTTGAGAAGATATTTAGTTACCCATAAGGTTGCTACCCCATATCACCTGCAAACTAGTGGACAAGTTGAAGTGTCCAATGAGAAGATCAAGTCCATCTTAGAGAAAACGATAAGCCCAAATAGGAAAAACTGGTTATCTAGGTTGAGTGATACTTGATGGCCCTACTGCATTGCTACTCCTAATAATATGTCCCCATATAGGTTAATGTATAGGAAGGCTTGCCACTTGCTAGTTGAGCTAGAGCAAGAGTTTATATTGCCATCAAAGCCTTAAACTTTGATTTGGCTTTAGCGGGTGAAAAGAGAAAGCAAGACCTAAATAAGTTGGAAGAGCTTAGATTTAAGGCGTATGAGAATACCAAGCTCTATAAGGATAGGATGAAGAGGATGTATGATAGACACATTCTTATGAAGTGTCTCTCTCCTTCTGATAAAGTTTGGTTATTTAACTCTCATTTAAAGCTCTTTCCAGTAAAGTTAAAGACAAGATAGAATGGTCCTTATGAAGTAATTGTGGCATACCCTTCCAGAGCTATGAAGATAAGAGATTTGAACAATAGCCAAGAGATAATTGTGAATGGACAATGCCTGAAGCATTAATTTAATCCGAGCATGGCTCATGTGAAGACAAATGTGTCATGGTTTTGCGTGTGTTTGCATTACTTGTTCCTATGTTTTTAGATGTGTATTATGCTATATAAAGTGCATTAGTGTACATTTACATTACATTTGTGCATATTAGGATACAATTATGCATAATTGAGCTTAAAGAGTAAACACTACACTAAACTGCACTTATCTTGTGTTTTAGATGAGTTTTGAGAAATGATTGGAGCTTGATGAAGATGGAGATGGCTTGGGCATGATGTGAAGAGGATTTTAAGGATGATAAGTGAAATAAAAACAAGATTGGAAGCTTTCAGAGGAAGGCAAAAGCAACTAAAAGCAAAATAGAGCGAAAATGAAGTCAAAAGAAAGCAATTGAAGAGTACCAGTTGAGTGGCCTCAGGGACCAATCGACCATATCATTTAGCCGCGAAACCAGAATATAACATCCTCTAGGTGGCTAAGAGCCTTCTTGGTATTGGTGCACCAGCTCACTCAACTAGTAGTTCACAAATTTTGGCTATATATGCCCTCTTTTTGCCGTTTTATGAACAACAATTCCTATTCTTTCACACCTACCTCCCAAACCTTAATCCTCACAGTTATCAACCTCACACACACTCACCTAAACACAAAAACACTTGGAATCAAGCATCTTACGAGGATCAAACAAAAGGATTTGAGGCATTAGCTCTTAGATTGTAAAGGCTTGGCTATAAATAAAAGGGTAGATTTACAGTCTCTCTTTTATCCTAGCTCAATCTATGTTTAATTAAAGCTATATAAGGTGATTAACTCTTATATTATGGATTGATTACTACATTATTGTTATGGGAACTTGCTGGATTTATGTATATATGCTTGGTACCTAGGGTTTTAATGACTATTTTACAATACATGTCTATGTGTTTGTAAAAATGCTTCAATGAAGTTGCATATATATAAATTAGTGCCTATTTTGCTATTAACCATTTCTAAGTCATTGTATAAGCATGTCTATGTGTTTGTGTGATGATTACATGAATTGGGTTATGCTTATATACATGTCCATATGTGTGTTTGCATGTTTAATAGCAAGAATAACTTCTATTACATATATGTCGGGTGCTATTACTTAAATTGGTGTAATCTAAGCATGTCTACGTGTTTAGTAATAGAATATATCAGAATATTCTTGAATGCCTTGCTCTAGATGTGTGTGCTTTTGCACTTTAACGATAATTCCCAGTATTTGAAGGACAATCGATGATGATTAATTAATGACTAGCATAGGTCGAGTCTTCTTTGGCTTTAAATCCAGCAAATAGGTTTTAGGGTAGGTTAGTTGACCTTAAATGGACTAGGTCTTGGCTTTAAACTCAGCCAATGATTTAGACACTAGGTTAGAACAATCTAAGTCAACTAGGACCCTAACTAACTAGCCCTAATGCTTAAGTCATAAGGACCACGCCATAGCTCTGGGTAGACGTACCTAGGGATAGACCTGCACTGAGTCTTAGGGTTCTATTAAGAGGTTAATTAGAGGTCTAGATAAGAGCACCCTAAACAATCCATCAAGCAACCCTAATAAAAATGTAGTAATCACCCATTTACAAGTTGTAATCACCCTAATCCCCATTTTCGACATTAGACTCCCCTTAGATTGCTTGATTCCCTCGTCACACACAACCTTTTATTTTCTTACACTTAGATTAGATTTACTTTTCCCACATTCCATTCCATCCCAAAACTGAAAAAGATTGTATTTTAGGCATCCAACCCAACACGTGGCCTTTTAGGACGCACATAGCTAAGGACACTACACACGTTTGGCCTCCCCGCAGATTCGACCTCGTTCTCGCACACATTGTACTACGCACGACCTGTGGCTTGTGGGCTCTTTAGGCTTGTGCTCTCAAATAGCATATTAGAGACCATTGAGCTTCAAGACCCCATAAATAGGGAATGAGATAAGTTGGTGATCGCCTAGCTGACGGTATAGTGGCTAGCAGTACTAGGAGGCAACCTAGGTTAATTTTGGTATTTTCATTCTTTGTTTCATTTTTCTTTCGTTCTTTTTCTTTTAAACCCTCACAAGTGTTGATCCTCAATCCTATTTCCCTTAAGATACACCTTGATTATCAATTGCACATGCCAATGCAAGCTTGCATGGCAATGCTACTAATCTTTGTGCTTTGTGAGTGTTTGTGGTTTCATGAAAAATAAGGATTAGTAGATGATTCATAAATCACTGGCATTGAGGAGCTTAAAAAAGAACACTTCTCCACTTGTTTCCCCTCTTATCTAACCTTTCCCCACTACTCTTACATGCTTTGTGATGCCTAATTGCTTGTTGTGCAGTCTTGTTTTATTTGCTTGATGACAAGCAAAGTTTAGGTTTGGGGGTGTGGGGTTAGGTTTTTTTATGGTTCGTTTAGGGTAGATTTGCATGTTTTTTTATTTTGTGCTTATAGAGTCATTTATCTCTTTGTTCATTGGACTGTTGACTCTTGTCAATAACTTAATTGATTGCTAAAGGCAAGGTTGTATTATGGGAAATGAATAGAGTTGAGGAAGAATTGGGACTTTGAGGAGATGCCTTTTGAAAGCTATGGGGACTAAGCACTTTTAAGAATGCACCTTATAACTACCCTATCACTTGGTTGAAAAAAGTGTTGTTAAAGTGGTGTTGATATAAGTACCCCTTCCTTGATTAGTTCTTTTTAATATGCCTTAGCCTTTCTTTATCTTTTTCTTTTTGTTATGTTATGTAATGCAAAAATGTGAAAAATGGAAAAAAAATGGAAAAAGCGAAAATGTGCAAAAGGATGAAAAAGATAGAAAAAAGTAAAAAAATGTGAAAAAGCCAAAAGGCACCAAAAAAATGAAAAAATTAAGTCCATAGAATAAAGTGTTAAGTGACACAATGTCAACTTAGCATAAGTTTCTCTTTTTGTTCTTTCATTATATTATGAATAAGGCTCTTACGCCATTTTACGACCCATTGTGATTGTATCCTCTTTCTCTATGTATATCTAAGGCTATGTGTTTATTGGGAGGCCATGTTAGTTAAGGGACCATGAAGTATCAACATCTCGAATGTGTGTATTAGAATCTTAGTTTCTGGTGGTTAGGCCAGAGCATTCAGTTGTAACCAAACCTAACTGAAACTGAATTTAACTAACCGAATTTCCAAATTTCCGAATTTCTTGAAATTGTTAACCGAAACTAAACCGAATAGGACTAGTAACCGAAGTTACCTAACTGAATTTTTTCGGTTCAGTTTTTGGTTATTAACCGAAAAACCAAAATTTTTTAAAAAGTCATGAATTTTGTCTTGTTGCAAAGTAACGTCAAACTAAGTAACTAACTAAATTTATAATTTGTACGAACTACAAACTGGTTAAATATAGAATGTATAGCTAGAAAACAACTTCCAAAATACAAAATAAACTCATAGAATTTGTAGGTTAGCAAACAAGATTCAAAATAGGAAATCAACATGTCAAAAGTGAAAACCTAATACCTATCAAGTGTTAGAAAAATAAACCTATCTAGCAAATGAAATTTAGACAACAAGAAGTTAACAACATTGAAACATGCCAAAATGATGTCATTTCAATACAAGAGTTATTCCAAACATAATAGCTAAAATGCTAAAATGCAGTTCACAACTTGTCACCAGCCAACTATGATGTTGTTTTAAAAACCCGCAAGTGCACGGATCGGAAGTAGTGTAGTGTATGAAAGAGTACAGGTATCGTCTCCTCAAGGAAGCTTCTAACTATGGTTTCTAAGTCCTATGTATCCTATATTAACTACGTGTAGAAACGAAATTATTTTTTTTGAGATTTTTTTCGAATTTTGAATTGAAGGTAACTTTAAACTATCCTATTAAAACTAAAGTACATAAATTACACTAAAAGTAAATGGAATACAATGAGAAGAAATCAATTAGGAACGACTAGGGGAATTTGGTAATGGGAAACGGCCTAGGGTTGGATTACTTCCTATGTTCGGCTAGTGATTGGACTAACTATGGACTGTAGGCAATCAACAGCTCTAGTGCCTTAGTTTATTAGCTAGCCTCATTACCCTTAATTAAAGGTGCACTCCTATCCCTAAACGGGCCCTTTGTAAAGCATAGGTTTGTCCTACTAATTAAGGCTTTGCAACTATACCAATAACCTAAGTGATTGACTAATCCAAGTTGATTAAGGCATACTCATTAATTGTGTTTCAAACTAAGGATTGAACCAATTAATCTTAAGCTTATTCAAGCACAATTAGCAAATCTGGCAAGCGATAGATCATGGCTCACACATTAACAATGTTTCATGCTGAGCACATCATAAACAATTTCAAAACAAGCATGCATGAACTCTCTTGGGACTTTCAACAAACACATAGATATGTTATATTAAAGTCATCAACAATTCTCCACAAGTTATGCAATCATCATGCCTCACAAAATCCATAAAAGTCAAAATCCAACACCAAGCCATAACATAATCCGTAGTCCAACCCTAGCCTAAAACAATTAGTTCAACATGCTAAAAGAGAGGGCAAAACTGAAATTTAATATCACAAATATCAATTTCATGTTCAATAAATTAAATCTCAAACTTAGAACCTCTTCCTGCTTCAATTTTGCTCAAATTCAACTCCAAAATGCAATTTTCAGCAAGGAAATCCAACTTGACAGCAACTTTTCTGCACCAATTTTGCCCCAAAACAGCCCCAAAACTTGCTGAAATAAGCACAAAAATAGTGTATTTATAAAGCCCTAATTAGTCGAAAGCAAACTTAAAGAAAAGAACAAGCAAAATCTCTTGTTTCTGCAGCTTTTCGGACTAATTTTTGCTCTTTTTCCTGCAGAAAGACTTGCTAGAATTTGCCTCTTTTTGCCCCCAAATCAACCCTAAAAATTCTCCTTTTGTGTGTGAATGTGTGAGAGTATGTATGTGAGATTATGTGCGTGTTTGATGCTGAAAAGAGGGACGAAAATAGGAAAAATTTGGGCTGGTACAGCACTTCTCTTTTTTCTCGTTCTTGACTGCTCTCTTTTTTCTTCTTTTCTTCCCCCCTTCCCCCGGGGTTGATGAGTTGATATATATATATATATATATATATATATATATATATATGGGTGCTGTGTTTTTCGTGCCCTAAAGAAAGAAAAGAAAAGGAAAAAGGAAAAGTAGGGTTCAAGTCAATTTGTCAATATAATACATAATATACTCTCTATTAGCTTATGTATTATAATATTCTAACTATGGCCTAAAACCCTAGAGCTTAATTAATTATTTCCTAAACTAAATTAGTGAACTCTAATTTAACTAACTAAAATTCGTAGAATCCTAATTCTAGTTATTTAATATCTTAATTCTAATCTAACCCAGCTAACTTATGAATTTAATTTCCTAGTTCCTAATTAATCAAAATTATTATATATAAAAAAATGAAAATAGAATAGAAAACGCATAAAATGATAAAAAAATGATACACCACACATAAACACTCAATGAGACCCAATAATCACTCAGAAACTCAAAATAGACAAAATTAGCACCAAAACATGCACTCAAACACACTCAAAATCATGCAATTTACACTTCAAAAACACACATATCAACACCCCCAAACCTTTTCCTTGCTTATCCCCAAGCAAGATTACTCCTAAGCTTATATCATGATGCTTAAAGGGTTGCCAAAAGTATTGACTTGCTATCTTGATGAATCTAAGGAGTATGAAGGGGTCATTCCTTATTGTAAAAGGGATCTCCTAGCCTTTTTCAGATCCTCTTCTCAATCACAAGGGTTCTTGCACCTCTTGGGAACTTACCAAGTAGTTAAAGCCACCACAAACCTAGGATTCTAACTTACGCACCCGAGATGCTGATATTTCGTGCCCCCATCACTAACATGACCTTCCAACATACACTTAGCCCAAAGATACAAGGAAAAGAGAGAATTACACCATAATGGCTTGCAATTGGCATAAGAGCCTTATTCACGATACAACAGAACGATGTTCTCGGTGATTAGGGCCCCCGTGCAGCGAGCTTTCAACCAGCACATCCCAACCACCTAAGGCTTAGGGTACTAGGGAAATAAATCCCCCTCAGGCATACTAACTCGGGTTTCGCCAACCACTTCAAACGGAAAATCAAAGAAAGAGAACTAAACATGTGTCAAATTGACATTGTGTCCTTTGACACTTAGTCAACATACTTCATTCATTTTTTTTCTTGCCATTTGGCTTTTTCTGATTTTTCAGTCTTTTTTTCATTTTTTGCATTTTCCAATATTTTTGGATTTTTTTCAATGCATATCATCAACAGAACGGAAAAAAAAAGGCTATGGTACACTAAAAGAACCACGCAAGTAAGAGGACACTCACATCAACGACCCTCCTAAAAACACTTTTTTCCAACCAAGTTATAGGCCAACTACAAGGTGCATTCTTAGAAGTGCTTACTCCCCACAGTTTTTGAAAAGATTCTCTTCAAAGTCCTAGTTCTCCCTCCATTCTATTCACTCCCCACAATACTACCTCATCTTCGCCAATCAATTAAGTCAATTAACAGGAGCCAACTCTCCAATCAACAAAGAGATAAACGACTCTATGCACAAAAAATCAAAAAAAAAAATTCACCATTTTGAGCAAAACCATGAAAATCTACCCTTTATGTCAAAGATGAAAAACAAAAAGAACTCCCACACCCCCAAACCTAAACTTTGCTTGTCCTCAAGCAAATTGCAATCAACCGTGCAAACAAACAAATAATAAAGCACACATACGGAAGTGTGGAAAGAGTAGAAAAAAATAAGGCCAAAAGGATGGAAAGATACAACCTTGTGTTCTTATGACTTCACAAATGCCAATGAAATTCAAATCATCCACTATTTTGTTTCTCATCAGTACACAAACACTTAACACGCGAGATTAACAGACATATGCCATGCAAGTTCGCATTGGCATTACAAATAAGAACAAAGATGTATGCAAAAATGGAGACGGGGAATGCAAGGAACAAGAACAAAGCTCTAGCTATTAAAACGAAAAGAAAAAGACAAATACATAAAAACAAAAGGAAAAGAATGAAATTACCGAAATCTAGGTTGTCTCCTAGTAGCGCTAACCATCAAGCCGTCAGCCAGGCAAGCTTCATTCATTAAGTGTCATACGAAGGCTCCTGAAACTCGATGGACTCTACTCTAGCCATGCTCAGGTCAAATGAATGCTTTAGGCGCTACCCATTCACAATCAAAACTCGTCCGTCCTTTAAGTCTTTGATCTTTACTGCTCTAGAAGGGTAAGCTTCAATGACCTTGTACGGACCATCCCATCGACTTCTTAGTTTACCTGGAAAGAGCTTCAATCTAGAATTAAACAACCAAACTTTGTTAGTAGGAGAGAAAGATTTCCTAAGGATAAGCCTATCATGCATTTTCTTCATTCTCTCTTTATAAAGCTTAGCGTTTTCGTACGCCTCATATCTCAATTCCTCCAGCTCAGCTAAGTCAAGCTTCATTTTCTCACCTACAATAGACAAGTCAAAATTTAACACTTTAATACCCCAATATGCTTTATGTTATAACTTGGCAGTTAGATGGTAGGCCTTCCCATACACTAACCTATATGGAGACATACCTATAGGGGTTTTGTATGCAATACGGTAGGCCCATAATGCATCACTCAATCTACAAGACCAATCTCTCCTATCAGGCCTAACCCTTTTTTTCTAGAATGGACTTGACCTCCCTATTTGAAACTTCAACCTGTCCACTTATCTGAGGGTGATACGGGGTAACAATCTTATGAATGACTGAATATTTTCTGAGTAAAGCCTCAAGTGTCCTGTGGTGAAAGTGCTTTCCTCCATTACTGATCAGGACTCGTGGTACCCCAAACCTAGAAAACATGTGCTCTCAAATGAATTTCACCACGACCCTGTGGTCATTGGTTCAAGCAGGAATCGCCTCAACCCACTTGGACACATAGTCAACAGCCACTAAGATATATGAATACCCAAAGGAAGGTGGGAATGGACCCATGAAATCAATTCCTTAAACATCAAAAAGTTCACACACAAGAATAGGGGAAAGGGGCATCATATTTCTCCTAGAAATAGACCCAGTTTTTTGACATCTAACATACTTTTTACTAAATTCCTGGGCCAAAAGAATCTACTTTGCAAGACTTTAGCTGTAGTTTTCTTTCCTCCAAAGTGACCTCCACACGCCTCACCGTGACACATATTCAAAATACTTTCAAACTCGCTCTCTGGAACACACCTACGAATTACTTGATCTACACACATCTTAAAGAGATAAGGATCTTCCCAAAAGAAATGTTTAACCTGCGAATAAGACCTATCCTTTTCTCTCTTCTCCCAATGAGGTGGCAATTAACCTGTGAAAAGATAATTTACTATATGCGCATACCAAGGTGTGTGATGTAAGACAACAAACAATTGTTCATCTGGAAAAGACTCACAAAAAGGGATGGAATCACTAGGGGACTCATGAATAAGACGGGACAAATGATTAGAAACAGAATTCTCACTGCCCTTTTTATACCTAATCTCTATGTCAAACTCCTACAAAAGAAGCATCTATCTAATCAAGTAGGGTTTAGATTCACACTTAGACAACAGATACCTCAAAGCCCCATGATCAGTGTAAATTATGACCTTAGACCCCATAATGTATGATCGAAACTTATCAAGGGAGAACAATACTGCTAGAAGCTCTTTTCAGTAGTGGTGTAATTTTTTTGAGCCTCATATAGAGTCTTACTAGCATAGTAGATCATATGAGGCAACCTATCCTTACATTGTCCTAATACAACTCCTATGGCAAAATTTAATGCATCACACATAATCTCAAAAGGAAGACTGTAATTAGGCGGCTGGATGATAGAGAACGAGGACAGCAAGGATTTAAGCCTATCAAAAGCTCTAGTGCACTCTTCATCAAACACAAATGAAACATCTTGTGCTACAGACAGGTGACTAAGACATTCATTAAAATTCACACCAAAGACTGAGAAATCATCCATGAAAATCTATAAGTGCCTCTCAATCATATCGCTAAATATAGCCATCATACACCTTTGAAAAGTGGCAGGTGCATTACAAAGATCGAACATCATTCTCCTATAAGCAAATGTACCATAAGGGCAAGTGAACGTAGTTTTCTCCTGATCCTAGGGAAACACGGGGATTTGATTGTATCCCGAATACCCATCTAAAAAGCAGTAATAATCGTGACCGGCTGCTCTATCCAAAATCTGGTCAAGGAAGGGTAATGGGAAGTGATCTTTTCTAGTCCTCGAGTTGAGCTTCCTATAATCTATGCACATTCTCCAACCCATAGGGATTCGCATAGGAACTAGCTCACCCTTATTATTCTCTACCACCGTGATCCCAGATTTTTTTGGAACTACCTAAACAGGACTAACCCACTCGCATCAGAGATCGGATAAATGATTCGTGCATCTAAGAACTTAATAACCTCCTTTCTCACAACTTTACTCATATGTGGATTAAGTCATCTTTGCATCTCACGAGAAGGTACTGCACCTTCTTCTAAATGAATTCTATGCATACAAACTGAAGGGTCTATACCTTTTAAATCACCAATCGTCACCCTATAGCCTCCTTATTCTTTCTAAGAATTCCTAAAAGACGCTCCTCATTCTCACTCAACAAATTAGATGCTATACTCAGAGGAAAGGCTCGTTAAGTCCTAAGAATGCATACTTCAAGTGCTCAGGGAGGGGTTTGAGCTCCAAAGATGGGGAAGACTCAATTGTAAGGGGATCACTAGACACTTCTAAGGGAAGATACTCGGATTGACTAACCTCAATTAATTTCTCAAGCCTAGAGTCAATAGAAGTAGATGTGGAAGCAACATACTTGCTAATAAATGACTCAGAATCAAACTGCTCTAAGATGACCTCAAGCTCAACTAACTTATCCTCAACAAACAACATCTTGCAGGCATGCTCCTCTATACATGGATCTATAACATCAACAGCAAAACACTCCTCCTCATCATCCATACCTATACTCGCTTTATTCGTTACCTCTGCGACTCTCATAGTGGCCTTCAGATTCCCAAACTTAATCTCTAGTAACCCCGACTTACAATGAATGACTGCATCAGCTGTAGCTAAGAAGGGGCATCCTAAGAGAATAGGTATAGAGTCTTTAGTGTCATGGCCAGAATCCATATCTAAGACAATGAAATCAACTAGATACACAAACTCTCCAACCTGAACCATGACATTCTCTACTATACCTCGCGATCTCCGCTCGGATCTATCAGCTAACTGCAAAGTGACGTACGTAAGAGATAACTCCCCCAAACCTCGATGCTGGTAGACTGAGTAGGGAATCAAATTTACGCTAGACCCTAAATCTAAAAGTGCATGATCAATTGGGGTCTTTCTAATGCAACACAAAATAGTGAAAGCTCCTGGGTCTTTCAACTTAGGTGGGATGCCCGAAGTGCAAATGCTACTCACCTTTTAAGTGAGCTGTACTATTTTCAGTATGTGGGAATTGTTTCGCTTTCGTGTGCATAGATCTTTGAAGAATTTTGCGTAAGCAAGAATAGACACAATAGCGTCAACTGGAGGAAGATTCACCTTAAGGTCCTTCAAGTGCTCTAAGATCTTATTCATCCTAGTGTCTTCAACAAATCTGGGCTTCTTTAGCGCGGCTAGAAAAGGTGCTCTAGGGACGACATCACTAGATTCTACCGACTACTTCCCCTCCCTATATGGAAGGGTACTAATCTCATCTCTCTTTAGTGGTCTCCTCTCTCTCATGGTCCCTAACCTCACTAGGCTCTATAGGAACACTAGGTGCAGACTCAATTGAATTTTCCTTCTCTTTCACCTCATTGTCAATGACTCTACCACTCTTAAGTGCAATAATTGCTTTCACCTGTGCATGAGTGGTGTGAGAGAGATTAGAGAAAGAATTGGATTGACCTCTAGGGTTCATCTCAGGCTAGGCAGCCAATTTGCCTAGCTCCCTAGCACTTAACTGACTAGCTAACTGACCTAACTAGGCATCCATCTTAGCCATGTGCTGTTGTTGTGGCAGAAACATCTGTAATGGAAGATCAAACTTATCGTCGCTACTAGGCTGACTAGAGAATGGTGCAAGAAGTGAAGGTATAGACTGAGTGGGAAGAGCGGGAACAGATGGGCGATGATCCTGTGGGGCACCAGGAAGTTTAGATGGATTTACGTGATAAAAACACGGTGGATTTGACTGAGCAAGACGCGGTCACTGCTGAATGGGACCTGGGGCTGGGGAGACTCAAAGTGATTATTACGCCAAGAAAACTTAGGGTTATCCCTCCACCCCGGATTATATGTGTTCGAGTAAGGGTTTTAATCTCATGAGTACCCCTGTGTAGCATGAACTTGCTCTTGAATGAATTCTGGAAACTGTGGTATCATGGGACGACTCAAAACATAAGGCACACGCCTTAACGACAGAAGGAGAAGACAACGATACTAGCGGTTTAGCCTTACGGCCAGGTATAGGTGCTAGACCTTAAGAAATCAACTGGTCAAGCTTATGGGTCAATGCTTCTACCTTACCAGGAAGATCATGGGATGTGACTACTTCATTAACTCCTCTCTTAGGATTACTCCTACTCGACTTATCTAATGCTATATTCTGAAAAGAATCCTTAGCAACACGCTCTAAAATCCCCCAAGCATTACTAGGTCTCAGATTATAGAATCCCCCACCTGACATGGCATTCACTATCAGGCAATGGGACTCGGTAAGACCCTTAAAGAAGTAATGCAGTAGATCGTAGGTACCGTACCCATGATGTGGACACTGACGCAATAAATCATTATACCTCTCCCATGTCTCGTGGAAATATTCAAACTCATACTGGGAGAAGGTTATAATCAAAGCTCGAAAGTCAGTAGTCTTAGCCATGGGATAAAACCTCTGATAGAATCGGGACTGGAAAGTATCCCAAGATGTAATAGCTCCATCAAGCAAGGATTGAAGCCATTGTTTGGCTTTATCCTTGAGAGAGAAAGGGAAAATTCTGAGCCTAATATTCTCTTAAGACACGTTTGGAAAATTGAAAGTAGAACAAATCTCCACAAAATCAGTGACATGAGTTAAGGGACTCTCATTACTCCTACCATAGAAAGACGGGAGCATAGCTAATATCCCATGCTTAATCTCAAAACTCGCCTCCCCCAAATTCGGTGGATGGATGGCCATATTTGGCTCAAAGGCATAAGGAAGGAAGTATTGCCTAAGGGTCATGTCATCGGCTACTTGGCATGGATTCGGAAGCCTAGGAAGTTCAACATTCTCATTACGTGGAACAACAGGAGGCAGAAAATGAGGAAAAGGAAGAGGATTATCATTCCCATTATAAGGAACAAGAGGAGGGAGATCATTTCCATTTTCTGCCATTCCACCTAGATTGTGTTCTAAGTTCTAAGATGACGGTGAATTCTCTGTGGTTCAGGATTAAAAGGAACTAAGTTAGGTCTAAGTGAACGTCTGCCAAGCATGCACAAAAAGAAACAAAATCTCCTTCAAACTCTTCAACCACCGAAACTGCAATCCTAAATCTACAGCACAGTAACCACAAGTCCTAAAAACTACAAAAAAAATAACACTAAATAGAAACGCTAAATCAAACAAAACACAATGTAAGAACAAAATAAAAATTATCACGAAAATTAAAAAAAAAACAACAAAAACTAAGACTAATACTAGAAAAATAATAAAAATACCAAAGCACGTAACCAACTAGAACACACTAATCAAAGAAACCAACTATGCCTCCACGGCAACGGCACCAAAAACTTAATGTTGTTTTAAAACCCATAAGTGCACAGATCAGAAGTAGTGCAGTGTGTGCAAGAGTACGGGTATTGTCTCCTCAGGGAGGCCTCTAACTATGGTTTCTAAGTCCTATGTATCCTAGATTAACTACGTGTAGAAACAAAATTATTTTTTTTTAGATTGTTTTCGAATTTTGAATTGAAGGGAACTCTAAACTATCCTATTAAAACTAAAGTGCATAAATTAAACTAAAAGTAAATAAAATACAATGAGAAGAAAGCAATCGGGAATGACCAGGGGAATTCGGTAATGGGAAATGGCCTAGGGTCGAATTACTTCCTATGTTCAGCTAGTGATTGGACTAACTATGGACCATAGGCAATCAATAGCTCTAGTGTCTTAGTTTATTAGCTAGCCTTATTACCCTTAATTAAAGGTACACTCCTATCCCCAAACGAGCCCTTTCTAGAGCATAGGCTTTGCATATACCAATAACCTAAGTGATTGACTAATCTAAGTTAATTAAGGCATACCCATTAATTGTGTTTCAAACTAAGGCTGGAACCAATTAATCTTAAGCCTATTCAAGCACAATTAGCAAATCTAACAAGCGATAGATCATGGCTCAGACATTAACAACGTTTCATGCTAAGCACAAGACCAATAATCATAAACAATTTCAAAACAAGCATGCATAAACTCTCTTGGGACTTTCAAGAAACACAAAGACATGTTATATTGAAGTCATCAACAATTCTCCGCAAGTTATGTAATCATCATGCCTCACAAAATCCATGAAAGTCAAAATCCAACACTAAGGCATAACATATTCCGTAATCCAACCTTAGCCTAAAACAATTAGTTTAACATTCTAAAAAATAGGGCAAAACTGAAATTTAATATCAAAAACATCAATTCCATGTCCAATAAATTAAATCTCAAGCTTAGAACCTCTTCCCACTTCAATTTCGTTCAAATTCAACTCCGAAACGCAATTTTCAGCAAGGAAATCCAATTTGACAGCAAGTTTTCTGCACCAATTCTGTACCAATTTAGCTCTCTTTTTAGCCCCAAAACTGCCCCAAAACCTGATGAAATAAGCACACAAATAGTGTATTTATAAAGCCCTAATTAGTAGAAGTAAACTCAAAGAAAAGAACAAGCAAAATCTCTTGTTTCTGCAGCTTTTTCAGAGTAATTTCTGCACTTTTTCCTGCAAAAAGACTTGCTGAAATTTGCTTCTTTTTACCCCCAAATCAACCCTAAAAATTCTACTTTTGTGTGTGAATGTGTGAGAGTATGTATGTGAGATTATGTGTGTATTTGGTGCTGAAAAGAGGGACGAAAATAGGAAAATTTTGGGCTGATGCAGCGCTTCTCTTTTTCTCTCGTTCTTGGCTGCTCTCTTTTTTTCTTCTCTTCTCCCCCCTCCTCCCTCCCCTGGTTGATGAGTTGATATGTATATATATATGGGTGCTATGTTTTTTGTGCCCTAAAGAAAGAAAAGAAAAGGAAAAAGAAAAAGTAGGGTTCAAGTCATTAGTTAATATAATATATATTATGCTCTCTATTAGCTTATGTATTATAATATTCTAACTATATCCTAAAACCCTAGAGATTAATTAATTACGTCCTAAACTAATTTAGTGAACTCTAATTTAACTAACTAAAATTCGTAGAATCCTAATTCTAGTTATTTAATATCTTAATTCTAATCTAACCGAACTAACTTATGAATTTAATTTCCTAATTCCTAATTAATCAAAATTATTATATATAAAAAAATTGAAATAGAATAGAAAATGCATAAAACGATAAAAATGATACACCACACATAAACACTCAATGAGACCCAATAATCACTCAGAAACTCGAAATAGACAAAATTAACACCAAAACACGCACTCAAACACACTCCAAATTCTACAATTTACACTTAAAAAACACACACATCAAACTACAAATAGTCCAATACCAATATACCATCATCACATTAGCATCATGCTAGTCACGGTATCATAAACATAATACATAGTTTCAAATTTCAACAATGCCACTAACAAAATAAACCTAAAATGCAATGGCAAAGGTAGCAATTGAAAGGTCTGCTCCATCTCCATATTTGGTCCAAATTTATCAACAACAAAAAAATCATTAGGCATATATGTACATAATTTATAATTCCAAATAAAGAATCACATATAATTAAAAGAAGAACCTTCTTCAAATTTGTCCAGTTCTTCCAAATTTTCCTTAATTTTGATTGGCTCATATGATGATCAAAGCCAATATTGAGCACATATAAGGGCTTGAACTATTTTAGGAGTCAAAGAACTCCTAAATTGATCGAGAATCCGTCCACCTATACTAAAAGCCGTCCTGAAGCTACCGTTGAAATTGGTATTGCCAAGACATCACGGGCCATTTTTTAGAGAATGGGATATCTTCCCAAGTTAATGTGCCACTATTGCAAGACATCAAACCCATCTTTATCCTCTTCAAGAAACTCAGTCAAATACTTCTCCAACTCTGATTTAGCACTAAGACCTCCAAAAGTACTCTTGTGCTTCTTAAACTTTAATGACATATTTTCAACCAAAATCTCTTTAGGTTGAGCACTTTCTACAAGCAATTGCTATGGGGCATCTTCCGTACCAACATTGATGATTGTTTATATTCTTCAAAGATAGCTTCCAAATCATCCTTCATTTTACTTTCCAACCCAAACTTGTCATACATTTCTTTAAGAGCATATTCCACATATTCAAACTTGTATTGGGGATCGAGAATCATAGAAATGAAAATGACCTTATTCATTTTATCTATATCTCCTAATACTTGTCAAATTTTTTGATCATTTTGATAGCCATGGCAGATAAATTAACATCTTCATTTAATTTCATCTTTTTCAAAACCAAATAAAGTGTACTTATATCATCAAAGAAAGCATTACTTGTCACATATCGAGTGCCTGACACTTTCAATGTAAGATCAAAGAAATGTTATAAGAAAATAACAATTCTCCTAACATTTTCTCAATCCTCAAATTCAGGAACTCCTGCCTACTCAGCTTCAATAAATGAAAGATTAGCCTTATAGTAAGGATCTTGCTCATTAAATCTCTCAAATGCTTGTGCATAATGTAATGCAATGTTTAACATGGTGTAAGTTGAAATCCATCTAGTGTTAACATCTAAACACAACCCTTTTCGAGTATCCAATTTCTCTTTTTTAGCACAATCTTTAAATTTCTTTAATCGTGAAGGTGAACATCAAATAAATGTCACAGCTGCCCTAACACGATTAACTGAATCACCGACATCTTTCAATCCATCTTGGACAACAAGGTTAAGAATATGTACAACACATCTAACATGCATAAACTTTCCATGAGCAACACATGTACCCCAATTAGACATTTTCCTTTTCAAATATGCAAGAGCCACACCATTAGAACTAGCACTATCAACGGTAAGAGTGAACACCCGATCTTACCCCTATTCAAGCAAACATTTCTCAATTGCTTTTCCAAGTGAGTCACCTTTATGAGAAAAGATAGGGCAAAAATTTATAATCTTCTTTTTCAATTTCAATTCAACATTAATAAAATGAGAAGTGAGACACAAGTAATTAATTTGTTGATTAGAAGTCCATGTCTCAGTGGTTAGAGAAACACCTCTAGTACAATTGTTCAACAACCTCTTCCATTTAACTCTCTCTTCCTCATAAAATTCATAATAATCTCGCCTAACCATAAATCTTGATGGAATTTGAAACTTAGATTGAAGATTACCTATAAATCTCATAAAGCCTTATCCCTCAACTAAGCTAAAAGGAAGTGCATCTTCAATAACCATGGTAGCTAGGTCTTGTCTACTTCATTGTTGATCAAACTTTCAATTTGTCAAACTACTTCCCTCTTCTCTTACTTGCAAATTTAATTCTTGTTGACGAGCTCTGACTTCTATATTAGGGGGATATTTTTTACTAGTTTCCGTGTGATTTTTCAAAGGAATAGTGCCATTCTTTACGGAATCACTAGTTAACGTAGCATCACAATAATAGCATTTAGCTTTTATCTCACCTGCTTCATTTGTGAACTTAGTGAAATGCTCCCACACAGTAGATCTTGCCTTCATTGGCTTGCTATTTTTCTTTTCTTGTGATAGACTCGGTTGGCTTGAGTTTTCAACCCCATCACTCTCATTCACTAATTGAGAATTGGCATCTATCCATACATCTCTATCATCTACCTTCTATGCAAAAGCCAAAAGTTATTATTAGTAAACTATGCTATTAAAATGCTGCAACTATACTAATTAATTTACACTTAACTTGAGAAAAGATTAAACTTACATTGCATGATGAACAACTTGATTCTATTTTGAATGTCTGTATGAAAACAAGTAAACAACTCATCATATGGTAATTGATAAATTGCACCAATTAGGAAGGTAGACAAGAATATTTATCAAATCAAGAACATGGTTTTTCTCTCTTATTGAAAACTAGGTTCTGACTTCTTCAATACTTGACAAAAAGTAAATATAAAGCAAAGGTAGTGATTGCTATCTCACGGCACAAGACTAAATAACCCGCAAGTGCACAAGACGTGTGTAATACAGTTTGTGCGAGTGTAGGGTCGAATCCATGGGGAGGCCTAACGAGTATAGTGTCCTAAGCTGAGTACATCCTAAAAGCTACGTGTTGAGGTCCTAACTATAATGTTTTTGGGGTTTTTGATTTAAAGGGAACTTGAAAAAAGTAAACCTAATCTAAGAACAAGGAAATAAAATGGTAATGTGTGTGTGTGTGTGATGGGGGAATCAAGCGATCTAAGGGGATGCTAACACATGGAAATAGGGAGTAGGGTGATTATGGCTTGCAAATGGGTGATTACTATTTCTTATTAGGGTTGCTTGATGGATTAAACTCGGTTGCTCTCGTCTAGTCTTCTAATTAACCACCTAATTACACCCTAAGACTCAATGCGAATCCGTCACTTAATGTCAACCCCTAGAGCCACACATATTGTCTTTATGACTTAGGGCCATAGGGCTAGCTAGTTAGGAATTTAGGTGACTTAGATCGATCTAATCCTAGCATCTAGATCGTTGGCTGGATTTAAAGCCAAGAACTAGTCTGTCTAAGGTCGACTAACCTATCTAGAAACCCATTAGTTGGATTTAAAGCTAAGGGAGACTCAACCTAGGCTAGCCATTACTTATGCACCATCAATCATTATCACAATAGCAGATATTAATGTTTAAGCACAAAGTAAACACAACTAGGGCTTGGTGTTCTAGAATATTCTGGGGTATTCTAATATTAAGCACATAGATATACTTAGATTACACCAATTTAAGCAATGGCACCCGACATATATGCAATAGAAGTTATTTATGCTATTAAGTATGCTAACACATACATAGTCATGTAAATAGTCATACCCACTTCATGTAATCACCACACAAGAAATGGTTAATAGCACAATAGACTTCAATGTATGTAGACAACTTCTTTGAGGCATTTTAACAAATACATAGACATGTTTGTAAAATAGCCTTTGAAGCCTTAAGCATAAAGCATATATATATAAATCCATTAAATACCCATAATGATAATGTAATAATCATCCATAATACAAGAGTAAATCAACCTATATATAGCTTTAATCAAACATACATTAACTTAGGATAAAAGAGAGACAAAGAAACTACCCTTTTATCCAAAGCCATATCTTTACAATCCGAGAGTTATACCCAAATCTTTGTGTTTAATCCTCTTAGAGGCTTGATTTCAAAGTACTTTTGTGTATGGAAGAGTGTGTGAGAGATGGGAGATGAGAGGATTGGGCTTTTGGGGGATGGGTGTGAAAGAATACAACTTGTTCTTCTATAAAATGGCCAAAAGCAAGCTTATATAGCCAATTTTTGCGACTACCGGAACACTTAACCAGAGCACCGGTACCAAGGGGCCTTTATTCCAATAGTAGAAGCTTGCTCTCTGTTTTTGGCAGAATAGTGAGCCGGTGCACTGGTACTCTGAAGCCAGTGCTCCAGTAGTGCCTATTTGTAGTCTTTTGGCTTCGTTTTAGCTCCGTTTTGCTTTCGATTGATTTGGTCTTCATCTGGAAGCTTCCCAGCATGATTTTCTTCTACGTTTTATCTTTAAAATCTTCTTCAATACTTGCCCAAGCCATCTCCATCTTTGTTCAGCTCAAGACATTCCTCAAACTTACCTAGAACACAAGAAAAATGTACTTTAATGTAGCATTTATTCTTTAAGCTCAACTATAGACACCAAAAGCTTAATATGCTCAAGTATAATATAAATGCTAATACACCTTATAGAGCACAAAATACCTCAAAATAGATATAAAAATACAATGCAAAATCACACATGAAACCAGCACATCAACACCCTCAAACTTCTCCTTGCTTGTCTCCAAGCAAGCCCAAATATAAGTTTATCTCTAAAGTCGATACAAAAGGTTGCCTAAGGAATTGACTCACTATCATGGTTAGCTTAAGAAGCATAAAGGGGGCATTCCTATTGTGGAGAGATCCTCAAGTCTCTTCGGATCCTCCCTCTACGCATAGAGGGCCTCGAACCTTGTGGAAAGTTCCCAAGTAGCCAAACTACCATAAGCCTAGGATTCTAATGCACGAATTTGGGATGTTGATATTTCGTGCCCTCTCAACTAACATGGCCTCCCCAACATGCACAAAGCCTCAAAGACAAGAAGAGAAAGAATATAAATACACAATGGCTTATAAAAAGCCTTATTCACATATCTACATAGAGGATAACTTGTGCTAAGTTGACATTGTGTCACTTATGCACTTATTCACAAAACATTTTGGTGTCATTGGCTTTTTCTCTTTTTCATTTTTTGGGGATATTTTTGCACCTTTTTGCCTTTTTGAATTTTTTTTTTTTTGAATTTTTCATGCTTTGCATTGTATTCACACAAAAAGAAAAGAAAAGAAAAAGAAAAAGAAAAAGAAAGGTTTTGGCAAATCAAAAAGAACCAATCAAAAAAGAGGCACTCATATCAACAACCTTTTTAAACACTTTTTCCTACCAAGCTATGGGGTGGCTACAAAGGGCATTCTTAAAGGTCCTTACTCCCTACAACTTTCAAGGGCATTCCCTCTAAAACTCAGTTTTCAATCCACTCCATTCATTCCCCACAATGCAACTCATATTCACCAATCAATTGAATCAATCACAAAAGCCAACACAATGATCAACCAAGAACAAACAATTCTATATGCATCAAAATCGAAAAATTTTCACCATTTTAAAGCACATAATACACATCTACCCTATACAAAGCATAAAATAATAAAATCAAACTCCCACACCACCAAACCTAAACTTTGCTTGTTCTCAAGCAAATAAAACAATACTACTCAACAAGCAAATAGGCAACACAAAGCAAGTAAGGGTGGGGGGGATGGGGTAGATAAGAAGGAACAAGTGGAGAATGGATAGATACAACCTTGTATTCCTTTTGAAGCTCTTCGATACCAATGATCAATAATTTGTCTACTAACCCTGTTTCTCAACAAATGGCAAACAGTCAAAGCACACGATTAGTAGCATATGCCATACGAGCTTGCATTGGCATAATCAAATGATAAACAAGGTGTATAAAGAAAAGGAAATAATAGAAGTAAGGATCAACACTTGGGAAGGTGAAAAAGAAATCAAACAAAAAGAAAAATGGAAATCAAGGAAAGTAAACAAGAAAGAAAGTATAATAAGTAGAAACAAGAAAAATGAAAATTAGTAAAAGACAAGGAAAACAAGAAAAGCATACACATGTCTAGGGCGCCTCCTAGTAGCGCTGGATTTAACGCCTCCAGCCAGGCACTAGTGTTAGAGCAATACATTTTTAAAATCAAGAGGCACAAACTGCTGGATATTCAACCAAGCACAAGCAGTAGAAGGAAAAGGGTCATGCACTATATGATGGGGTAATAAATGCACAATGCACCCTTTTTTCAAGATCCCACCCCAAAACATCAAATGAGAATGTGTGCACAAGTGTGGAAGGTGTCACGCATAAGCATGTGAGATCATGCCCTATGTGTTCTTTAATTAACCACCCCATGGCCTTTTTTTCATAATTAAGGGCTAGGAACACACCTTCCCCATGGGTTAAAGATAGGTTAACTGCATGCAACATGGGAAACGTGCTTTCCAACCCTAGATGAAAATGTTCTATGCATAAAGGCATGAACATGAACTCCAAAGATAAAGACTCCACGGAATGGGAAAAGGGGGTTGGAACGGCTCTCAGAGAAAGAAGGGCAAGGGTAAGAGATGATGAAGTACTACACTTTTCCTCTCCACAAGATATAACATGTTCAAGCTTATGTCGCTCTAACTCCTTGTGAGGGGTGGATTTGATCTTAATGGTCTCTATTTCCATCAATGAATCATCAAACATCCAAAGAGACCCATAGATCATTCTTCCAAGTACACTAATTTCTTTTTTATGTGCAACATCATGATTCTTAACTCCAAGAAACTTATCATCTAAAACCTCCAAAATTGATCTCTTGTTTTCCCTAATGGATGACTTTAAACCTTCACTAGCTAAAGTCTCTTTAAATTCAATAATATATTCATCACTAGTGGGTGTTATCTCACCATCATGCTTTTCATACACAGTAGACATACATAGAGGGGATAATAAGGACTCAAAGTATTTCGGGTCATGGATGCATGAATGCTCAAGGGAGGTGTGTACGCTAGACTCCCTAAATGTAGACTTGAAATGCAAATAAGTGCTATGATCATAAGACTCAACCTCTAAGTGTGCGGAATATGTGGGAGAAGGAAAAAGAAAAGGCTCACATGACTCAATGGAAGACGCTGAAAGCTTAGAAGGATAGGGTACTACTTCCTCTAAAACATATCCATAAGAGTCATCAAGAACCAAATTATCATAAGCTCATCCTCGTCCTCACTAAAAGATGTTATCTCTCCATCAACCTCTCTTTCTAGATGTCTATACAATACATCATCATTTCCACCCCTAGACACCTTATCATTAGGTCCCATCTCTATCCTGTCAACTCGTTTTAAAGGTATTTCAACATTCTCGCTCATGAGTTGCACACTCTCAACCATTCTCTTCAAGCGCTCATCTAGAGATTTGGTGTCTCGCTTCAAACTCTCTAGTTCTTCTTGATTGGATCAGAAGAGAGATTGGGATTGCTCAAGCATTTGACCTAATTGCTCCAAGAATGAAGACATTACGGAAGAGGAACTAAGTGAAAAAGGTAAATATCTTGATTGGGCTCACTATGAGCACAACATTATAAAACTCAGAGAAAGTTTAGGTAGGAAATGACGCTACAAGAGATGGACTTTTAAATCAATGAGGTGGAAAATATGAAGAGTCATCTTGACCCCAATATAAAGATGCATGATATTGCTCCCTAGAATCATGATAATAGGATGGAGATGCATGTATGGGCATATGATTGCTAGGGTCATAAAGCGTAGCATGCAATCGGGGATAAGGGTGGAAAGTAGGGCAAGTATTCTAATAAGAACATGTTCAGGTGGTGGGGAAGAGAATACAAGTGACCACCATGATGCATTAGGATCATTCTTGATTAATTGACACAAGTAAACCTCTTCACAATGGTCAGCAACTTTTTTTTTTGAATTTTTTTATTAATCAAAATAAAGAAAGCATGAAAAGAAAAGATAAAACAACACGTAACGAGCTAAGACACACAAAAACTAAGAAACCAAACAACCGTTACCTCCCCGGCAACTGCGCCAAGAACTTGATTGCTATCTCACGGCAAAAGCCTAAATAGCCCGCAGGCGCATGGGACGTGTGTAGTACAGTTTATGCGAGTGCAAGGTCGAATCCAAAGAGAGGCCTAACGTGTATGGGGTCTTAAGCTAAGTCCGTCCTAAAAGATATGTGTTAAGGTCCTAACTACAATGTTTTGGGGGTTTTTGATTTAAAGGGAGATCGGGAAAAGTAAACCTAATCTAAGAACAAGGAAATAAAATAGTAGTGTGTTTGTGTGTGTGATGGGGGAATCAAGCGATCTAAGGGGATGCTGACACGTGGAAATGGGGAATAGGGTGATTACGGCTTGCAAATGAGTGATTACTACATCTTGTTAGGGTTGCTTGATGGATTAAACTCGGTTGCTCTCGTCTAGTCTCCTAATTAACCTCCTAATTACACCCTAAGACTCAATGTGTATACGTCCCTAAGTGTCAACCCCTAGAGCCATAGTGTATGGTCTTTATGACTTAGGGCCATAGGGCTAGCTAGTTAGGATTCTAGGTGACTTAGATCGATCTAACCTTAGTGTCTAGACCGTTGGCTGGATTTAAAGCCAAGACCTAGCCTATCTAAGGTCGACTAACCTACCTAAAAACCATTAGCTAGATTTAAAGCTAAGGGAGACTTGACCTAGGTGAGCCATTACTTATACACCATCGATCATCATCACAATAGCTGATATTAATGTTTAAGCGCGAAGCAAACACATCTAGGGCATGGCATTCAAGAATATTTTGGGGTATTCTAATACTAAGCACATAGACATACTTAGATTACACCGATTTAAGCAATAGCACCCGACATGTATGCAATAGAAGCTATTTATGTTATTAAGTATGCTAACACACACAAAGTCATGTATATAGTCATACCCACTTCATGTAATTACCACACAAACACATAGACATGCTAGCATAATGATTTAGAAATGGTTAATAGCACAATAGACTTCAATGTATATAGCCAACTTCTTTGAGGCATTTTAACAAACACATAGACTTTAACAAACACATAGACATGTATGTAAAATAGTCTTTGAAGCCCTAAGCATAAAGCACATATATATAAATCCATCAAATACCTATAATGATAATGTAATAATCATCCATAATACAAGAGTAAATCACCCTATATAACTCTAATCAAACATACATTAGCTTAGGATAAAAGAGAGACAAAAAAGCTACCTTTTTATCCAAAGCCATATCTTTACAATCCAAGAGCTACGCCCAAATCCTTGTGTTTGATCCTCTTAGAGGCTTGATTCCAAAGTTCTTTTATGTATGGAAGAGTGAGTGAAAGGTGGGAGATGAGAGGATTAGGGTTTTGGGAGATGGGTGTGAAAGAATACAACTTGTTCTTTTATAAAATGGCCAAAAGCGAGCTTATATAGCCAATTTCTGCGACTACCGGAACACTTGACCAGAGCATCTGTACCAAGGGGCCTCTATTCCGGTAGTAGAAGCTTGCTCTCTGTTTTTTGCAGAATAGTGAGCCGGTGCATCGGTACTCTGAAGCCAGTGCTCTGATAGTGCCTATTTGCTGTCTTTTTGGCTTCGTTTTAGTTCCATTTTGCTTCTGGTTGCTTTGGTCTTTGTCCGAAAGCTTCCCAACACGATTTTTTTCCATGTTTCATCTTCAAAAACTTCTTCAATACTTGCCTAAGCCATCTCCATCTTTTTTTAGCTCAAGACATTCCTTAAACTCACCTAGAACACAAGATAAATGTACTTTAATGTAGCATTTGTGCTTTAAGCTCAACTGTAGACACCAAAAGCTTAATATGCTCAAGTATAATATAAATACTATACTAATACACCTTATAGAGCACAAAACACCTCAATATAGATATAGAAATACAATGCAAAATCACACACAAAACCAACACATCAGTTAGTCATATGAATTCGACTTACGCATATAGGCCACTTACGCAAAATATGAAACTATTAATGTGTGTAAATTATGATATTATTAAAAAATTTGTTTACTGTGATAAATAATATTATCAATGCCTTTTATGCTATAAAAGAAGTCAAAAATTATTTTAAAAATTAATAATCTTGTGCAATATTTTCTATAATATAAATATAATTAGCCAATTTTGAAATAATCAAAGTTTTATATAATTTTGATGAAACAAAAGGGTTAAGCCGTTAAGATTATTTAACCAAAGCTACAATAACAGTCCACGAGTAAAATAAGGGAAGCAGACAAGAAGTGCATGCAATACAACTTGTTGTACGTGATACAACTTGCTTCTTGCTTTTTTTTTCTTATATACAACAACTAATAAAGAAGAAGACCAACAACAAATAGAGAAGAAGAAAGATTCTAATAGATAAAAAAGAAAAAAAGCTTTGCTTTGCTATATATAATTAAAATTTGTTTACTGTATTCTCGTACTAAATTTGAGAAGAAAAAAAGTAAAAGATATTAAGATATTACCTGGCTCGTACTGCATTGCTGCTCGGCGGGCTGCAGACGGCGCTCAAAAGTTTTGCTGGGGTAGTGAGGGACTGAGGGTAAGGCTGCACCATTCGTTGAAGCATCAAAGAGCAAAGGAAAAAGTTTAGATAAAAGATAGGTATGAGAAAAGTGAAAACCCTACCTTTTTAGTCATATATATGTGCATAAAATGCGTCGTTTTTGAGAAATTTGGTTATTTCGGTTATTAATCGAAATTTTTGTAAATTACTCGAAACCAAACCGAACTCCAAAATTTATTAAATTTATTAACCGAAACCTAACCGAATTCAAAAGTAACCTAACCGAATTACAAAATTCGGTTCGGTTAGGTTCAATTATTTAGTTAACACCCATAATGCTCACCCCTAGTGGTGGTTATAGCTACTTGGGAACTTCCTATAAGGGACGAGAACTCTTGTAAGTAAGAAGGGATCTAAAAAGGCTTGGTGACCCCTTTCGCAAAAGGGGTGACCCCTTCATACTCCTTAGATTCACTAAGATAGCGAGTCAATGCTTTAGGCAACCTTTTTTAGCTTTTTAGAGATAAACTTAGGCTTGGTCTTGCTTGGGGACAAGCAAGAAGAAAGTTTCAGGGTATTGATGTTTCTTGGTTTGTGTGTAGTTATTGATGCAATTTTCTATGATATTTGAGGTGTTTTGTGTTTATTCAATAGCTTTAATGTGGTATATACATCATACTTGTGCATACTAGGCTCTAAATGTTCATAGTTGAGTTTATAGAGAAAATACAACACTAAGTGCTCAATTCTTATGCTTTTAGGTGAGATTTTAAGCAATATTTGGAGCTCAACTTGATGATGATCTGATGATGGAGCAGAGCCTAGGGTGTTTTGGATCAGAAGAAAACAAGAAAAGAGCATTTTAAGGTCACCGGGCCAAAAAAGAAGCAACGGAGCAAAACTGAACACATGAGGAGCAAGATTGGGACTTCATTGACCAAGGTCGATTGCCTCTCATCCTAAGGCCAATTGATTGGCCCTTACTTTCGACCTAGTCCAATGATCTCTAAAATTCTAAGCAGAGGAAGGCTATTTAAGACCATTTTGAGCTTATTTTTCATGTCTTTCACCCAATCTTCACACAGTCTCTCGCACCTACAAAACCCTAACGCTTCACCACTCTTGATATCCTATTTTGTGCACAAGCCCTAAATATCCCGCAAGTGTACGGGACGTCTATAGTATAGCGTGCAAGTGCAAGGTCGAATGCACGAAGAGGCCAAACGTATGTGGTGTCTTAAGCTATATGCGTCCTAAAAGGCTACGTGTTGGGTGCCTAAACTATGATCTTTTTGGATTTTTGGGATGGAATGGAGTGAGGGAAAAGTAAATCTAATTTAAGTGCAAGAAAATAAAGGTTGTGTAAGTGTGACGGGGCAATCAAGCAATCTAAAGGGATTCATATGTCAAAAATAGGGAATTAGGGTGATTACAACTTGTTTATGGGTGATTACAATGTTTTTGCTAAGATTGCTTGATTGATTGTCTAGGTTGCTCATATCTGGACCTCTAATTAATCTCCTAATGGTACCCTAGGACTCGGTGCAGGTTCATCCTAGGCGTCAACTACTTAGAGCTACGGCACTGTCCTTATGATCTAGGCATTAAGACTACCTAGTTAGGATTTTAGGTGACATAAATCAATGTAACCCTGGCCTCTAAACCATCAACTGGGCTTAAAGCCAAGACCTAGTCCATCTAAAGTCGACTATCCTACCTTGAAACCCATTGGCTGGGTTTAAAGCCAAAGAAGACTCGACCTAGGCTAGCCTTTAGTTAATCACCATCAATCGTCCATCACATTAGTGAGTACAACGTTAAAGCACACATTCAAACAAATCTAAGGCATGGCATTTGAGGATATTCCAGTATATTCTACTATTAAACGCATATACATGCTTAGTTTAGACCAATTTAAGCAATAGCACCCGACATGTATGCAATAGAAGCTATTCTTGCTATTAAACATGTAATCACGCACATAGACATGCATGAACACACAACCCACTTCATATAATCATAATATAAACACATAGACATGCTTATACAATGATCTAGAAATGGTTAATAGCAAAATAGGCTTCAACATATATATGCAATGTTGCGTCTTTCAAGTGCAAGCTCTAAAAGACCTACAAGCGTATGGATCATGCAATATAGTGTATACAAGTGCGGGTGTTGAACCACAGGGAGGTGTGAATAATGTGGGTGAATTCTATGCTTGGTATTCTAGAAAGTGCCAAAAAGAAAGATCTAAACTAGACATATTTTTGGGGTTTTGGATTATCGAGAGCTCTAGGTAAAGGAAATAAAACTAAACTATGAATATGAAAAATGGAAGCACAAGTTGGTGAAGAGGGAACTAACAATTGAGAAGGGGTTAGGGTGACTTCAACTTATGAATAGGTAATTCTATACTCAAATGCTATGGGATTAAGGAATGATGGCTAACTATCATAAGTGCTCTTAACTAGGTTGCTAGTTAGTGTCCTAATTTCCCCCTAGGACTCGGTGCGGGTCCGTCCCTAGGCAGCGCCTCCTAGTGCTACGGCGTGGTCCTTATGACCTAGGGCCTCAAGAGTGACTAACTAACTTCCTAGGTGACTTAGAATGAACCTACCTTAGTACCTAAACCTTTGGCTGGATTTAAAGCCAAGACCTAGTGTTGCTAAGGTTGACTAAACCTATTCGGAAACCTATTGGTTGGATTTAAAGCCAAAGGAGACTCGGTCTAGACTAGCCCTAAATTACACTTCGTCATTCTAAGGTCACTACAGTAGGATTTGACTTGCTAGTGCGTTCATACATGATCAAGGCCAAGGTGCTCGTGAATATTGGAACCTATTCAACTACCAAACATTGTCATGTTCAGTTCGCACCATTAGAAGCAATTAACAACCAACATGTATGCTTTATTGAAGTTATACTCATTACTAGGCATGCAAATATACATATAGACATGAATATAAGCATTACCCACGTCATAGCATCCACATATAAACACATTGACATGATTATAACATGGATTAGATGTGTTTAGTAACAAATAAACTTTAATTTATACACATGTTACTTATCTAGGCATTTTATCAAACACTTAGACATGAATGAGAAAATACCCATTTGAACAAGAGAATTCAAAACATGTATATATATATATATATATATATATATATATATATATTCAGCCATCACATCCCATATCATAAGAGTATATAATTAACCCATTACATAAGTTAAATCACCCTACACAAATCTACTCAATCATGATAGGAAATAGAATGAAAGAGAGATAATGAAGCTTCCCTTTCATCCTAGCTAAACTTGTACAAAGCTTTTGAGCAAACTTGATTCCAAATGTTTGAACCCTCCAAATCAAGCTTGGCTCTTAGTGAGAAATGTGTGAAAAGTGTGTGTGAAGTGGGTGGAATCTAGGGTTAAGTGTGTGAGAATTTTAGGTGTGAAGTGTGTGTTAATCTTCCAAAAAGTCCCCCCTTTTTTTCCACAGAATCGGGCCCTATTTATATGTTCTCAGCATAGACGGTCGACCGGCCTCTGGACTGGCTCGACCGGCTTTTTAATGATGCTCTCTGGACTGGCTAGGTCGACCGTCTCTGGAGGAGTGGTCGTCTGGCTATTTTTGGCACCTCTCTGGAGTGGCCGGTCGACCGGCCCTTTTTCCTTGGTCGTCCAGTTGACTTTCTTCCTCCATTCTTTGTCTTTTCGGCCTCTGATCTTCTCTCTTAGACCCGTGCATTTCCCATCTTCATCATCTTTCATCGTCCAATCTTGATCTTAACCCAAAGTTCACCTAAATCATTGAAAACAAGCATTTAGTGTAGCAATTTGTCTCTTAAACCCGATATGCACATTTGTTTACGCTTAAGCCTATTCTTATCAAAAGCACTACACTAATGCATCATTATGAGCACTCAACACCTCTAAAATATAGGTAAATGACAATGTAAACACACACAAAAACACAACACATCAACACCCCCAAACCTTCTCCTTGCTTGTCCTCAAGCAAGCCCAATCTTAAATTTTATCTCTAAAGTCGATACAATGGATTGCCTAAAGGATTGACTCTCTATCAAAGTTAGTCTAAGAAGCATAAAGGGGGCATTCCTATTGTGGAGAGATCCCCAAATCTCTTTGGATCCTCCCTCTACTTATAAGGGGTCTCGTTCCTTGTAGGAATTTCCCGAGTAGCCAATCCACCACAAGCCTAGGATTCTAACTCAGGCACTCGGGATGTTGATATTTCGTGCTCCCTCAACTAAGATGGCCTCCCCAACATACACCAAGCCTCAAAGACAAGAAGAGAGAATATACAAACACAATGGCTTATAAAAAGCCTTATTCACATATCTACAAAGATGATAACTTGTGCTAAGTTGACATTGTATCACTTATGCACTTATTCACTAACTTTTTGGTGCCTTTGGCTTTTCCTCTTTTTCTTTTCATTTATATATATATATATATATATATATATATATTTTGCACCTTTTTGCCTTTTTCATTTTTTTTTTGAACTTTTAATGCTTTGTATTGTATTCACAAAAAGAAAGAAAAAGAAAGGCTTAGGCATCAACAAGAACCAATCAAGGAAGGGTCACTCACATCAACAACCCTTTTCCAACACTTTTTCCTACCAAGCTATGGGGTGGCTACAAGGGTTATTCATTCAAGGTTCTCACTCCCCACAACTTTGAAGGGCATCCCCTCCAAGACTTAGTTTTCAAACCACTCTATTCATTTCCCCACAATGCCTCTTATCTCCATAAATCAATATAGTCAATCACAAAAGCCAACACAATGATCAACAAAGAAATAAATGACTCTACATGCATCAAAATTGAAAAATTTTCACCATTTTTAAACGCAGAATGCAATCCACCCTAAGCAAGATATATAACAAGAAAACCAAACTCCTACACCCCTAAACCTAAACTTTGCTTGTCTTTAAGCAAAAAGATCAAAACACAAAAACAAGCAAATCGTCATTACAAAGCATGTACAGGTGGTGGGGATAGGGTGTAAACATGGGGAAAAAGTAGAGAAAGGATAGATGCAACCTTTCATTTTCTTCAAAGCTTTCCATGCCAATGATAAATCACCATACTACTAATCCTGTGACTCACAATTCATAAGCACTCACAAAGAAAACAAGATTAGTAACATTGCCTATGCATACTTGCATTGGCATGTGCAACAATGAGCAATGGTGTATCTTATGGGAGAAAGGATTTGGATTCAACACTTTGGTTTGGGTGCAAGAAAGACAAAAGAAAGAAAATAAAAAGAAAAGAAAGTGAAACAAATGCAAAATTGCAAAATTGAACCTAGGTTGCCTCCTAATAGCGCTAACCACCATGCCGTCAGCCAGGCAAACACCAACTCATCTTCAACTTCCATAGATGGGATCCTGAAGCATTAAAACCTCCACACGAGCCATGCTCGAATCATATGCGTGCTTCAGGCGTTGCCCATTCACTGTCAACTCTCGGTCATCCTTCAAGTCTTTAATCTTGACTGCTCCGGAAGGATAGACAACCATCACCTCATATGGACCATCCCATCTTGTCTTATGCTTACCTGGAAAGAGTTTCAATCGTGAGTTAAACAACCAAACTTTATCAAAAGGAGAGAATGTTTTCTTAATAATGTGTTTATCATGAATTCTTTTCATCCTATCCTTATAAAGTTTAGCGTTCTCATACGCCTCGAATCTAAGCTCTTCCAATTCCGCTAGGTCTAGCTTTCTTTTCGCACCCGCTTTTGCCAAGTCAAAATTTAGGGCTTTGATTGCCCAATAAGCTCTGTGCTCTAGTTCTACCGATAAGTGACAAGCTTTACCATAAACCAATCTATATGGAGACATACCAATGGGAGTCTTAAAGGCGGTATGGTAGGCCCACAAAGCATCATTTAGCCTAATAGACCAATCTCTTCTATCGGGCCTAACCGTTTTCTCTAAAATGTGCTTGATCTCTCTATTGGACACCTCTACTTGTCCACTAGTTTGTGGGTGATAAGGAGTGGCTACCTTATGGGTGACCAAATATCTTCTCAACAAGGCCTATGGCGAAAATGCAAACCCCCATCACTAATTAAGACCCTAGGGACTCCAAATCTAGAGAAAATGTTTTCTTTAATAAACTTAACCACTACCCGATGGTCATTAGTGCGTGTTGGAATAGCCTCAACCCATTTGAACACATAATCAACGGCCACTAAAATGTATTGATACCCAAAGGAAGGTGGAAATGGACCCATGAAGTCTATACCCCAAACATCAAACAACTCACAAGGAAGGATAGGGGATAAAGGCATCATGTTTCTCCTAGAGATGGACCCGGATTGTTGACATCTAAAGCACTTCTTGCAATATTCTTGGGCATCCTTAAAGAGAGAAGGCCAAAACAGTCCACTTTGCAAGACCTTCGTGGCGGTCTTCTTCCCACTTAAATGACCTCCACACCCCTCATCATGCACATACTCAAAACATTCTCAAACTCGTCCTTAGGCACACACCGACGAATCATTTGATCCGCACACACTTTGAAAAGATAGGAATCCTCCCAAAAGAAATGTCTAACTTGTGCTAGGAACCTATCTTTTTCTCTTTTCTCCTAATGGGAAGGAAAACGCCCTGTGGCAAGATAATTGACAATATGAGCAAACCAAGGTCTGTGATGAGAGATGGCAAATATTTGCTCATCGGGGAATGAATCATGAAAACGAGATGGATCATTAGAAGACTAGCTAACAAGACGGGAAAGATGATCTGCAACTAAAGTTTCTCTACCCTTCTTATCCCAGATTTCTATGTCAAACTCTTGAAGGAGGAGCAACCACCTAATCAAGCGGGGTTTAGATTCTTTCTTAGACAACAAATACTTCAATGCCGCATGATCGGTGTAGACAATCACTTTGGACCCTAAGATGTATGACCTAAACTTGTCAAGGGAGAAAACTATTGCTAGAAGCTCTTTTTTCGTAGTGGTATAATTCTTTTGTACTTCATCAAGAGTCTTGCTAGCATAGTACATAACATAGGGTAACTTATCCTTCCTTTGACCTAAAACAGCTCCAATTGCATAATCGGATACATCACACATAACTTCAAATGGGAGAATATAGTTAGGTGGTTGGATAATTAGGGATGTAGACAACAAGGATTTAAGCCTATTGAAAGCTCTAACACATTCATCATCAAAGTCAAAAGGGACATCTTGTGCTAGGAGCCTAGACAAAGGGCATGCAATGTGACTAAAATCCTTAATGAATCTACGGTAAAATCCT
Organism: Cordia subcordata; assembly: GCA_028554755.1. NCBI lineage: Eukaryota > Viridiplantae > Streptophyta > Magnoliopsida > Boraginales > Cordiaceae > Cordia > Cordia subcordata. Next base: position 3,568,405 of record JAPTOF010000005.1, read on the forward strand.
GCATGCCCTAGAAAAGATCTAACATCCTTGACATACTTAGGGACAAGCAACTTTTCAATTAATTCTACCTTAGCTGGGTCAACTTGAATTCCACTAGATGATACAACATGACCCAACACTATCCCTCGTTGCACCATGAAGTGGGATTTCTCGCAACTTAACACTAGATTCTTCTTTACACATCGGTCTAAGACTAAAGAGAGATGACACAAGCACTCATCAAAGCTATCTCCAAAGACTGAGAAATCATCCGTGAAAATCTCTAAATACCTCTCAATCATGTCACTAAAAATGGCCATCATACATCTCTGAAAAGTCGCTGGGGTATTACAAAGACCGAAGGGCATTCTCCTATAAGCAAAAGTGCCATAGGGACAAGTAAAGGTGGTCTTCTCTTGGTCCTTGGGAAACACAGGAATCTGGTTATAACCCGAATAGCCATCTAGAAAACAATAGTAGCTATGCCCAGCTACTCTATCTAAGATCTGGTCTAGAAAAGGCAATGGGAAATGATCCTTCCTAGTTTTGGAGTTGAGCTTCCTATAGTCAATACAAACTCTCCATCCCGTGGGAGTACGTGTAGGGATAAGCTCTTTTCTCTCATTCTCAACAACCGTGATCCCAGACTTCTTAGGGACAACTTGGACCGGGCTAACCCACTCACTATCGGAGATTGAATAAATAATGTCTGCATCTAAAAGCTTAATGATCTCTTTCTTAACTACTTCGCTCATGTTTAGGTTTAGCCTCCTTTGCATTTCCCTAGAAGAAATGGCTCCATCCTCAAGGTGAATACAATGCATGCAAACTGAAGGGTCTATACCTCTCAAATCATCAATTTTCCACCCTATAGCCTTCCTATGTTTCCTAAGGACCTCTAAGAGACGCTCCTCATGCTCACTAGAAAGATCGAAAGCTATGATGACCGAAAGGGTCTCACTAGAGCCTAGGAATGCATATTTCAAATGATCGGGAAGGGGTTTGAGCTCTAAAGAAAGGCTAGGCTCAACCAAGGGGGGCTTAACCTCAACATCATCAATGGGGACATCACTAGAAATGAGACTAGAAGGATTAACTTCAAGTGACTTATTAGTCAAATGGCTCTCAATCAAGGAAGTAGAAGCTACACATTTCCTCTCTAAGGTCTCCAAATCAAAATTAGACATCAATTTCTCAAATTTCCTTAATTCTTCTCCATCGGTCATAGTCTTCTCTATAAGATCCTCAACGCAAGAATCAATCACATCCATCCTAAAGCACTCTTCTCCATTCTCTCCTCTTAAACTAGCCCTATTCATCACCTCTGCAACCTTCATAGTGGATCGCAAATTCCCAAATTTCATCTCCAATAACCCTGACCTACAATGGATAATGGCATCTGCGGTGGCAAGGAAGGGCTGACCTAGAAGAATAGGTGTAAAATGTCTAGAGTCATGTCTCGAATCCATATCTAGCACTATGAAGTCAACAGGGTATACAAACTCACCTACCTGGACCATAACGTCCTCTATCACACCCCTAGGTCTATGCTCAGACCTATCAGCTAACTGAAGAGTAACATGTGTAGAAGACAACTCACCTAGACCTAGTTGCTAATAGACAGAGTAGGGAATGAGATTCACACTAGATCCTAAATCTAACAAGGCATGATCAATCTGGGTCTCACGAATCCTACAAGGAATGGTGAAGGCTCCAGGGTCACTCATCTTGGGCAGAAGGCCCGAAGTACAAATACTACTCACCTTTTCCATAAGCCTCACCTTCTTAGAAATGTTCGATGACCTACGTTTCCTTGTACAAAGATCCTTAAAGAACTTAGAATAAGAAGGGATGGAAATGATCACATCTATCAAAGAAAGATTGACCTTAAGGTGCTTAAGATGCTCTAAAACCTTGAAGAACCTAAAATCATCACTAGGTGTAGGCCTCTCTAAGGTGGATGGAAAGGGAACTCTAGGCTCTACACCTCTAGATACATGGGAGTCATCAATAGGCTCTTTTCCCTCCCGATGTGGGCGGGAAGTACTACTCTCTCTATGATCTCTAATGGGCTCATCTCTCTCAACAAGACCTTCTCTAGAATTTCCCTCAATAGGGCTACAATGTGGTGCTCTAGACTCGAAAGGACCACTAGGTGTAGGCACTGCAAAGTCAACTCCTACCCCATTATCCACTACCCGACCGCTCCTAAGAGTAGTGATGGCCTTAGCCTGGGCCTGAGGGGGATAAGTGGTATCAGTGGAGGAACAGGACTGGACTCTAGGGTTCACCTCCAGCTGAGAAGGCAATTTCTAGGGGTGTCTAGCACTCAGCTAACTAGCAATCTGTCCTAACTGTGCCTCAAACCTCACCATTTGCTGCCTATTTTATGCCAATTCCTGTTGTTGGTTCTGAATAAACTGCATTATCTTCATCATGTCATTACTAGGAGGTTGGCTACTAGAGGGAGCAGGCAAAGCCTGAGGTTGAGGAGCACTAGTGAGACGGGGTTGATTAACATGATAGAAACCTGGGGGATATTGAGGACGGGGTCGCTGCTAGGGTGGAACCTGGGAATGTGAACTAGACTCATGTTGGCCTTGTCTACAAGAAAATTTTGGGTTGTCCCTTCAACCCAAATTGTATGTGTTCGAGTATGGATTATACTCACAAGAATAACCTTGTGTGGCGCACACTTGCTCTTTCATGAATTCAGGAAATTGGGATGCTAAAGGGCAAGCTATGGTCTCATGAGATGACTCGGAGCACAATGCACAAACTTCAACAACTAAGGGGGCAGAGGAAGAACCTAAAGAACTGGTCCTATGACACTGGGATGAAATGGACAAAGAAATGAATTGATCTAGCTTATTCGTCAAAGCCTCAACCTTAGCGGGTAGGTTTAAAGAAACTCCAACCTCACTAACACTTCTCTTGTTGCCTCCTCGACTAGACCTTTCCATTGCAAAATTTTGAAAAGAATTTTCAGCCATCATTTCTATTTTCTCCCATGCCTCGGTCGGTCTCAAAAGATAGAAGCCACCACCGAAGGCGGCATCGACCATCATCCTATTTTGTTCATTTAAGCCTCGAAAGAAGTATTGTATTAGGTCATGATTGCCGTACCCGTGGTGTGGACATTGTCTAAGAAGATCGTTGAACCTCTCCCAAGCCTCATGAAAAGATTCTAGGTCATGTTGGGAGAAAGTCATAATGGCGGTCCTAAGGTCGGCCGTCTTGGCCAAGGGATAAAATTTTTGGAAGAACTTAGATTGAAGCTCAGCCCATGTAGTAATGCAACCATTGGGTAAGGAATGCAACCGAGTCCTAGCCTTGTCCTTAAGAGAGAAAGGAAACAATCTTAGACGTATGACCTCTTGGGAGACATTGGGGACATGGAGAGTGAAACTCATCTCAACAAAATCAGTGATATGATCTAGAGGACTTTCATTGCTTCTCCTGTAGAAGGAGGGAAGCATGGCCAACATATTAGGCTTAATCTCGAAGTTCGTCTCCCCTAAACCCGGAATTTGAATAGCCAAATTGGGCTCAAAGGCTTCGGGGAGAAAGAATTGCCTAAGAGTGGGTTCCTCATCTATGGGTGGATCCAGTCTATAGGGCTCTCATATAAAATGAGCTTGGGCTTGATGCCCAATGTGATCATGAGGTGGAATGGGATTCATTAGGGGATTGGGAGGATTAGGAGGATGATTGGGATCGGCCATCTCCTCAAGTAGATCTCCTAAATTCCTTAAATGTCTAGCAATTCTATCAGGTTCGGGATTAAGAGGAACTAGGGGATTTCTAAGGGATCTCCTACCAAGCATGCACAATCTATCCTAACTCTAGCCACTTCAACCCCCAAAAACTTCAATATTCCAATAACTACAGCAAATAAACCACAATCCTAAAAAATCTACTAAAAAATAAAAACAAAAGCTGAAATAGATAAGCAAGGATCAAAGCAAGATTATATGAACAATAAACAAGATAAGCAAAAACTAAACAAACTATAAAGGAAAAGCAAGAAAATAAGAAAAGCAACTACCAAAACACACAAACAAAGCATGCAAATCACCGTGCCTCCCCGGCAACGGCACCAAGAACTTGTTGCGTCTTTCAAGTGCAAGCTCTAAAAGACCCGCAAGCGTACGGATCGTGCAATAAAGTGTATACAAGTGTGGGTGTTGAACCACAGGGAGGCATGAATAATGTGGGTGAATTCTATGCTTGGTGTTCTAGAAAGTGCCAAAAAGAAAGATCTAAACTAGACATATTTTTGGGGTTTTGGATTATTGGGAGCTCTAGGTAAAGGAAATAAAACTAAACTATGAATATGAAAAATGGGAGCACAAGTTGGTCAAGAGGGAACTAACAATTATATTGAGAATAAGGTAGTTTTATTTACCTTAACTACAATTATTTATTGATACTTTTTTGTGTGTATTTAAAGATTATTACTATATTAATTATTATATATTTTTATTAATTATTTAATTTATATAAAATATACACATGAATGTGCCCTGCTAATCCTCGGGTCTTGGCTTCGCCACTGCCTCCAACATGGAAAGAGTTCAAGAATTACTTGAATTATAAGCATGAAGAGATGAAGTTGGAAGACTTAATTGTACAGTTGAGAATTAAAGAAAATAACGTCTGTCTGAGAAGTGAAGAATCTAGTTGATGGACTAATATATTTAAATCTGTCGACTGGGGTCTAATATCAACTCAATAGGAAATTCCAACAATGGTTCATAGATACTCGGGCTACTTGACATGTATGATCGGAGAAAAGCATGTTCACTTTGAGCATCAACAACGAGACAAAACTAGACTATTCATTCTTTCGCTCGACTTCTTACTCCTGTGTTGTCTCTGTGATTGGTCGGCATTGGTTGGCCTTTTTGGTTCTTCATCAAATTCTTATTCATTTAGGTGCTATCCTAGAAATTTTTTGGCCTTGTTATCAATACTTGCTACTTGTACTTGTCTCGGATACTTCTTGTACATGTAATCTAATTCTTGATACACAATAGTGCGCACCGCTTATCTCTCACTTGGTGACCCTCTCTTGCTAATTGTTCAACAATTTATTGGCTTTCTTTCCCAATAGATTGACAACTTTGCTTCATCAACCTATTGGCTTATTCTTGATTCTCATTTAAGGCCAACTCTAACAGATTTCCTTATTTCTTATTTTACATTTAAAGGATTTGTAATATTTTTTTACAAGTACAGATTCTCTATTTCAGATTTACTCTAACAATTTTGTTACATTTAATCAAGTTCTTGTTTAAAAGAATTGTTATTTCAGTTTTACTCTAACAACTTTCTTACTTTTAAGATTTCCCTAATATTGTTTTAGGAGATGCAAATGCTATTAACAAATTTGGGATAAAATTTCTAAACAAATATAAGGATAGATGTAGAGAATCTGTTGGAGCAATTTATCCTTCCCTATACCTATCCGTATATTTGTTGTGGAGAATGGTTTAGGGCAACGGTTGGAGTTGCTCTAACAGTTCTAGATACATTGGTTACCCATTTCGGTTCAATTGTGATACTCAGAGGAGGGTGAAATACATAGCCATTTTGGCCTTTAGACATTGTTATTATATGGTATCAACTGTTATACACTAGTATCAGATTTTGTAAGCCTACGGCATCAGTTGCATCAATATCGATCAATACAGAATCATTGGCATTGTGTAGTGCATCAGTCGCATTACAATGGTATCAACATCCAAGGATATAGTATTACTCATAATATATGGTGTTAGTGTTAAAGCACAATACTATCAATCAATTATTAACCGTATGTATATATATTGTAGTACAATTGCTTATCGGGCTATCGTAATTATTTCATTTGCATTCTTGGCACCGATTATCGTAATTGATATATTATTTATTGGCTTCAATTTCTCAACTGTTTTCGTCACCAGTGAGGCCGCTTCCTATTACTATCTGTAGTTACATGGTTTATTTTGGGAGATTATTTGTAAGCCTTCTAGAGTTTTAACCCTAGAGTATATTTATGGATTTGAATTTTTTATATGAAGAATTATTTAAATTATTGAGGTAATAGTCGCTCGAATTACAAATTTTATGAGATTTAATTCTGTTGTGATTCTAGAGCCTTATGGGCTTAGGCTCACGCAATGTGACACATTTGGGCACGACTCCAAAGTCAGACCATCAAAGGGTCAGATTAGACAACCTCAAATGAGAACAATCAGTGGAGAAATTGACAGTTTTTCCAAGAGGTAAAAGGGTTTGGGATCATGTTTATGCGATAAAATGCAAATCAACCATATCAAAGAGCTCAAAAGAATGGCTAAAGTGTGCATACAGCACCCCAAAACCGTGTTCATATTCAACTTAGAAAATAGAACAGAACTGTCACTGGCGGGATTATCCACCTCAGAAGAGTAGACTTATGAAGTGAAACCGTAAAGGAGGTCCTTATCTGGACGAAGAACCGACAGTTTCCCACTGAGGGATCAACCGTAGTAATCAAGCCCAAGCCACCAAAATCACAATCTTCGGGTGTTTGATTGTGCTGTTGATAGTAGCTGTTAAATGCATAGGAAATATTCGCTGGCCAACTGAGGTTAAAACAAGAACCACCAGGGGACAATGCAGTACAATCAGCAGAAGAACACGCTCCCAGAGCACGTGCGCTCGCATTAGACAAGTCTCTATTATTATTTACAACACACCATCTGGAAGAAAGGTATTCGACATTCTGCGCATTCATCAGTTTCCTTGCACCTTGACCAAAATCAAGCTGGTACTTGGCTTGACCATCAAAATTAAAGATACCCCAGTGCCTTTCAAAGTCTCCTGCAGCTATACTTCTTTGATCTTCATCTAAAAGACTGAATATATACGTCTCCATCGGCAGATGTTTGGGCCTCAGTGGAGTCCCTGATTTACTATGAATGTGGTTTATGAGTCCTTTCAAGAAGGTCTCCGCATTAGATGAAGTCGCATTTGCAGCTCCATCTGTTGGCCATCCAATCTGTCCTATGATTATGTCCATCAGAGGGAAACCTGCAGTGGATAATGCTGAAACAATGGTATCATGACTTAACTCGTAGCTATTTTTGTAGATCCTGTGACTGTCATTACGAGGGTGGGCAGTCTCTTTGAAAAGAGCAAAGTCAAGAGAAGTATTCTTGTTTTGATGGTAGCTCAGGAAAGGAGAACTGGTCACAAGAAAAGGAGCTTGATGCTTGCCCAGAAACGTGAGAAGTTCAAACATAGTTTTGTTGACGTCTGGCCTGAAGTGGCTTCTGGATGGCAGACCAGATTCTGACTGGAAAGCATCAAAACTGCATGGTACAACAACTTTCATCTTCTCTACCAAGTTAGCTTTGGTAAGAGCTGTTTGGATATTTGTAGCAGCCCCGACAGCAAAGGGGTAGAATTGGTCACCATAACTTTGGAGGAATGGCTCATCTCCAACAGCAATATACCTGTAAAGAATTTCATTAGACATGTGGATCACCAAAGAACTATGATTAAAACCAGGAGACATTGTAGAATATTCACCATACAGTTTGTAAAGAGAGGTAGTGAAGTAATCTACTGTTTTCTTCAATAACAAAAGACGAGATACCGAATAAAAAGGGACAGTTGTAACCTCAGAATATATAGCACTCAACCTCACCTAGCATTCTATCCATATAATCTTTACTTGAAATTTTCAGAAAAAGTAAAATGTCAGGACACTTCTCATAAACAGGAAATTCTTTCTGATAAGTTGGACATTAATTTATGTCCCTTTCCATTGGGCAGGTCTTCCCTTTACCATAGGAGAAAATAACACTTTTGTTTTTTGACTAGTACAGACCTCTAATCTCACTGTTTCCTTATGTCCAGTGTCGTCTATGTAGCCACTCTCCCTTCTCTGGAGGCCTCCCTTAGTGGGTTCTCATTTTAAGAAGGGGGTTCATCTGCCATGAATTATTTTATCACTGATTCAGCCAATCTATAAATATACACACACACTAAAATTAACAGGGGCCACCGAACCAATCATCAGCAATCAGCACATTGGTTCTCTAAGAACATGATTATTCTACAGGTCTGGCATGTATCAACTTTCTCTTGTAATTTATCAAACAGAATATTAAACATTGAACAGGACAGAGTAAGCTCAGCTGCAGAGCAAACAAAATCAAATATGACATCACTAGGCACCAATGTCTTTAGATTATGGGAAAGAACCGGAGCAAATGTCAAAATGGGAAACCTAAGCTTGACAATATTCTTCATAGTTTTGAGAAATACCAAATGTAGAAGCCACTAACTCATACATTTACACTCTAAATACCAACTAAATGTAAAGATGAAGCATAAAGACTGAACAAATAGCATGAATAATGACATAGTCATTAATTAATATGAGTTCCTACTTCTGACAGAATGTCTGAATGCCCATGGCTGCAATAATCATGCAGCAAAGAAAGAGGAATTGAAACAGTGGATTAGGTCAATTTGGAAGAGCAAGAATATTCTTCTTTTTCCGAAATCATATCTAGACATAATCCTAAAAGACAATGGTAAAGAACAATAAGATATCAAGTCGATGCAGCCATCCACTAAGATGTTTTTGAGTGTTGGACTATTCATTTTCCTTCTGATAAGAATTATACAAATAGATGTTCCCTAAGCTCATTATATTGTGAACCTAGAGGCAGCATTTGCAACTATGGCACTAAGATGACCATAAGGAATTGGTGACAGAGATAGACATGATAAGCTTACCTTTCTTTTCCCTTCCCTCTCAATCTGCAAAATGCATGTTCATGACTAGATGTTCACAAAAACACTGTCCTAATTGAAAAGGCTGCTTAAAGAAACAGCTTTTGAAAAATATTTAGTTTTTGGAAATAAGGTTCCAGAAAAGTGTTCATCTTATCTACGGGAAGAAGGTAAAAAAAAAAAAGTGCCCAGTTCTTGGGATAGAAGGAATAAGGAGGAGCTATATCCACATATTGATTAATATCTTAACCTCAAATTGATAAGTGCCAGAACCATAGTCACTCATGCTAAAATTTACGAACTCTATCCCACAAACCATTTGAGTTACAATATTAGCTACCATCATGTAGAGAAAGAATACATACAAAATCATGTTCGTCAAAAGCAGATCAGGTCAAAAAGAGTATGAAGGTGAAAGAGAGGTCCACAAAAGCATGGCTCACACTCAATCTAGACGTGATGTTTTGGACAAAGTAGCAAGGACAAAAAGTGTAATAGCATAACCTCCTGACTTTCCCAAAGTTCCGGACGATAAGTCTTGATAACTGATAATTCTAGGTAAGGCAAGAGCAGAAGTGTTTTCAAATAACTAAAAAATGTGAAAATCCAAGATGCAAAAATCAACTAGATAATTTGACATAGTTCAGTAACTACACATTCCGTAACCAAAGCTGGAAACTCCATTTCAGACAGTGACAATCACCAAAAAAGTGCAGACCAACTGAGCAAGTAATGGCAAGAGAACTTGGAGCTGAATCAGTTCGATAATGTGGCATACCAAGGTCATAACCAATTCTGGAACTCCATGTCAGACAGTGACAATCAAAAAAAAGGAGTACAGCAAGTAATGGCAAGAGAAGTTGGAGCGGAATCAAAGTTGGCAAAGTTATTTGACGGAAAGTATGCCGTTAGCAATGACTAGAGCAATAATGGCATATTAGAGAGTAATTACTTCCAACTTCTTAATTCTAACACAGATTCAACTACCATTTTACAATTGGACCATTTATAGAAAATTTATTATTTCACATCACAATAAGAATTGGAATAAAATTAATATATCATACCGCCCTCCCTATTAAAAAAAGATATACAACAATCAGATCTTCACTCAAGAAGATGATGAAACAACACACCTACATATTTCTAGATTCTTCTCGACCAGTTTCAAACTATTACAGGTCTGTTAAACACAAGCTCAAAACTCACCCTTCCAAGCAAGATTAATGTAATAAGCCTAGAATAAGTGCGCAACACATAATCTATAAACCATTCTTACATCATCCATCCTCTGAATGTGGGACGTTAGAAAGCCACTAATGCCACTATTAAACAGTAAAGCACAACAAACATTTACAGCACTTTACCAAATTTCACCAAGCCAAAATAACAAATCACTACAACTTAGAACAGAAAATCACTAACCAGTTAAAAATACGGAAGTATTCACAAAAAGCAAAGCAAATAAAAACTAGAGCTACATTTAGAATGAATAAAACATAATGTAACATCGGAAGCACAAAACAAGAACCTGCGAGCAATCACATAAATTAGGGTCCTAGACGAAAAAATTATTCGGGACTCAAAATCGATTAGCCTAAACCACTTTTAATCATATTACTCCTAGCGCGTGTCAGAAATAATAATACTTAAAACTTCTGGCCTACGTAACACCGAGCGTCATCAACTATCCCAAAATACTTAAGCCCGACAGCAGAAGTAATCCCAAGCCTTGTAAGGTGAACACAAATCTTACAAAAAACCGATACAAGGGCATTACAAGAAGTGCAAAAGAGGGAGTGGGAAAGAGAGAGAATGTCATACTCAATGCGGACGCTAGAAGGGGCAGTGGTGACGAAGCGAGTGAGATTATCGTGGACCCAACTTCGAGCAGCTTTCAAGGAAGCGTTTAAGCTGCGAAGCATAGAGTTGGGAATGCCGACGGTCACATATATGCCGGAGCCGGCGAGGGCTTCAAGGACTGATGGGTCGGGGTCAAAGAGCTTCACTTTGCTGATGTTGTTGGCCTTCAGGAGCTCCACAACCTTGGGCGGTGGCAAAGGGTGGGATGATGTGGTCCCCCAGTTCACGCCTATGGGGCTGGCCGTACGGAAGTTCCAAACGGTTAGCGATAGTGTAAGAACTATTACAAGGCCTGCTTTTGAAGGCATTATTATGCGAATGGAGTTTGCTAGCTTACAGAGAGACTTGTGCTGCTGCTTTTGTTGGTTGTTGCATTTGAGGATGTTTGTGGGGGGGGGGGAGGGTGTAGCGCTTTTATATGGGAATGATAATAAAGCTGTCAGGTGTGTGAATTATGGTCGAGTTGTTTAAATTTTTCTCAAATATCCCTTTTTTTTTAAAATTCTGGAGCAAATTTGAGGTGGTCAAAAAAACTTTTCTGCCTTTCCCGCCTATTGCCATCATATTGGCATGAGAATAATAAAAAGGAGAACAAAAATAAGGTGGGCCATGATCCATTGCTCGGCCTGGCCCCTTAAAAACCGGTTAACGGAGGCTTGTCTTGCTCAAACGGGTCGGGCAGGACGCATTCGATACCCATCTAGGATGGCTTGGCCCGGCCCGGCCCGGCCCCCAGGGGAGTGGGGGATTTTCGGAGTTTCTACAAACATTAAACCTTCACTAAACCATTTAGAAATATCCTTAAACCCTTAAAATCCTTTGAAAACTCTCCAGAACCCCTTCAAACAATTCTTAATAAGAAAACGTTACAATCAAATAGATTCTACCACAATCAAGCAAATATTATAGATTTAAGAAAAAATTTCAACTATAAAAGGATATTGAAAGTTATTGAGTTTTCTAATATATATGTGATTGTGTATGTATATGTATGTATATAGCACTAGTGCATGACAGATTAGCTTTTAAATAAATGAGAGCTTGATATCTCAACTATTCAAATGAATAATAGCTTGACATGTTAGCTTATAAATTTATTAATTTTACTCAAATATTATTAATATTTTTAATGTGATATAATGTATTGTACTCATATCAGATACAATGTATGTTATGCTAATATATATTATCATGTGTAGGCAATAATATGTAAAATTATTTCCTAATTCAGAAATAAAAATACAAAAATTTGATATATGTTTTTTCCTTCTTTAATGTTTTCACCTTTTATATTTTATTAATACATGAATGAATGCATGCATGCATGCTTACATACATTCATACATATACACATACATATACAAATACATACATACGTACATAGATACATACATACATACATACTTATATATACACACATGCACTAGTTTTTGGTCCCGTATGTCACACAGGATCTATACTCGAAAAACTATATTATGAATTTAATTTTGAAAATAAGTTAATGTATATTTGGAGTGTTGTGAGTTGAAATAAGTGAAACTTAAAAAAAAACAAAAAATAATTAATGATTGCAAATTGTAAAGTAAGTAGTGCATTTCGGCGTCAATGATAATAATGCATGATTTGTAAAATAGAAGCTGAATAGGCACTCCGAAACATAATTAGGTATATAGTCATAGTGTAGTAAAGTTGTCTGTTATGCATATATTCATTATACATGTCGAAATGGACGCATGGTAGAAAAAAGTGGTACAATACATAGTAAACGAAGATTTAATTTCCTTCAACTTAAGTTAATTACTAAATGCAAAAGGCGTGGATAAAATAAATATATGGTATTTATAGGCGCATCGGCGCACAAAAATATGCAATCTTCAGCCCTACTTTCAAGGTGAATGTCATAATTGGTGGCCTTGATCAGCAATAGTCCAATGGTATGATTTGTCACCTCTGTTGCAGGGGAGGTAAGAAGGAGCTGAATATGTCATTATACGCCATGATTTCAAACAGGATGGAGGGTTAAGGTTAATTTGATCTTCTGCAAGGACAATAGCATTTTGTTGGTGGTCTTCCTCAGCTACATGAGGTCCTTGTTAACAAATTTAATGTTCTTATCGAGCACCAACTCTGTTAAAAAAACTAAAGGCTTGAAGATTACTCTTATGTATAGGATTCGTCTGGATTGACTTTTTTTTAAGAAAAAAATTATTTTTTTTCCTGAAAAATTATATTAAATTTGCAATAACTATTTGATTTAGCTTTCAAAAAAGCTGAAATTCTGAAAAAAAACTCAAATACAGTTTTTTTTAAAAATCAGAATTTTCAGCTTCTAAAACAAAATTATTTTTTAAAAGTTGTTAAAAAAAGCGCTTTTAAAAAAAGTCAATCCAAACGGGCCCATAGTGTATTATCCTCCGTGTATATTTGATATTATATATTTGAGTCAATCTTAAAGGAGGATAATAAAAGAATAATTAATTTATAACCACACCAAATGATCATGTAATTGAGACAAATACAATAGTTAGTAATTATACTTCATTGCTAACAAAATATATAAAATCCATCTACTGATCTTTGTTATCTTAACACCCATATATGTACATATTTTGGCAACATATGGTGTCATTACAAAGACTTGCCAGCACATGCCCAAAATGGTGTCAAACTGCATGCATCCCTATTACTATACGATGCCATATACACCAAAAAAAAAAGGGTCTGTATGACAGCTCATTCGGATGCTTGGTAAGCAAAGACCGTTACATTACATATAGATTTATTTATTATTATTAGACTTAACTTGCATTATATATCCTAGTAACAACAGCATTTTCATGGCTCACATCTACAATGACTCAATGTCCCTACCAAAATACATGTGGATAGCTATTTGCCCATGCCCTGCACAAGAGGCAAACGTAATTTTTTATTTAACAAAATAATGTCAATTGTATGATTTTCTACAAATTATTTTAACCAAAGATTAAATAATTCTTTGAATTAATTATATATGGACATTTATGAACCTATCCCTGAAGAGAAATTTGTTTGTCGCATTTGAAGTTGCTTGCTAAAATGGGGAGGGAAGACGAAGAAAAGATTAACTAGGGGAAAAAGAGAGATTTTTTTTTAAAATGTGTAACAAATAGAAGAGGAATCGGAGAAAAAAGATGTGTTCACCATACCCATTTGGATCGGAGAAGAAATGAATAGTATTTGTTTTACTGAAGTTACTAATATAACATGACAAGAAAATAAAATAGAAGGAAGTTAATTTAATTATCAACGCTAAGATGGGCTAATTATACATGCCAGTCTAATGACATTACATGATTTTGCTACTCCAAATACAAGAAATATATCCTTATTAAAGTTTCTCTATCTAATTACTGCAGAAGAAAGACAAATATTAAGCCAGTGAATAAGTTTTGACCCAAAAAAATACATAATTATTTTTCCTCTGCTCTTTCTCCTATTAGACCTCTTGTTACAACCTTCGTTTCTTCACCTTTTTGATAAATACTAAGGTAATAGCCTCCCAACATGTTGAAAATATCTCACCAATTTGTGTAATAAAGTCATCATTCTCCTTTCGCATCTGTGATCTCACAAACTATTACAGTGGTGTGTTGTAATAAGTTCACATTCATTTGGACTCATGACAATTATCGTCCACTGCTTGTGAGAGTTCAACAAATCGGCACACTTATTGCATTATAAAAAGGACCAAATAAAAACCCCAACCCCCTTTCTTTTCCTCATCAGCCAACACACAAACATGAAAAAACTCACATCATCACTCACCTAAGCCCCAAACCCCTTTGTCCCCTTCACCAGTAACGTATAGAAAAACACAGCACACCCAAGGGCGAAGCTATAATAGTGGTTTGTGGTGGCGTCTCTTGGTTTCTAAATTTTTTCGTTTATTTTTTCTTCTTGTAATTTAGAAATGCAATATGTATTTTGGCCACCCTTTACAAAACAAAGAAAGCTAAAGTGGCTCAATGGCTAAGCGTGCCTTATTTAAACTAAGGGTTTGATGTTCAAATCTTTATGAATGCTTTTACTTTTTACTGCATTTTTTGCAAGTAGAAGCAAGTCTCTTTCACTGTTTGGTAATAAAAACTAAACAAATAATAAAAACCAAACAGACCACTCACCATCAAGTCGCCACTCACATTCAAGGAAAAAGAAAAGGAGGTAGGGTTCTTACTTATATAATTTCAAATCACTTTGTTTTTTTACTAATTTTTAAATTCTTATAAACCACACTATTTTAAGTTTTTCATATTTATTGAATATTCAATCACCATCACAAAAGTCACAAAATCCCTCACCTCGTAAATTAGGTTAGTATTCTTTACTTTGGCTTTAGATTTTAATTACTTTTACGCAGATGACTCGTGCTTATATAAATATTATTTATATTTGAAATTGATGAATTAGTTTACTTGCTTTTTTATTCTTTTCAATTTTAGAAAAATAGGGCTTCTCTTATTCTATTGGTTATTATAATTGTTATTAGCTCTTTTGTCATTGATCTAAACTTCAGCAAATAAGGTGTGAAAATAAACTTGATATCAAAGTGGATAAATAAAAATTTGTTGGTATTGAATGATTTTGAAAACTTATAATAATAAGTTTTATTAATATATAATATCTTATGTTCAGTTAATTATTATTTTAAAAGTGATTATTTTATAATTTGGATTGAAAACTTGAACCAAATTATAATTTGGTACAAATATTTTTTTGCCATTCCTAATTAAGAAACCTGGTCTGCGCATACCCACACGATACACACATGTAACAGCACACACGACTCATACACTCACGCACGCATACTGGCTCACAGGAAAAGCAAGGATTTTGGTGCCTTTTTTGGGGGGTTTTTGGGTGTTTTTCAACTAATTTTCAGCAGATATTCTTTGTAGAAAAAATACATGTAAACAGCCCCAAAATCTACAAGGAAAAGAGGGATTTTTCTGGGGAATTCTAAAGCAAATTTCAGCTATACGAGTTTGACACTGATGCGCTTAATTTGAAGGTTCTAATTCATTACGTCCCACATGCATTCGACTCAAACGATGAGACAACCGTCCTTTATGCCGATGCCAGATCTGATATATATATATATATATATATATATGAGTAGTGGATGCCATTCTTTTACCTGACACAGCATCCCAAACCTTTTGAATGAGTAGACTAAATAATGTACACACAACACATGTATTACATATAGCATAGCCTATACAAGCATACTTTTGTAACACGAAGACGAAGCCTATTTGTGGAAAGCTACTTGCAAAACCCAAGTACTTACCTATGAGGAGAGCTTAGAAGAAGTTAGTGTGAACGGCACTGTGAGTTGCTAAGCTATTTATAGAGCGCCTCCTGACATGGTGAAAAGTTATATGTTGTGACAACGGTTAGGGTTCACATCCTCTCTTCAGCGGCCAGCTTTGTAAATGCAAAACACATGTCCTACTTGTTTGCTAACAATGCATGTTTTTAATATTAACTATTATTATGTATGAAAAGTAAATAAATTAAATTTTTAACATTTATTCTATCGATTAATTTATTTATAATGTTGACCTATAAATGTAAGTTGATTTATATAACTAATAAATAAATATTATTTTTAACAAAATATAAATTATTATTAAAATATTAAACAAATTAGATGATAGATTACCTATGTAACTTGATTAAACTTTTATGTCAACAATTAAAAAAGTAAAGTGCGTGTGACTGTGTGGGAATGGGTGTAATTGACGAGGACGAAATGGAGTTGAGATACGGGTGGAAATAGTGTGAAAACGAGTTTTATTTAGATTATGAATGCATTGTAGATTTCATTTGTGCTAAGTCAAATAATTGGCTTATCTCATGCCAATTTTTGGTCAAAGGCTTATCCCATATGTCAAATAATAGTGTATCACTAGATTTGCTCCCTACCAAAATATGCAATTTATTCAAAGCTATATTGTATGTCTATTTCTTTTTCTTTTAATATATACCAATTAAAATATTTTACATATAATTTAAATTACTAGCATTAAATTAATAGTGAGTCCCATGCGTCACATGAGAACCCGCCTAGTATATACTAAATCTCTATGCCACTAACTTATACAACTACTGGTACATCTATGTATATATATAAACTTCTTTGAAAAGCTTCCTTACTTGATTTAGACAAAAAAACAAAAAATTCCTTTCAAATCTTCTAGAAATTAAAAAAGAAAAGAATTAAAACACCCTTATAAAACTTGGATCAAAGTATAAAACTTTATTTATTATAATGTGTAAAAAGTAAATAAATTAAAATCTTAACATTTATTCTTTTAATTAATTTATTTATAATGTTGATCTATAAATGGAAGTTGATTTGCATAAATAATAAATATATGATAATTTTAACATTATTATTGTTAAAATATTAAACAAATTAGATGATAAGTTACCTATATAAATCGATGCAACTTTTACTTCATCAATTAAAAAGATGAAGTGCGTGCCACTTTGAGTGTGTGTAATGAGGACGAAATGGTACCTCGAGAGTTGAGATGCGAGGTGGGGCAGTGTAAAAGAAATTTCATTTGGATTAGGAATGCATTGTATTGTGTCAAGTCGGATCATTGGCTTATCTCATACATTTTTTTCGGTCAAAGGTTTATCTCATACGTCAAATAAAAGTATCTCACCAGCTTTCCTTCCTACCAAAATATGCAGATGCTTCAAAGCTACATTCTATCTCTATTTTTTTCTTTTTATATATTTATCAATTAAAATATTTTATATAAAATTTACATTAATAGCATCTATCTATCTGTATACAATACTAAAATTGTTGCTTTCTCACCCTTGACTTTCAGGCTGCCAAACGTCCTCTTACAAAGAAGTCAAGTGTTTCTCTAATTACAACAAAAAAAATCTTATAAGAAAGAAAAAAATAAAGCATTAGATAATGTATTTTCTGAATTTTCTAAAATGTGTTATTGTCTCATGTTCCATAGATAATTAATATAATTTTTAAAATTTTATATTCGTTGTTTTTTAGTTTTTAAAATTAAAATATTATTTTTAAAATTTTAATTTTAAATTAAATATAATTTATATATTATTACAAGCATGTAACCGAAATAATCCATTTGTTATCTAAAGAACCCAAAATATCTTAAAGTTATTTTCATTATTTTCTTAATAGTACCTATATGACATGGATCTCAAATATTAAAATTCTAATATCTTTTTGAAATTCGAGCATGCTATGTTCTCAGAGAAAATGATAAAAAAAAATTTTAAATTCTAATTGCATATTAATCTGTCCTAGATGTGCGTAGCATTTTAAATTGTGAGAGAACATGATAAATAATCTTTTTAATATGTCACACATCTAGAACTTCTCAAAATAACACATTAAATTTTGAAAACAAAAAAATGATCATAATCCTTTTAGTCAGGAAAATAACTTGGATTTAGATATCATTACTATCAATTCAAAAAAGATACTTTAGATTTAAACTTTATCGCATAAGCCTTTAAATTCCCTCCACAGTTATTCCTATAATAATTATATCAATAACTTATAATATAGTCTATCTATTTCTTTCTACGTCTTTATCTATTTATTTATTTATATCGTCTTTATGTCAAATCTCAAATCCTACTAATGTTTATTGATCTCATGTTAACTTAGTCGTGTTTATGTTACTAATGATTCAAGTAATGGTTTAACTACTAGTAGTAGAAGAGTTTTACTTGATATTCATCTTTCACTACCATCATAATCAACATAACACTGGGATTACATATAATCAAAAGGTTAGCAATGCCAATAAAGACATAGGACTTGCCTACCAAGT
Source organism: Cordia subcordata (assembly GCA_028554755.1). Taxonomy (NCBI): domain Eukaryota; kingdom Viridiplantae; phylum Streptophyta; class Magnoliopsida; order Boraginales; family Cordiaceae; genus Cordia; species Cordia subcordata. Next base: position 3,586,899 of record JAPTOF010000005.1, read on the forward strand.
CTAGCTACTTCTTCCCATATATGTTACATAAAGACATGTGTGAGAGATCTACAAATGAGTACTTACTATTAAGATAGAGTATCTATCGAATTTGGAGGATTTAGTTTCTAAGGTTTTTTGGGAGGGAAGAGATATTAGGGAAATTAGGTGCTTAGACCTATCGGCTGAAGTAAGGATAAGAGTTTTGTTTCCTGTTTTATTTGTGATGCCAAACTTGCCCTTGACCAAATGATTTAATTGTTAAAAATGAATGGAAGTTAGCTTTAGGAATAATGAGAATTCTAAATTAAAAGCTGAAGGACTAAAAGGCGCATTGTAAAAGTTCGGGGACCAAATTGTCCCAAAACTAATATTTAAGGGACTACTAGAAGTATTACACACATACAGAGACATATATACATAGTAAGTCAAAAAATACTGATCATTAATTTTAAATTTTTTGTGATTCTTGTCTTTTGAAAATAAATATCAATTCCACTCTTTAGTATATCTTGCCAATTGACACGTGTATTACTAAACGAGCTACTAAAGGATGATTTGCCAATTAATAGATTAAATAAATTAGTTTTAAATAGTATAAGATAATCCATTTTTTAAACTTAAATTGTGAATTATTTCACAATTCATTCGATAAATTTTATTTATACTCTTTCATTTATATTCGTTACAAAGAAATTTTGGTCTTTATTTAGAATTAAATATTGAGATTTAATATGTTCTGTATTTACAATAGAAATATACATGAACTTTGGGAGATAATATTTTTTTGGTAAATAGGCAAATTTGACTTTCTATGTATATTTGGTATAGAATATTTCTGAATATATATTATAGTATTTTAACTATTGTCTTTAACATAATAAATAATTAAGATTTATTATATGATAATATATTTAACTCTTGTTTTTACTTTTCATTTGGATGAATTTTATCCTTCCTTTGCTTTTTGTAATTCTTATATAAAATCCTATCTTTGAGAATTTGTCCAATTTCAAATTAGTTTATCTAAAGGTGTTTTCTATTAATCAGTTATTCTTTATACGTGTATTCTTTTATTTTTTTATTTTTTCCAATTTTAAGAAAAATTTATTTCTAATTTGAAAGAATTATCCCATGCATCATGATATGTCTCTAAGTTGGAATCTTAAAAAAGCCCGCAAGTGCATGGGTCGTAAGTAGTATAGCGTGCAAGAATGGTGTCTAATCCACAGGGAGGTGTGAACAAGCTTGGTTCCTAAGTATATGTGTTTTGAAGAGCTACGGGAAACCTAATCTACTATCTTTTTGGATTTTTTTTTGTTTTTTTTGAATTGAATAGAGCTAAGTGTGCAAGGAAAGTAAACTACCCTAAAAGCAAGAAAAAGAAATTAAAAGGCAAGGAAAAGGGAATGGTGAAATAGAAATCAAACTACCTAGTATAGAATTAAACACTAGTGGGAAATTTTAGGGTGTATCATACTTGTGTATTGGCTCTTTGAACACTACTTGCTAGGGTTTGAAAGATTGCGCAAAAAAAAGTGAAATAATGTGTTTGAAACTAGCCTCCTAATTAGCTTGCTTTATTAACCTTAAAGTTTGGGTGCGAAACTATTCCTAGGTAGGCCTTCCTAGAACATAGGTCAGTTCTTATGACTTAAGGGTTTAGGTCTTGCTAAAAAGGGATACTAGATAGTGATTAATGTTCTTTATTTAGTACCTTAAGCCATTGGAAACCGAAGCATAGGTAGACTAAACAGGATCCTATTAGTTGGATTTAAAACTAAGGCTCAATTACACCTAAACACCATTTATCAACCAATATTCAATCACTACAACTATCATTAACGACAATTTAAGCTTATTCCCAAGTATGCATAAAAGATGAACTACCTAATTACTTATAGACAAGCCAATTACGAGCCTTAAAATTATGTCATAAGTTGCATACAAGGTTAATCTAGCATGCCATAATCAAAATAAGCCATAACCTAGACATATAGACATGTTTTCAGTTATGAAAATCCATGAAAAACACTAGCATGCTAAGATGAATATACTCTTGCAATAAAGCACCATTTATGAACCAATTCTCACCCTTTACTTCATGCTTCCAAGGCCATTCATGCTCAATTCAATGTAGGCTAAAAAAGAGAACTTCATTTACGCTCATAGACTAGCATAATAGAAGCTATTAAATTAAGTCATAATAATCATACATTGCCATTCTAACTTGTTTTCACCAGGAATAGCACTAATAGTTCAAGATTTGAAGGACAAAGCTCCCTCTCTTCTCTTTAAGCGTTAAACCCTAAGCACAACTTTGATTTGTATCAAGATAATGCTCATTTAAGTTGAGAAACAAAGCTAAAGCATAAGGTAAAGCATACAAGCTAAAATGGAAGCAAAACCTTCTCTAAGGGTCTGTTTGGATTGAAAAGGGAAAATTTAATAAAGGAAATGGAAAGAAAGGACTATAAAGGAAAGGAAAGGAAATAGATAATTCATGTTTGGATTGGAGTTTTTTTTGTAGGGGAAAGGGACATAAAGGATTATGAAAATCTTGTGTTTGGATTGGAATGGAAATGAGAGGAAATGATAAATTTTTTATGCAAATTCACTTACGTTCCCTTTTTCTTATTTTGTATCTAAGTTTCAATATTCTAATAATTTTTTTATTACAACTAGTTTGCTCATGACTGAAGATGACCAAGCTCATATGAATTAACTTTTTAAAGACATTGATTTTTAAAAGCATTTTTAATAATTTTTTACAATTACTTTTTATAGAGACAAAATTTTTTATAGAAGATAAAACTTTTTATAGAAGATAACCTGGCTATATCATATAAATGTTTTGAAAGAAAAATGCTTGTAGGTTAAAAATATCAACAAAATAACATAATTGCCTTGAAAGAAAAAAAAAACTTGGCTGCTCCAGTATTTAACTGAGCAAAGATTTTCAATAAGATGTCCATGTGTTCTTAATACCTTGAACAAAATTGATGATTCGTACAATATTACAAAGGTCATCAATAACAATAGGTAATTTTATCAAGCTATTAAATATCCCATGTTATCCTATAGTTGTGTCTTGTACTAAAAATCATCAAGTCACACATAATAGTTAACCATTAGTTAGTTAGAGTCATGCACCAAAAATACCAAATCACATAACAAATACATATCCATTAGTTTCCCCAAGAAGAACCAGACATGTAAAACATAAGCAAACTCTTGCGCCTCTCCACTGGAACCCTAAGTAATGCTCTCAATTTATTAGGCCAGTGAAGGAGAAAGGCATAAGTTTTTTCCATCAAGTCATCCTCAATTTCCATCTCTTCAACAAATTGCCAAACTTCATCTTCTCTCGTAGATGTTGGTAGCTTAACTTTGAGATAAACATCATTTCCCTCTCTAAGAGCATCAGAAACAGATAAGATAGCATCTGGAATAAACTCACCTTCAATCTTAGCAGCTGCATTAGACTTCTTGGATCTTTTGGTAGCCATTTTCTCCTTGTTCTTAGACCTAACTTCAGTAGAACTCATTGACATAGTCTGAGCATCATCATGGTAACTATTAATAGCATCTATAGTTACCTCATTAGAATTGATCATCTGGTCAATTTCATCAATAGAGTCCACACAATCTAAATCAATGCATGCATGCAAACTTTTTCTCAACTCTGAAGCAGTTTCAGCATGTTCTCATGTTGCCCTTTTTTTTCCATATAGTATGACAATCTTGTCATAGTGGACTATTGGCTTTGACATCCATTCCACAACTTTAGGCTTGACCTAACAAATTAAACATCATTATTAATATAGCAAATATAAAAAACATGTTGTCTATATAAAACAACCCTATATAAAGCATACCTCAATTAGCCTTTGCCAAACTTTAGGTTCAGCACTCCATATCTTGGTCATTGGACTTCAAGCAAATCCACTCATTCCATGTTGCATTAAATCAAAGGATTTTGCAAAGTTAGCTTTCATTAATTTCTAGTAATTTTTTATTTGTCTTTCTCTATTTGTATGCCAAGTTTTTTTTTTTTCATTGCTTTCATAATATTATCATAAGCTTTTGGGGTGAATGTCCCATTCACTCCATTCCCCACGTTGTGTTGATGCAAGAAAGCATCTACAAGATCCTCGTCCTTAGGTGTTGTCCATGATAAACTTTTTTCATTCTTTTCAATTTATTTCTTTTTCCTTGACATGGCTTTAAGGATGAAAAATATACATTTTTATGTAACTAATAAAATAAATCACAATGCATAATAAAAGTTAAACAACATTACAATTAAAGCTACAAGCTCACAAATTATCACAAGTCAATCATAAAATCAACTTACAGTACATAATAAAAATTAGGACACTACAATTAAAAAATAACTGAAGTCAAACATGGGTTGGCAACTCATACGCAAATTAAACAAAGACAATACAATTAAAAGTCAAACACATAAGATCTATCAAGATTCAATCATCAGAAATATAGTCACTCCACATCGCATTAGCAATAGTATTTCTCAAGAGCTCCTTTTGTGCTTCATACTCATCTAAGCAAGCATTTTGTTGAGAAGGGTCTTCACTTGTGAGTTCCTCATCGACCTCCGCAAGTAATTTCTCCTCGAGATCTACGCCTAATAAGTAATTATGTAAGATACAACAAGCTAAAATAGTCTTATTTTGAGTTTTAATACCATATGTTGGTTCTCCTACACTTGATATGATGGGAAACCTTTTCTTTAGAAGTCCAAATGCTCTTTCAATTGCATTACGCAAGGATACATGTGGAAGGTTGAATAACTCTTTATAATCTTGTGGCGGATTCCTTGAATATTCTTTCAAGTGATAGTGAGCCCCTCTATATGGAGCAATAAGTCCACTTCTTAACATAAATCCAGCATCAACAAGATAAAATTTTCCTATTCAACAAAAGACAAAGTTAGTTTATTATTATTATTGTTGTTGTTGTTGTTGTTGTTATTATGTAAAATGACATTATCTTGTTCTCTTCCCCTATTTAAATAATTACCTCGAGGAATTATAAACTTATCTTCCCTTGGTAGTGTAATTTTTATGATCCGTGAATCAGATGCAGTCTCCTCCCATCTAGGTAACACATAAGTAAACCTTAAATCAAACTTACATGCTACCAAAATATTTTGAGTAGGGTATTCTTTCCTACCAAAATATCTCTTTGGGGGATAGTTTCACACGAACATGAGTTCATCTGTATCACCAAACAATCCTGTAATTAATCTTTTTGCATTATACAACTATAATATATATATATATATATATATAAAGTGCTCACAATTTTAGAGTGTGTTTGCACCTTAAAGTATGGATAATATCTATTGCTGCCAAGGATCTCTGCTGGAATCTATGAGCCATCGGGTTGAACAAGTATTTTCTCTTCTAATTCTATGATAGACCTTAATACACGATGGAAATGACGTCTAGCTGTTTTTCCCAAAACGTAAGAACCAAAATTATATTTTACGATTTTTGTATGGTGCGCCAGAGTGTTTTAGCAGCTTGCTTCTCAACACTTACTAGTCTAGTTGGTCGAAGACCACCGTCTTTCTGTAAAAGATTGCACAAGTTTATAAAAGCTTGTGGACTCATTCTTATTATATTACGACTTGTTTCGCATCCTAAAATTCGACCCATTATTTCTTCTGGAACCCTTTATCTCTCAAATGTTCTCATAGATCTAGGGATTCTATTATTAAAGCGTCTCACTCGTCTAAACCATTAATCTAGCAAGCTTATAACTTGTGCAATAGCTCTACGACGTATTTCCCACCATCTAAGTGATATATCTATTGTCTCTTCCATGGGATTTTCCATCTCTGTGTAATTAAAAAATAAAACAAAACAAAAATCTTAATCAAAAGACTATGTAATATTGATAAGCAACCAAAAAGTAAATGAGTTAACAAAAAGAAAGTTGCAGAGAAGCATTTATGATTAAGCGAAGATCTTCTTTGTTACCCAAGCCTTAGACTAATTAAAACTATCATTTATGACATAATAGCATGAATTTAAAGTATAGCCCAGCACAAGAAGTTAAAAAGAATTTGAATCATACCAACTTTATATTATTAACCACAATAAAAGTGTGAGCTTAAAAAGTGAGACTAAAGAAGTGTACAACATAAACAGAGACCAAGAAGAAATCATACATATTTTCTCAATTGGATGTATAAACACTTTTTTCTTAAAAGATTAAGCAAAAAGTAATCATGACCATATATGCTTTTCCTACAAGCTGTTATAAAAGCCAATCTAACTACTAATTAAATTTCTTGACAAGTTTTAATCTTTAATCTACGTCCTATAATTTCCTAAATGCTTTTGGTAAATAATTTTATATTTTTCTTTCCTTATTAGCTATACACTTGCACTAGTTTTCTTTAGTTAATTATTTCATATATTTATGTTTTCCTACCAGGTCGACCAGTGAATTTCCTCATCCTCTCTCCCGTGTCTGCTGTTTAATTTGCTTACTAGAATTGTCTTCTTGACTTGACAACCCTTTACAAACTACATATGCATTCCAATTTTTCATAATTTCTAATGAGAAATAATTGTTCTAACCCTTCACCTTAAGATAGAACAATAAGTGGATCGGCAAAGCTGATTGTAGCATTCAAGTGATGTAAATCAATCAATCTTTCCCATTACTGGGGTCGACCTATCAAACCAAATTTTAGGCCTAAAAGGCTGAGAATTCATTGTTCCCCTTTTCTTTGTTCAAACTTAATTGGTTTGCTGGGCTTGTCATATAACTTATCCAAACCAAGAAAAGTTAATTCATGGGAGGAAAAAAGTCCAATCAAGGGAAAGCAAATCAAATAAAAAGCAGAAGAGCAAATACAAGGATCAATAAGCAACTTCAGGGAAAGTACTATTCTCGTGACCCAAATGCAATCCAGATTCAACGCACTGAGACGTTCGAACTTATCGCAATGGATGAGAAATTAACAATTAACACAGATTTTATCAACAAACCCAATAATAGCATATGAAAAATTAGAAAATTTTATACATATCTACCGAAGGATGAACAGCAACTTGGGAGAGAAAATAGCAGCTAAGCATGGAAGAGAAAATAGCAGCTATGCGTGTGTCGCGGCGTGTGAGAAAAAAAGATCAGGGTTTTGCTTATGTATCAGGTTCAGTTGTAATTAAGACAAAAGACTAAATGTATAATTGTTTCCTCTCAAATCATCCCAATTTGGACAGATCAAAAATAAAGGGAATTTTGCTTTTTCTCTCAATACCAACCCCCTTTCAAAACTTTCAAAACAAACAATGGATGGGATTAAAAAAATCCTACCTTCCCTTTCCTTTCCCCCCATTCCCCTCAATCCAAACAAGCTGGAAGACAATTCATCAAACACTTTAGGTGCATAAAAGTAAAGGTTATAATTCATATATATAAAAGTTAGGTGCTGGAAGGATCTAACGTTATCCAACAAACTTGAAAGAGACACGTTAAAGATTGATTTTGAAACGTCCAATCCTTGTAGGTGTAGATAATGGCAAAACTTCTTGGCAATGTGGGAAGAGATTTTGTTTACCTCTCTGCTTTTGGTGGTGGTGAGCAATGCTCGTAGCTTGTGATTCTTCGCCCAGTCTTGCCCGTTCATGTTGCTTTTAATACCCAAGTGGCGACAGTTGGGATCAAGTGGGAGGGAAAAGGCATCCTCCATTGCTAACTTGCTCTCCGGATCACCCAGTCGCGAACCATATCATGAATTTTGCGAAGTCTTGATTACACCATTGTAAGTCTTGTCAACAACCTTTACCAAACATCTGTTGCTCAATTATGAGAAATAATCTTCTCCAACTTCAGTCAATGGCCTACCATTTCTCAATGGGACAAAACTCTCTCCAATCCACTAATTGATCAGCTACTGTTTCGGCATTACACAATCCTCTAGAAAGCGAAAAAAGCAAAGAAAATGGTGAGAGTTCATCATAACTCTACTGCAATAAAGCCATGACCGAGTCATCATTTTCTAAACATCCCTCCTAAATGATATATGTCGCTACAATTACAATGTTCGGACTTACATGACCTACAGCCCCATGCACACAGCACGCGCCTATAACTAGTTAATAATAAACCTCGTGCATCACACTGGAACGCACCTAGTGTATATATATACTTCCTCCTTCAAATTCTTCTCTTTATGCAAAAAGATTAGCCTAGTGGTTACAAAAATTGCTCCTCTCCATAGTGACCCATGCTCAAAATGTATCTGTTTATTTTTATGGGCCTATGTGCAAAAAGTATATATTTACACACTATCCTAGAATAAAATGTAAATAGTAGTTATTAATAATAATTAAAAAAACAAAAGTACTTATTTCCTTGTGCATTACATAGGGTATTACCCTAGTTAACAATAATTTGAATAAAAAATTATAATTCAAAAATGAATTAAGAAATACAATACTTTTATTTGCGACATTTAGAAAGTAAGAATTTAAAAGGGTAAAATGCTCTAAACCCTCATATGGATTGTCGTAAGTGCGTAATACTATTGTCTGAGACACACACCCTATATAATAAGACTTAAATCAACCAAAACTCCCAAAAACACAAAGTGTCGCATCTGAAACATGCACAAAAACACTTTGTCTATCTTGCAACTACGACAAGAACAACCTCTCCTGGGACTAAAAAACTTCAGCGACTTCATCCAAATCAACAACATCGGCACAACGGTAACAATTTCTACCGCACAGTATACAAATATTAACACTATACACACACATACGGTTCCATGACAATGATGTTCAACCTCAATATATATTTGAACATCATTTTGAAAAAGTATGAACATCACTGACAAAATATGCGAAATCGCTCTGAAAATATATTATAAATTTTCGCATGACAAAAATACTTGAGAATTGAAAAGTTAAAGTTCAAAACATTTGCTCTGGATGTTCAAAATAAATAAACGACTGGATCAAAATTGAAATGATTCTACCTGATACCTTATAAAATAAAAAGTACTGGTTCAAAATGATAAAATACTGGTTCAAAATGACTAAACTAATGGTTCAAAATGACTAAACTACTAGTTCAAACTGAATAAACTACTAGTTCAAAATTGATATCATTCTACCTGATAAAATAAAAATCATGGTTCAAATAAATAAACTACTGGTTTAAAATTAACAAACTACTAGTTCAAAATGACTAAATTACTGGTTCAAAATTAATATCATGCTACCTAATAAAATAAAAATCATGGTCCAAAATGAATAAAGTAATGGTTCAAACTAAATAAATAGCTAGTTCAAAATTGATATCATGCTACTTGATAAAATAAAAATCATAGTTCAAAATGAATAAAGTACTGGTTCAAAATGATTAAATTACTGGTTCAAAATTGATATCACACTACCTAATAAATACAAATATGGTTCAAAATAATAAACTGCTAGTTTAAAATGAATAAACTTATGGTTCAAACCGAACAAACTAATGGATCAAAATGAATAAACTACTTGTTCAAACTGAATAAACTATTACTTCAAAATTCATAGACTACATGTGTAAGATTAGTATAGCATTTCATATGTTACACTAGTAGTTCACAAAATACTGTCATATTTGATAAATTAACAATATCAGTTCAAAACATTCACTCTATATGTTCAAAATGCATAAAATATTAATTCAATACAATTATACTATATGTATAATTGTAATTATCAAAATTAAAAATAAAAAATCAAAATAAAAGCTTATCAGCAAAAGACCGACAAAGCAAAATACAATCACTACTGTTCAACAAAGATAGATACTCAAAATTGCCTAACAAAAGAGATCTCCGTGATAGATTAGAAAATAGATGCTTAGACATTAGAAGATCAATCCTCAGAGAATCTATGCGCAAAACTATAGCAACAATTTTAATGGCTTCGCTTTAACTTGTCAAAATGTGTTTTATTTTTTCTTTAATTTTCAATAGAGCATGTATAATACGCAATTTAAGGAGCATTGTGCTCCGTACGTACATAGTGCGTACAGAGCATTGTAAAATTTGCGTGGCTATTCTAAGTTCTGATTCTTTTCCTTTTTTGTTTGCTAGACTTAATTGAAATTAGAAAGCCCATTCATATGGAATGGCCTTCTTAAGAAAAAAAAAATACATATTTTAACCAAACTGAAGGAATGAGTATTCCAACTTACATGACAATCAATAAAAAAATTAAAGTAAAATAAAAAATAATTTATTTCTCATCTATCATCTCAAAAATTCTCAATCATTATTAAAAGATTTTAAAAATTCAAAAAGTTAAATATTCAAACAATTAAAAATTAAATGTTAAAAATTAAAGTGCATATCTCTTTCTCATTTTTTTACTCTTTTAAAACATGTGTATTTTTTTTTGGATGGTTAACCTTTTTTCCTCAATTATGTAAAAAAGTAAATACAGTGAAATATGCTGTTACAATAAAAAATGGTAGAATAAGTAATATTATGTTTTAGTCTCATGGAAAGACTAGCAAGAGTATTTTAATTAATTGAATTAATTTTCATTCCATTCTAACTTGTTAAAATAATTTTATCAAATATATCAAATAAAATAAGTATTCCATTCTAGCTTTTTTATAATTTTTCACCAAATAAAAAAAAAGAATAAGTTTTTCATAAGTATTCTGCCTTGAATTCTATTCAGTCTTAAATGATTATTTTTTTTAAGCCATTCCGTCATTCCAAACAAGCCATAAGTTTTTTTTTTTTGTGTAGGTTTCTTGGAGAAAAAACTCGGAGGCTGCACTAGTTGCCACACACTTCAAAAGGTATGTTCATAGTCTTTTATCTAAGAATGTGTCCTACTGTTTAAATAAACGTGTGAAGTATGTATATACAATTTATTTTCGCCATTCCTAATGTGTTTTAAAAAAACATGGCTTAGGATAAAATTACATGATCCTGTAATTCTTTCAAGTGGTATTAAAACTTAGGTTACAACTACACATATTTAGGGTTCTAACCTAAAACACATTCTGTTAAAAAGTGTGCTAGAAAATATCTTGTAAGTGGCGAGATTAATCTATGATTTGCTTTGTGTTACTGATGGAATTTTCCTAACACACGTAGGTTTTCAAGGCACTAAAATAGTTAATTAGATGATAGCCTTTAGTATGTATGAAAGAAAAGGTTAGTAATATATAGATAAATTGCGTTTGTTGTATAGATGATAGATAAATAGATAATAGATTTTGGACTTAAGCAATTAACTACAACTTTAGGTCCAATGAATGACCATGTGTAATTTGTTGGCTCATTACCCAAAAAATTATATCACCATATAAACTTCTAAAATACTAAAATTACATATCCTTAGACCTTTAAAGTAATAGAGGTATAACTTTATTTTATATATTCATGATTAATTATGTAACATACTACCAATTCTTCTATTATTGAGTTTTCTTTGGCTTCTAATTGTTTTGTGATGGGAATAAATCTGATATCCAAATCACAGCGATTAGAGAAAAGAAACTAATCTTCTGAACAAAGAGACAGGGAGAGAGAAAAGGAACTAATCTGATCACAGGGATTAAATGAGAGAAACTAAGCGAAGGTGATTACTATATTAAGATTTAGATTGAACATTATTTATTTAACAAATTTGATTGATTAATACAAATTAATTTTCATTGTCTAGAATTTAGTAACATTTCCTTTTATGACGATCAGAAGTTTGAAACGAACATTGTACATAAAAGTTTTCAAAATTCATTGGGTTAGCACAAAACTAGTGCATAAGGTAGAGTTCAATTTGAAGTTGTCAAAAGATAACAGATGATTACATTAGCCTAATAACCAATGCCAAGTTACATTTCCAAGCTTGCCTATTAATGTAAGTCTTTACAAAAAAAGGAAAAAAGAAATTGATAAGTACAGTGCACAGAAAATAACTAAATAATATAAAATACTAATATAATTTTTTTTTTCTTCTGCAACATAAAACATTCAGCTGGCAAAACCCAATTACTGATACACCCAACAAAACTTGATTACCAACTCATAAACTTCACGTGCACAACACATTCCGTAACTAGCACAAGTTTGATGACAGTTAAATTGTAAAGCTCAGTCGGAGTAGGACGACATCATCTTTATTGTTTAAATTATTGAAATGCTAAGGTACGATAACAATCTAACTCAATTAATTAAACTATTTAAAATTGCCAGATAATTTTCTATCCAATCAAAACATGAACGTATTTCAAATGACAACACTCATTTGGGGGAAAAAATTGAGAAAACTACAGGTCAAATCAATTCGCTATACTTCCGCAATGAGAAGCAATCAACCTGCCAAACTTAATTTAACACCTACGTTGCCTGTAGGAGCAGGTCAGGAGAACATGAGGAGAATGCCACCTAACATACTAAGCAGGGGTCGCTGACTGCGCAGACAATCTCTTCCGTGCCTCTTCAATAATCGACAACTTGATACCTTTACCCTTTGGTAGAGATACCCAAGGCCTGGTTCCCTTGCCAATGGTGAAGACATTGCCCAATCGAGTAGCAAACTCGTGCCCAAGGGCATCCTGGATGTGAACAGTCTCAAAGCTACCCTTATGCTTCTCCCTGTTCTTGATGACTCCGACACGCCCTCTGTTCCTTCCACCGGTCACCATAACAATATTACCAACATCATATTTTATAAAGTCAACAATCTTGTTGGTCTCCAAGTCCAACTTGATGGTATCATTGGCCTTGATGAGAGGATCTGGGTAGCGGATGGTTCTCCCATCGTAAGTGTTGATGTATGGGATTCCCTTCTTGCCAAACTGCACCGATCGAACCTTGCAGAGCTTAAACTGCAAATATACATGCAATAAGGAATAGTTTAACCACTAGAAACCAAATTAGAGTAAAATATCCTAGTAAAAAATCGTATTAATTTATAATCAGCATTGAACTAAAATATAAATTTCTTCACCAGCTAGAATTATCAAAAAAAACCCAAACAGAGGAAAAGAAAAAAGAAAAAAAAATCACCAATTATCAGACATTTTTTTGGAGACAAAAATAGAAAACAGATGTATATTGCTTAAATTCACAGTTTGTGAAAGCATTGGGCAAGGTTAAGTGTCAGACTTGAGAGGTATTGCTCAGCACTGAACCAATCAGACAGGGATAACTGTAAACAAGTATTCTCCTCATCCACTTTATAACACTTGCCCAGAAAGGAGGATCCATCACTCATCCCCCTGGAACTCAGATAAAGATCCACAACTAGAAAGGCAAAGATAGAAAACTTTAGTAGTATTCAATAAGAAATTACTACTATTCTCTAGTTTTTATTGACAGAGAAGAGAAATGAGGCATCAGATCTTCCTATTCAGATGAGAATCATCATACTCAATAATTCATGAGTATTCAGCTTGCAAATAGATCATTTGCCCTTTGCATATTTCCTTATCCACTTACAGGGAAATGGCATCAACCATGAAGAAACAAGACACATCAGATATGCAAAATGTTACTCCTGTCTAGTTTAATTGGGAGACAAACACTAGGTATCATATTTTCCTACTCAGATGACAATTGTCACACCTGAGAAACAAACAAGTATTCAACTCTGCAAAGTCAACCATTTGCCATTTGCAGCCATAGTTCTTACTCAATTAAATGAAAATGCCATAACAGTCAAGAATCACATCGCACAGAGAGGAAAATCACTAAATGATATTCAGAAGTCAATGATACTACACTTGAGACAAAATGATTGTTTCCCAGATAGGTAGCAAACAGATACCAAGGAGTACAAGAACCAACCTTGGCTTCTTCATCCCTGATCGAGTGAAGACGGAATCGACCCTTGGTGTCATAAAGGAGACGAAAGTTCTCATTTGTCTTTGGGATTGAGACAACATCTAAATGATGAGGAAGTTATTGTAAGAATACTATGTACACTATTATTTAGCAAGATAGATGAAAATGTAATAGACTGTAAAACAGATAGGGATCAAGACCAAGTTTGCATACCCATAAATCCAGCAGGATAAGTCTTATCTGTCCTGACCTTCCCATCTACAAGAACATGTCGTTGCATCAAAATGGCAATGACCTCACGGTAGGTGAGAGCATACTTCAACCTGTTTCGGAGTATCAGGATCAATGGCAAGCACTCCCTTGATTTGTGTGGACCAGATGATGGCTTGGGAGCCTATGAACAACATTTTTGAAGATTATGAGTTATAGGAAAATTGATTCCGCACATTTACTTTCACATAATATTATCAACTTTTGACTTTCACTTACAAATGCACCACCAAGCTTGTCAAGCATCCAATGCTTTGGAGCATTGAGCCTCTTCAAATGCTTCTTCAGTCCTCTTGCCTATGCATCATAATAAGCTAACATGTTAGCAGATAGTGACTGACCAAGCTCCTCTAAAGAAGCATCAAAGCAGAATTACTCTAGTGCACGAGTAAAATTGTACAAGCTAAACATATAGTTAAAACAAATTCCCAATAAAATTCCCTGACAGCTGGAAGCAATCTATAGCAGTATCACTTTTTAGAAGCCAAAGATACATAGAAAAGAAGGTGAAAAAAATTCTCGAGCTCTCACATTGTCATGCACTCAGATTTAGTGAGGGTAGATATCATTACACAGATAGAGAGATCGAATGAAACAAAATCACGAAACCGACTGAACTCACAGCTACAGAGGACGACATGTAAGTCAAAAAAATATCAATGACATATAATATACAAATCCATCAAGACGTATATATTATATATGTTATATATCAATCGCGACGCAATACACCCCAACCTGATAGGGGCTAATTATCAACCCAAAACAATCTCACGTTTTAAAGAACAGCTTTTATCACACTAGATAATAAACTAATCCTTTTGTTGCTTAACATTATAATTCCATTACATTTTGTATATGCAAAATATATCCAAAAACCAAATAAATTATTTCACCCCGTAGTACATTTGTTGCCAGGATAGATAGTTTATTACAAAATATAAACAGGCTTCATATTCATACATACAATGGATCTAATCATACAAAAATCAACAACCCATTCTTCACAAAGCAATGAGAAAAAAAAATTAATTGCAAACATTAAAAACCAAAAAAGGAAAAAGGCAGAATAAATATGTCACAAAATGAGAAGGAAGGAAGAAAAGAGCTAACCATTTTTGCTGTTGCTGAAAGTTAATCACAGCCGAGTAGTGCCGCCGGTGGTGGTAGCGCTGCTGCTGCGGAAGGAAATGCCAAGAACCACTTAAAACCCTAATTTTAGCGGACCTGTGCGTTTCTATTTATGTATGAATCATTTTTCTCTCTCCATGGTCCCATCTAAACCTCAGAAGATGAGTGGGCCCTATGGTGAGCCAAAGCCCATATCGCATTGGGCTCCACGAGACTAGGGCTTTGAATATTTAGACTTTTTTCTCGCGGAATTTTGAAATATTTAGTTTGCTTGGCTTTGTTTTTCTTAAATTACTTACAAGTAATTGATACTTGTACATATCTTTTGATGCTTACAAAGAAATGACAAATAAGTAAAAAAAAATTTAGATAAAATATACTTATGAGCTATCGACATTTTGAAAAATATGTGTTTATATGTAACAGTATTTGTTAAAACGATAAAAAGAACATCTCAATAAAGTAGAGGATATTGCTTTGTTTGTTTACAAGATAGAGACATATTTTTATTTGGTCAAACCACCTTCCTTATAAGCAGGTGATACAGGGTCAAGTCATACCCATGATTCAATAAGAGAAAATGAAGTGCAAATCCGAGCTAAGGTCGTGCTTGGATTGTTATCGGATACTACAGATAAGGCAGTACCGACCGACCAACCACGTGATCACCCGACAAGGCTATATCACTCGATAATTAGTTAATACAAACAAAACACGAGCAACACGAGTCTAACCACCCTAAACTATAAATAGGACCCAATCGTACTAAATGAGGTAACTATTCCATTCTACTCACTCTCTTCTAAAAACTTACCTTCTAAAGAAATACATGACTCAGAAATTGGAGGTTCTTTGGCTGATACCACATCAATGCCTAGATTTCATTGTATTGCAGGTAGCTACAATTGAAGATTCCGTCGAAGATTGTTCTCTGGTTCTACACAGGATCAAATTGGCATCATTTATGGGAAACAAGACTGAAAATTCCCACTGAGTTTGCATGGCTATTACTCGAAGCCAAGTTGCCGGCGAGTCTCGTGCCAAAGAAGAAAATGAGAGCAGTAAGCAGCAACAAGCTTAACAGCCACCACCTAGGCCACGGTCACAAGCTCCCAGAAATCGCCCTCAACCACAAAACCCATAACGAGAACCAAAAAACGAGCCTCTTAACTTTAATTCATCGGCTTGTAGCCTAGCACAATGGGAGAACATAGCCATGCCATCTTGCTCACCAGCTCAAATGGCGTCCATCGCCAACATGTTCGTCAATATCCAAAATTACATAAGCCAAATATTTCGCCCATAAACACAACCTGTTGCTCAACAATTCACTTTCCCTTTCCCAAACCCAACACTACCAAACACTAGAGCTCCCACTTATATACCCCAACCTGCCCACCAAACTCCTCTGGACATACAAGAAGAGTCATCGTGCCAAAGAGACACATCTTCTAAACCACCATTACATACGGCTTCGACATAAATTATGCTAAACCCATGGCCTTTCTAGACCATAAATGTTAAAGAGTTTGAAAACAGTCCTTTGTCAGAGGAAATAATCAGAGAACCAGTGCCAAGGGACTCGTGAAGGAAGGAAAGAAAGGACAGAAAATGATCTTGTCATTCATTTCTTATTGAGCAAGTAGATACAGGTGAGAGTATTTATAGAATAAGTGAAGGGCCAGCTATACAGTAACTAACTGCAACTCCACCTTTATTTAACTAACTAACTACAACTCCACCTTTAGTTCACTAACTAACTTGCTAACATAATTCTTTCTAGATTCTCTAAATCTAATACATTCTTATCATCCCCCCTCAAACTGATCTTGACGAATTCACCAAGGGTAGTTTGGCTCTAAGTAGTATGTATTGTTGCTAACAAGGCCTTGGTAAAAATATTAGCTATTTGCTCGTTATAATTAATGTAGGACAATTGTAAAGCCTTTGAAAAAACTTGCTATCGCAAAAAATGGTAATATATCTCAATGTGTTTTGTCCTTGCATGAAACACTGGATTTGTTGCAAGAGCCATAGCTGATACATTGTCACATTATAGGACTGGTACAGTAGGAGAGATGCCTAAGTCCTTGAACAGATATGTAAGCCATTTCAATCCAGAAGTTGTATGAGCCATAGCTCTGTATTCTGCTTCTATAGAAGACCTTACCACTGTGTTTTGCTTCTTGGAACACCATGATATTAAGTTAGGTTCTAGGAAGACTGCATACCCTAAGGTAGACTTCTTGTCTTCTAAATTAGAAGCCCAATCTGAGTTAGTAAAGGCATAAAGATGTATAGAGCCAATCTAAAACAGTAAGCCTTGGCCTTATGTAGCTTTTATATACCTTAGAGTCCTCTTAAGTATAGCAAAGTCTGCCAAGGATAGTGAATGTATGTTTTGGCTGAGTGAATTTATGGCAAATTATAGGTCTGGCCTTGTTATTGTAATATATTGTAGGGCCCCAACTAAACTGCTAAAGTGAGTACTATTTGCATAAGGAGTGTGCTGATCAGCAGTCTTTAATGATGCTTTAGATAATGTAGGGATTTGCACAGAAGAACAGTCTACCATTCCAGCCTAATTTAAAAGCTGCTTAGCATACTTAGTTTGATGTAGAACTAGCCCTTAATTTGTATAGCTTACCTCAATGCCCAAAAAATATAACAAACTACCTAAGTCTATTATTGCAAATTGCTCACTCATTGCCTATAATAACATGTTGATGTAATCAGTGGAGTTGCCTGTGATAATTATGTCATCCACATAAACAAAAAATAGAGTGTAATCTACAGTAATTTTGTGGATGAATAGAGAGCTATTTGCAGTGCTTGTTTTGAAGCCTTGACTAAGCAGGAATATAGAAAGTCTGTGATACCAGGCCCTAGGAGCCTATTTTAGCCCACACAGTGATTTCTTGAGTCTACAAACATAGTCTGATTTAGCTGAGTTCTCAAAGCCTTGAGGTTGTAACATATATACTGATACGCTATTTGAGCACAAGCCTAAATAGCGCGTAAGTGCACGGGACGTGTGTAGTTCAGTGTGTGCAAGTGCGGGGTCGAATCCACAGGGAGGCTACCTTGGTTTAGTCTCTATATGCTTGGGTGCCTTAAACTAGCTACATGTGTGTGTACTTACTTCAGGATGGAAGGGAGCTCGGAAAAAGGAAAATAAAAACTAATCTATGGAGAAACTTAAGGGAACCAAACTAAGGAAGGAAACACTAATAAAGAAGAAGGGGACCTAGGCGATTGCATTGCAACAAGACTTGGGCTATGATAACAGATGATATCTATCTAATTCTCGGGACTTCTATTGTCGTTGTGTTGATCGGGGGCTCTCTTAACCAATACTAGTGGTTCAACCCGTTAGCTAGATTTAAAGCTAAGGGCCAATCCCTCCTAGCCTACGCAATCCGTGCTTAGAACTTATCCTCTTGGCTGGATTTAAAGCCAAGGACTAGCACCTCAACACTACGTGACATTAAGGCTCAATTAACCAACACTAACGTGGGTTAGGGATACTCTAGTCTAGGTTAACTTATCCGCTTGGCTGGATTTAAAGCCAAGGACTAGCACCTAAACTCGAAGCATGGCATGTAACCTATTAGCTGGATTTAAAGCTAAAGCCTACTCTCCTAAGCAAAGCCACGAGATTAAGCACAATCACATCACCCATATAAGTAGATAAGAGCATTTGAAGCACAAATAACACGTGCATATTCACTTAGGCATTTTAACAAACGCATAGACATGTTTGATTTCCAATACATAGACATATTGAATCATGCCATAAATTTATATAAATAAACATGTATTAAGAGCCAAAGATCTACACAAATCCATTATTCAAAGCCCTAATCTAATATACAACAACAATTAACCCTAAATCTAGTCTAATCTAGCAACATATTTACAAGAAATAGAGAAAGAACAAGAAGAACTTCCCTAAATTCTTGCTTCCAAATCCGTACAAATCCTTCAAATCTTTGTTTAATGCTTCAATCCTAGCTTGGTGTGGGGTTTAGATGGCGGTTTAGGGTGTTTTGTGAAGTGGGTAAAGAGTTAGGGTTTATTAGGATTTAAGAAATACAAGTTCCTCCTCCGAAATTGAGCAGAAACGAGCTTTTTATAGATTCCTTCAGCGCACAGCCGGTCGACCGGCTCCTCTTGCTCGACCGGCTTCAATCATGATGCTCTCTGGACTGGCCGGTCGACCGGCTTCTTGAGGAACTCGACCGGCTTCACTCTTTTATTCTCTGGAGCGGCTGGTCGACCTTCTAAGTCGACCGGCAGGATCAGAATGATCTCTTCTTTATTTCTTTTCTTCCGGTCTTCATCCGTTAGCTCATTTCTTCCTCGCATAAGCTTGAACCCTTCCAAAACACTCCTAAAACATGGAATATAACACTTAGTATAGTATTTATGCACCTAAATACGTTATGTATAAATATTAACAAATATGCATAGACTTTATACTAAGCGCACTCAATTATACTCTAAACACCCTTAAATATGCATGCAAAAACTAGATGCAAACATGCACAAATGACACACATCATATACCTTTTTTGCCAGTGTACCATGCAGAAATACATTGGACACATCCAATTGTCTTAGTCTCTAACTATTATGTAGAGCTAATGAAATCACGGTTCTTATAGTCTAACTTTTGACCATAGGGTTAAATGTCTCTTGATAGTCAATACCCTGCTCTTGTAAGTACCCTTTAGCCACCAATCTGGCCTTATATCTAGCCACACTACCATTTGCATTAGTCTTTATTTTGGATGCCCATTTAGAACCAATAGCCTACCTACCATGTGGGAGAGGAACCAATTCCTATATATTCTGATCCATTAATGCTTAAAACTCCTCTTGCATTACCTTCACCCAACAAGTATATTTGACTGCTTCCTTATATGTTGTAGGTTCGATGATAAGAGGTATATGCATCAGATTATGAAGCTGATACAGAAGAGGGGGCAAAAAGTTTGCTTTTGACCTGGTAAGCATAAGGTGGTATCCAGAAGGTGCCAAGTGTTGATGAAGATCAATAGATAGACTGTTAGAGAAAGAGAAAGCTGACTGATGAGAAATAGAAGTTGCAGTTATAGAGTCTAGCTATGGAGACTGATATGAGTTAGAAAAGTGGACACTGAATATGGTGCAGTAGGAGAATTATATGGATTAACAGAAGAAGAACCCATAGTCTGAGTGTTAGGAGACTGAACAGAAGCATGAGTTGCCTGAGAATCTAAATGTGCACCACTAGAATTGCTACGTGATGATGACTGATGTGAAGGAGTGACAAAAACAGGAGAATAGGAAAGAGGAATGAAAGTAGAATTATAGTTAGAGTGTTTAGGTTTTGAACCAAGAAAATCTGACAATGGAATTGTAGATGTTATTTGAGGATAAGGAAAAACTAATTCATTAAATCTCACGTGTCTGGAGATATAAGCTCTGTGTGAGTGAATGTCTAACCATTTATATCCCTTTGTGTTAGGGCAAAAGCCTAGGAAAACACATGGTGTGGACCTGAGTTGAAGTTTGTTTTTGATATATGGCTTTAGCCAAGGATAACACAAACATCCAAAAGCTTTTATGATGTTGTAATCAGGAACAATGCCATATAACATCTCATGAGGAGATTTATTTGACAGGGTTAGGGTAGGCATCTTATTTATAAGATATTTTGCCATTGAGACTGCTTCTAGCCAAAATTGTATAGGAAGGTTTCTTTGATGAAGCAATGCTAGAGCTGTCTCTATGAGATGTTTGTGTTACCTCTCAAATTTGCCATTTTGTTTAGGTGTATAAGGGCATGAATTTTGATGTGTTATGCCTTTAGACTGCAAGAATTGCTTAAGATTGTGATTGACAAATTCAGTTTCATTGTCCATCCTTATGATTCTAATAGAAGCCTAAAATTGTGTAAAGACCATATTGAAAAAGCTAAGAAAGATAGGGAACACTTTTGATTTGTATTGCATTGGATAGATCCATAGAAAGCTTGTACAATCATTAATAAAAGCTATATAATACTTGTAGCCCTTATTGGATGTTCTAGGGGTAGGACCCTAAACATCTACATGTACAAGTTGGAAAGGAATAGAAGAAACAATAGTAGACAACTCAAAAGGTTATCTATGTGATTTAGCTAAACAATAGAAATCACAATCAATAGTATTAGTGGGTAGCTTAACACCAAGTAGCTTGGAAAGAGACTGAGTTGTGGTAGAGAAGGGTGACTTAATCTTTTATGCGACAGCAGATCTTCATTTGATGTAGTTTTGGTAGTCAGAATTTGTGTAGGAAATTGATGGACAATGGTGACAAAAGAGGTTAATAGGGAAAGATTATACAGGCCTCTATCACAAGGGTCCTTGTACAAAATTGCCTTGGTGGCATTGTCTAGAATTTGTACCTCCTTGGCAGTAAAAAGAAGAGTACAATTGTTATCATGAGTTAGTTTGGAAATCGAAAGTAAATTGTGAAAAACATTAAGAACATACAGAGTATGAAGAAGAATAAGTTGTTTAGATGGAAGAGGTTTCATACCATTCCCTGTGCCTAGTATGGTCAAAGCTTGACCATTGCCCACTGCAACTGATCAATAACTTGATAGACTTGAAAATTCTATAACTAGGCCATGTCATTGGTAACATGGGCATTAGCCTCATAGTTAAGCACCTAGGTTTGAGAATCCCCTGAAGACTGACCAGTATTAGCAACAAAAGCTTGTTTCCCAGCACCAAAAACTAACAGTCTGCGATTGGTATTTGACGTTTTCAAATTTATGCCAACAATTGATAGCCAAGTGGTTTGGTTGACCATAGATTTGACAAATAACCTTGTTTGTAGAGTTAGATGTTGTTTGTGTTGGAGTTAGAGACTGTTGTTGAGTGGAAAACTAAGGAAAAGAACCAAGGATCCCTTAACTGGAAACTAAACTCCTCTACCTCTGCCATTTCTTCCACCTTTATTGTTATAGTTACCTCTGCCTTTAGATGGACCTCCTCTAGACTGTGTTTGAAAGCTTAGGGCAGTATGTATATTTTGAGTATTGGAATCCTCTATAGAGAGATTACTATCCATCTTGAGATGCAATTCTTTAGATATCAGCAAAGAAGATAATTCTGCCACTGTAATTGGTGTAGACCTAACCCTTATAGAGGCTTTGAAAGAGTTAAACTCAGGAGAAAGACCCCTGAGAATATACATCACCAAATCCTCATGAGATATTACCTCATTTAAACTTGCAAGCCTATCTATGATGGATTTTACATGATCTAAGTATGCCTGCATGGTGTTTGTTCCCTTAGACAAATAAAGCAGTTGAACTTTTAACTGATAGATGTGAGGCCTCGTGAGAGAGTTATATCTTTGATTGATAGCTGTCCAGACTGCATGAGTAGTCTCAAGATGAAGAACTTGAGACTATACAGCAGGTGTCATAGTATTAAAGAGACGTGATTTGAGGTAATCATCGTGTGTAAGCCATGATTCATATGCAGGATTAGTATAGGGATTACCATAGTCATTAGAAATTTCTGAAGGAGGACATGTAACCTTACCAATCACATAATCAAGGGCTGCTCTCAAAGCTATTTGAATTTGTGATTTCCAAGAAATGAAATTAGTATTATCCAACTTTGTGGATACCAAATTACGTAAATTTTGGATTAAAATTCTTAATCCAAGAGGTAATTCTTTTGAAACTCCAGAATTTGATGAAGAAGCTATGCAAAAATTGAATAACTGAAGCAGAGGAGAAAAACTTGATATTTGAGATGGATTGGAGATTTGAAAAACCAAATCAATAGATGTGTTCACACCCCTAAGGAGAAGCTTCGACCAGAGTTTGATTGAAATTGCAAGTTGAATCGAGGTGTTTAGTGATGATCTCTTATCGCAAAACCCTAGATTATTTGGGGAAGAACACTGTCAAGGTTAGTGTTAAAAACAAAAAAAAGACCAGGACTGATGCTTCAGCTCTGAATACCATGAAGGAAGGAAAGAGAAGAGAGAAAATGATCTTGTCATTCATTTCTTATTGAGCAAGTAGATACAGGTGAGTATTTATAGAATCACAAGTAAGGTGCTAGCTATACAGTAACTAACTGCAGCTTTACCTTTATTTAACTAACTTCCTAACAAAATTCTTTCTAGATTCTTCTAAATCTAATATATTCCTTATCACTTCGTGATTCTGAAGTTGCCATACTTCGACTGTTCAGGTGATCCCGCCGACCATGTGTCTGTTATCAATCATAAAATAATGTTCCATAATGCTATTGACACTGCCTGATGCAAGGCATTCCTTACCACCTTGGTGCAATCTGCCCAAACTTGGTATGATGAGCAACCACCGCATTCTATCCATTCCTTTAAAGAATTAGTTGCAGCCTTTATGAATCTATTTGCTAGCAGAAAGGAGGCCCCAAAATCATCCAATTCAATTATCGACATGCGGCAAAGGAATGAAGAGACTTTGCGAGCATTCGCCAAAAGATTCAATGAAGCAACACTGCGAGTGCCTGATTTAGTGTATCCAATTGCCATGGAAGCTTTCATTCACGGTGTTAGAGATGACAAGTTATCTAGTTCCCTGACCAGGAAGAAACCAGCTTCAATGACCAACCTTATAAATCAGGTTGAAAAGTATATCTTAGCTAAGAATATCTTGTTGGCGAAGAGAGAACATGAAAAGGAGTATGAGACTGAGAAAAGCAAAGTGAAGCAGAAGCAACAAGAGCCACACCAGGATCGAGGATACCTGAAAAAGAGACAGAAAAACCCGGGGGTCTTCAGGAGGCGTTATGACATGTATACGCCTTTCAATGCGTCCCGATCAGATGTCTTAGTAACCATGAAGTGAGAGCGAAAAGCAAGTATTTCCATTTCCATAAAGATCAAGGTCATACTACCGATAAGGGTCAAAATCTTAAGGATGAGATTGAATCTCTAATTAGAAAGGAAAAGCTAGCATAGTTCGTGAGGCAACAAGTAGAGGCCCGGAAGGAACGACCCCGCAGCCCAAAGAGAGGAAAAAAGGTCCTTAGCATGGTGGATATGATATGGGAGGGCCTGTTGTCGAAGAAGATTCTACCACTAAGAGGAAAATGTATGCTCAGTTATAGTAAGTAACCCCACAGAATAAGATGAGAATGATGGAAGATGTAATCTTCATAAGCAAGGACTTGATCAGATTACTAGTAAATAATGGCTATCCTTTTGTTATCACGATTATATTAGCTAATTATGAAGTTCCTAGGACGCTAGTTGATACGAGTAGTGCTGCAGACATGTTATATTATGAAATGTTCGAACGCTTGTAATTGAATCGGTCCGTCCTCCCTCCTTTGAAGTATGAGCTTATAGGTTTTTCTTGTAATGAGGTATGGGCTGGGGGGTGACCAGTCTTCCTCTCAGCATTGAAGATGGAAGCCGATATATCGACGTTTAAGCTAACTTCATAGTGGTAAACTGTTTGAGCGCCATTAATGGGATTATTGGGCCAATTACATTGAATCGATTAGGAGCCACTGTATCCACTTATCATTAGATAATGAAGTTCCTGACTAAGGACGGAGTGATCACAATCAAAGAAAACCAACATGATGCTAGGTCATGCTACATAACAGCACTGAAACCAAAGAAAGACCAAAAGAAACTTGAAAACATGATGGTAGAACTATTGAAAAAAGACCCTAAGCGAGGAAGCCTAGCCGAAAAGCTTGATCTTGTCGAAATCGACGAGCCCAATAAGAAAAATTATGTCGGTGTCAAACAAAAAGAAGAGATTCGATAAGGTATTATTCAATTCTTGACTTTAAGTTCTGATATATTTGCTTGGGATCTATTTGATATGACAAGAATAGACCCAAAAGTCATTAGGCATCAGCTGAATATCGACCCTGCTTTTAGGTCGGTCCACAAAAAATGATGATCCTTTAGTGCGAAGAAGAATCTAGCAATCCATGAACAAATGGAAAAACTGCTAAAAGCAAGCTACTTTCAGGAGATAAAATACCCAACATGGGTCTCCAATGTGGTGATTATTAGAAAGGCCAATGGGAGGTAGAGACTCTGTATAGACTTTAGTGACCTAAATAAAGCATGTCTGAAAGACAACTTCCCTCTACCATGAATTAACTAATTGGTTTACTTAACTACAGGATTTGAGATGCTACCATTCATGGATGCCTTTTCGGGTTATAACCAAATAAAGATGGCACTCTCCGATCAACCACGCACAGCTTTCGTCACTGATCGTGGACTATACTATTACAAGGTTATGCTTTTCAGGTTGAAAAACGCCGGGACCACTTATCAGCGCATGGTGAATGTGGCATTTAAATACCAGATAGGTCGAAACATAGAAGTCTATATTGATGACATGTTTGCCAAAAGCAAGAGGGCATCGGACCACGTGTTTGACCTCACTGAGGCCTTTCAAACAATGAGAAGGTTCAGGATTAAATTAAATCTAGAAAAGTGTGCCTTTGAGGTGAAAGAAGGGAAGTTACTAGGGCTTATGGTGACATACCGAGGCATTAAAGCCAACTCTGAAAAGATTGAGGCCATACTCAATCTCGAACCCTCAAAAACCATGCATGATGTACAATCGCTCTCTGGGAAAGTGGTAGCACTAAGCAAGTTTATGTTGAGGTCGGTAGATCGATGCACTCCGTTCTTTAAATTCCTCGAAATCCAAAGGATTTTAAATGGACTCCCGAATGCCAAGAAGCATTCGAAGGGATCAAGTCCTATTTGATATAACCTCCGATCCTCTCCTGGCCCGAAGAAGGGGAAACATTGCTCTTGTATCTGTTCAATTCCAATCTCGCCATGGCAGCAGTTTTAATTTGAGATACAGAAAAAGGTCAGAGGCCTGTGTATTACGTCAGTAAAACATTAAAGGGAGCGAAGTTGAGATATACTAGTTTGGAGATGTTAGCATTAGCATTAATAATGTTGGTCCCGAAAATTGAAGCCCTACTTTGAAGCGCACTCAATAACAATAATGACTGATTAGCCTCTACAACAAATCCTACACAAACTAGAGTTATCGGGACGGTTGCTAAATGGTCAATTGAACTAAGCCAATACCACATCGCTTATCAACTGAAGACCTCGATTAAAGCACAGGCTCTGGCTGATTTTATAGTAAAATGCACACAGCTAGTGGAACAAGTTGTCAGAGAATGGAATTTATACGTAGATGGTACTACGAGTAAGACTCTATCATAAATAGGAATTATAATTAGGAAGCTCGACAGGACAAAATTAAAGTATGCAGTGAAGTTTGAGTTCAAGACAACCAACAAAGAAGCTAAATATGAAACATTGTTGGCTGGGATGAGATTGCTTAAAGAGTTGAGGGCAAAGATAGTTAGAGCATACACTGACTCCCTGTTGATAGAAGGCAAAACTAATGGGACTTATAAGGCCAAAGATAGTAAAATAAAGGCTTATTAGAGATGATGACCAAGACAATGGCATTCTTTGAAAAGTTCACACTCTGGCAAATACCAAGAAGTAATAATGTCCAGGCCGATGCCTTGTCTAAGATAGCATTAGCTTTTCGAGTAAGGAAAGTGATCAATATTGAAAGGCTTATGGATCCCACAGTCAAAGTTTCACTTATCAATACCACTGATGAGACTGACTAAAGACGCTCGATCATGCAGTATTCACAGCATGGCTAAAGACGAACGGGAAGTCTCAAAGATAATGAATCGATCATGACGGTTCCTATCTTCGAGGATCAATTATGTAAGGGTACAATTGAGGGACCTTTGTTGAAATGTATGGGTGGTCTTGAAGGAGAATTTATTATCAGAAAGATGTATAAAGGCATGTATGGAAATCATTTCGAAGCCAGAACATTGGCATAGAAGGTTATCAGATAGGGATATTACTAGCCTAACATTGTGAAGGTAGCTAAAGCAATTGTTGAGAAATGTGATCAGTGCCAAAAGAACGCCAATATCCAGCATATGGCGCATACTATTCCAAACTCAATAACAAGCCCATAATCGTTTGCGAAATAGGGGCTTAACATTATCGGTCCTATGCCAACTAGGAAAGCCTAAAGGAAATTTGCATTTGTAGTAGTTGATTATTTCACTAAGTGGGCAGAGGTCGAAGCCGTGTGACAATAACAGATAAAGCAGCTTGGAATTTTGTATGGAAAAATATCATTGCAAATTTGGAGTACCAAAGAGTATAGTGACCTATCATGGGAGCAGTTTGACTCGAAGTATTTATAAGAACACGCAGCCGAACTAAAAGTTGACTTGTGATTCTTTGCAGTAGCACACCTTTAAGCTAATGGGCAAGTGAAGGTCACAACTCGAGCCATCATCAATAGTTTGAAGACCAAGCTTGAAGGTGTTAAAGGATTACGGCCAGAAATACTGCCTGAGGTACTGTGGGCTTATCGAATGATTGTACATAACAGTACTGGAGAAACTCCATTTTGAATGGTCTACGGATCAGAAACAGTTGCACCGATGGAGATTTTATCCTTAACATTGCGAGTCAGACACTTCACCAACGAAAAGAATGATGAGGTCCTCAAGATTCAGTTAGAATTACTTGATGAAGTATGAGAGAATACTTGTCTAAGAAATGAAGCTACAAAGGAAGCTCTGAAGTGTCAATTCTCAGGAAAGATTAGGCCGAAAAACATTAAACCGGGAGACATAGTTCTCCGAAAGCATCAATTTGCCAAAAGCAACCTCAACAAACTTGATGAAAATTGGGAAGGCCCTTTTCGGTTAGTAAAGGTGATCCGGCCAAGAACCTTCAAACGGGCAAGAACTGATGGGACACTGCTCCTTAATACATGCAATTTCGAACATTTGCGAAAGTATTATGTTTGATCCCATATGTATTTGTTATATTCTATCTATGAATGACAATCTAACGTTCCACGCTCAACTGTGAAAAAGTACACTTTAAAAAAATCATCTACTTAAACAAGTATAGCAAATCAGTAAAGGGAAGCTAGGCCGACACAATGTACTAAGGTAGCAGTATATGAAATCATACATACTACCAATGGCAATTTCCATTAATCATGAGAAAATGACCGTTTAAGCCATAAACTATTCAAACAAAGTAAAAGTAAAATTGTTCATACAGAAACAAAGGAAATCACAAGTTGTCCCAAAAATAAGAAAACAACAAAATAAAAAGAGTAGGAAGAACCACAATCAAGCTGTTAATGAAAGGATCTCTATCACTTTACCTCCATTATCAACAATAGAAAAGAGGATGACTAGGACTTCCTTTCCGGTTCCTATCTCCGCTAAAGTAGGTTCTAATGCCTCCGATGAAGGATCAAGAGCAATATCTCTTGACCCTTTATCGTTGACATTGGGGCATCAAGAGATGGAAGAGCAGGAGTCGGGGCCACAAACTCCATAGGAGCAGTTTTTGGAATGACATCCTCAGGATGCGTAGGGATCATTTCCTCAAGAATAGCCTCGACCAAGGATTCCAAAGGGAGTGAGAATCATCTTTGAAGTAGTTCTAAGGCCTTTTAGGTGCCAGCCTCGATACCACTTTCATATTAAATGGCAGCCTCTTCGAATAGCTCTAAAGTATACTCCGCAGAAGCCTTGTACTCTTTGATGGCAAAGTCTTAGGCTCCTTAGAGTTGATGCTCTAACTCGACGACTCAATAGAGGGCAGTATCTCTTTCTTGCAGTAAAGTCTTCCTTTCCTACTCCAATTGAGAAATACGCTGGGATATCTTCTTCCTGTCATTCTTGAGCCTCTTTGCCCTCTCAGTCAGCTGCTTGAGGGCTAACCGCTGCCTGCTGGTGACCGCCTCAAGAGCAACGACCCGATCGTCCCTTTTTTTGATCTCCTTTTCCTTAACCCTCAATGCCTCAGAATACTAGTCTTTTAAGGATTGCAACTCATCATGATGGCACTTCAGGGCGTTCTTCTTGTAGGTCTAGAGCCCCTGGAGCTCTTTTTTCAGCCTTTCAACCTTACGAGCTTCAGCGGCATCTAGGGATCGGTTTGCGAGCCGATTGATCGTTTGACGGGTAGTATTGACTAGGTTTACGAACTCTGCCACAAGCTCCCCTATCTATGTGGGAAAGACCAAACAAGCAAAATAAGTGGCAAAAGAATAAGAAGCTAAGTATTAAAGTAGAAGAAGATAGGAAGAAAGGGGGAGAAAGTTTTGACCTTGCTATTGACAGTGCCTAGTGAGAGATGGAGCTCAGGGAAATGAGTTGATGTAACCGGGGTAGAAATATTCTAACTTGGAACCACTAGTGGGATCTTTGGGATCATTCCTGATCTCGATAGAGTAGCGGCGGTAGCAGTTGTTGATGGTGGACGAGCAGCAGCAGCTGGCGAAGAAGCCCCCCCGATTAGTGGCAGTTGTGGTTGGTGACAGTAGCGCTGAGGCAGCGGATGATGAAGTCCCTCTGATGGGAAGGGAGGATGTTGATGATGGAGATGCAGGAATGAAAGATGAGACTCCCTGATAAGCAGTGCCTCAAGAAGATTCAACATTATCTAAATGCTATACTCTACGACGTTGAGGGGTCTACAATCTTCGAATTCAGTCGACCTCTCGTCCACGGGATGCTTATCTCTTCGATCCTGGCTGAGGCTTCAGCAAGGATAGCAACCGCCCTTATGGATCACTACCCCTTGAGACAGACAGTAAGCAGGAGCTTCTGGCTTGGTGGGTGAGATGCTTGACCAGATTGATCGCTATAATGGGCGGCAAGTTACCGCCAAACTTCCTCGTATTGAGAAGTTAGTTGTCTTTTCCTTCTGGTCATACTTGAAAAGATGAGAAGCAGGGGTCAGAAAGGCAAACTGTATTATTAAGAAACAAGTGAAGTATTAAGAGAATTAGACTTCAACCATCAGACGACCATGACAAGAATTATGGATACAATCCTGAAGCTGTGATTCTTTCAGTGGTTTGATAATTGGGAAACAAACCCTAACCCTTAGCCTTCAGGGTGTTCTTCTTCCCTCTTAATAAGATTGAGGGCTTTATTAAGTTCCTTCCCAATCCCATGGGTTATGTCTAATGTCGTCCACTTGGTGTTCACACCCCACAGGGTGGGAGGGCTGACAAAGACATATTTATTATGCAAGCCCTTATGGCAGAAGGGATTCCCTTGTGAAATGACTCTGTGGCCCCGAGCTGCGATATAGTACCATCATTTTTTCCAATCTTGAGTGACCAAAACATATATTTGAAGAGGTTAACTATTGGTTCAAAGTCATTGGCCCTTAGATACAAGTACTATTTGATAAGGACGGCCCATTTGTTGGGACAAAGCCCATAGTAGTTGAGGTATTCTTGGATGAACTCTGAGATTGGCAGTCTAAGGGCCATAATGAAAAAGTCCTTCTAAAATGCGATGTCAATATCATCTTCGGCGCAGGTGTATTCTCTTGGATTGGGTAGTCCAATAGTGTAGTTTTCAGGTGCCCCCAATAGAGTTAGATGTTGGTCAAAATTCCTGGATCAAGGATTGGCTCCTTTTCAAGGGCATTAAAAGAATCTTCATCCTCTCCGACCGATAAGGCCTCCTCTTCCATAGCGTCTTCTTCAACCACATCCATATCTTCAGTAGGAATCTCACCACCATCTATAGGATCATTGCCGTTAGATGTTTCAACTTTCTCTCTTTCCATTTTTTGGGCCTCCTCAATTACTGGCAAGTCAGGGGACCCACTACTCTAGACCATTTCACCAATCTCAATAGCTTGGTTATCGGGGGAGATAGTTGCAGAATCCCTAATTACCTCTCTCGTTACTGTAGCATGGTCAAGGTCCATCATTATCATTGGGATCCTCGGAGAAAATCTCTCACTAGGAAAATCTAAAAGGAAATCCTCACCAAAGCTTAAAGCTAGGGCTTCTTCGAGAGTGTTTAGGCTGGTAAGGGTAGAAGTATAGAAAGTCCCTAAGTTATCGAATATGCCAAAAAAGTCTAAAGATACTTTAACCCTATAGTTGTCAAGCTTAGGCTCTAATGGGTTATTCTTATTATTGCTGGGCAAATTGGGGAACTTAGGCATCTATCACTATAACTAAAATAGAGAAATCACATAAAGTGAAGGAAAAATCACATAAAGCGAAGGAAAAAACACAAGCACATAAAGAACCAGTTTAGATAATAAAAATAAATGAAAACATAGAACAAAAAGGTATGTATCTGTGATAAAGAGGAATATGTTAGAAGCCTTGAAAAGAGGGATGGATGAAGCTAAGAAGAGACACCAAGGAAGCCCTTAACAATGGTCGTGAGTAGAAAAGCAATAGAGCAGAGCGCAGAAATTTTGGTGAAGGAGACAGAAAATTCTAGAGTTCTAAGGAGCGAAATAAGCAGAAAGTAGAGAAAAGAAAGAGATATTTGTATTTATGCCCCACTTGAAAGCATTTGAATTTCAAAAATAAGACGCCAAAGCACCGGATATGCGAATAGTCGTATCTCTGATGGCGTCTCTATTGTGCATTTCAAAAAAACGCCATAATTACAGTACAGGCACATCGGTTCGTGAAGATCATGAATGCACAAAAGAACAATGCGACCCTTGAGCTCGCGCCAAAAAGTCAAAAAATGCCTAAGTATAAGGCTAGATGGTCGGGAAACATTTGGCGATGTCTCAGATTAGCACATCCCCAAAGGGGCTATTGATACAGGGTCGAGTCAAACCATGATCCAATAAGAGAAAATGGAGTGCAAGGACGATCTACGCTAAGGTTGTGCCTGGATTGTTGTAGGATACTACCG
This sequence comes from Cordia subcordata, assembly GCA_028554755.1. NCBI lineage: Eukaryota > Viridiplantae > Streptophyta > Magnoliopsida > Boraginales > Cordiaceae > Cordia > Cordia subcordata. The sequence continues at coordinate 3,618,924 of JAPTOF010000005.1, forward strand.
ATAGAGTAGTATTGACCGACCAACCACGTGATCACCCGACAAGGCTATTTCACCCGAAAATCAGTTAGTACAAACAGAACATGAGCAACACGAGTCCAGCAACCCCTAAACTATAAATAAGACCTAGTCGTACTAAATGAGGTAACTATTCCATTCCACTCACTCTCTTCTGAAAACTTACCTTTTAAAGAAATACTCGGACTTAGGCATCGGAGGTTCTTTGACCGGTACCACACAAGTGCCTAGATTCTATCGAAGATTGTTATCTGGGTTTACATAGAATCAACAGGTAAAAAAATAGGGGAGTAATATTTTTATTTTACCTATATAAGCAGATTTTACAAAATAAGTAATTTTTCTTTGCTTATAAGCAAAATGGAATACCCTTTTAATTAATCTTTCTGCACATGGTATTGCACACATTTCTTTTCTGCTTCTCTACTAAAGGTAAAAAAGTCATCCTACGTAGGGTTGGCAGTGGAGCACTACCTCGCTCTGTCCTGTAGGAGTTAGACGGGACGGAGCTAGACCAAGGTTGTTGTTGAAAAACCCTGTAGCAAGGTGGGGTTGGTTTTTTTGTCCCTACCCCGATACTGAGGCGAGGATGGGGGCGAGGTTTATTGACCTCACCTTGCCCAGCCTGATATATATATATATATATATATATATATATATATATATATATACACACACATATATATATATATATCGATTGATTTATTTATTTATTTATTTTTCCTATACAGCTATATAGTTTATAGTTTGTATATAAGTGCTATATTATTGGTAAGGCTTTTAGCTTAGTGGTTAAGAAGTTTAATACCACTTTGAAGACCAGAGCTTAAAACTCTGTTTAATACTTCGTAATTCTTTTTTGACTTATTTCCATTAGAGTTTTGGCTCTTTATATATTTTAAGATTATATTTATATTTATAATTTATATAACAACAAAATGCTCAAATTTAATTACAAGGACCCATTTGTTGTTTATATTAAAGTTTATATTTATGTAATATCAAATTAAGTATTTAGAGGCTAATAGAACTCTTTTTAACTAATTAATTAATTGTTTTAAATTACTAAAATGAATGCCACCCTCTCTTTTCCTTCGTTCCATAAATTCTCATCATATGTTATGCCACATTTTGTCAATTCCTGACGTTCATTTTTCATTTCATTGGTAATTGATGTGTTGTGTTTTTATGAGTGTTTGCATTGTTATTTACCTATGTTTAAGAGGTATTTTAAGCTTTGAAAGATGCATTAGTATAGTACATATACTAGAGTTAGGCTTAAGTGTAAATAAATGTAGATAATTGAGTTTCTAAGTCAAATGCTATACTAAATGCTTAATTTTTCACCTTAGGTGAGTTATAGGGTAGAAACGGAGCATGAACGAAGATGAATGATGAAGATAGAAGGGGTATGGGTCATGCGATGAAGGCTAAGAGCAAGAAAGAGAAAATTGAAGGTCAACTGGAAAAGCAGGTCGACCTAGAAAAATTGCCTCCAGAGAGGAGCCCATTTTAGCCGATCGACTCCCCTAAGAAGTCGATTGGCGCTAGAGCCTATCGACCTAGTGCCAATCGACTCCCCTAAAGAGCCGGTCGACTAGTTAGGTCAACTGGCCATTCCAAAGCGCATCACGATGAAAGTTGATCAAGCTGAAAAAGACGGGCCAGTCGACCTAGCAGGTCGAGTAGCAGTGCGCAGTAGTTGTTATAAAAGCTTGATTTTTAGCCTTTGAAGAAAGGAGATTTAGACCCCTCATACCCACACAAAACCCTATCTACAGTTCCTCTAACACACACACAAACATACACTTTTCACTTATATTCAAGCTTATTTGGAGGGTTTTAAACACTTGGATTGAAGTCTACTCAAAGATTTTGTACAAGAATACTAGGATGGAAGGGGAGTTTTCTATTCTCTCTTTCATCCTCTTTTATATTATGTTTGAGTAGATTTGTTTAGGGTGATGATGCTTGTGTAACGGGTTGATTCTATGCTTTTATATTATGGGATTTAATGGCTTAATATATATACATATGCTATGTTCTTCTTGTTTCAATGGCTATTGCTCAATACATGTCTAGATGCTTGATAATATGCCTATAAGAGTTGCATATGTATAAATTGAAGTCTATTTGCTACTAAACACCTCTAATCTATTCTATAATCATGTCTATGTGTTTTTGTGTGGGTCTTATGAAGTGGCTAATGCTTATATTAATGTCTATGTGTATGTTGCATGCCTAATAGTAAATATGACCTCAATATTGCATACATGTTAGCTCGAAAATGCTTTTAATGGTGTAATCCGAGCATGATGATGTTTGGTAGTCGAATAGGCCCTTTATTCATGAATACCTTGGCCTAGAAAATGTATGAATGCACTAATAGATCAAATCCCACTATAGTGACCCTAGAATGACAAGGCATAATTTAAGGCTAGTCTAAATCGAGTCTTCTTTGGCTTTAAATCCAACCAATATGTTTCCAGGTAGATTTAGTCGACTCTAGCGACACTAGGTATTGCCTTTAAATCCAGGTAACGGTTTAGGAACTAGGGTAGGTTTGTTCTAGGCCACCTAGGAAGCTAATTAATCACTTTTAAGGCCTTAGGTCATAAGGACCACGCCATAGCTCTAGGAGGCGTCGCCTAGGGCTAGACCCATACCGAGTCCTAGGAGAAATTAGGACACTAATTAAGCAACCTAGTCAAAGAGCAATCGGTAATTGAACTATTCCATGTAATCCCATAACATTTGAGTTTAGAATCACCTATTAGCAAGTAGACATCACCCTAATCCCTTCCATTTATTAGTTCTTTCTAGATAGTTTATCTCTATATTTTCCATTCCTATAGTGTCGTTTTATTTTCTTTAGTTAGAACTCCCGACCATCCAAAAATACCAAAAAACATAGTTGGTTTAGGTTTCCTTTTTGGCACTTTTTAGGACATACACATAGAATTCATCCCACAACATAGCCTCCCTATAGTTCGACACCCGTTCTTGCACATACTACACTGCATCAATCCATACAATTACAAGTCTTTAGAGTTTGCACTCAAGAGATGCTATTAAGTTCTTGGCGCTGTTGCTGGGGAGGCACGGTGGTTTATATTCTTTGCTTGTGTGTTTTGGTAGTTTCTTTATTTATTTTTCATGCTTTTTCTTTATAGTTTGTTTAATTTTTTCTTATCTTGCTTCTTGTTTATATTATCTTACTTTGGTACTTTCTTATCTATCTTTGTTTTGTTTTCTTTTGAACTATTAAATTTATTTTCAATACTTAGCTTGCCTACTTGTTTAGCTTTATTAGTTATATTTGTTTTTGTTTTTAGTAGACTTTCGAAGTTTATGGCTTATTTGCTGTAGTCTTAGGATTGTTAAAGTTTTTGGGGTTTAAAGTGGTTGGAGTTAGGATTGTTTGCGCATGCTTGGTAGGAGATCCCTTAGAAATCCCCTAGTTCTCTTTAATTTCGAACCCAATAGGATTGCTAGATATTTTAGAATTTTAGAAGATCTTCTTGAGGAGATAGCCAATTCCAGTCATCCTTTTAATCCTCCCATTCCCCCAATGAATCCCGTTCTACCTCATGATCACCATGGGCATCAAGCCCAAGATCATTTTAGACAAGAACCCCTTAGACTAGACCCATCCATAGATGAGGAGCCTACTCTTAGGCAATTCTTTCTCCCGAAAGATATTGAGCCTAATTTTTCTATTCAAATTCTGGGTTTGGGGAAGACAAATTTTGAGATTAAGTATAATATATTGGCCATGCTTCCTTCTTTCTATGGGAGAAGTAATGAGAGTCCTCTAGAGCATAGTACCGATTTTGTTGAGATGAGTTCCGCCCTCCATATCCCCAATGTCTCCCAATAGGTAATACATCTAAGGTTGTTTCCGTTCTCTCTTAAGGAAAAGGCTAAGGCTTGATTATATTCCTTACCTACTGGTTGCATCATTTCATGGGCCGAGCTTTAATCCAAGTTTTTTCAAAAATTCTATCCCATGGCCAAGACTGCCAACCTTAGGACCACTATTATGACTTTCTTCTAGCATGATCTAGAATCTTTTCATGTTTCTTGGGAGAGATTCAAGGACCTTCTCAAACAGGGTCCACACTACGAGTATGGTAATCATGACTTACTATAGTACTTCTTTCGAGGTTTAAATGAACAAAATAGGATGATGGTCAATGTCACCTCTAATGGTGGCTTCTATACTTTGAAACCAACTGAGGCATAGGAGAAAATTGAGTTGATGGCCGAAAATTCTTTTCAAAAATTTACTATAGATAGGTCTAGTTGAGGAGGTAATAAGAGAAGTGTTAGTAAGGTTAGAGTCTCCTTAGATTTACCCGTTAAAGGTAGAGGCCTTAACAAATAAGTTAGATCATTTCATTTCCTTGTCGCTTTCATCCCACAGTCATAGAACTAGTTCTTTAGGTTCTTCCTTCGCCTCTTTAGTAGTTGAGGTGTGTGCTTTATGTTCTGAGTCATCTCATAAAACTGTAGCTTGCCTTTTAGCACCCCAGTTTCCTGAGTTTATAAAGGAGCAAGTGTGTGCTACTTAAGGTTATTCTCATGAGTGCAATCTGTACTCGAACACATACAATTTGGGTTGGAGGCATAATTTAACATTTTCTTGGAGACAAGGTCAGCATGAGTCTAGTTCCCATTCCCAACCCCCACTCTAGCAGTGACCCCGTCTTGCTAACCCTCCAGGGTTTTACTACGTCAATCAACCTAGGCTTCCTAGTGCTCCTCAGCTATAGGCACTCCCTGCTTCCTTTAGTAGTCATCCCACTAGTGATGATAGAATTGAGAAGATATTTCAGTTGATACAACAAGAGTTAGCCAATTATAGGCGGCAAATAGAGAGTTATCAGGCTAAGGTATATACCCAGTTAGGACAGTTTACCACACAGTTGAGCACTAGAGACCCTAGAAAGCTACCTTCTCAACTAGAGGTGAATCCTAGAGTCTAGTCCTGTTCTACCACCGACACTGCTTATCCCCCTCAGGCCAGGCTAAGGCCGTCACCGCTCTTAAGAGCGGTAGGATAGTGTATAATAGGGTAGGAGTTGACTTTGCAGTGTTTGTACCTAGTGGTCCTTCCGAGTCTAAAGAGTCTCATAGTAGCCCTGTTGAGAGGATTCTAGATAGGGTCCTGTTGAGAGAGTTGAGCAAAGTAGAGACCATGGAGAAAGTAGTACTTCCGCCCACATCGGGAAAAAAAGGAGCCTACTGATGATTCCCATATGTCTAAAGGTGTTGCACCTAGAATTCCTTTCCCATCTGCTTTAGAGAGGCCTACACCTAGTGAGGATTCTAGGTTTTTCAAGATCTTTGAGCATCTTAAGGACTTTAAGGTCAATCTTCCTTTGATGCGATCCTTTCCATTCCCTCCTATTCTAAGTTTTTTAAGGACCTTTGTACAAGGAAGCGTAGATGATCGAACATTCCTAAAAAGGTGAGGCTTACAGAGAAATTGAGTAGTATTTGTATTTCAGGCCTCCTGCCCAAGATGAGTGACCCCGAAGCCTTCATTATACCTTATAGGGTTAGGGAGACCCAGATTGATCACGCCTTGTTAGATTTAGAGTCCAATGTGAATCTCATTCCCTACTCCATTTATTAGCAGCTAGGTTTAGGTAAGTGCCTCTACACAAGTTACTCTTCAGCTAGCTGATAGGTCCAAGCGTAGACCTAGGGGTGTGGTAGAGGATGTTATGGTCCAGGAAGGTAAGTTCATGTACCTTGTTGACTTTATAGTGTTAGATATAGATTCGGAACATGACTCTAGACATTCCACTCCTGTTCTATTAGGTCGCCCATTTCTTGCTACTACAGATGCTATTATTCATTGTAGGCTGGGGTTATTAGAGATGAAATTTAGGAATTTGAGTTTCACCATGAAGGTTACTGAGGTGGTGAATAGGGCTAGTATAGGAGGAGAGGATAGAGAAGAGTACTTTAGAGTTGATATGATTGATTCGTGCATTGAGGACTTTGTAGAGAGGACTATGACCAATGGAGAATAATTGAGAAAATTTGAAGATTTGTTGATTAGCTTTGATTTAGACACCTTAGAGTAGAAGCATGTCACTTCTATCTCTTTAATTGAGAATTATTTGATTGATAAGTCATTTGAAGTTAAATCTTTTAGTCTTAATTCTAGTAATGTTCCCATTGATGATGTTGAGGTTGAGTACCCCTTGGTTGAGCCTAGCCCTTCTTTAGAGCTCAAACCCCTTCTTGATCATTTGAGATATGCATTCCTAGGCCCAAGTAAGACCCTTTCGGTTATAATAGCTTCCGATCTTTCTAGAGAGTATGAGGAGCGTCTCTTAGAGTTTCTTAGGAATCATAAGAAGACTATAGAGTGGAAAATTGATGATTTGAGAGGAATTGACCTTCGGTTTGCATGTATCGTATTCACATTGAACATAGAGCCGTTCCTTTTAAGAAGATGCAAAGAAGGCTAGACCCACATATGAGCAAAGTAGTTAAGAAAAGGATCATTAAACTTTTAGATGCAGGCATAATTTATTTGATCTCTGATAGTGAGGGGGTTAACCCGGTCCAAGTCGTCCCTAAGAAGTCTAGGATCACGGTTGTAGAAAATAGAGAGGAAAGCTTATCCCTACACGTACTCCTATGGGTTGGAGGGTTTGTATTGACTGTAGAAAGCTCAACTCTAAAACTAGGAAGGATCATTTCCCATTGCCTTTTCTAGACCAGATTTTAGATAGAATAGCTGGGCATAGCTACTATTGCTTTCTAGATGGCTATTCCAAGTATAATCAAATCCCCGTGTTTTCCGAAGACCAGGAGAAGACCACCTTTACTTGTCCTATGGCATTTTTGCCTATAGAAGGATGCCCTTCAGTCTTTGTAATGCCCCAGCGACATTTTAGAAGTGTATAATGACTATTTTTAGTGACATGATAGAGAAGCATTTAGAGATTTTCATGGATGACTTCTCAGTCTTTGGTGATAGTTTTGATGAGTGCTTGAGTCATCTCTCTCTAGTCTTAGACCGATATGTGAAAAAGAATTTAGTGTTGAGTTGGGAGAAATCCCACTTCATGGTGCAATGAGGATAGTGTTGGGTTATATAGTTTCATTTAGTGGTATTCAAATTGACCCAGCTAAAGTAGAATTAATTGAGAAGTTACATGTTCCTAAGTGTGTTAAGGATGTTAATCTTTTCTAGGACATGCAGACTTTTACCGTAGGTTCATCAAGGATTTTTGCCATATAGCGCATCCCTTGTCTAGGCTCTTAGCACATTATGTCTCCTTTAAGTTTTGATGATGAGTGTGTTAGAGATTTTAATAGGTTTAAATCCTTATTGTCTACATCCCCAGTCATTCAACCACCTAACTACAGTCTCCCATTCGAGGTTATGTGTGACGCATCCGATTCTGCAATAGGAGCTATTTTAGGTCAAAGGCAAGATAAGTTGCCCCATATAGTGTGTTATGCTAGTAAGACTCTTGATGAAGCCCAAAATAACTATACCACCACAGAAAAAGAGCTTCTAGCAATTGTCTTCTCCCTTGACAAGTTTAGGTCAATATCCTAGGGTCCAAAGTGATTGTCTACACCTATCATTCAGAATTGAGGTATTAGTTAGCTAAGAAAGAATCTAAGCCCTACTTGATTAGGTGGTTGCTCCTTGTTCAAGAATTTGGTATTGAAATTCGGGATAAAAAGGGTAGTGAGAACTTAGTAGCTTATCACCTTTCCTATCTTGCTAGTGAGTCCTCTAGTGATCTATATCCTTTTCGTGATTCATTTCCCGACGAGCAATTGTTTGCCGTCTCTCATCACATCTCATGGTTTGCTCATATTGTCGATTATCTTGATGGTTTGCTATGGAATTAACTTTGATTTAGGTACTAACTTTGCTATGGAATTAACTTTGATGGTTTGCTCTAAGAAGGGTGCACTAAGCTAGGAATCTAATCAACCTCACCTACAATCCCTAGACTCAGTGCGGGTCTATCCCTAGGTGCTAGCTACCTAAAAGTATAGCATGGTCCTTATGAACTAGGGCACGGATTAGCTAATTACATTCCTAGGTGATGATAATTTGTCTTACCCTAGGTTCTAACTCATAGACTAGGTTTGAAGCCAAGAACTAGGCTTCCTAAGGTCAATTAAGCTAGCTCAACACCTATTGGCTAGGTTTAAAGCTAAAAGAGAATAACTAGACCCAATTATTAATGAAAAAATACCAATCATAGCATCACGCAAGCGGGTTTTGATAATAAAGCATATCATACATGTTCTTGAGCATGGTATGAATAAATCTACAGCATATTCTAGTCCTAAACACTTAGACATATTTAGGTCATACCATTTATGCATTAGAATCCAACATGTATGTCATAGAAGATAAAATTGATACTAAGGTATGTAAAAATACCTATAGACATGCATAGCTACAAGAATCACTTCATGGAATCACTACATAAATATCTAGACATGCTCATACAATGATTTAAAAGTGTTAAATAGTAATCAAGCCTCTAAATATATATGTTCTTTCACCTAGGCAAATCAACAAACACATAGACATGTATGTAAGTAGCCATTGAAGCATTAAAAGCAAACATATATATTAAACCATCAAAATCTCATAGCAAAGTAGTACTCAATCAACGCATAATACAAACTTCAATCACCCATAAAAGATCTATTTTAACATAGAGAAAACTAAGTACAAAAGGAGAAAGATGAATGTCCCTTTCATGCTTAGCTTTGCTCTTGAAATCCTTGTCTTGATCTTGCAATTACAAGTGTTAAACCCTAATTACAAGCTTGAATCTAGGTGTATTTTTATGTGGTTTAGTGTGTGAGAGGTGGGTTTAGGTGGATTATGGGTTTTGGGAAATGGCTGAGTAAAAGAATATCTCCCTCTCTCTAAAGATGACCAAAAGAGGGCTTTTATAGCCAATTTTTTCGACTATCAGAACACCTAACCAGTGCACCAGTACCAAGGGACCTCTATTCCGGTATTAGAAGATTGGTCACTATTTTTGGTGAAATAGAGAGGGGGTCCACCGGTACTCTGAAGCCAGTGTTCCGATAATGCCTATTTGCTCTCTTTTGGTTTCGTTTTCACTCCATTTTGCTTCGAGTTGCCTTGATCTTTGTCTAGGGGCTTCCTAACATCATTTTCTTCCACTTTTCATCTACAATGATCCTTTCAATCCTTGTTCAAACTATCTACATCTTCATTGATATACAATAAATCCTCAATTTCAGCTAAAACATCAAAACAAGACATTAGTTTAGCATTTACCTCTTAAACTCAACTATATCCAATTATAACCTTGTATGATCAAATATAGTACAAATACTATACTAGGGCTATCTAATAAGCACTAAAACACCTCTAAATAGATATGGAAATACAATGCAATACGAGACATAAAACCAACACATCAGTAGTGGTGAAATTCATTAAGGAGAACATTTTCTCTAGATTTGGAGTCCTTAGGATCTTGATTAGTGATAGGGGTTTGCATTTTTGCCGTAGAACTTTAGAGGCCTTGTTGAGAAGATATTTGGTCATCCATAAGGTAGCTATTCCATACCACCCATAAACTTGTGGACAAGTAGAGGTGTCCAATAGGGAGATCAAACACATTTTAGAGAAATAGTTAGGCCCAATATGAGAGATTGGTCTATTAGGTTGAATGATGCTTTGTGGGCTTACCGTACTGCCTTTAAGAATCCTATTGGTATGTCTCCGTATAGATTGATTTATGAGAAAGCTTGTCACTTGCCAATAGAACTAGAGCGTAGGGCTTATTAGGCAATCAAGGCCCTAAACTTTGACTTGGCAAGAGCGGGTAAGAAAAAAAAGCTTGACCTAGTGGAATTAGAGGAACTTAGGTTCAAGGTGTATTAGAACGCCAAGCTTTATAAGGATAGGATGAAGAAAATTCATGATAAACATATTCTTAAGAAATCATTCTCTTCCTTCGATAAAGTTTGGTTATTTAACTCACGTTTGAAGCTTTTTCCAGATAAGCTCACGTCAAGTGGGATATTTCGTATCAAGTGTTGGTTGCCTACCTTTCTAGAGTGGTCAAGATCAAGGACTTGAAGGATAGCGGAGAGATAACAGTGAATGGGTAACGCTTGAAGCATGCATATGATCCGAGCATGGCTCATGTAGAGGTTTTAATACTTCAGGACCCCATCTATGGAGGTTGAAGATAAGTTGATGATCACCTAGCTGACGGCATGGTGGTTAGCACTACTAAAAGGCAATCTAGGTTTAATTTTGCAATTTTGCATCTGTTTCACTTTCTTTCCTTTTTGTTTTCCTTCTTTTCTATTGCCTACACTAAAGTGTTGAATTGTGATCCTTTATCCCATAAGATACTCCGTTGCTTGTTATTGCATATGCCAATGTAAGCTTGCACAGGCAATGGTACTAACCTTGTTTTCTTTAAGTGCATATTGATTGTGTGTCATAATGTTAGTAGGATGGTGATTTTTCATCGGCATAGAGAGCTTTAAAGAAAATGCAAGGTTGTATCTATCCTTTCTCCACTTATTCCCCATGTTTCTACCCTATCCCCACCACCTTTACTTACTTTGTAATACCAATTTGCTTGTTTGTGTGCTTTGCTTTATCTGTTTAAGGACAAGCAAAGTTTAGGTTTGGGGGTGTACAGGTTTGGTTCTATCGTTTTATGTTTTCTTAGGGTAGATTGCATTATTTGGTTAAAAATGGTAAAAATGTTTCAAATTTTAATGCATATTGAGTCGTTTATTTCTTGGTTGATCATTGTGTTAGCTATTATGGTTGACTCTATTGATTTGTGAATATGAGATGCATTGTGGCAAAGTGAATGAAGTGGTTTGAAAACCGGGTCTTAGAGGGGATGCCCTTGAAAGTTATGGGGAGTGAAGACCTTTAAGAATGCCCCTTGTGGCCACCCCATAGCTTGGTAGGAAAGAGTGTTGAAAAAGGGTTGTTAATGTGCCCCTTCCTTGATTGGTTCTTTTTTATATGCCTTAGCCTTTCTTTTTCCTTTCTTTTTATGTAACGCAAAGCATGAAAAATTCAAAAAAAATTGGAAAAGGAAAAAATAGTGCAAAAAGATCAAAAAGATGAAAATTAAAAAAATGGAAAAGAGAAAAATCTAAATGCAACAAAAAGTTTTATGAATAAGTGCATAAGTGACATAATGTTAACTTAGCACATGCTATTATCTTTGTAGATATGTGACAAGGCTTTTATAAACTATTACATTTGTATATTCTCTTATCTTGTCTTTGAGGCTTTGTGCATGTTAAGGAGGCCATGTTAGTTGAGGGGGCACAAAATATCAACATCCCAAGTGTGTAAGTTAGAATCCTAGGCTCGTGATGGATTGGCTACTTGGGAAATTCCCACGAGGAACTAGGCCCCTTATGAGTAGATGAAGGATCCAAAGAGATTTAAGGATCTCTTCATAATAGAAATACCCCATTCATGCTTCTTAGACTAACTCTGATAACGAGTCAACCCCGTAGGTAACCCTTTGTATCAGCTTTAGAAACAAACTTAAGATTAGGCTTGCTTGGGGACAAGCAAGGAAAAGGTTTGGGGATGTTGATGTGTTGTGTTTTTGTGCGTGTTTGTGTTGTTATTTGCCTATGTTTAAGAGGTATTTTGGGCTTTAAAAGATGCATTAGTATAGTACATATACTAGAGTTAGGCTTAAGAGTAAACATATGTACATAATTGAGTTTCTAAGTCAAATGTTATACTAAATGATTAATTTTGTGCCTTAGGTGAGCTATAGGGTAGAAACGGAGCTCGAATGAGGATGAACGATGAAGATAGAAGAGGTACGGGTCGTACAATGAAGGCTGAGAGCAAGAAAGAGAAAATTAAAGGTCAACTGGAAAAGCCGATCGACCTAGAAAAATTGTTGGTTGGCTGGCTAGGTCGACCGACCAGTCCAGATAAGAGCCTGTTTTACCCGGTCAACTCCCCTTTGGTCAACCGGCCATTCCAGAGAGCATCACAACAAAAGTCGGTCGAGCTGAAGAAGAGCCGATCAACTGGCAATTTGCAGCAGTTGTTATAAAAGCCCCATTTTTTAGCCTTTGAAGAGAGGAGATTTAGACCCATCACACACAAAAAAAACCCTATCTACACCACCTCCAACACATACACAAACACAAACTTTTCACCTAGATTCAAGCTTATTTAGAGGGTTGTAAACACTTAGATTGAAATCTACTCAAAGATTTTGTACAAGAATTGCTAGGATGGAAAGGGAGTTTTCTGTTCTCTCTTTCATCCTCTTTTATATTATGTTTGAGTAGATTTGTTTAAGGTGATGATACTTGTGTAATAGGTTGATTCTATGCTTTTATATTATGGGATTTAATGGCTTAATGTATATACATATGCTATGTTCTTCTTGTTTCAATGGCTATTGCTCAATACATGTCTAGGTGTTTGATAATATGCCTATAAGAGTTGCATATGTATAAATTAAAGTCTATTTGCTACTAAACACCTCTAATCTATTATATAATCATGTCTAAGTGTTTATGTGTAGATCTTATGAAATGGGTAATGCTTGTATTCATGTCGATGTGTATGTTTACATGCCTAATAGTAAATATGGCCTCAATATTGCATACATGTTAGATCGAAAATGCTTTTATTGGTGTAATCTGAGCATGACGATATTTGGTAGTCAAATAGGTCCCTTTATTTGCAAACACCTTGGCCTGGAACATGTATGAATGCGCTAATAAATCAAATCCCACTATAGTGACCTAGACTGATGTAAGGCTAGTCTAAATTGGGTCTCATTTGGCTTCAAATCCAACCAATAGGTTTCTGGATAGATTTAGTCAACTCTAGCGACATTAGGTCTTGGCTTTAAATCCAACCAATGGTTTAGGTACTAGGGTAGGTTCGTTCTTGATCACTTAGGAAGCTAGTTAGTCACTCTTAAGGCCCTAGGTCATAAGGACCACGCCGTAGCTCTAGGAGACGTCACCTAGGGACGAACCCACACCGAGTCTTAGGAAGAAGTTAGAGCACTGATTAAGCAACCTTGTTAAAGAGCAATCGGTAATTGAGTCATTCCATGTAATCCTATAGCATTTGAGTTTAGAATCACCCATTAGCAGTAGACATCACCCTAATCCTTTCCATTTATTAGTTCTCTCTAGATAGTTTGTTTCCATTTCTATAGTGCAGTTTTATTTTCTTTAGTTAGAGCTCCCGATCATCCAAAAATACTAAAAAAATTAGTTAGTTTAAGTTTCCTTTTTGGCACTTTTTAGGACACATACATAGAATTCATCCCACAACATAGCCTCCCTGTGGTTCGACACCCGTTCTCGCACGCACTACACTGCATTGATCCGTGTGCATATGGGTCTTTAGAGCATGCACTCAAAAGACGCTATCAGTAATGCTTTTAATGGTTCAAATTTGTTGCTCACGTTTATCTATATTTTCTTCTCATTCATGTACAACAACTTCTGTTCCCTTATATGTAGGTTTCTCATAAATGCCTCTATATATTCCAATATATTACTTTCTTTACTTTCTTTACTATAAGATTTCATTTAGGGCTTTTTCCTATTGTTAGGGGTATTTTCCATCCATGTTCAAGCCAGATGCTTTTGGAGATTGTGTTGAATCATTAGATTTCTGCTATGGAGATTTCAAGCTGTTCCTGGGATGCGTTCTTTATTTATGGCGGGTCGATTTGTTTTATTTTATATTTTTATAATTCTCATCGTGTTTATTTGTTTCTGTTGGCATTTTTTCTTCTCTCGTCTCTTTTCCATATTGATTTTCCATTCCCTTTTGTTTTACATACTTCCTCATCTTAGTGAATACTCATCTTTTCCTCTTCTTTCCACCGTATACATATATACATACATATATATATAATCTTTTTTTTAATCTTTCATTTATCAATACCAATTTCTTTCTCTTTTTTTTTTCTCTATGGAATTTCCTTCTCACTATTCTCACTATCTACTTACATAAATCATAACTACAATCTTTAAGGTACAAGTAATGACTAAGCAAATATGAAAACTATGTTGAGATAGGTACTATGTACGACGTTAAGAAAATTATGTTGAAAGGCTAAAATGGATATTTTTGAATATAAACATCATGAAACGTTTAGACATACACCTGGCCTTAATCAATGCTGCTTGATCATTTAGCAATAACCTGAAGTACTATGGATTTCTTTTGATGTAGCTTTTTGCTCACTCTTAGTTTAATTCAAATTTCTTCTACAGATGTTAACCTGGAGTACTATGCATTTCTTTTGATATAACTTTTTGCTCACTCTTAAGTTTAATTCAAGTTTCTTCTATAGATGTTTATATGTCTAAGTATCTTTATGATTGAGTATGAATCTTTCTCATTTAGTTTATACTTTACTGTTTTTTAATTTTTGTAAAGTCAAGATTCTAGCTTATCATCTTTTTTCTGTTATTTGTCAAGGACTAATTAATATTGGAGTGCTTTGGCTTCATTATGTATGTTTTGCTAACTTCATCTCTTTATCAAAGCATTCTTTTGTGAGACGGTCATTGTGTGATTATTTTATTAACATTTATATATATTGGCTTGATTCTGGAACTAATGTTTTAACGTATATTGCCACTTTGACTTCATTCTCTACTGCTTATTGGATATTTGTTCATGCCATTCGTGTTTGGGAGGTTCAGAATGCTAACATGCCTGAAACTATCACATGCATAGAGGCATTACTTCTGGATGAAAATGTACTATGTATTTTCTTTCTTTTTTTTTTTTTTGGATTGCTCAACTTTATGTTGATCTTCTCATTATTATCTTCTTATTCATATTATTTGCTCTTTCTACAGAGAGATGTTATCCAAGCAAAAATCAAGGAGAACCTTATAAAGAAATTTAAACAATTTCTCATTGAGGGCCAGTGCTTTCAATATTTGACTACAATGTGGTAGCAGATGATGGCAATTACTGTATTATCCCTCATAAGTACAAATTGGAATTCCTTGCATCAACACATATTACTAAGATTCTAGCCAATACTCCACCTGAGTATCATTCCACTACAATTAATTCTCAATGAAGTGATTGACACAGCCTTTTGTATAGGTTGTTGTTAGTATTTTTTTTTTTTACTATATGTGATACATTTGGTGTTAGTTCATATTATTATTAATTTTACATTGATTTATGTTTTTAAATTTTTTTATCTATTTTTGTAGATGTTCTTGCTAAAATTATGTCAGTTACTGGCATTATTGAAAAGGAAACAAGATTAGGATGAACAACTAGAAGGATTGAAATGATCTTGAGAGATGATTCATAACTGATTATTTTCTAAGCCTTTTTGTTTCGATTGTAATTTCTTCTTTCATTTTTTTCTCTCTCTTTTTCTAGAATCTCAACTGTTTTTCGTACTATTGTAATGTTGTTACTATTTTGAAGCAATTGCCAAGTTGATTGTACACTGTGGGATGACTATGGATCAAGTTGCACAATTTGTAGTTACTAAGGCTACATCACCTATTATCATCTTGATTTTTCTATCATGGGTTAACAAATTCCAAAGTATATATATTTCCCATTACTTCTATTTGTTCTTTTTCTTATTTGATTAGTCATTTAACTTCCTTTATTATGTTTAGACAAAATTCAGGTTACAAATTCATATTTCTCTACCAAAGTCATTCTGAATCCTAACATTCTAGAAGCTTTATCTTTTTGTCAAAGGTTTCTTCTTCATTAAATAAAATATAAAATATATTATTACTTATACATTTCTCTCTTTTACTAATAGATTTGTGACTACAACTTCTGTTTCATTATTTTAAACTCATGACTTACAGCAATCCCTCTTCATAGAAGTTGACATACATATCAACTGATATTAATTATTGGGGATGAAGCACCTATGATTAATAAACATTGTTTTGAGGCTTTGAATTGCACTCTTAGAGATGTTCTCAGATTCTTAAATCCTAATAGTGAAAATCTACCTTTTGGTGGCAAAGTCATAGTCTTTGGAGATGATTTCAAACAAATATTACCTATCATTCCAAAACGTACTAGAGCTGAAATTGTTGATTCTGCTTTGAATGCATCGTAATTGTGTGATAGTTGTGAAGTCCTTACATTGACACCAAAAAAGCGAGGATCCATAAATTACCAAGCAATTAGCAAAGAAGAACTCGCTCAATTTTCAGAATGATTTTGTTGATTGAAATGGTTCTATTTGTGTTACTATTGATACTTCTACGTTATACATATTCCAATGAATTGCTTATAACTGACTATACTGATCCCATATCTCGAATCCTGTCTAATGTTTATGAAGATTTAACGGCCAACATCTCTAATCCTTCATACTTTCGAGATAGAACCATCCTTACTCTAACACTTGGGATTGTTGACCAAATTAATAACTATATATTGTCACTTCTACTAGGAGAAGGGCACATATATTTGAGTTCTGATACTTTTTATGGCTTTGAGTCAGGATTACATGTTTTAGAGATGGATTTCACTCCTGAGATATTAAATTCTATCAAATGTTTTGAGTTTCTAAATCATTAGTTGAAGTTGAAAATTGGTGTTCCTGTGATGGTCACGCTCAACGTTGATCAATCAATTGGTTTGTGCAATGGGACTAAATCATCGATTACACAACTTGGAACACATGGGGTGCAAGGTAAAATTTTATGTGATGATCATGAAGGTGATATTGTTTGTATTCCAAGAATGGTATTGACTCCGACAAATCCTTGATTGCCTTTCAAAATGCAACGACGTCAATTTTCATTAGTTGTTTCCTTTGCTATGACTATAAACAAAAGCCAAGGATAATCATTGTCAACAATTGGAGTTTACTTGTCACATCCTATATTCACCCATGGTCAACTATATGTTGTTGTTTCTCGCATTACTGGAAAAAAGTTTGAAAATTTTAATTCATGATTCAAATGGACAACTAATGAATACAACTGAAAATATTGTTTTTCATGAAATTTTTTGCAATCTATGATGGTAACTATGCCTACTGTTTATTTTTTATGTTCATATAGCTTCTAAATTGTAAAAGTTGTTAACAGATTGATAATATTATGTACTAATATTACAAGTCATTAATAAATTCTATATCTATGATGTGATTTTACACTACTGCATTTCTTACATCAATTTTTTTAATGAAAATCTAATAGCCTTTATCAACTCAACAGCCTTTATAATTCTATAGATATTAAGTTGAAAAGATTTTTCAATCAATCTTTTTTTTTTTGTTGACACTATTTTCTTTCTATTCTACTTGCACACAATAAATAAACTCTACCTACTTTACTTTTGTTATCTATTTAAAGAACTTCTTGTTCTTACTATCTTCACCTTTTTTGTCTTGCAGGTAACAAAAAAATTCACAACTCCATTGCAACAATATATGTTTATGGATCCTGGCCACACATATTTTCTCTCTCTCCCTGTATATATACACATATATATACACACACACACACATATATATAACAACTATGTCTACAATTAACTTTTTATATCTTCTTAATTAAATTGCATATTATTATAATATTATATTTTTTCATTACTATGGACTAAATATAACATACTCTTCCCATGCAATGCATGGGGAAAAACTAGTTAATTATAAAGGCTTTATTGACCCATTTTCCATATAATTAATTACTAAATAAACATATTTCAAAAGATTAATTTAAAATTTAACATAACCAATATTAGTAATTAAACATCAAAGATCCACTATGTACTCTCTTATAGAAAAATATGTCCAATGGGAACTTGCATTATATCGTTATAAACACAAATAGTAAAGAGAAACTTATAAGCGATTCACATGTTTAAACCTATAATTCCTTTAGTTTACAAGTGATTCACTTGTTTAAACTTGCATTACTGGAGATTATTAATATTTAATTTTCACATGTTAATAATTTTTATATTATATTCCAAAAGCAATCAAAATAAAAATCTCAAAATATAAGTGGTAAGTTATTGCTTTAAAGTTACATTAGTTAAAACAATTACTCTAATGCAAAAAACTTCACAATATGTAACTTTACTTTGATTACAAAAAAGAACTTCAACTACAATTAGACCATGAAAACATGAAAAATGCAATCTTACTCTCTTATACACTTTCAAAGTTATAAAGAATTAATCTTTAAACTAGACGAAAGTCAAAATTTAAAAAAAAAAACATAAGTTATAACTTAAAAGTTATATAGATAAGTTAAATATATCTAAACTCAATTAGTTGTTGTCATTTATAATCGTTGGGGAAAAACATGCAAACACGAAGAACACGAGAAGAAAACGACACAAGAGAATTATGTGGTTCAGCCTTAAAGCCTATGTCCACTGGCAGTAGAGAACAAATCCATTATTGATTGTGAATATTACAAGGCTCACCCTCTGGTTTGTCTCACCACTATGATAAGAACGAATACAACACAGAGAGAGGGCTCAGGCCTACAGGCCCTCGCCTCTCACCCTCTGGGTCACTTGCTTTTTATCTCACCTCTCTGCTTCTCTCTCACCACACATAATACAATGTCCTAGCCTCTATTTATAGTACACAAGTATCCTAATCAGTATACTACAAGGAAAAGGAAACAATATACTACAAGGAAAAGGACACATATTAATTATATACTATTATGGTAACAAGAAAATAAGGTAATTAATTAATAAGATAATTTTCTATTCTTGTTGCCCAAGAGTATGGGTTACAATCAACAAATCTCCACCTTGGCACGTATTCGCTCCAACCAACATACTGACTATCCCTGTTGTCAAATGCCTCTAAGGGCTCAATGCTCCGCACCGCAAATAGCAACCAAGTCCAAGCAATGCTTGAACTTGCTAACTGGAACCATCTTGGTCATCATATCTGCTGGATTCTTATAAGTAGGAATCTTCTGCGCCGATATGATCCCTTGTAATACAACATCTCTGATAAAGTGATATCAGATATCAATGTGTTTAGTCTTCTCATGATATATCTGATTCTTCGTCAGATGAATTATACTCTGGCTATAACAAAAGATTGTACTTGTATCTTGCTGCAATCCAAGATCACGAACCAGGCCTTGTAACCACATAGCCTCATTCACAGCTTCTGCAATTGCCATGTACTCTGCCTCAGTAGTTGACAATGCCATAGTAGACTACAATGTCGCTTTCTAACTAATAGCACACCCAAAGAGCGTAAACACGTAACCCGTTAAAGATTTTCTCTTATCAAGATCACCCACAAAATCTGAGTCACAATAACCTACCAACCTCACGCAATCTCTAGTTATCTCGCTAAACAGCAATCCTACATTCTTAGTGCCACGCAAATATCTCATTATCCATTTCACTGCTTCCCTGTGTGCTTTCCCAGGCAATGCCATATACCTGCTCACAACATTAGCTGCATGTGAAATGTCAGGACAAGTGCACACCAAAGCATACATCAAGCTATCAATAGCACTCGAGTATGAAACATGAGACATATGCTCCACCTCCTCCTCAGTTTTAGGTGACAAATCTGTAAATAACTTGAAATGAGCAGGAAGTGGCATACTTACAGGCTTTGCTTTATGCATCCTGAAATGCTCCAACACTTTCTCAATATAGCTCTACTGAGACAAGAACAGCTTCCCAGTGTTTCTATCCCTGTGAATCTCTATGCAAAGAATCTTCTTCGCTGCTCCAAGATCCTTTATCTCAAACTCATCACCTAGCTACTTTTTCAATTCGTGGATGGAAGACATGTTTTTAGCAGCAATAAGCATATCATCGACATACAATAATAAGTACACAAACAAACCATCTGAAAACTTCTTGAGATACACACAACTATTATAGGCATTCTTTGTATATCTAACACCTACTGTGAATGTGTCAAATCTCTTGTACCATTGCCGAGGAACTGCTTCAACCCATACAAGGACTTTCTTAGTTTGCAAACATGGTTTTTCTTACCAGGAACTACATACCCCTTCGATTGACTCATGTAAATTTGCTCTTCAAGATCACCATGCAAAAATATCGTTTTTACATCTAGTTGCTCAAGCTTTAAGTCATAAAGAGGAACCAAGACAAGTAAAACCCTAATAGAACTATGCTTCACAACTGGAGAAAGCACTTTGTTGAAGTCAACACCCTCCCTTTGTGTATAGCCTATTGCCACCAATCGCGCCTTGTATCGAGAACCTTCAACCCCTAAAGTATCTTCCTTTTTCTTGTAAACCCATTTGCAACTGACAATTCGTTGTCCCTTAGGCAATTCAACAAGCTCCCATGTTTAATTCTTCTGAAGAGACTCAATCTTCTTACTCATGGCTCTTACCTACTGAGCAGAATCTTTTCTAGATCAGCGTATCCATACCTTTGAGAATCTCTAATCTGTCTCCTTTCTTGCCTAGTAGTAATGCTGTACTTCTGTGGTTTAGCACATTTTGATCATGTACCTCTGTTGGTTGAGTCAGTTGAATTGGACTGCTAGATGGAATATTTGAAACATCAGCAAATACCTCCACATGCTCTGTGATACCATGATCTAAACCAGCTATCGCTCTCTTCTTTTCTTGGTCTAATGAAGCAGATTCATTAAATGTGACATCCCTGCTGACGAGGAAACCTAAAGACTTTGGATATGTGCACCATAACTAGTAACCTTTCCTCTTGGACGCATAGCCTAAGAATATGCATTTCTTTGCCCTCGGCTCCAACTTGCCATCCTTCATGTGAGCATATGCAGGGCAACTAAACACCCTCAATCGAGAGTAGCCAGCAGGCTTAGCGAACCATAACTCAAAATGAGTTTTTAATAGCTTTTAATGGAGACCTATTCACCAAAAGTCTTGACTCAAGCCATAATGGAAGAGTATACAACGAGCTCTCTCCATCAGAATTCTATTCATGCGTTCTACAACTCCATTCTGTTGTGGTGTCCCTACACATGTGCGATGTCTCACAATGCCATGTTTCCTACAGAACTCATCAGACTCTTTATTGCAGTATTCCAACCCATTGTCGGTCCTAAGATGCTTGATCTGTTTACCAGTCTACTTCTCAATCAATGTCTTCCACTCGACAAATGTTGGAAACGCCTCATCTTTAGTTTTCAATAAATATACCCGCACCATCCAAGCGTATGCATCAATGAAAGTGATATAATACTTGGCACTTTTCTTGGAAGGAACTTTATTTGGACCCTAAAGATTAGAATGAATGTAATCAAGTGTACCTTTGGTATTCTCCTGCCCCTTACTGAACTTTACCCTGGTTTGCTTTCGAAAGACACAATGCTTGTAGAATTCAAGCTTTCCAGTTCTTTGTCCACAAAGTAAATCTCTCTTGCTCAGCTCAATCTGTCCCCTTTCGCTCATATGGCCTAACCTCTTGTGCCATAACTGCATGGTTGATGTGTTGTGTTTTTGTGTGTGTTTGCATTGTCATTTACCTATATTTTAGAGGTGTTGAGTGCTCATAATGATGCATTAGTGTAGTGCTTTTGATAAGAATAGGCTTAAGCATAAACAAGTGTACATATCGAGTTTAAGAGACAAATTGCTACACTAATTGCTTGTTTTCAATGATTTAGGTGAACTTTGGGTTAAGATCGAGATTGGACAATGAAAGGTGATAAAGATGGGAAATGCACGAGTCTAAGCGAGAAGACCGGAGGTCGAAAAGATAAAGAATAGAGGAAGAAAGTCAGCTGGACGACCAAGGAAAAAGAGCCGGTCGACCGGCCACTCCACAGAGGTGCCAAAAATAGCCGGACGACTACCCCTCTAGAGCTGGTCTACCGGCCAGTCCAGAGAGCATCATTAAAAAGCCGGTCGAGCTAGGTCTAGAAGCCGGTCGACCTAGACAGTCGACCAGCAATATGCTGAGAACATATGAATAGGGCCCGATTCTGCAGAAAAAGGAGGACTTTTTGCAAGATTAACACACACTTCACACCTAAAATTCTCACACACTTAACCCTCGATCCCACCCACTTCACACACACTTTTCACACATTTCTCACTAAGAACCAAGCTTGATTTGGAGGGTTCAAACATTTGGAATCAAGTTTGCTCAAAAGCTTTGTACAAGATTAGCTAGGATGAAAGGGAAGCTTCATTATCTCTCTTTCATTCTATTTCCTATTATGATTGAGTAGACTTGTGTAGGGTGATTTAACTTATGTAATGGGTTAACTATATACTCTTATGATATGGGATATGATGGCTGAATATATATACATGTTTCGGATTTTCTTGTTCAAATGGGTATTTTCTCATTCATGTCTAAGTGTTTGATAAAATGCCTAGATAAGTAACATGTCTATAAATTGACGTTTGTTTGTTACTAAACACATTTAATCCATGTTATAATCTTGTCTATGTGTTTATATGTGGATGCTATGAAGTGGGTTATTCTTTTATTCATGTCTATATGTATATTTGCATGCCTAGTAATGAGCATAACTTCAATAACGTATACATGTTGGTTGTTAATTATTTCTAATGGTGTGAACTGAACATGACGATGTTTGGTAGTTGAATAGGTTCTATTATTCACGAGCACCTTGGCCTTGAACATGTATGAATGCACTAGCAAGTCAAATCCTGCTATAGTGACCTTAGAATGACGAAGTTTAATTTAGGGCTAGTCTAGACCGAGTCTCCTTTGGCTTTAAATCCAGCCAATAGGTTTCCGAATAGGTTTAGTTGACCTTAGAAACACTAGGTCTTGGCTTTAAATCCAGCCAAAGGTTTAGGTACTAAGGTAGGTTCATTCTAAGTCACCTGGGAAGTTAGTTAGTCACTCTTGAGGTCCTAGGTCATAAGGACCACGCCGTAGCTCTAGGAGGCACCGCCTAGGGACGGACCCGCACCAAGTCCTAGGGGGAAATTAGGACACTAACTAGCAACCTAGTTAAGAGCACTCATGATAGTTAGCCATCATCCCTTAATCCCATAGCATTTGAGTATAGAATTACCCATTCATAAGTCGAAGTCACCCTAACCCCTTCTCAATTGTTAGTTCCCTCTTGACCAACTTGTGTTCCCATTTTTCATATTCATAGTTTAGTTTTATTTCCTTTACCTAGAGCTCCCGATAATCCAAAACCCCAAAATATGTCTAGTTTAGATCTTTCTTTTTGGCACTTTCTAGAACACCAAGCATAGAATTCACCCACATTATTCACGCCTCCCTGTGGTTCGACACCCGCACTTGTACACACTATATTGCACGATCCGTATGCTTGCGGGTCTTTTAGAGCTTGCACTTGAAAGACGCACCAATGGTGTCATTATCACTTTCTTTGGATGTAATAGCTGCAACACCTGTAATTGTACTATCTTGAAGAACATATAGGCTGCCAGAAGTTCCCTTTCAAGAGCACAATAGCACCTTTGGTCATCTTTAAGACACCATTCTCACTTCGGAATTTGAACCCATGAGAATCCAAATGTCCACGAGAAATCAAGTTTTTCTTCAGCTCTAGTAAGTGCCAACACTCTTGTAACACCATCAAACATCTTGATATTTACGATGCCCATTCCCTCCACCTTTAATGAAAGATTATTGGCTAGAAAGACTTCCCCTTCCTTTTTGGAATAAGAAGAGGACCAGTCACGCCTAGGACACATATGGAATGTTGCCCCAATATCAAGAATCCATTGATTATGCCACTATGATGCATTCACAGTCAAAACATCCCCGGTACCACTCGAGCTCTCTCTATCAGTGTCAGCACTCTCTACCACTTTCGCTGAATTCTTTGCCTTTTTCTTTCCCTTTTTTAGTTTTGGACATTCTTTCTTAATGTGACCCTTTCTCATCACACTGGAAATAGCATAGTTTTCTTGCTCTTGATTTTGAGCTCGATTTGCTTTTCCTTTTACCCGAAGATCCCCCTCTATTTTCTGTTCTCCCTCTACTCAATAACCCCTCTCCATGAACTTCCCCTCTATGTCCCGGAATATGCGTTTGAAGATCTTTTGATTTCAATAAAGCAATTACATCCTCAAAACTAATTTTATCCCTTTTGTACAACATAGTGTCCACAAAGTTCATATATGAAGGCGGTAAGAAACATAACAGAATAATAGCTTGATCTTCGTCAACAATTTTAACTCCCACATCCTTCAAAGCAATAAAACAAGAGGTAAAGTCATCAAGGTGTTGTTTTAGTGATGTATCTTCTTTCATTCTAAGATGATACAATTGCTTCTTCAAGTAGAGGCGATTCGTGAGAGATTTTGATGCATACAATTCCACCAAAGTATTCCAAGCCTCAACTACTGTGCCTTCTCAGCAATCTTCAGCAATACTTCATTCGTTACGGACATATGTATTGCACTTAAGGCTTTCACTTTGAGTTCTAGTCTCGCTGCTGGTTCCATCTTCTCTGGGATCACTTCTTCAATGACTTCCAAAGTCCTTGCATTGTCATAAATGCCTTGAATCTGATCCTCCATAGACTGAAATGCATTCTCCCGTCAAACTTCTCGATTTCAAACTTTCCACCTGTGGAAGACATCTTCGTTTGCTCAAAACTCACACTTTAGGATTGTATTTGGCTCAACGGACCACAAAAACGAATTTAGCACGTCGAAAAACCTTACGAAGATCCTCGGTCAAGTTTGGTCAACACCGGTCAAACTCAAACCTATTGGTCAAAGTCAACACCATCCCTAAACACGCACTTCAGAGTAGAATCTGGAAAAACATAGCCCAAAATCGGACTCAGCATGTTGAAAAACTTGGGGTAAGGCTCTGGTCAAACTCGGTCAACCTTGGTCAACGGTCAACATCAAAGTCAACCCTCGGTCAAATCCTAATCAACTGGCCAACAAGGTCAAGCAGGTTAGAATTTTTTTTATCCCCTTCTTTGTTCGTGGACTTAAGTCACAAGCTCAAAAAAATAGAAATTCCCTTTTTTCAAAGCTCAAGCTTTAAAAAAAAAAAAAAACTTTCTTTTATTTTGGACTCAACCCAACCCCAACAATTAAAAAAAAAACTCAAAGCCCTAGACCCAAACCCAAGACCCAACCTAGGAACCTAAGCCACAAACAAGGTCTTAACTTGACTCGATTCGCAATCCACGCTCAATGCTTCATCAACCCGATCCAAACACCAAAGAAAAAGACCTGAATACTTAAAACCAAATCCAAAAACACACGAACTATATTTTTTTCACCCGTTCTTCAAACCTAAACACAAACCACGACCCGCTAACGTAAGCTTCCACTCCATCCACCAATGCTCAACGTAGACAGCACCGGAGCACTCCTCACCGAGTAGAGACCTTTGTTTATTTAAGCACCGTTTGGTTTGAACAATTTTGGTTTCATAATGAATTTTTTATTTTTCCTTTTCCCTTACAACGGAATAAACCTATGCTCTGGATACCAGTTTGTTGGGGAAAAACATGCAAACACAAAGAACACGAGAAAAAAATGACACAAGAGAATTATATGATTCGGCCTTAAAGCCTATGTCCACCGGTAGCAGAGAACAAATTCACTATTGATCGCGAATATTACAAGGCTCACTTTCTGGTTTGTCTCGCCACTATGATAAAAACAAATACAATACACGGAGAGAGGGCTCGAGCTTAGAAGCCCTCTCCCCTCACCCTATGGGTCACTCGCTCTCTGTCTCACCTCTGTATTTCTTTCTCACCACACGTAATACAATGTCCTAGCCCCTATTTATAGTACACAAGTATCCTAATCAGTATACTACAAGGAAAAGGACATATATTAATTATGTGCTGTTATGGTAACAAGCAAATAAGGTAATTAATTAATGAGGTAATTTGCTATTCTTGTTGCTCAAGAATACAGGCCACAATCAACAATAATCTCTATAACCTAACTACAAGTAGCTTAATTAATTCTAATAATGTCACTTAGTTGCGGACTTAATTGATTAACCAATGACCTAATTATACTGAATAAATGGTTTGATTTATGTTACTAACATTGTTTTATAATAATTAATTTAATTCCTTAATTTCTAACCTAAACACAATTAGTTAATTTTATTATAACCATATAACTTAATTACTTACTTATTATTTATAACTTAATTGCACTTAATGTAACCAATCTTTTTAATGTAAGCAATCTTAACTATTTTACCTTAATCCTAAATAAATAATTATTGGGTAGCAAATGCTCTAGAGGGGTAAATAAAGCAAAATCCACTTTAACGACTAAGATTCTGCTCTTGACATAAGATAACTAGGATTGTGCTCTTGATGTAGATGTTGAGTATAATTAACAAATCAAAGAGAGAAAATAAAATGGAAAGCATACAAGTGATTTATAACTCGGTGCCTAGATTACGTCCACTCTCGATCTTCTCGGTCGAGAATTTTAACAAACTCCACTAAAATTTGTGTTTTTCAAATGTTGGCTTAGATGAACCAACACACAACTCTTGATTCTTCCCAAATCAAGAAATCTAGTAACTAATGACAAATGTTTTTGTAGTTGTCCAACAAATCTACTGTACACCTAGCTTTTAGGTGCCGATTGGTATGTCAGAATGAATTTGGACAGAAATGGAATGGACTTAGGAATGGAATAGGCTTGGAGAATGGAACGGGCTTGGGAATGAGTACACCATGTTTGGTATGCTTTAGGAATGATAATAGGAATGACTATACTGATTCCAAACCCATGATTGGTAATTAGTTTATTAATTCAAAGCTCATTTTAACACTTATTCTGTCTTGAAATATATATATACACACACATACATACACACACATATATACACTGTTGAATGTGTTGTATTCACACATTAGTTCCAAAGTTTGTTACAGCAATGAGAAAGCACCGTATCCATTAACTATCCAATCAAATAAT
Source organism: Cordia subcordata (assembly GCA_028554755.1). Classification (NCBI taxonomy): domain Eukaryota; kingdom Viridiplantae; phylum Streptophyta; class Magnoliopsida; order Boraginales; family Cordiaceae; genus Cordia; species Cordia subcordata. The sequence continues at coordinate 3,645,882 of JAPTOF010000005.1, forward strand.
AAATGTTAATAATTATAATTAAATATAGTAATAACAATAACATTAGTACTATGAGTTTTAATAAAATTAATAAATATTATCCTTATCATTGTCATTGTTATATTTATTTTTAAATGAGTTATGATGTAATCTTTGTCAATTATTTGTCATTCTTATAAGAAAAAACATCATTTGATGATTTAATTGTTTCAACATCAGATAGATTTATGAATTTAACACCAAGGTTTATTAAAAAGTAAATAATTTCTTACCGTAAAAAAATATAATTTACAAGAAATACATATTTTATTCCAAGTATCTAAAAAAAATATAATTCCAAAATTGACAAAATAAACTTTGTTTCTTGAGAAAAAAGAAAAGATAACATCCCCAAAAACACAGTAATCGGCATGAACCTAACGCTACTTTTATGGTCGCAAAACTTTATACTTCACCAACCAATATTGCTGCTGAGACTCTCTTTCCATTTCTTACTATATAATAAGTTCCAAGTTACTTGTACTCCAGATGCAATAATAATAAGATTAATAAAATAAACTAGTCTCGCCAATGGTAGCATATATTTGAAAAGTCAACAAGAGTGATTCCCCCCTTTTTGATGCAGCTGCTTTACTGAGGCCTGCACCTCCCTCTCTTTTTCCCCTACTAGGTAAACCTCTCCCTCTTTCACCTTGTTTAGGCCCCATGAACTTAAAAGGGATCTTCTTGCTGTTTCTCCACAAAGATGAACTACCTAACTTAAATCTGAAACATTTTGATCATTTTCATGGTGGTCTTGCCTTGATCTCCAATGGTTTTGCTTCTTTTGTCCCTTTTTCCATATGGACTGTGCTTTAATGGAAGTATTCATTCCAAGCATTGCCGCCCATGCTTGCTCTTCGGTATGTGTTACCACCTTTGCTCAAATTTCTCTTCCCTCTTGCGTACTTTTTCCACCATTGTTAGTGGTTTGTCAAAAGGTAATAGAGTGGTCTTTGTCACCACTAAATCTTGGCTCTGTTTCTATGTTTATAGTATTGTTGTTTTAGGCCTTTAATGTCTTTTTTGGTTGTGGTGTTTTGGGCCTTGGTCCTCCTTGTGTGTGTTTTGTTGCTTGTGTTTGGGCCTCCTGTGTTTGGGCTTTTTTAGGTTCCATTTGTATCTTTTTCTGTGTTTAATGAAATTGTTTGTTAACCAAATAATGGCATCTCATTATCATAAATGATTATACAAGGTTAAATGACAATTATGGCAGTACCTATCCTGTGCACCGTATGCATAGTACTCTGCATGGGCGTTGTACACTGTACTATGGGTGAATAGAATGCACACAGTATGTAACAGTACATGTGCTCAAAATTTTTATATTATAGGTTCAAAATTTTTATACTATAAGTTCAAAAATTTTATATTATAAGTTCAAAACTCTTATATTAAGCCACAAACATGTTCAAAACTCTTATATTGCATGCTCATAGATTATACTCTATATTCAAAATTTTTTGTTAGGGCAAATATCTTAAGAGGGGGGTGAATTAAGATATTGGGAAATTTTCGCAATTAAAAATTTATCACACAAAGAAAACAAATTCACTTGGCCAAATTATCAAACACTTAGCAATCAACAAATAACAAGTAAGCTAAGGTAGAGATCGGGAAGAAGAGAGATCGGGAAGAAGAGAACAAACAATTTTTAGGTAGTTCAGGCTTGCCTACATCTACTGCCTAAGAATGCTGCCTTAGGACTTCAACACCTCCACTATGAATGCTTCTTCAAGACTTGGTGAAGTACAAACTAATTTATATAACTTTTTAAAGCCAAACTTCAAAGAACCCAAGAGTCCCATTCTTTAAGATTTTCCCACACTCGCAAAAGCTCTATAAATATATCTCTAAAGATTTTTTAGCTTATAGAGTGTGTATACAACAAGAATTGAAGAAATAAATGAATTTGGATTACAAAGCTTCAATAAAAAAATTATAGCAAATGAGGGCTCTTGAATCCTCAAAGAATATAGCAAGTTATTGCTCAATAATGATGATTTCTAAGTAATAAAGATGATTGAAAATGGTCAGTGAAGCTTAGAAATTAGCTTTGAATGCTCTTTTTTCGTGTCTAAATATGGGGGAAGAAATGGGGTTTTAATGACCCAGATTCAAGGTCGGTCGATTGGGGCTGCGACCGACTCTAGTTCCGAGCTTTTTTACTATGGTCAGTCGCTGGGCCGGTCGACTGACTAGGCGTCCGACCTAGTTCAGAGAGCAAAATAAAAAATGCCGGGCACAGGGGTGCTAAGTCGAGAGACCGACTTGGAGTTGACCATGCCTAGTAAACTTCATTTTAGAGCATTTTAAGCACCTTTTGAAACTCTCTTTGAATATAAGGTAACAAGTCATTATAAAATTACTTCAAAGAGATTTGTAAAGCCTTTAGAAAACATAATAAGAGATTTTAGAGAGTCTAACAACTTTTTGAAATAGATTTAGCAATCAAAATATGCTATAGCCAAGTTTTACCAAAAGCATATGGAGTAATATGAAAATACAATGCAAAGAAGCCATGAATTGTGAGCTATAAGGAACTATTCTAAGGCATTCACAAGAGAGCACACACGCTAATACCCTTTATGTCGCCTCGTCTCCTCTTTATGACTTCGCATCCTTCTTTTTCAAACTTGAGCTATTCTTATCTTGAATATGCTATGCCATTCTTGATGAAATCTTCTTAGCTCTTAATCATGGCTCAAATCTGAGACATCATCAACCTATCTTAAAGATATACTTAAGACAAACTCATAAAATAATTAGCATTTAATTTAATATAATTTGCATCATCAAAACAACATAAAAGCAATATTAAGTCCAACATTTTTACATTATATGTTCAAAACTCTTATATTACATGTTCAAAAATTGAAAAGAAAGTTCACAAAATAAAAATTATAATATCATAAATTTTATACATGTCCATGGATAAAGATACATAAGTAGATTTGGTATGTGTTCAAAACTATTGTTCTATATGTTCAAAGTTCTTATATTATATATTCAAAACTTTAATACAGGGAATAGACGAATTTGATTTAGCCAAAATATCAAACACTTAATCTGCATTATTTTAAATCATTTGTTAGACAGCTAAATTCTCCATCATTTTACTCATATACATCATCCACATACTACACACCACCACCATGATGCACACACGAATTTGTTGTTATAAATCTAAGAAAATAACTAAAAAAAAAAGAGAGAGAAAGAGAATAACAGCGACAACTTGCATCGACGGTGAAATAAAATCGATATGAAGATTGAAGACTATCGTTATGGTCGTGCAAAAATAATGATCGCGATGGTGATGTCTGATTTAAAATGGCAGTTTGATTTTATTGGAAAGTGGCAAAAAGAAGAAAGAGAAACAGAGTGAGAAGGAGATGAGAGACTTCAAAACTTTTTTTAAAGCGCATGTCTTTTAGCTTATTTAAGGTACCTAGTATTCCGCAGAAGCACAATTCCTACGGAGCACAATAAACTTTTCACTTAAATTAATCATTTTTCTTTGTGACATCACCTAACATCATCAGTCAAAGATACTTATTTGTGCTATTTAATGTTCACCTCTTTAACGATGTAACAATGAAGTCTCATGTGTAGTTCGAAAGAAAAAAAATTGTTTTAAAAATAAAATTGACCACTTAAAAACTGAATAGTGGCAGGCCCGTAGCTTGCCACTTAACCGGAAGAATGATTTGTTTATCTTTTTTCTTATATGTGGTGTCCAATTACGGTGGAAACTGGAAAACTCACACACTCCCACTCTCACTCTCACACACACACATCTCAAGCCTTTGAGGAAACTTTGACCTCTGAAATGGGTTGGTTTCAGCAGTTGATTAAATTTGTTTCCCTTTCATACTTGTTTTGCTTAGCTTCGTTGTCTCCAATTTCTTGCAAAAAAGTGTCGTTGGAGTTGTACTATGAAAGTCTTTGCCCTTATAGTGCTGCATTCATAGTTAAGGGTTTAGCTCCGATCTTCAGTAATGGAATCATCGATATTGTTGATCTCAGACTTGTTCCTTGGGGCAATGCTAAACTTCAAGCCAACAATACATTTACATGCCAGGTCTTATTCTTATTCTACTATATGTTGGAGTGAAAAATTGCCAATTATTTTTCTTAATTTTTCTCTATTTAGACATTTTATGCTTATGTAAGCAGTAGAAAATTGACTAAAGCTGACTGATTTTTCTTTTTTTTTCTTTTTTTTGTTTGATGATTATTACAGCACGGTCGATATGAATGCTTACTCAACACTATAGAGGCTTGTGCTATTGATGCCTGGCCAAAAGTGGTATGTTTTGCTTTCAGATTTTTTATTATCGTCTTAGATAGTAGTCGTGTTGCTGATTTCTCTAACTTTCTTAAGAATAAGTTATGAGAATTTGCATTGTAGAAAGCATGAAAAATTCGCACTTCTGAACATTGTGGATTTACCAGTTAACTGCAGTTTGCCTGCTTTTCGCTTGTAGAGACTAAATTTAGAACTTTGTTAGTTATGTTTAAACTTTTTCAGTTAGATTGGATTCTGTTCTCATGCGCAAATTACCATTAGAAATAGCTTCCGACGGGCTGCACTTCATTCAGGTGTGGGTTAACTGTAGCTCATATTGCAGTTGCTGCAATAGTAACTTTCCCATGCCGTGGTTTGTGGGCAAGGGAAACTATTTCTTTTTTTAAAAAAATAATTTTGTGTAAAATGATCCAAACTTTTGTACTAAATTGGTAAGAAAGGATGGGTTTGTTAAAAACTGAAAGGGTACAATCTTGTATCTTCTGTGAGAACCTCTCAACAGGCAAATCTGTCGCTAATCATTATCTTGCCAACCAATGGTTATTTACATTCTTGTCTCTTTTTGATAGTTTATGGAAACACTGCATCTTCTGGATACTTGTTTTCTTGACTAAATAATTCAGAGCTCATGAACTATGGACTTCTGGTGTTTGTTATAATTATGGATTCCAAAAGATTCTTTAATTACTAATTTGTAGTTGTATTTATATTGAGCATCTGCTGCAGAATGAACATTTTCCTTTTATCTATTGCGTGGAGAATCTAGTGTACCAGGGGAAATATACCCAGTGGGGGACATGTTTTGAGACTCTGCACTTGGATCCTGAACCGATTGCAGATTGCTATGACAGCGGACGTGGCCTAGAGGTTAGCCTGTGAAATTTTATGTTCTTTGTGTTATATCTAAGCGACAGAATTCAATCATCAATCAAGCATTATCTCTTGTTAAGATTTAGAGTTGATAATCTTCTGGAAATTGTGATATCTACAGTTGTTTACATGTCAGATTAACCAATCTATAACTAAAACAAGGATATCATTCATCTTCTCGAGCTATTGATGTGCTTTGTCTATGAAGATCTTGTAGGTGACTTCAAGATGTAGGCTCTGTTTGGCCTAGCTGTGTGATTTCAGCTGTTGAGCTGTAAAACTTTTAGTAGTACAGCTTTGGGTAGAAGTGTTGTTGAATAAAAGCAGTCGATTGTTTGGCTTGGTATTTTAGAAGTTAAGATTTCAATTGTTTTTAGGGTAATATTAGATTTTAAAAAATATAAAATAGTATTTTTGAGAAAAATGAAGAAAAACAATTTTTGACGTGACATAAAAATAGCTTTTCAAAAGCCTTTTCTGAAAAGCTCCAATTTGGAGCTTTTGGTTTTTCAGCTTTTTTCAGCTTCAACTTTTATTTAAAAACTCTTTTAAAAATGGGCCAAACAGAGCAATTTCAACTTTTAAACTCACAGAAAGTACTTTGAGTCTCCAAAAGTTGGGCCAAACAGACTCGTAATGTAACATGTATATGCACCGAGTAGTGAGTAATGAGGGAATCAACCAATACTGAAGTGTCACCCTCCACCAATAGAGAAATAAAAATTCAGAGGGAAAGAAATTGAAAGTTTAGAAAAATCTAGGGGGAAGAAAGAACCTTCTAGTTGCAAGTTTTCCCTCATAAGGCCATCTGTGACTTCTCATTGGCAGTATGACAAAACAAATTTTCCTTTACTGGTAACAAGTTATAAGCTCTTATCTTCATGCCACCACAGAGTGGGAAAATTTCTCTCTCCTTCCCTGCATTATATTGTTGATGATCAAGTCGATTGAAGATATATTTTTATGCAAATAAGTTTGCTTGAGAAAACATCATTTTGATGCAACTTAGGCCCTGCAAACTAAAGACAGCCAGTATTATTGTTGACTTGTTACGTTGTTCCATCTGATGTTGAGATCAAATGTATTTGGTGGAATGAATTTGATCAAGTCAACTAGAGGGGAGTGCAATGGCGATGGTATGATATGCTTCAAGACGAAAGTAAAAACTGCCAAGTATGTGGAGAAAAATATCTATTACCTTGCAATATGATTTGTAATATGGAGAGAAACTGCATGTGGAATCCCAAATTGTAGTTTGTGTGTGCTAATATCATTCAGTGACATGGATATTACTCTTGGTATCATTTGGAGAAATGAATTCCTTGGTTAATTGGGATATATTCCTTAAATTGGTAAAGAACTTTGCTTTGCTCCAGGCTTTTCGCAACACTGACATTTGACGTAAGCAAGTCATTTGCCGTATTAGTTGGCTAATTGATTTCTGTACGTTACAGGAAGTTGGCCTTCTTGAACTTGCAATTCTTATATTCTTTTTTGATCCCACATCATGCATACTTTAATTTCTCCTATTTGACACTTGTGGAGCGATAACTCTCCTTGTTGACTTGAAGATGTCATTTTGCAGCTTGAGCTGAAGTACGCAGCAGAGACGAATGCCCTGCAGCCTCCCCATGAATATGTTCCATGGGTGGTTGTGGATGGACAGCCACTTTACGAAGTTAGTTCTCTTTTACTTCCCCTTGACCATTACCAGATTTCCTCAATGTCGGTACTCTATCCTCTGCTATTAACTTGTGCTTCACTACAGGGATCTCTCCTTAGAAGCATTAGGCAGTTCTAACTTACTTTTAGGAGAGGCAATAACTGCAGGGGTCTGAGGGTGTCACTCTCCCCTCCTTTACCAATAAAAGGAAGAACGAAAAAAGGATGTGGAGATCCTGTTCAAGTCTTTGGAATTATTAGCACTTTGTTGGTCATACTTTCTTTTGTATGCTGATTTCTTTCGTATTACTTGGTTGGAACTTTGGGGTCGGGACCAGAAATAACGCAATTCTGGTGACGTAAAATTTCATTTTCAAGAGGGATTATATGATAACTCAGTATAATAATGTGGACAAAATGTTAAGTTTGCGCGCATGCTTGCCACCCTCTCCCCCCTTCTGGGTCTGTCAGTTTATATCGGCTCCTCACTACAAACATGTGAAGCTAGTCAAATGGTTTGTAGAATAATGATTGCTGGAGATGCAAGCAAGGGTTCTCTTTGACAAGCTTTGATCCTTTTCTTTTCTCCTTCCACAGGACTACGAGAACTTCTTAAGCTACGTCTGCAGGGCATATGGAGGGACTGCAATGCCCTTTGCTTGCAGTGAATCTTCTGTCAGTGTTATTCGGAAGAAGAAAGCAGACTTCATCTATCCCGTCTGCTACAAAGAAGTAAAGTCGAAGTTATCAAGCATGGGAGCAGCAATACTATCATGGATCAACCAGTGGCTGTACTAGCCATGGCATAAACTCAAGGCGAGCAAGCTTTATACTTGATGTAATTCTGTTGCTTTAGCGCCAGCAAGAGTTTGTATTTTTATTTTTTCTTTTTTGCTCGGTACTAGCAAGAGTTTGTGGTTACTTTGTAACGTTGGTATCCTGGTCTATATATATATATGGTCAAGAAATATTTATATCGTTGGCTATCTCATTACTCAGAAACAGACCTCCGTGCAAAGGGGAAATCGAAAACCCTTGAAAGGTAGGTATTGATAATTGGGACTCGCTTTTAAAAAGAAAAATCTTTGTAATCTTGTATTTTTATAGCTTACAGAAAGTCTAAAAATTATCTTGTATTTTTATAGCTTACAGAAAATCTAAAAATTATCTTGTATTTTTATAGCTTACAGAAAGTCTAAAAACTTATGTGCGCGCATATACATTATTATAGCTTATAATTTATAGATTGTATGTGTAAATGTCACGAGGGAGCTAGAATGTTTTCGAGGAAAAAGCTGCGCAAGCGGTAGAAGGAAGAAATGCTATGTTAGATTTGGAAGGAAAACCAAGACACGCAAGTTAAAAATTGGAAAAAGGACACGCAAGTGAAAAATTAACGCTGATTGTAAAGAAAGCGGTCTGACTCTGTATTTTTATATGTTCGAGCTTGTTTAATTAAAGGTTTAGAAGTTTGGACTTTAAGGGTTCATTTGGATTGATTTTTTTCAAAAGTATTTTTTATAACAGTTTTTAAAAAATATTTTTTTTTAGAAGTTAAAAATTCTAATTTTTAAAAGAAATTATAATTGATTTTTTTTTTTCAGATGTTTAATTTTTTTAAAAGTCAAATCAAATAGTTATTGCATGTTTAATGTAACTCTTTTAAGGAAAAAAAGATATTTTTTTCTGAAAAAAAAGTAAAATCTAAACATGTCCTAGATCCATATTTGATCAAATTTGTGTGCTAAAATTACCTTTCTTCCAATTAATTAACACATCTAGGTTTCGGTCGGTCAGGAACCTTGATGTGATCGTCTGATATGATAGAACACGATTCATTGAGTTGAAACGACCCACATTTCTACAAGTAAAGCGTAACTCATTTGGTTTTCAAATTGAGGTCGTTTTCAAGAGACCCCATCTCTCCTCAATGTGATCGCTCAAGAACATCTCTACCGTAAAATGCAAAGTCTTAATCAAAACATAAGTAATCTCGTCCAATTTGCCTTTTCGGACTTGTTTTCACCTAATGTTCACCGTCCAGGTTTGTTTTACCAACTTCTTGACTCGAGTCTTCCCATAGAGGACGTCAAGGGGTTTAAAACAAATGCTTTCTAATCCTGCCGTATATTTGGGGTTTAGCGTAATGTATAAGGAGATACTAAAAATGAGAAATTTATGGTACTCAAATTCTCTATCTTTCTTACCTTTTTTTAGATAAATTATAACCAAAGTCAGTTTGTTCTTCAAAAAAAAAAGACTAAATTAGGCTTTTTTATTGACGATCCCTCTCTTGAATGTAACTTTTTAAAAAAAAAAAAAAATCCTCTATCCCTAATCTAACCTCCCGTCCAGCATGGGGTTTGAACCCAGAACCTCACACTCAACCCACTTGAGCTATTCTCTCATCTCTCGGATACAACTATTTTCACTAATAATATTATTATTCGAACCTTACATTTTAATTGTTGTCGTATATTATTTTATATGACAGGTTTCACAAATTACCTTCCATTAGGTAAAAATATTTAATTTTCCCTTTCTACATGAAACCCAATGCCATTTCTTTTATTTAGTGATGTTATATTATTCAAATTTCAGGTTTTAATTGACATCATATGCAGGTATGTGGAATAATTGTCACATGTAAATGTGATTTATTTATTTTAAGAAAAGGTAAATGGTATAACATTTATCACAAAGGAGGTGAATTGTAGTGATGCGAGGCAGGATTTATCAACGTGATACTTGCCAATAAAAAATGTATTTAGAAATAAAGTTTAGATATTGATAAAGCCTTGGTTGACATCTCTCTCCCTCTCAATAAAAACAGTGTCATGTTTTATTGAGGATATGACACATGTAACACGCATTACTCCTATATGAGTGATAATCACCTCACAACATCATGAGTAATTTAAATGTTGCAAACCATTGTTATGAGTATGATTTATTGCCATTTTGTTTCGTTAATAATGATCATAACGTCATTAAATGTTGGTTAAATAATCCTAACATATTGAACCTTTGCACAGATTACTTGGTGATAATTAAAGATTAGTTTCATTTTCTTATCAATTCCGCGTATAAGATACCTCATCCCTCGTCAAAGAAAAACATTTTCCAAAAACATCTTTCAAATCATGGACCAGAGTGTTGAACAAACTCGTTTATTTGCTTGCTGACTTCTTCCGCCCCATCCATATTAACCAGTCCCGTCGTTTTACTCATATTTTGACTTAACATATTGGAGGTCAAGGGCTTCAAAAGACTTGTTCATTCATTAGATGGTGCTCAATGATGCCGTAAATAACGGGTCTAGCTAGCACGACTTGGTAGGAGTAAAATGTATGAAATTTCTCATTATTTTACGAAAACTTCAGTGTAAATTTTAAAATTCAAAAAGTTATACAAAAATTTCTATGTTTTCTAAAATGTGTATAATTATTCCAAAATTATAATTTTCATTAACATCTATCGGTTTGAGTTTGGAAATACGAAAAAATCTCCCTTCAAAATAAAATCACAATCCCATTTTATCTTTCCTTATCATTTCTCTAAAATTTGTTCTTGATAAATCAACTTGGAGATGAAAATGGGGTTAGTCAAGATAAAAATGAGCTTGGTCAAAATTTGTTCTTTTAAGTCGTGTAACTGTAAAACATTTATCTTTCCAAAAGTTGTGTAACGCACATTATAAACAAAGAATTTATACACACAAACCTCACTGTCATGGTTTACACTGAAAAGTAGACCATAGAGTGTATCATGTAATATTTTACGAAGACAAGGAAAATTTGCAATGAGTTCATGATGCAAATTTTATAAAATCCAAGAGAGTAAATATATTTCACTTCGAACAAGAAAAAAAAAGAAAGAGGCATAAGACAAGCCCGTGTATTATCAATTACTTACTCGAGCACGTTTAAGAGTTCGTGAATCACACTTCAGTAATAGTGCTTCCGGATGGTTAAACTAAAAGTTGATCAGGTAGATCCACTGATACATGTTAAAAGACACCTTGGCGGCTCAATTACGCCAATTATAACAAGAGATCTAACGCTTTTGTTTGCAACTTGCAAGTCATTGGCCAATAATTTTTAATAACAGGACCACATAAATATCGTGGTTTAGTTCCGTATTCTTTTTATGAACACCCCACCTCCCTTAATTTGGACCTAATACCACATTCCTAGAAGAAAAGTAATCTCAACCGCTTGAGCTATTCCTTCATCCCGTGCTTCAGTTTCGTTATATAAATATATTTCTTCTTAGGTATTGTACAACATAGCAAGGGAATGGGTGGCTGTATTTCTTGCAAATCATCATCATCATCATCATCTTCTTCTTTCAAGAATGTAAGGGTGGTGCACTTGAATGGGTATGTAGAGGAATTTGATCATCCTGTTACAGTGAGTGAAATCACAGGCAAGCCAACAAAGCATTTTGTATTCACTCATGCTCAACTTCTTTCAGCTGCTGGCACCAAGCATCTCAAACCAGACGCTGTTCTGGAACCAGGGCATGTCTATTTCTTGATACCATATTCAACATTTCAATCCGAAGTTTCTCCGGCCGACTTGGCTCCTATAGCCAAGAAGCTATCTGCCATAGCCAAAAACTGCCATTCCAATTGCAAGGCCAAATCGAGGAGCAAAAATCCTACGAATCAACACCGTGCAAGCTCACGTACCTGTAGCGTCAACAGATTCTCAGACAGGTACGTGAAGGCAGAAACTGAAACTAATGCTACTGGTTATATTCATGTGCAAAGATCACAGAAATTGCAGTCATGGAAGCCGATCTTGTCTACAATTCGTGAACAATCATTCAACCGGAGAAGTGAATCGGATTTGCAGGAGAAAGATTTGGAAAAGGAAACATCTCAGTTAGGGAATGAAGCGCCTCTATCAGGAACTGGGTGAGGGTGTTTGTTTTTTCTTTTCTTTTTGGTGTGGGGGCGGGGATGGCAGCACTGTGCATGCCAATTTTGTCGTCGAAGAGATGTGAAGCCTCTGCGCGAGCAGTGGTGGACGAAGTGGAAGTGAGAATTTCGGGTTTGAGGAACAAAAAAATTGGTGGTGATAATTCAATGCCCGTGGGTCAGTAATATACCTAAATATGCTAAGAGATGCCGGATTCGAAGAACTGTCTTCATTTCAATTGCATCATTTGGTGGTAAATGCGAAAACAGATTGTTGAATGTAGAACTTCTGTTCTGCTTTTTTCAAGTCCAATTACATTAATAATCATTGTAGACACTGGCATATAATGCTATATGGGAGAAGAGTTTTAGTTTTAAAGAGCTTAGAATGAACAATTCTGCTCTGTATTTGAATACATGGTGTTTTTCTCTTCTTCAATTGTTGTTCTTGTTGTATTATCTGATTGTGTAATCTTGAATCTTGTATAGAGTACAAGGCTCACATAATCCTAATCATTGTAAACTACTTGATGAACACTTTTATAAGTCAATGAAATATCACAAAGCTCTTACAGGCAAATAGATTTCTCACTTGGTATTCTGCTTTTAGAGCACCATTTTCTTTTCTACTTTTTCTCTTTCCTGTTCTCACGGCGATCAACACAAATGTTACCAAAAATAATTCTGTCTCCACTGCATCTTCCATCAAAATTTTCCCGCGGTTTCCAGTATTGCGCAAGAACTTTCTATCAAGCTAGCAGTTGGTAACTTCATTCTCTGGTACACTCGAGTACTTCCCGTCTTGCGATATCACCAACTTCTTAGGTCCACAGATGGGTGTTTGGATTGGTTTATGGAGAAGTTATTTAAAACACACCTTTAGCTTTGAGATTAAAAGATAGCTCAGGTGGTTGAGATAATCTTGTTAGGACGTGAGGTTTGGATTCAACCCCAAAAAGAAATAAAAAAATAGCTTTTAAGTGATTTCTTTCTAAACATTTAGTATTTTTCGATTTAAATAAAAATTTTAATTATAAAAATAAGCATTTAGTTGTTTGGTTAAGTAACACTAAAAGCTAATTTATATTATCAAAATAGCCATTAAAGACATAAAAATAAAATGTCAATTAAACTTCAATGGTAAACATGTATCATTGCTTAACTGTTCTGAGAGAATACATGATTAAAATATTATAATTTAATTTACTACTCATAGAATATAAATATATAAATTATTAATACATTATAATACAAGACTTTGGAAAAACATAGAGGTTTATATGTTAATGTTTCTAGTTCTTTTAAGGATAACATAGGAATAGATATAAAAAGGTAATGAGATCATAGTAAATAATTCGGTCAAACTTACTTTATTTTGAATTACTTAAAGTTATTAAACCAAAAGTTGGGAGCAAAAACTTTTTTAGTTGCTAAGTAGAGAAGTACTTTTTTAATAATACAAAGACGCCCACTAAAACTTAAATGAGATTTAAATAGATTAAAACCCACTACTCCAAATGATATTAAGCGTAAGTAACGGCTTTATCAACTTGTATTGGAATGGCTTGTTGCGTCTCTTTCCAACTTCATCCTATCTCTAGGTGCTTGACAAAAAAACAACTCGTCAGACCTGGCTTGCTCTCTAGAGGTTCCGTATGGTTCCCAATCAAGGGCATGTACCCAACTTCTCAAAAACAAAGCTTCATATACTTGTTAGAGTTGTTAAGCCAATTCATGACTATATTCAACGAGCAAAGCAAAGGATCTTTCTCTTATGCTTGCTAGTGCTGGAAAACCTTTTGACGAGGACGACTTGGTATTGTAGACTTTGCGTGCCTTAAGGTATTATTTCTTTCCTAATTCCACCCACCCTCTTTTGCTGAGGTATGTGGTCTGTTCTTGGAATATGAATTAGGCATTAATGACTTAAGCTGATTTGGCTGAGGAGAACGTTTCAATTAAAATTTCCAATTTTTCTATTTCTTCGACAAAATCTCCTATTTCTATTTCCAAAATTTTTAATTATATAACTCTCAAAACGCTTCTTTTCCCCATTATGGCCATGTGTCTGCTAATGCTTGTGGTTCTCGTGGTCTGCGAGGAGAACGCGAAAATTCACGAGGCTGTGGCAAGTCATCAACGTCCTCTTCCTTAATTTAACAACGGTACGTGACATCTTTAACTAATTGTTCTAATGCCATTGTCGACTATAAATGCAGTTACCCGTATCACAAAGCAAACAATTCCTGAGCCCTGGCCAATATTGTTGCTGCCAATATGAAGGCTTTCTTTGCCATGCAGATAGCTAATCCATCAAGTTTCCCTTGCGCGCATCTACTTTGAGACTTTGTAGTGGGGTCGCTTAAATGTGTTTGGTGTGTTTTGAAGGAGTATGGATCATGGTGATCGATAGGATGATCAGAAAGAGTTTCGTTAGCTTTTACACACTTAAAATGAGTTCTTGTATTCCTTGTTTTGGAGTGGAATTGAGTTACTACTATAGGCAATCCCTTGAAAAGCACGAGGATAAGCTTCACACTAGATTTGGTTAAGGATGAGCAAGGAGAAGGTTTGTGGGTGTTAATGTGTGTGCATTTGTGGATGTCAGATGCTTGATTTTAAGAGGATTTGAGTGCTTATCCAAGTGTTAATATTGACTATTTTGTAATCTTAAAGAGCTTATTGATTGAGTGTGAGATTTACGCGTTTTCTTACGCTTTTATGCATTTTATTATATTAGTTTGTATAATTAGTAATTAGTTTATTTAATTAGTTAGGTTAGTATTTAATTTTGATTAATATATGTTAGTTAAAAGCTAGTTAGTTTAGTTTTTATGTTAATTAATTAGTATTATGATTAGTTAATTAAGTGGTTAAACTACTTAGTTTACCATTTAATATTAGGTTTCATTAAATTAAGTTAGGACATTGTTGGCTTTACATTGTTTTTGATAATATTTTTATGATAAAAATTATGGTTAAATGATGATAATACTTTGTGAACAGCTTGAATAGATTATGTGAACACTACGCTTATAAGTTGTGAGCAAATACTATATGATGGATGAATATGCTTAATATGTTTAATTGCCCATGCTTGAGTTGAATACTAAACACCCTGTGAGATTGCAATGAACACATCCATAGCAAGATGTGAACAAAAGTTGGGAAGGTGCATGCTTGCATTGAAGAAGATGTAACATCAAGAGAAAGAAGCTTGCATGTGATTCCAATGCTTGAAGAGTTTAAGAATCGTTTGTGAAAAAGTAAAGAAGACATAAGGTGGAGACAAGGTGACATAAGGGGTACTGATTTGTGCTCTTTTATGTTTGCCTTTGGTTTAGCAACTTATAGCTCTTAACTTAATTATTTTCTTAAACCTTCAATTGTATATGGTTTTAAATCTTGTTTGGGCTTGAAAAATCATTCTTGAAGTGTTCTTACATTGGCTAAAACTTTAGAATTTCAAAGGATTTTGAAATGCAAGTTTTCAGGGTGAAAATGTTAGTTTTCTAGACTAACTGGTCACCCAGTCATTTACTGACTGACCAAGGGAGACTACCGGTTGATACAACAAATAAGGGACCGGCCAAGAAACATTGACCTTACCGGTCACCCCATGATTTGACTTTTATGGTAGAGGCATTGACTAATGAGTTTGATCAGTTTCTTTTTTTAGGTCTAGCACCTACATTTGGGCCGTAGGGCCAATCCATTAGGGTCTTTATCTGTTCTTACTATCGTAAAGGTTTGTGCTTTATGTTCTGATTCTACTTATGAGATGATAGCAGCTTGTCCATTAGCTCCCCAGTTTTCTGAATTCATGCAAAAGCAAGTTTGTGCCGCATAGAGGTACTCACGGGAGTACAACGCTTATTCAAACACTTATAATCTAGGGTAGAGTGATAATCCTAAGTTTTCATGGCATCAGGGCCAATATGAATATCCCCAACCCCAAGTCCCATTCCAGTAGAGACCTCGTCCTACTCATTCGAATCCTCCTGGTTTTTTATCACGTGAATCAGCTTAGAATTCCTAGTGTCCCATAAGGCCAGTGTCAATCCATTCCTATACAGCCCATACCTGTACTTCTTGCACCATTTGCTAGTCAGCCTATTAGTAATGAGAAGTTTGATCTCATAGTCTGGATGTATGGGCAAGAGATAAAGACCTATCTAGGCTAGTTGTCGAGTCAAAAGTCAATCCTAGATGTCAATCTAATTCTTCCTCCGATCCAATCTACCACACCCATGCACAGGCTACAATAATCACTACAGTTAGGAATGGTAGAGTCATAGACAATAGAAGAGACTAAGAGCATAGTTGATACTACACCTAGTGTCCCTAAAGAGTCTTGTAAGTCTAGACACCATAAGGAGGGAGAGGATGCCACTAAAGATAGAATCGAGAGGAGTACCCCTTCACCACAGTGGGAGGGGAAGCAACTAGTTGAGTCTAGTGATGCCTAGACTAAAAATATCTAACTCAACATGTCCAAAATTAATTATCAGAAGTGTCCCATGTGGCCATGAGAGCTTTTCCCTTCTTATGCTTTGCAAGCTTAAAACAATTTGTCTTGATGTGCTCGAGCTTGTTCCAATTGAAGCACTTTGGTTAATCATTCTTCATCTCTTCTAGTCTCTTGAACTCTTTGCCTTTCTTCATCCAATTGTTTGAGGAAGATCCTTTTCTCCATTTATTGAACTTTTTGAAATTTCTTACTAGTAGGCCATCTCTTCATTCGACTCTTCATTATCATCATCACTTGATGTGGATTTTAAAACAACAAAAGCCATGGACTTCTTCATCTTCTTGTCATCTTCTTCATGAACCTTTAATTTGAGTTTACGAGTCATAAGTGACCCAATTAACTCATTCAATCTATAAGCATTGAGATCCTTCAACTTCTTTATAGCTGTCACCTTTGGTTGCCATGAAGATGGTAGACTTTTTAACACTTTTCTCACATTTTCTACACTAGAATATTCCCTTCCAAGTGCCTTAAGTCCATTAGTAATTTCCATGAATATAGCATACATTTTTTTAATAGTTTCACCTTGTTCCATCTTAAACATTTCATATTTTTGGACAAGCATACTAATTCTAGAATCCTTTACTTGGCTAGTTCCTTCATACGTTACTTCAAGTTGGTCCCAAAGTTTCTTAGTGAAAGTACATCTTATTATTCTACCAAATTCGGTTGTATTCAATATGGCAAACAAGGTATACAAAGCTTTAACATTCAATTGAACAAGCTTTAAAATCATTACCATCCATTCATTTTCCAGTTTAGACACCTTTTTATCACCATCCATTTTCATAGGAATTTGAGGTCTATCAATAACAATTTTCCATAGGCTATAATTATATTTTTGAATAAAGAGTTTCATTCTCATTTTCTAAAAAACATAATTAGTACCATCAAATACGAGACCCTTGTTAATAGAGAAACCCTCAATAGGTGAAGCGTCCATATTATTTACGATGATTAATTCTACTAGTTGTTAAACTATATGTAGAACCTTAGCTTTAGATGCCAAGTGTAAGGGCAAATAATCTTACGGGCGGGTAAATTAAGATTATGTCCAATTTTCACAATAAAATTCCCAATTAAAAACAAGTATAGTCACTTTGGCAAATCACTAACACTTGGCAAGCAATAAAGACAAGTAAAGAGTAGAGTAAAGGAGAAGGAACATAATCGATTTTTAGATAGTTTGGCCTTGCCTACATCTACTGCCTAAGGATTCTCCCTTTAGGATTTCAAACACCTCCACTAGTACAAATTGCTTCTTCAAGAGTTGGTGAAGCAAGAACCAACAGTACACCTCTTTGAAGCCTCCTTTAAAGAACCCTAGTGACCTTTTGCCAAGGATTTCAACTCTCTCTCTTGCTACAATGAGATTCTCACAATTTAACCTAGCTCAAGAATGTATATGATACAATAAATTGAGAATAGAAAATTTGGTAATGAATACAAATTTTTACAAGTAGGTATAGCAATTTAAAGCTTTTGAATGCTCAAAGGATCTAGCAATGTATAGCTCAGTAATGATGAATTCAAAGCAATAAAGATGATTGAAAGTGTTTAGTATAGCTTAGAAATGGCCTTGAATGCTCAAAATTCGATTTAGGGCTTGGTGGGTGAAAAGGGGTTCTAAAGAGCATTTCAAATGGTCATAAACGGCTACAGCAGTTAATATGGCAGACTCAGGGTTGGTCGACCGAGGGTGCAACCAACTGCATTCTTGGCCTTTCTACCTACCCTCGGTTACCCGGCCTGGTGACCGACTGGGTCTAGTAAGGCCAGTTGCTCGAGGCACAAGTCGGGCAGTAGACTTGGGAAACCGACCTAGTCCAGAAAACACTATGTTCACCCCCCATTAAAGCATGTTTTGAGAAACTCTTTGACTGTAAATGAATTTTGCAAAGTGAGACCAATTTAAAGAAAATTTAAAAACACTTTGAAAGCCCAATAATGAGTTTTGAAAAGCCTAAAACCTTTTTAAAGCTAAGTGTGCAATCAAGGAATGCTTCAAATAGGTTTTCAAAAGCACATGAAGAGTGTGTGAAAAGTTATGCAAAGCAATCATGAAGGAGAGCTATAATTTGCTAATCTAAGGCATACACAAATATAGCACACAAGCTGATACTCCTTATGTCGCCTCGTTTCCTTCTTATGTCTTCACATGTTCTTGCTTGAACACGTCCTTGAATTCTTCTCTTCTTGGAATAGTCATGCAATGATTTTGCTTGATGCAATCTTCTTTAATCCAATCAATCCACAATTCCAAGATCTCACGCACCTATCTTAAAGTTATGTTCAAAACAAGCTCATAAGGTGTTTAGCATTAAATTGAATATAATCATCATTTGCATCATTAAAACATCATAAAAAGCCATATTAATCTAACAACCCTATCAAAAAGTATCTACTTCATGTAGAGAAACTTGATTTGTTTACGCATGTATGGTTAAAAAAACTTTAATATTATATATGAGTATTTAAATTACTTTTTGCACCAGTACATATTGCTAACTTTAATTTGGTAATTTGTTATTTTTATTTGTGTAGGGAAAAACTAATGTAACTTTTGGTCCATTTATGCCTATTATTGAGATTGACATTTTTTTTATTTTTAAATACTAATTTTCATACTAAATGAAACCCTAGTAGATCCACGTTAAACCTTCATTTTATTGTTTTGGGCATATTAATAGTTTTTTCCTTGGCTTACATTTGTTAGTTGTGTTAAGTGGTGACAGGCATTTCAGTCCATTACATTGGACAACATATTATTATAATTATTTCATTAATTTGTAAGATGCTAACATACTAATTGTTTTTTCTTTTTCTTTTTTTTTTTTTGGCTAAATAAGCAAGTACTTTTATTAATTTGTAATATGCAAATATACTAACTTGTAAAATGATCAAATTGATTCCGTGAGTCTAACCTTCCATATAGATTGGGTCTAATCCAGAATGTAAGACTAATTCTTCATATCCACGGCAACCTTACTTATTTGTCATTAAAATATTAAAAAAGAAAAATCTATAAAGACCACTTCTTCATACCAATTCTTTTTTTTTCTCAGCTACTGTGAAGCTTCTTTCTTTTCTTTTTTCTTTTTTTTTTCAATTGCTACTGCACAGCTTTTTCTTTTCTTTTGGCTTTTTTGTGATTTTCCTTTGTTTTGAACTTTTATTTGTTTTTAATGCTACTTTAAAAAAAAATTCTTATTTTAGTCTACCTTATATATAGTTAAGAAAAACCAAATATTTTAAAAATATTGACATTTAATTATGTGATTACCACCCACAAATTTTGGTTAAGATTTGCATCAAGTAATGATGAGAGGTGCAAATGTTACCTTCCAGTTTGTCTTCCAGTTATTATTGGCTTCTTTTTCTATTTTACTTATCAATTTTTACATATAAAAAATCTTTTTACTAATATGTTTCTTATATTGTAGCGATTAGTTAAGGTGCGAATGTGCATCTTCCAATTATTGTTGGAGATGAGAATTTCTAGATGTTTTTATCTAAGTTATTTAATTTGGATAATGATAATATATAAAATTCATTTAATGCCATAACATCGATATATATAAATACTCTTGCTTAATATTTGCTTAATTTTTACATTTATCTTAATGCTATTTTTTTCCAATTAGTTTAGTATTACACTATCTACATAGTTGATGAGATTGAAGTTCAAAATCAAATAATAACTCTTAAAGCACAATTAATTGTACAAAATAGTAAAAGATATTAAAATTACTTTTTTAAACAACAATTCTCTTTTGTTTTTGAAACCTCTCATTCCCCATGAGATTTGAATCTATAACCTTTTTTTTTGCAGATATAGTCTCAATTATTTGAGCTATTTCCTGATCTCAAATATATTAAATCACTTGATGTTGAATACATTATCTTATAATAAATTAATTTATCATTTTATTTATTAAATTTTTGTTATTTAAATAAATTGTACACACATCTTCTTTCATATTATTAAAAATTATTGAATTTTTGTAATCATTTATAATATTATATTTTAAAATTAGAAATCCATGTGGAGCATAGGGAAACACCTAGTAACCTGCAAAATCAACCCTAAATTAGTATTAAAGCTAAAAGAAATTGTAAAAAGAAGAAGAAAGGAAAGGGAAAAGACAAAAGGGAATAATTTTTTCAAGTTCTTTTTTCTCTTTTTTTAGCTTGGTCAAAATTAGAGCTCAGCTCCTTATTTTTCTCTTTTTGACAGTAAGCTTCTATCCTCTCTTCTCGACTGTGAGCTTCTGCAATCCCTCAAGCTAAGCTCTCTGGCTGCCTTTTTATAGTGTGCATGTGTTTTGCTTCTTTTAAATGTGCACGTGTGTGTGGTTGGGGTCAAGTGAGGTCTTGGGTTTTTTTTTTTTTTTACCAAAAAAAAAAAAGAAGGTCTTGGGTTTTGAGGGGGCATTGGGTTATGGGCAATTTGATAAGGCTGAACATGGTTCAAACCAATAGGGGGTTCGCGACATGAGGGTCATGGGTGATTTTTTTTATATGTAGGTCATGTAGAATAAGAGGGGCTGAGGTGGGATACAATTGGGTTTTGAAATTGGTTTGTTATTGGACCATGGGTCCTTTGAGGTGGCAAGGCCAAGTGCAGAGATAGGCTTTTAGTGTTGTATTGGGCTTGTCTTCTTTACTAAAACACAATATAAACAAACAAAATTGGACTCAACTACATACACAAAACAACACTAGTAATAATAATGATGATGATGATAGTAGTAGTAGTAAATAA
Source organism: Cordia subcordata (assembly GCA_028554755.1). Taxonomy (NCBI): domain Eukaryota; kingdom Viridiplantae; phylum Streptophyta; class Magnoliopsida; order Boraginales; family Cordiaceae; genus Cordia; species Cordia subcordata. Next base: position 3,666,964 of record JAPTOF010000005.1, read on the forward strand.
TAGGAATAGTAATTATAATAATAGTAGTAATACTAATAATAGTAGTAATAGTAATCCTATTACTAATTATAATAATAAGAATAGTAAAAGCAGCAATAAAAGAAATAATAATAGAAATAATACTGATAATAAAAAAGACAGCACGATAAAATGATCAAAATATATGGTAATATACTATTATGCTAGTACTAACAATAGAAACAGTATTTTAATAATATGATAATCTAAAAAATGCTAATAAAATCTAAGAAAACTAAGTAAGCAAAAATTAAACATATGAAAACTAACAGATCAAACTAAAAATAAGGGGATCCTTATGGTTATGGAAAGCTAATTCATAGAGCTACAACTTTCCTATTTTGAGCTTAGGCCAAATCTGCCTTTAAGATAGTCAAAAATGTCAGTTAAAAGAGAGCATAAGAACTGGCAGTCGTTTCCTAATCCAAGTGGGATTTGGAAAGGAATTCGATATCATTATAAATACCGACAATACACAAAAAGAAAAGGGGGACGTCAACCTTATAATTTATAGAAGATTAAATTGGAGAAAAAGTTGAGGAGTAGCTCTTGAAGAGAATTGGAGACAAAGAACTTCATCAACTTATTTTTCAAGAAATAATACGATGAGTTTTCTTTTCCTTAATTCTTTTCAATTTTTGCTTTGAATTTAATTATGAACTAAATTCCAATGATTTAGGGTGATTGTTAATGATTATTTTTATTTATGGTTCGAATTCTTTGGGATTTATTTGATTATTCGTATTTGTGCTTATTGCTTATTAAATTCTTGGTTAATTATTATTATGCTTATAGCTAATTTTCGTTAGTCAAGAATTTATAACGAATGTATATCAATTAATAAGACTAGATTTAATTAATTGTTTCAAGATTGAGATAAGTTATGCCACTGAGATAACCTATGCCCTTGTAGTCTCAGTTAATTTTCTAGGTTTGCTAGATTAATTAATTAAAGAAAAAGTGAGAGATAATTAACGCTATTGAGATAGATTATGTCTCAACAAATTTAGTTAATTAATCTAGGTAAATTAGAGCTTGTAGTCTAATCCCTTGTGGTTAATTGAAAATTCCGGAGTTGAAGAATATGAATAGGATAATTTCTTGGCTATCTCCCTGAATCGCGTTTAAGTCTCGCAATTTTCTTGGTTGATTTTTTCAATTGTTTTTCTTTTATTATTTTCATTTACTTTCTTTTTTTTATTTAGCTTCATTTAAAAATTTTCTTCCTCATCTTGGTTAATTTAGTTAGTTTAACTTTTTATTTTAGTTTAGAATATAGGTCTATTTTTTATTATTTTTTCTTTTCTTCTTTCTCTAATTCTTGATAACAATCCCGATTCCCCATGTGTAATGTCCTATCCCACATCGATTCTATATGAGATTTGTATGCACTTTATAATAACTTGGGTTCACTATTACTATCATCACGGGTTTAAGCATTTTGGGCCAATTAATTAGGCTCAAGTGTGGTAACAGGCCAGTAGTTGAGTCTGGTCATTACAGGTGGTACCAGAGTAGGCTTTGAGCAGATTCCACGCTACCTGGTGTCCTGAACTGTGGTTCTGTTTTATTTATGTCTAGGCCGCAACAAGGACATTGCGTGTTTAATGGGGGAGTCTGTAACGTTCCATCCCACATCGGTTCTGTATTGCTCTGGGCAGATTTTACGCTGCCTAGACTGTGGTTCTATTATGTTTATGTCTAGGCCACGACGAGGATGTCGCGTGTTTAATGGAGGAGTCTATAACGTCCTGTCCCACATTGGTTCTATATTGCTCCGGATTCCACGCTGCTTGGTGTCTTAAACTGTGGTTTTGTGCTGTTTATGTCTAGGCCGTGACGAAGATGTCCTATCCAATATCGGTTCTATATGAGATTTATGTGCACTTTATAGGTTTGGATTCGCTATTACTGTTCGCTATTACTGTCATTACCAACTTAAGCATTGGTTAGTTGTTTAGGCTCAAGTGTGGTACAGGCCAGCAGTTGGGCTTGAATCGTTACACAGTAGTTTGACCCTTTTGTCGCTATTAGCCAGCGTGGTAAAGAGGAAAATTTTGTAATTTTGTGATTTTGTTGTTGACTAATTTAATTGATATTATTTGGCCATACAACGACGTGATTAATGAGTTATCTACTACTAATCGAGGAATCTAAGAGTGTGTGTGTGTCTGTATCTCAATAGATAGATAGATAAATAAATAGTCTAGAGATATGTTGCAACTATAGAATTTTTTCTTTAAAAAAAGTTGGAAAATTTTGAAAAGAAATGGACATCAAACTTATTAACGTTAAACTTATACTTATATATTTGCAATAGAATTCTATTAAAATTAATTACTATTAAGATCAATTCACGTGCATATAATATAATTATTATATGAAAAATGTTTAAGTAGACAATATAATATGATTATTTTCTTTATATGTTTAAATATAATCTATAGTGTGTACTCATATAAAATTCTTTAATTGATGTTGATTTCATTGATTACTATTGTAATGTATTTATAATAATAATTAAAAAATAATATGTTTATAAATCGTATGTAGAATGCCTTTTTCATCCAAAATCTATTTATAAAGCTTTTTTTCATTTTGTTAAAAATTTAAAAATCAAAAAATAAGAAAAAAATAATAAAAATTACAAAATAAAACATGAAAAAAATAAAATTTCAAAAAGAACAAAAGCCAAGCAAACAAAAAATCAAAATAAAACAATCAAAAGACAAAAGTTAAAGGTCAAAATCCAAAAGCCAAAATAATAATATAAAAAATAATAAAATTATAAGATATAAACTAAAAAAATAAAAGATAAAATATTCACAAAATAAAATAGAAATCAAAAACTAAAAAATAAAAAATTTAAAATTTTTAAAATTGAAAAAAGTTTCGAATTAACAAGTCAAAAAATGAAGAAAAAAAAAATAGAATCATTTATAATTAAAGTTGAAAAAAAGTTTTAAAAAATTGGTTATCAAAATTGACGAGAGTGTTGATGTGGTTCTATTCAATGAACCAAAAAATTTCATGTTGATAATAACTAAATGAAAAAAAAAAAATAGAATCATTTATAATTAAAGTTGAAAAAAAGTTTTAAAAAATTGGTTATCAAAATTGACGAGAGTGTTGATGTGGTTCTATTCAATGAACCAAAAAATTTCATGTTGATAATAACTGTTAATTCTCTATCAAATAATGTTTGTCTATTTTAATTGTGACTATTTTACTATATGCTTGCAAATTGATAATTTTCAAATCATTAATCAATGTGATTCTTTTTTCTTTCTTGCTATTCATGGTAGTTCTATAATTTATTAAGAAATATTATAATGATATGCGGCTAAAATTTTTATGTCTTATAAATAACCATTGTTATAGTATATTTCTTGGTATCATGATTTTGCATCAATTTCCTGTTAATTCCCACCGAAAAATGTAATTGACACTAATCACTTAGGGAGATTCTTTTGTTATGTGTGAGATGGATTATATAACAATATTATATATTTTTCTCTTTTTTTTGTCATGCATTTTTAGTTTTTTTTTTAAATTTAAAAATCAAAAATCAAAAACAAGAAAAATCAAATAATAAGAAATAAAAAATCAAAAAATCAAAAATCAAAAATTAAATTTCAAAAAATAAAAGCCAAAAAAATAAAAAAATAAAACAAAAATTCAAAAGTCAAAAGTCAAAGGTCAAAATCTAGAAGCCAAAATAAAAAATATAAAAAATAATAAAATTACAAGATTCGAAACTAAAAAATAAAAGATAAAAAATTTACTAATTAAAAATCAAAAATGAAAATTTTAATTGTGACTATTTTACTATATGCTTGCAAATTGATAATCTTTAAATCATTACTCAATATCATTCTTTTTTCTTTCTCACTATTTAAGACAGTTCTATAACGTATTAAAAAATATTATAATAATGATATATGTCTAAATGTCTTATGTCTTATAAATCGCAATTGTTGTAGAATACTTCTAGGTATCATGATATTGCATCAGCTTCATGTTGATCCCCACCTAAAAATATAATTGACACTAATCACTTGGGAAAATTCTTCTGTGATGTGTGAGGTAGGTTATGTAACAATATTAGAATTTTTTTTTCTCCAAATAGGGGAAATATGTCATGTTAATGTGCCGTGGATGCTTTTTCTTCTTCATTCCCTTTTTTTTTTTTCTTGTGATTGTGAGATGTCTATATAACAAATATTTATATGGAGTAAAATGGTTAAGTGAATGGCATCCCCTGAACTCATTTTATTTTTGTTATTTGCATCATACTATAGCAAAGATATGTGAGAAATAGTGATCTCGTCTTGCTTGTTAGGAGAGAGGACAAGATCACTATTCTATTAGAAATGGAATTGTGCAAACCCTATTTGTCCAAGCCTTATTCATGTGCAGCCCCCATGAGAAAGTAAAGAGCAAAACCAGCCCAGAAAATCACGAAACCTTTGTCCCTATTTGTAAAGCTCCCTTGTGCAAATATATAAAAATCAATATTAACTTTATGTTTATATTTCTTGAGACTTGACAACCCGTTAGCTATCTTTAAACTTTACATATATTTTTATTTTTTAATAGTTAGTATTAATTTTTCATTTCATTTTTAATTGATGACAATATATTATAACTAGATGAAAATTTTGAGGTTAAGTACTAAAAATTCAAAAATTTTTAGATTGAAAAAAACATATGTACAATAAATTGATAAATTCTTTTTTCAATAACATTAATCAGCTTATTTAATTATATAAAACATAAAATAAGATTCTATCACTACAGCGGCATCATGCATGTGTTCATTCTAGTAATACTAATAAAGATGTATTCCCAAAAAAAAAAAAAAATTACTCCTGAACGAATATGTATACCATTACTATTTATTGCTACTAACAAGAGTTATCTACCACTAAGCAAGCATGAGTTATCTACCTCTAATCAAGGAATATATTATAAAAATTAAACAAAACTTATTAGTTTAATCATATTTACTACACTTTCTTAGGAGAAATTACATAATTGCCCCTTGTGGTTTCGGAAATATGCACAACATATCTTGTGATTACGAAATTAGGAAAATCACCCCCTATGATTTTAGTGAGAGTGTACACACCCCCTAAAGCTAACGGTGGTTAGTTTTTTTAACGATTATTGTAAAAATGTCTAATTTACCCTCTCACACTCGCTCAAATTGCAAAAATACCCTTATCTTTTCATTTAAATGAACATTTGTAAGAGAAAAGGGTTTGGACCTGCAACCTTAGACAAAATTTGCGACATTCTAACCAATTGAGGTAGGAAAAATTTTGCGTTTTATTTTCTTGGCTTAAACAAAATATTGTGATTTGAAAATAAAAATTAAAAAAATTATTAACTTTACATCATCATCATCATCTTCTTCTCTGTAAAGCACGACCAAGTAGACCTAAAGGCCCTTGCAAACCAAAGGACTCGACCTGACATTATCAAATCATCTCACTACTAGAATGACGATCAGCCAAAGTCGCCTTGCTCTCTAATTGTTGACAACCTCGTTGGACATGTTCGATTGCTGTTATGATGTCGCACCACCGTCAATCGCCACCGTCTTGGTCGCGAAGTTTCAAGCTTTCATCAAAGCCTTTTTAGGCCAAGCCACAATGCACCACCACCATAGAGAACTTCCTTATGGTTCCGCAAGTATGCCTTCTATGTGGAGTTTAGGCCCATCGTTCACTATTCGCCGTTGACGACCTTTGCGCAGCCTTGAAAGCTCTTCATTGACGTCACCAAACTTGACAAGGGAGGGGGTAAGGGGTTGCTGATAGGGGAGGGCATGGGGGAACTGTTGGGTGAAGGGGTGGGGAAGCTGACGGGGAGGAGGGGAAGAAGGTGATTTTTTTAAGAGTTTTTAATAATATCTTTTATTTTAATGTTTATTTAGGGCTAAAATAGTCCATTAATTACAAATAAAATCAAAATAAACAATCAACATGCATTAGCATGTGCGTGAGACTCAAGTTCCGTTCTTTGGGACGAAATTACTAATTGAGAGAGTTTACATGTACTCTCGCTGTAAACATATGAAATGATTTAACTAATTTCGTAATTATAGGGGCAATCATGCTATTTATCCCACATTCTTATATAATGTATACATATACTATTAACTATATAAAATTTGATTAATATCTGTACAATTCTCTAACCCAAATATTACAATGGTGGTCAAGAGGATTATTATTATTATTATTATTATTATTATTGGTCTAGAGGATTACAATGGATAGTTTGATGTGAATAAGACTATAAAGAGTCAGCGACACGGGTCCATTGTTGGTCGGGACGCCAAAAATCACGATGTCCCCTTGACCCCACAAACCCATGAGCGCACCGGAGAAAAGTTGGCTTTCACGAAGCCTTGCATTGCGTCGCCGCATTGGTAGCATTTTTCCACACTCACCTCACAACGATGCATCATCACACACCAGCCCCGTGTTCCTCACCGCCCCCATTCATCTTTATTACTACTACTACTACTACTACTACAAAGGGTCAGTTTGGCTTTTAGTTTCAAAAATATTAATTTTTTAAAAAAGACTTTTAAAAGTGTACTTTTGGTCAAAAGAATTTTTGGTGAAAACAAAACATATTTAGTTATTTTTATATAAAATTGACTTTTATTTAATGACATCATATTTGGTTTTACCTGCTACTAGAATTACTAACAAGTCCTTTTAAAACTTGTAATAATAAACTAGATCTATATGATATGTTTTTTATTTTAATGATAATTTAACTTGCTTGAACAATTTCTAGAGAAGCTCTAGTTGGAACTTCTTAGAAATTTAAATTTATTAAATAACATATAAATTAATAAGTTATTATTAAATAAAAGAAAAAATTATTAAATAGTTGAATTATTTATTATTAAATTTAATTATTTTATTACATTTAAAAATTTTATTTCATTTTATTAAATTTAAAATATAAGATTTATTTTTATTTTTCATTACTATAGTTTATTATTTAATTTATTTTATTTATGATTGTATTTCAAGAAACATTAATAATAAAAATAATAAGGACATTTATGTCTAAAAAATTTTTAAAACTCCTTCCAAACTACAAATAAAGAAGTAAAAAAATTCTAACTTGTCCGTTTAACTCCAAGATCCCGTTGACTTTTGACTCACATTAAATTTTAAAATAGAAAATTAAACACTATTTTTTCTTTTCTTTTTTTTTTTTTTTTTTTATCTAAAACGAACTTTTAAAGTATTTACAAAAGCCACGTTAACACTCTAAATCGAAAAACCAAACTACCTCTAACCTCTAACCTCTAACCAGTATTTAATTATTCGTCCCTCCCCCCCAAGGAACGACCCTTTCCTTCTCTCTTTACCCCATTCGTCTTGTCAGACGCAAAATGGTACATCTGCATCAACGCCATTAAAGCATTAAAACAACCCCATAAAAGATTATTAATCTTCACTCACCAACACGCGCACACACACATTTCGAACACATCAGTTGTAGTGGAGAAGAAAAAACCAACAATAAAATAAAATAAAATAAATAACGAAGAAGAACATGGCGGCAGCATTAGAGTGCTGGTCGAGTCGAACAAGTACGGAGGAGGACATGGTGGAGCAAGTCCTCATGCGTACCCACGACAGATCGGAAGGTGTCCCGGAGACCAGCAGCGACGACTCCACCACCACCGCAACCTGTACTAACAATGGTGGAGTGTTCAAGGACTCCTCAGCCATGCAGAAGAGGCTTCAGAGACTCGGCCGCAATGTCTCTGAAGCCATTGCTTCACTCAAGAACTCCCTTAATCTTGACTCCTCTGCCGGTCCGGCCGCGGCTGGCCAAGCACAGTCCGGCCGCCCCGATAACGGCAAGAGACACGTTTGGGGCAGCGTTGTGAGGAGCTTGACTCAGCTCTATCCCGGTAGCCAGCTTCCTGATAGGCTCGTCTCTAATCTTCGCAAGCATTATGATTCTTTGCCTCTCAGGTTCTATTTCTTTTTCCCTTTATCTTTTTATTTAATTAATCAAATTTTTATTTTTATTTTTATTTTTATTTTTTTTAACTCTGCGCATTTCTGGGAAAGGAGAGAGTAGTTTTAGCTTATATGAATTACTTTTGATCCTGTTTTGTAGGTTTGAGTAATAAGATCCCATATAGCTGGCTCCAGTTAGTGTGCTAATGCTTGGCCTTATTTGCTTTAATGCTACTTTGATATATTTCTTGACATTTTCATTAATGTCATTGGAAGAGAGCATGAGATTTGGATATATTTTGAAATTTTAAATTTTTTTTTTTTTTGGTGATTTTGTTGAAGGTGGGGCTCAGATTATTAATTAATTAATTTATTTTTGGTGATTCTTTTGATAGTTATGCGCAAGCAGGGTTTGAAATGAAGGATGTGTTTCTGCATGTAAAATTAATAGAGCAAGCGTCCGAAGAGGACCATCCAGCAATTTTTATACAAGAGATGTCAGATGATGAAGTTCAAGGATGTCTATTTAAGCTCACATTTGCCTGTAACTCTTCGATATCTTGGCCAGCAATGTCGGGTGCGCTTGATAGTGCATCCATTTGTTGCAAGAAGATACAGATCTTTGAGAAGAAAGGGTTCACATTGGGGGTTGTAGTGCTATTGGTTCAATCTGGCCAAGAAAATCTGTTTAAAACTCGGATAGAAAATGCGCTTAAATTGGCTTTGAAGAAGCCTAGGCCTGCTTCTTTGAAGCTTGCATTTGGGCTTTGTGGGTGTCAAGAGGAGAACATGAAGCGGAGAGAGTTTGGAGAGATTGAAGAAGATTGTGCAGAGCAGAGCTATAGGAATGGGATTGATAATTTGAGTCCCAAGGTCCATCTGCAGATGCCTCTGCCTACCTCTTCGATTGTGGTCTCAGTGGATGAATGGCAGACTGTACAATCTGGTGGGGAGGAAATCAGGAGATGGTTGCTGAATTCGGAGAGTGTTGAGTTTATTGACCAGTTAGGTCCTAATACATTTAAGGGAGTTTATAGAGGGAAAAGGATTGGGATTGAGAAGCTCAAAGGATGTGAGAAGGGTAATGCATATGAGTTCGAAGTTCGAAGAGATCTCTTGGCACTAATGTCATGTAGGCATAAAAATATGTTGCAGTTTTATGGCATTTGTATTGATGATAATTATGGTTTATGTGTTGTGACTAAGTTGATGGAAGGTGGATCAGTTCATGACTTGATTATAAAGAAGAAAAAGCTTCAGGCTAAGGAGATCATAAGGATTGCTATTGATGTGGCAGAGGGAATCAAGTTCATGAATGATCATGGAGTGGCATACACAGATCTTAATACCCAGAGAATCTTACTAGATAAATTTGGAAATGCGTGCTTGGGGGATATGGGAATTGTTGCTGCTTGTAAGAGTGTTGGTGAGGCTATGGAATATGAAACTGATGGTTATAGATGGCTAGCTCCTGAGGTATGTTCCCTACTTGCATTTCTCTATTTATAGTTTAGACCAACTCATACTTCATTTCTTGTCCATTTATTGATAGTTGATTTAATTTCTTTATCATATCATCAACTTCTATGCAATTCTTATTCAATCTTCTTTTCATTTTGAGATGCACCATGTGTACATGTGCTCGGGAGAAAGATCCCAGCAGGTGAGGGTGGGGGGTGGCGGACCTACTTTCATTTTTCACAATGCTTAACGTTTTAGTGCTAACTCGTTTGGGAAAAGGTTCCACGATTTTTTAATGAATGAGTTTGTGGAGGGGAAAGAAATAGTTCTAGTTGAATCTACTCCTTTTATTGAAATACATTTCCATTGTCCTTTGATAGGTGCCACAAACTCAGAAAAGAGAGGAAAAATAATAATAATAATAATAATAATAATAATAATAATAATAATAAGGTAAAAGGAACTACAGAAAGCAGGTAGTGTGTTTGTTGGTGGTGACTTGCACCATCATGATTAGCAATAATTTTACCTCAATAAGCCTTTATTATTGATGAAAATTTGCTTGATAGTTGCACTAAGAAAGTAGGAATAACTATCTTTATGTGAAACATCTTTATGTGAGATGATGTTTCTCAAGAGTACATCTTTACCTTTTCCTATCTGATGAATGCATTATGGCAGGTTTCAGGTAGTAGTCCACTAAATGATAACCTTTTAAGTCACTAATCCAAGTATCATTGTCTAAGCATGCATAACATGGCTTAATAATTGCACTATCTCTGTACACCCGAATCAATTATATGCTCTTGTGGCTTTATTGTGTATTCTGTAACCATTGTATTGACATCCAAGTGTATTTTTTGCTTGTATAACTTTACTCGGGCATTTCTAATTTATAAAGTAAACAAATGATCCTGACTTTGTCCTTAAGTATTTCCACTTTCAGCAACACTTTTTGTCAGCATGACCCACTTAATGGAGTTGCATATTGCCAGACTAGTGAAAGTTATTTGCTTTTGTTTCTGTCTTTTCCTCTTTACAAAGAAATGTCCACCTTGAGCACCTTCTTCCACATGCCAACCCCTTTTTCTTCCTTGCTATTTGTTTTTGTTGTCTAAAGTGAGATTTTCATGGCATACACTGAATGCTTTACTCATATCCTGGAGGCTATCTGCAAAATTCTTGTAGGACCAGTTTAAATTTTACCAATACAGTTCAAAGTTGTTAAGCTTTGCCAATAACTTCCTTTTAACTACTTTTCCTATACTTCCCTTGAAAAGTACTATTCAATATGACAGATTATAGCGGGTGATCCAGAGAGTGTTACAGAGACGTGGATGAGTAACGTATATAGTCTTGGTATGGTGGTCTGGGAGATGGTAACTGGTGAAGTTGCGTATTCAGCTTATTCACCAGTGCAGGCTGCAGTTGGGATTGCTGCGTGTGGGCTTAGACCTGAGATCCCAAAAGATTGTCCTCCGATGCTGAGAGCATTGATGATGAAATGCTGGAACAACAGCCCTTCAAAGCGCCCTCAGTTCTCTGAAATCCTATCAATGTTAACGCGTCCCGGCAACAAGAGTAACATTACTATTAGGTAATAAACTTGGTTGATCTCCCTTGTACTCAGATTTAATGATACTATGGAAGCCTTTTTGTCAGGTAGGTGTTGCAATGCCTGTTGTAGGTCAAACGAAATGAAAATGTTAACCCAAGAAAATAAAAAGTATAGATTCATTTGATGCCATGTTGATTCATTTCACTACCATCACTATACACGAACCGTTACTGGATTATAACTATAACCCCTTTTTTCTGGATCCACCTCAGATCAATAATCTGATCCCGACCACCTAATACCTTAGTCTATTTTTCTTTTTCTTTTTCTTTTTCCAAATTGAACAAACACATACCAACAAAAACAATGTGGCCTTTTGAGTTTTATCTGTTTCTTTATGATGGTATGTTTTTACTGCCAATCTGATGTATATCTTAGAGACGACATGATTGCTTGAATCCAATTTTTCTCCTTGTACGCATGTTTTTCTTGAAAGTGCATGCGCATTTCATACCGTTTGCACTACAAATGAAAAAAAAATTTATGAAAAGAATGAAAATGATGGATGGAAGTAGGCTTCATTTGTGGGGTAATGAATCAACAGGCCATGAGTAATTGGGGGCTTTTTGTCAATCTTTGCTCTTATAGTGGCTAGCATAGGGAACCCAGTGGTTGCCTTGTTTGCGTTTTTGTTTGTTTCAATTGAGATTGAAGTTAATAAAACCTTTCTATTATTTTCCCTTGGTAAGTGGTAGGTAAGATCCAATCATGGCTGCAACGGAAAACATTCAGATTACTGGTTTCCTGTTGATGTGATTACTAATGTTTAATGGTTTTCTTGCTAATATCTAGTCAATCTTTTTATTTTTATTTTTATGAAGAAAAACAATTTTTTTTTTTTTGTGTATATGAACATCAACTTAATTACAGAAAGATTAGAATTTCTACCAACCAGCAAGCTTAGCTCTAAAGAAAGAGTACAATTTTTAACAAAAAGAAGAGAACATATCATGATTGTCCAAATGACCGAATCTACCACGTGATTAGCATAGACATATTGAGTTGCATAGCCAACAATGGAAGATAAAAATGATTTTCGAGCGATGAAAGTTGTCTGGAATCAAGGACAGTCCATAAAGATTTACAATCTGCGATCAAGGATAGTTCATAGAACTTTACAAACTTGTATATCACTGAATGTAACAAAAGAGCTAAAGTTGCTTGTATATCACTAAATCTAACAAAAGAGCTAAAGTTGTTGTATAACAAAATCACATAATAACATAAAGAGACAAAATATATATATATATATATATATATATATGCAAGAAAAATTAAAAAACCAAAATGTACATAAAACAAATCAAAAGAGAAGAACAATAGGCCAGAGAATCTTAAGTAACGCATAAGTGGAAGGGACACTTCTACTAAATATGAAGAGGGTGTTTGGCTTTGCTCGTTCGGTAACTTATAAACACATAATAAAATATTTTTTTACATACTTTTTATTATTTAGTATTTATAAATTACAAATAAGCACTGCCAAGCACCTTCTACATAATAGAGGTACCAATTTGAGAATGAGCACCCAGCACCGAGTTGGCTTATTTGTATGGGACTAGTTGTCTGCTTGAGGTGTGCACATGCCGTTGTGTGTAAGCTTATCGTCCTGACTCAACCTGCAGAGACTGACATCTTTTTTTCTTTTCAATTATGTGTGCCGGGGGTATACTTTTGTTTATTCACATGTCCTCCTAATTTTTTTTACTAGTATCAAGTTTCTAACCGTTATTCTATAGCCTTTGTCAAAGTTCGTGTGCTGGCACTTAGAATAATCTCTCCTCTTTTACGCAGCGCTCGTGACCTTTGTAAGTTGTGATTTTTTTTTTTTTTTGGTCACATGAGTGACGAGTGTGTTCAATCCCTTAATTTCTTTGTGATTTTGAAGTGCGTTTGATCCTGTAATTTTACATTTTCTTAAATGACAAATTCAAGAAAATATGCTATGACAAATGGGTGTTTGGATTCACTATTAATTTGGAATATACCTCCAACAACATGTAGAAGTTAGAATGTTGTTTGAAGAAATACGTGAAGCTATTAGAAGAGGGGCGGGAACTATGAGATTGAGACAAATTCACAGGTCCTTATTCACTGGGTCAACAACTCAAACCACCTATCTGGAGCTACCTTTCCGTGGATGGAAGAATGTAGAAGAATGTGATTAGTTTGTTAGGGTCTAGTTTGTCGCATGTGTATAGAGATACCAACAAGTGCGTAGATTGGCTTGCTAATTTTGGGCTCACCTTATCATTAGGATTGCATATTTTCGAGGAGCCACCCCACGACATGAGAAAATTGATTGGGGAAGATGCAAGAGGAGTCTTTACTCCTAGATTGCTTACTATCTAATCTTGATGTTGCCTCCTTTTATTTAAAGAAAAAAAAAAAGTTTAAGAAAATGGGCCCTATGTTCACGGGCAAAAAGGCTCTAAACTTGTCCATTATTGCCAAAATCCAAACTTTTACCTAACAATAATCAGCTAGTAGTGCCTAATTGTTAACAGGCTGAATTGGCCTAGCCCGCGTTTTATCCAAGCTGGACCCAACTGGGTTGAAGTGGAAATTACGAACCAACTCGATTCATTGATGTTACATGAACTAAATGGGTTAAATGGACTGGGTTGGGGTCGGCCCCAATTTTTAATTAGTTATATCATAAATTGATAAGGGAATACAAAAGATATCATATTCACACTAATTATTTTTAGTTGTAAAATTGAAAAGATATTACCCATTATTCTATTACCACTTACAAAGAAATGTTTAATTAATTCATTTCTCCCCTCAAAACCACAAGAAAATGTTCTTTTCTATAATTTGACCTCGCCCTTTATTTGCTTTTCAATCTTCTGCCCCTTCCTCCTATTTGTTTTACTTATGCCCCACGTAATGTTTTTCGAGGATCCATATATATATATATATATATATTTAAAGAATTTAGAAGTTAATGTGTTAAACTAATTACATTATCGGGTTAGGCTAGATTGAGGTCTTATCCAGGTTTGGTCTAAAAATTTAAAACTTAAACTGACGAGGCCCTATGTTAAGTTGATTATAGCCTAGCTTGGACTGGACCTAGTTACTAGGCTTAAACCAACTAACCCCAACCTATTTAACACGTTGAGTTTTGAAAGGGAAAGATAGGCCTCATATATAAAAATAGAGTTAGTTGAATACTAAACATCTAGCTTTATGCCAGATATGAGTGCCCCTTTACTCAAAATTTTTACACAAATTTTATTATGCACCCGCCTTATTATGCACCATAGGAGCACTGTGTTGTTTATAGAGCGAGCGTGAAACCACACCCTCATGTATAAAAAATAAAATTAGAAAAAATAAATCGCACTTCTCTATCGTTCCCTTTCATCTCCTCTTTTGTTTTCCTACTCTTTCCATAATCCTCCAAGTCTGCTAAATACTCTATTCACCTTATTTTTCTCTTTCCTCTCTCTCTCAACCAATCTTCTAGATCTATAAACACACACACACACACACACATGTAGTTGTGGATGAATTGTTGAAAAATATTTGGGAGTTGAAGATGATGGTGCAAAGGAGTAGAGGGAATGGTGAGAAATTTTATGATCCCATAGAGCTAGCAAACGGGTTGGGTCGGGTCAACTCGACACATTTAACACGGGTTATGTGGGTTCCTGGGTCGAGTCAAATTTATGCAGATCACTAATTTCCTAACTTGCACCCCCCTCATAGATTCGCGACTTTGCTAGTCTACCCGCTTAATTTTCAAATAATTTAATTTTATTAAATTATTCTAAAACCTGACAACAGTTGATGAATTAAAACATCACAATTATAACTAATAAACTTACACACCTAAAAATTACAATTATGCAACAACCAAACTCGCAAAATACATAAATTTTGCAGAACATATGAAATCTTCAAAACTAAAAATGCAACATGAATCCTAAGAATTAAACTATTCATTACACATGACTGGGGACAAAAGATTACATATTGATAAAAAGGATCACACAGCCTTGAGCAATGATTTGATTACAGACACAATTGATCAACTCATACATAATTAAAATTGTCAACTTTTTATAATAAAAAAAGATAGGCCAGTAGATATAATATATATTCGTGTGTGTGAAGTTAGTTATCAATAAAAGTAAGGATAGCCATTAATGGATGAATAAGGTATTTGCTGTAGGGAGACAATAGTGATGTTGCGATGAATGATGCCTTCGCCAACCGTTTGAAATTCTTCTTTGTTTCGAGGAGGGGGGGAGGGGAAGCGGGGAAGCAGTTTGGATCATAGGATGTTGGCTTGGTTTGTGTTGGTGGCTACTACCTGTTGGAGTTGAGAAATAGAAGGTAAGTGTAGAGTTTCAACTCTATATATTTTCTATTTTTTTTTAAAGTCTCCTACAAGTTGACTTGTGGGCATCCCGCATAACTCGTCACTTATGCAGGTCAAGTTGGGTCCATCCATTTTCCTGGCGGGTTGCAAAATGATAGATCCTAACCTCCTTTTGAGTGGGTTAAACAATTTGATTCGCTAGTTCTGACCCGTTTTGCTAGCTCTAGATCCCAAAATTCTATTGAAGAAACAAAAATGATCTGTGGCCAAAAAACCTTGGCCAAAATATGGGTAAATATGGAATTTTTTATCCTTATTACTATTTTATCCTTACTAGAAAAAAAAATAAAATATAAAGATTTAATTTAATTGTTTTTTAATTATTACTTTCCAACAAATTATTCTTACCTTCCTGGTGGATATCTCTCATAAACTTTAATGTACCTATTCTTTCTTCCTTTTACCACTCCTGTATACTTTAAGAAAGCAGCATCATTGCACGCCAAACTCTTTCTTCTGTGGTTTCTTTTTTGGGGGAAGGGAGGTACCAAATTTAAGTTCTTTCTTTTTCTTTTTTTTTTTGGTTCATAGGAAGGTGTTTGCTGTAAGCATATATTGAACCAGCACCTCCATATTTTTTTAGGAACCAAATTTGATTAAGTTCTTTTGTGATTTTATGGGTTTGTTGTAAGCATAGATCGAACCAGTACCTTCATATTTTTTAGGGACCAAATTTAATTTCTTTCATTTTTTTTTTTGCTTCATAAAATGTGTTTGCTATAAGCATAAATTGAACTAGCACCTTTATATTTTTTTAGGGACCAAATTTAAATTTTTTTCTTTTTCTTTTTTTTTTTGTGTTTACTATAAACATAGATCGAACCAGCATCTTCATTTTTTTTGGGACCACATCTAAGTTCTTTCGTGACTTCCTTTTGTACTTTGTAAAAATGTGCTTGCTGTAAGCATAGATCGAACCCAACACCTCCAAATTTAAGTTCTTTCCTAATTTTCCTTCTCCCATTCTTTCTCTCACTCGTACACATCATTTATATTATATATGTATATATGTAGTCTGTGTATGTATATATGAAGAAAGGTTGTTTGTTGTTATTATTTTTATTTTTATTGTTATTATTTCTTGAGGGGTAGTACACATTATGCTTTACAAAGAGGGGCAGTACACGTTATGTATATAACAAATAAAGACTAAAGTGCTGTGCATGCAGATATATTAGCTTTATCAACATCTTGTGCATAACTTTTTCACTTAGTTTAGGATTACTCTCATCCTTATCAGATGCGTACCTTGTTAGTTTTATAAACAATTGGAAGAAATAAATAGAATGCGAGATTTTATTTCTTGGTTTTTAGATAATTATCTCAGACAATGTATAACTATTTTAGAACGACCTTGGAAACAAAAAAAATGGGGAAATAACAGAATCAAGATATCCTCTAACAACTCAACCAATAATAATAGAAAAAGATAAAATGAAACTCTATGCTAATGCTTTCTTTAATATGCAGGAAAGTGAAGTTCTGCCAATAACTGCAAAACAAATAAATGATATCATACAACAAAATAATTTTTCAAATCTGTATTTAGTTGCATTAGGAGAACAACTGATCTATCTTAATAGGAAAACAACTGATTCATGAAACACGAGAGTTAAAATTTTAATTAAAAATAATAATAAAATTAAATCTAGTAGTAATAATAGAAATATACTAGCAAATCCTATCCAACCTCCACCTGAGATTAAGGATTTTATTATGGAACCCATTAGTGAAATAAGTAAACTTTTGGATGATAAATTCAAAAAACTTAACCTTAATGTAATCACAGAAGAATTGGTTCCGGATATAATGGACTGAGAATGACATAACAAAATAATAAAAAATGAGATCAATAAGCTACGATCTTATAATAGTAAATTTGAGTCTAAGCCTGTTAACCAAAAATTTTATTATCCTAGGCCTAGTCCCTAGGATTTGTTAACAGAATAACCATCTATGGATCAATTTTGCTATGATGGAAAAATCATCTATGAATGGAATATTGATGGTATGATAGACCAATAAATCTATAACACTATACATCGAATATTGACGTATTCCACTATCTGTAAACAAAACGGTAATATAGATAAAACTATTGCCCTTATGATAATTGCTGGATTTATTGGCCAATTAAAAGGTTGGTGGGAGAATTACTTAAATGAAATAGGAAGAAATACCATCCTTAGTGCAATAAAACAAGAGGATGGTCTATCCAAAAGTGATGCTGTTTATACCCTAAAGGTGAACATTTGTGAATATTTCACTGGAACATTTACCAGTATTGTTGAAAATATTAGAACACTTTTGGAAAATCTTAAGTGTCTAACTCTCATTGCATTTAGGTGGTATAAGGATGTATTCCTTAGTAGGGTTATGAAATTACCAGAGGCGAGTCAACCTCATTGGAATTCTAAATTTATTGATGGACTCCCCTAATTATTTGCAGAAAGAGTTAAAAGAACTCTTAGGGATGGGACATCTCCCATAGGCTATGATAGTCTTAGTTATGGGATAGTAATAGAGATACATCCAAGAAGGTTTAGCTTTATGTAATGAGATTAAGCTAAATCAATAAATTAAAAAAATAAAATTTGACAAAAAAAAACAATTAGGTCATTTTTGTAATCAAATTGGAATAGATATGCCTTCTACTAATAAAGGAAATAGAATTGTGGGTGCAAATATCTTAAGGGGGGGTGAATTAAGATATTAATACTAATATTCTTTTTTTTTTTAAAATTTTCAGAAAATTTACAACTTCTAACAAGCAATATATCAAACACAAGATAAGCAAGGTAAGAACAATAAAAATAGAGATGCAAGGAGAAGAGAGACAAACGATTTTAAGGTGGTTTGGCCAAGCCTACGTCTACCGCCCAAGGAATCTCCCCTTAGGACTTCAAAGATCTCTACTAAAATGCTTCTTCAAAACTTGGGGAAGCACAAACTAAGTTCTTTACAATCTCTTTGAAGTCTTACTTCAAAGAACCCAAGAGATTCTCTCTATAAGATTTCGTCACACTTTACAAGCTTAAATGGATATATCTCACAATGATTAAAGCTCTCAAAGTGTATATATACTCAAGATTGAAAAGAGATTGAATCTGAAATCTTCCTCAAGAAGAGAAAGAACAAGCTCTTGAAAGCTTAAATATATTGCAAGAATGACTCAAAGATGGATTGAATAATGATAAACACTTTTGCACACTTCAATTGATATTTAGAAAGTGTATTGAATGAGTATTTAAAGAGATTTGGGGGTTTAGGGATTGGTAGGTGAAGAAGATTTGGGAAATTTCGGCCAGAACGGTAATAAACGGCTAGTGCATTTATTACAGCCCCTGTTCAGCCGGTCGACCGGTTTGGTCGTCCGGCTTGCCCTTCTTCTTCTCTGACTAGGCCGGATGCTTTAGCCGGTCGACCGGCTAGGGGGTCCGGCTTTTCCCTTCACCATTCTGTTTAGGCCGGGCGACCACCTAGGTCAGCTGGTCGACCGGCTGGGGGGTCTGGCCACTCCAGAATGTGAAGTAAAGCCAGATTTATGTAGGAAAACAATTTAAGTGCATTTTCACAACTCCAAGTCATTTTGAATAAATATGAAAACACATGTTGTGAATTGAAACACCCCAAATACTCATTTTAACTCAATGTGCATTTAAATACATTTGTGCATATGTTATTTTCAAATGTGGAAGACTTGAAAGTTTTTGCAATGACTAAGAAAAAGATTTTGAGCCAAGTCAACGCAATATATAGGCATTTCACAAAAAGAGCAAGAAAAACAAATCCGGTACCCCTTATGGCTTCTCTTCTCCTCCTTATGCCTTCTCATCTTTTCTCTTCTTCAAATAACCCTTTTGCACATCTTCATATCTTTCCAAGCTTCATATTGATGACATTTCATTTTCACAAGAAGCTATTTAGTTAAATAATGCATATATATATTTTCATCATCAAAATCAATAATGAATATTTAGCTAACAATCTCCCCCTTTTTGATGATGACAAATTTTTAAGATTTGAGATAAAAATACTCCTCCTTAATATATGCATTTCTTTAAAAAGTGCCTTTTTGAGAAAATTCTTTGATTATAAAATTTAAACTAATGTGAATAGATAACCATATATCATCAAAGCATAAATACCAATGCCACATCATAACTTCATCATCCATATATCATCAAAGCATAAATACCAATACCACATCATAACTTCATTCTCCCCCTTTGGCATCATCAAAATCAATATAAAGGCAGGAAAAGAAATGTATAAAAGAGTTAATTTTGTAATCAAAGTTGAGAGCGTAAAGATCAACTAAAAATTGTTTTTAAGTGGAAAGAGGAAAATCAAGGTGCGCGATCATGATGATCCTTGAAGTAGTTTCTCATGTCTGACTTCATAGTAGCTACTTCTGAATCAATGTGTTGCCTCCAAGCAGTGAGCTCGTTCCATTGGCTTGTCATTGTGGCCCTCATTTCACCCATACCAGTGTTTAAGGCCTGTAATTGGGACAGAATCTGAGCCATCAAAGAAGGGTCTTCCTGTTGTCCCATAGAGCTAGAACCAGCACCCTGACGCATTTCTCTTCGGCGTAGCTCATCAATATGCTCTTGCTCCCTAGAGTCTCTCATCACTTGCTTAAGAGTAGCTTCCTCATTATTTTCCTCTTCTTCAGAGGAACTAACAACCATGGGTATGGTTCCTGGTACGCCTATGTTAGGATTTCCCTCAATTTCCGGCCCTTCATCTTCATCAAGGTTGATATCTACCCCACCAACTATGTCATCAAGGTTTTCTGCTGTGGTGCCAAAAACAGGGTCGGTGAAAGTAGTCTCCTTCTTAGTTCTATTTCTAATTGCAGCTTGAGTGCTTTGGGGCAAATTTTTGAAAGTTTCTCTATTTATAGGCTCCATATTGTACCAATAAATACCCGTGAAGTTCATATATAGCATGTCAAAATTCCAAGCAAACATCTTATATGGAACATTTGAGGTTATGTTGAAATACGAGAAAATGTGCATTAAGGCCATATCATAACCAGGAGTGGTCATTTTTCCTCCATCCTTTCCACTAATATGCAACATATGCTGAAGGATAAGGAAAGGCAAAGCTATCTCCTTTTTCTTCCTAAGGCTATAAAGGATATAAGCATCCATGATTGGAATTTTCCCATCATTGATATTCCTAGGAAGAATCACTTCACTCATGATTTTAAGAGCAATCTTTGTATTAACATCAACATCTCTTAATAGTGGAAGAATCAAATTTGGATCTTTAGGCCCTACTTTCTCCCACATAAATCTTATGACATCACCGTGATGGCGGTTCCCTTAATTCCTTCTGGCCATCCTTGACTATTATAATGACCTTCCCCTTCAATAGGTATATGAAATATATTATGCAAAATGGCCTCGTTAAGCACAAAGTTTACCCCACAAACTGTTAAAGCTAATTCTAGTCTTGGGCTTCTACAATGTATCTCGAGATTTTCATAGAACTCAATCACTAACACATCTTGTACATCACAATGCAAATGAAGAAAGGCATTCCATTTATCAAATAGTGGCAAGATATCAGTGCCAGCAAAGTCAGAGTCCACGATATATTTACCGTAGAGAATTGATTGCTTCCCTTAAATCTTGGATGCCGGAGGTGGTGGTGGTGGAGGAGATTGAGTTCTTGCCCTTTTTCCTTTTCTCCCACGTGCTTGACTTTTTCCTCTAAGATTCACCATGATTTCGCGTTATTTTTGTGAAAATAATCGGTAAAATCTTTGTTTTTTGAAGTGGGTAAGCCAATTTTAGGAAGAAATTTGGAAGAAAACGGTTGAAAATTGAAGATTTTGATATGGGTTTGAGCGAATTTTCGTTAGGGTTAAAAAGAAATTGAAAGAATGTGGTGAAATTGGGGTTAAAACCCCCAATTTTTAACCCTGTCTGCATTCAGTCGGTCGACCGGCTGGTCGCGGGGGGTCGACCGGCCAGATCAGAGAGCTTATTAAAAAAATCTTTTCAACCGGACGCCTAAGGTATCAGTCGGCCGACCTGCTTGATCGACCGGCTTGGTCAGAAAGTGCATAAATTGCTTATTTTCTATACTCAAGCCACATAAACACACACACACACACACACACACACACACACACATATATATATATATATATATATATATATATGCAATTTAACCACATTTTATCATTCCAATCTCCCTCTTAATCTTACAAAATTGATCTTCATTCAATGGTTTAGTAAAAATATCAGCAACTTGATGTAAAGTATCAACAAATTCAAGAATTATATTACCTTTTTGTACATGATCTTTAATGAAATGGTGCCTAATCTCAATATGCTTAGTTCTTGAGTGTTGAATTGGGTTCTTAGTAAGATTAATTGCACTAGTATTATCACAATATATAGGAATATGATCATAATTCAATCCATAATCAAGTAAATTTTGTTTCATCCACAATATTTGAGCCACACAACTACTAGCTGCAATATATTCAGCTTCAGTGGTGGAAAAAGCAACGCTATTTTGTTTCCTACAAGACCAAGATACTAAGGAATGTCCTAGGAATTGGCATGTTCCACTAGTGCTCTTACGATCTACTTTGCAACCAGCATAGTCGATCGAAAAACCACATAGATCAAATGACGTTCCTTTAGCATACCAAAGCCCTAAATTAATTGTTCCCTTAAGATATCTAATTATTCTTTTTACAATTTGTTAAGTGAATTTCCTTAGGATTGGATTGAAATCTAGCACATAAGCACACCGAGAACATGATATCAGGTCTAGAGGCAGTTAAATATAATAGGCTACCGATCATACCTCTATATTTCTTCTCATCTACTGATTTACCTTTCTCATCTTTATCTAGCTTTGTTGAGGGTCTCATGGGAGTTCCAATTTCCTTTACATCTTCAAGTCCAAATTTCTTGATAATTTCCTTGGTGTATTTGGCTTGATTTACGAAGATCCCCTCTTTTGCTTGTTTGATTTGGAGTCCAAGGAAGAAAGTCAATTCTCCCATCATGCTCATCTCGAACTCCTTGTGCATGCACTTTGAAAAATTCTCACACAAGGAAACATTAGTAGCACCAAAAATTATATCATCTACATAGATTTGGACAAATAGAATGTCATTGTCTTTTCTTTTGATAAAAAGGGTTGAATCAAGTTTCCCTCTTTCGAAATTGTTTTCAACCAAAAATCCACTAAGTCTTTCATACCAAGCTCTAGGAGCTTGCTTTAAGCCATATAAAGCCTTTTCTAATTTAAAAACATGATTAGGAAAACATGAATCTTCAAAACCGGGGGGTTGTTCAACATAAACTTCTTCTTCAATAAATCCATTTAAAAATGCACTCTTCACATCCATTTGATAAAGTTTAAAGTCCATGTGACATGCAAATGCAAGTAACATACGAATGGATTCAAGTCTAGCTACAGGAGCATAAGTTTCATCATAATCAATTCCTTTTTCTTGATTGTATCCTTGTGCAACTAGTCTAGCCTTATTCCTAGTCACTATTCCAGCTTCATCTAGTTTGTTTCTGAATACCCATTTGGTTCCAATTACCGATCTATCTTTAGGTCTTTCAACTAGCTTCCAAACTTTATTTCTCTTAAATTCATTGAGTTCTTCTTGCATTGCTATTATCCAATTTTCATCTAGTAGAGCTTCTTTTACATTTTTGGGTTCAATATGAGAAATAAATGCATGATGCTCACAGAAAGTGCTAATATTACGCCTAGTTCTTACACCTTCATTTGGATTACCGAGAATAAGATCTTGAGGATGGTTTCTCACAAACTTCCAACTCTTTGGTAGATCTTCATGAGGTTCTTTTGTTTCATCATCTTTGGTTGAGCAATGTTTGATTTCCTCATTTTCTTGAGACCTCCTTTCTTGAAGTTCTTCTTCTTGCTTCGTTTCTTTGTCTTTTGGAGTTGGATCTTCAAGCGTTGTCTTTTCCAAAAGATAACCTACATCATCAATTTCCTTTCTCGGCTCAAATGGATTAGTCTCATCAAATGTAACATGCATTGCTTCTTCCACAACAAGAGTTCTCTTATTATATACCCTATATGCTTTGCTCTTTGTGGAATAACCTAAGAATATTCCTTCATCGGATTTAGAATCAAACTTTCGTAAGTGGTCCTTAGTGTTTAGAATAAAACATTTACAACCAAATACCTTGAAGTATGATACTTTAGGTGTTTTGCCATACCATAGTTCATATGGAGTTTTGTTTAAAATAGGTCTAATCAATACTCTATTTTGCACATAGCATGCAGTATTTATGGCTTCACTCCAAAAATATGTTGGCAAGTTGTGTTCTTTTAGCATAGTCCTTGCCATTTCTTGTAATGTACGATTCTTCCTCTCTACTACCCCATTTTGTTGAGGAGTATGAGGGGCCGAAAAGTTATGCTCAATGCCATGTTCATCGCAAAAGTTCATGAAAGAAGTAGTCACATATTCGGTGCCATTATCACTACGGATGCAGGTTATAAAATAGCCTTTCTCATTTTGCACTTTTCTATACAATCTTGCAAATTCATTGAAGGCATCATTTTTATGTGCAAGAAACATGACCCATGTAAATCTAGTGTAATCATCAACTACAATAAATGTATACCTAGATCCTCCTAAGCTTGCTACATCAATGGGCCCAAACAAATCCATATGTAGTAGTTGTAATGCTCTATTTGTTGAAACCTTATTTAGGGATTTGAAGGATGTTTTATGTTGTTTTCCTAGTTGGCAAGCATCACAGATTTTATCTTTTTCAAATTTTAGTTTTGGTAGGTCTTTAACTAGATCATGCTTTGATAAATCATTCAATAAGCTCATGCTAGCATGTCCTAATCTTCTATGCCATAACCAAGTATTTTCATGCACAACAGATAAACACTTAACATGTTGACATATAAGTTGATCAATTTCAACAATGTAAACATTTTCATTTCTCTTAGCTACAAATAACAGTTTCATTTCCACATTCATACACAAGACATTTAGAGGATTGAAATATGACTTTATGCCCTTTGTCACATAATTGACTAATGCTAAGTAGATTAAATTTTAGACCTTCTACTAGTAGAACATTGTGTATAGCAAGAGAATTTTCATTACCAATGCTTCGTTTTCCAATAATTTTCCCTTGCTATTGTCCCCAAAGGTAACATCTCCTCCTTTTGCCCTTTTTAGTTTGTAGAAAAGTGAAAAGTTCCCCGTCATGTGCTTGGAACAACCACTATCCAAGATCTATTTTATTTTGCTTGAATTTCTTTCATTGCATACCTACACATATGAAATTCAAATGCAATTCTTTATTTTAGGGTCCCCAACACCTTGGGTCGTTGGGGTTAGTTTAATTTTTGTTTTTGACCACCCATTTTGGTCTTTGCCAATATGGAACATGTGATCCTCTATCACGAATTTTCTTGTAATAACAATGAGTAGATACATGTCCTTTCTTTTCACAATAGGTACAAATAACATTTGTCTTCGGTGAAGAGATGGATGTAGAGGTAGAAGCCTTGACAAAATAGGTTTTGAAATACTTTTGATTAATACTAGGTTTGTATCCAATACCACTCTTATCAAAAGACATTTTTTGACTTCCAAGAAGTTTTTCAAAATTTTCTTTCCCATTTGTAAACTTTTGAACAATTCCATTTAAATCCTCATTTTTCTTTTTAAAAATCTTTAACTTCTTTTTCAATCTTTACAAAATCTTCGGCATATAAATCATTTTCTTTTTCTGAGATGTCTAATTTTTCAATAAGAGAAGCATTTTTCTTTTCTAAAATTTCTTTTTCATTTTGAACAAGTTTCAAACTTTTATGCATTTGCTTGTTTTTTGCCAAAGCTAAGGATAGATCATCATGTAATTTAGCAAATGCTTCTTTTAGTTCATCAAAACTATATTCCTCTTCCTCCTCTTCACTAGATGAATAATAAATAGATAAAGATGGTGAAGATAGTACCTCATCCTCATTGGCCATGAGGCAAAAATTGGCTACCTCATGATGCTCTTTCTCATCTTCTTCGGTTTCGGAGAAGTCCCATGTGGCCTTGAGCGCCTTTCCTTCCTTCTTCTTTGAAAGCTTAGGACAATTTGCCTTTATATGTCCCGGCTTGTTGCAATTAAAGCACTTTATTTCATCTTTTGTATCTTTTATCTTTTCGAACTCTTTGCCTTCTTTTCCTTTCTTCTTCCAATTTCTGTTGCTTGAAGAAGAAGCCCCTTTTCTCATCTTTCTAAATTTCATAAATTTTTTTGAAATTTCGGACTAGAAGTGCAATCTCCTCATCTTCCGGATCCTCATCATCATCTTCATCGTCACTTGATGAAAATTTTGATGCAACTAGAGCAATGGACTTCTTTGCTTTCCTTTCTTCTTCTTCATGATCTTTTATTTCAAGGTCATGAGTCATGAGTGACCCAATGAGCTCATTGAGCTCCAATGTATTCAAGTCCTTTGCTTCCTTTATTGCCGTGACCTTAGGGTGCCATGATGATGGCAAGCTTCTTAGCACTTTCCTAACTTTCTCTACATTGGAATAATCTTTACCAAGAGCTTTCAAACCGTTAGTGATTTCAACAAATCTAGAAAACATTTGTTCAACATTTTCATTTGGAAGCATCTTGAATAATTCATATCTATGTACAAGCATAGTAATCCTAGATTCTTTCACTTGGCTCGTTCCTTCATAAGTTACTTCTAATTGATCCCAAAGTTCTTTAGCTGAAGTGCAGCCCATTACTCTAGTAAATTCAGTGGCATTCATAGCATTAAATAAATAATGTAAAGCTTTTTGATTTAACTCAAATAATTTAATATCTTCATCATTCCACTCATTTTCTGGTTTGGGTATTCTTCTATCACCTTCTAATTTTGTAGGCAAGGTAGGCCCATTTTCTATGATTTTCCAAGCTTTATAGTCATGTGATTATATAAACACTTTTATTCTCATTTTCCAAAATGCATAATTTGTTCCATCAAACGGGGGTGCTTGTTTAATAGAAATTCCCTCCATATTTGCTAGAAATTCTACTAGTTGTTAGACTATAATGTAGAACCCTAGCTCTGATACCAATTGTGGGTGCAAATATCTTAAGAGGGGGAAGGGGTGAATTAAGATATTAATACTAATTTTCATTTTTTTAAAATTTTTAGAAAATTTACAACTTCTAACAAGCAATATATCAAACACAAGATAAGCAAGGTAAAAACAATAAAAATAGAGATGCAAGGAGAAAAGAGACAAACGATTTTAAGGTGGTTCGACCAAGCCTACGTCCACCGCCCAAGGAATCTCCCCTTAGGACTTCAAAGATCTCTACTAAAATGCTTCTTCAAAACTTGGTGCAGCACAAACCAAGTTCTTTACAACCTCTTTGAAGTCTTACTTCAAAAAACCCAAGAGATTCTCTCTATAGGATTTCGTCACACTTTACAAGCTTAAATGGATATATCTCACAATGATTAAAGTTCTCAAAGTGTGTATATACTCAAGATTGAAAAGAGATTGAATCTGAAATCTTCCTCAAGAAGAGAAAGAACAAGCTCTTGAAAGCTCAAATATATTGCAAGAATGGCTCAAAGATGGATTGAATGATGATAAACACTTTTGTACACTTCAATTGATATTTAGAAAGTGTATTGAATGAGTATTTAAAGAGATTTGGGGGTATAGGGATTGGTAGGTGAAGAAGATTTGGGAAATTTCGGCCAGAACGGTAATAAACGGCTAGTGCATTTATTACAGCCCCCGTTCAGCCGGTCGACCGGCTTGGTCGTCCGGCTTGCCCTTCTCCTTCTCTGACTAGGCCGGACGCCTTAGCCGGTCGATCGGCTAGGGGGTCCGGCTTTTCCCTTCACCATTTTGTTTAGGCCGGGCGACCACCCAGGTCTGCCGGTCTACCGGCCACTCCAGAATGTGAAGTAAAGCCAGATTTATGCAGAAAAACAATTTAAGTGCATTTTCACAACTCCAAGTCATTTTGAATAAATATGAAAACACATGTTGTGAATTGAAACACCCCAAATACTCATTTTAACTCAATGTGCATTTAAATACATTTGTGCATATATTATTTTCAAATGTGGAAGACTTGAAAGTTTTTGCAATGACTAAGAAAAAGATTTTGAGCCAAGTCAACGCAATATATAAGCATTTCACAAAAAGAGCAAGAAAAACAAATCCGGTACCCCTTATGGCTTCTCTTCTCCTCCTTATGCCTTCTCATATTTTCTCTTCTTCAAATAACCCTTTTGCACATCTTCATATCTTTCCAAGCTTCATATTGATGACATCTCATTTTCACAAGAAGTTATTTAGTTAAATAATGCATATATATATTTTCATCATCAAAATCAATAATGAATATTTAGCTAACAAGAATCTTAGCTAAAAAAAAAGAAAAGTTTAGGTCCCCTAGTTATAAAAAAAGAATAGCTAAGGGACGAGAAAAAAGACAAAAAAGAAAAGAAGAAAGGAAGACAAGTGGTAAATGGAAACCACTAGTGTGTTATAAATGTGGAAGGATAAGACATTACTCTAATAGATGTAGAGTTAAGAAGAAATCAATGAATTAGATATAGATGAAGAATTAAAAGATTCTCTAATGACAATACTTCTCGACTCAGAACAACCTCCTAAAGAATCATCTGATGATTTACACCAATTACATAATACGAAAGAATCAGGATCCATAATTTCTTCTTTTGATAGTGAACAAGAAAAATGTTGTAATAGTTATATTAGTAAAATACAAGAAGAAGAAGAAAACTATTATAAAATTCTTGTGCAATTTTAAGAATCTCAACTTAATGTTTTAACAAATGATAACATCATTGATCTATTAAAAATAGTTAGAGATTCAAGAATGAGAAATAAAATATTAGATCTAGTCCAGGAGCAGGGTGAAACTAGTAGTAAAGAAGAGTAAATCATAATCCAAAATAAGGATTATATGCCCTATAGTCTAAAAGAAATTAGGAAAAGGATAGAGGAAAACCAAAATAAAACTTCTTCTACCACTATACAAGATCTTCATAAAGAAATAAAAATCCTGAAATAAGAAATAAAAATATTATCTCAAGAAAATATAGTCATTCAAGATCATATAGGAATCCTTACACAAAGAATTTCAAACATTGAAAATCCGAATAAAGGGAAAGGGGTAATAATAAATCTAAAGGAATCCAATCCAGAACCACTTTTAGGAAAACTTAAAATGGTGACGTCACAAAAATGGATTGTGAAGATAATTCTCTTGATAGGAAAAGAATTTAAAAGAGAATTAGTTGCACTAATAAATAGTGGTGCAGATTTAAATTGTATTAAAAAAGGATTAATTCATATAAAATATTTTGAAAAAACCACACATTCATTAAGTTCAGCTAGTGGTGATATGATGGAGATATTATATAGGTTATCAAAAGCTTATATATGCAAAGATAAGGTTTGCATACCAACTAGTTTCGTCCTAGTCAGAAATATGACTAACCAAATAAATCTTAGAACTCCTTTTCTCCAAAAATTGTTTCCAATAAAGGAAATAATCAATAAGGGAATAATAGGAATGTATGAAGAAAAATTAATAAAATTTCCATTTATGTTTAACCCCATCACTAAAGTATAAAATCAAATAACCGATTTGATAAAAGCAAAAGGTAATCAGTTAAATTTCTTAAAACAAGAAATATGCTTATTAACCATAAAAGAAAAGATTGATAATCCAAAATTTCAAGAAAAAATAAAATTGATTGTAAATCAATTTTCATTAGAAATATGTAGTGACCACCCAAATGCTTTTTGGGATTAAAAAAAAAAGCATATTGTGTCTTTACCTTATGAGGATGATTTTGAGAAAAATGTCCCTACCAAGGCTAGACCTTGCCAGATGAATAAAGAATATATGGAATTATCTAAAAAAAGAAATTACATCTTTACTGGATAAAAGATTGATAAGAAATTCCCACTCCTTATGGAGTTGTACAAGGTTTTATGTCAATAAACATGCAGAACAGGAGAGAGGCACTCCTAGGTTAGTTACTAATTAAAAACCTCTAAATAAAGTTTTAAATTGGATTAGATACCCTATTCCTAATAAGAAGGATCTTTTGGATAGAGTTCATAATGGTATTATATTTTCAAAATTTGATATGAAATTAGGATATTACCAAATTCAAGTAGTAGAAGAAGATAGATATAAAATTGCTTTTACCGTTCCCAAAGGACATTATGAATCAAACATAATGCCGTTTGGCCTGAAGA
Source organism: Cordia subcordata (assembly GCA_028554755.1). Taxonomy (NCBI): domain Eukaryota; kingdom Viridiplantae; phylum Streptophyta; class Magnoliopsida; order Boraginales; family Cordiaceae; genus Cordia; species Cordia subcordata. The sequence goes on from JAPTOF010000005.1 coordinate 3,696,762, forward strand.
ATGCACCTTCTGAATTTCAAAATATTATCAATGATATGTTCATTCCATATAGTGAGTTTATAATCGTTTATATTGATGATGTTTTAGCATTTTCTAAGGACATAGAAACTCATTTCAAACACCTTGATATATTCAAGAAGCTGATTATTCAAAATGGACTTGTTGTTTCAAAACCTAAGATGCAAATTTTTCAAACCAAAATTAGATTTTTAGGTCATAATATTGAGGATGGGAAAATAATTCCAATTAATAGGAGTATTGAATTTGCTTCTAAGTTTCTAGACATAACATTGTATGAAACTCAATTACAAAGACTTTTAGAAAGTTTGAATTATATTTCTCCATATTATAAAAATCTTGCTTTAGATACTACTATATTATATGATAGATTAAAAAAATCTCCAGTCCCATGGACAGAAAAGCATACTGAGGCAGTTAGAACTACAAAAAAAAGAAGGTAGTAAAATTGCCTTGTTTAATGCTTGCTAACCCCTCAAAGGAAAAAATTATTGAAACAGATGCTTCTAATATTGGATTTGGTAGTGTTCCTAAGCAGGTTCATCCCATCTCCAAACAAGAATATATTGTTAGATTCCACTCAGGAAAGTGGAAAAAGAGTCAGCAGAATTATGTTACGATTGCCAAAGAAATTTTAGCAATCGTCGAATGTATTTTGAAATTCCAAGATGATCTTTTCAACCAAAAGTTTTTAATAAAAATTGATTGTCAGTCAGCAAGATACATGTTCAACAAAGATCAAACATAATGTCTAGAAATAGATGTTTGCAAGATGGCAGACTCGGGTTGATAATCGGGTTTCCCCAAACAATGCACAGCCCTACTCAATGATGCTCTTGAGGAGCAGAACAAGTGAAAAACCAATACGATTCCTAACTCTTCTTCCTAACTCCAAACACGACAAGAGTTCATAGAAATGACAACTTAAGTCTAAACATGGCAATCACTGAAATTGATTGCCTTAATGTGGTGAAAGACTATCAACGAAGTGTCTAATTCAGATTGGACGATCGACCACCTTGTGAAGGGTGGGAAAGCTCTTTTTTCGAAGTTAGAAAATTGATCATTTCTCACGGAACAAGAATTGCTAATGAGGTGACAAGTTGACTAACAAAGAATATTAAACTTACATCTCTTCCGAATAATTCGGTCGAATGTCCTCCTGTGGGGCTTTATAATGCTCCGCATTGCATATTTGAAACTATTGGTAGTGGTTAGTTATGTTTACTAATGAAATTTCTTTTCCTTAATTTAAAAAAAAAAACCTACAAATTTTCTTCTTTCTTTTTCTTCATTTTCACGGACTTTCTAAATCTTTTTGGCTCCAACACAAATAAGGGAAAAGAATTAAAAAAGTCCTTCCCGGACCATTCCTTCTGCCACTCCGCTCGATTCAAACATCGTCTAGAAGATAAAAAGAAAACAGGGAAAAATGTCTGTCACGCATCTGGCTGTGTGTGTGTATGCAGGGGGCAATAGATTAGCAGCACCTGTCTCCTTTCCACCAAAACCCTAGCATTACCAAAAAATTCTTGAAAAATTAAAAAGAAAAAAAAAAACAAAAATTCCGACATTTTTCTTCTATAAATATCCGCACCATTCATTTTCCTTTTCATTTTCATGTTCTCCTTGGCCTAAAGAATTCTCTACAAAAAGTCACCTATACTTCCCCCCACATTGTTCTCTCTTCTCAGATTCCATTCTTTTCTTCTTTGCAGCCCCAATCGGTAAAACTCTTTAGCTTAAATCGATCGCACTAATTTATGGATTTATACTTAATCTTTTTGGTTTAATCTTGTTTTCGTGATACCTTCAATTTGGAACTTGTTCATTAGAAATGGTGATGCTGTTTTCGAAGCTAGGGTTAGGGTTTTTCGTGATGCTACCTATCGCTCTAGGATTATTATTATTATCGTGTAGTAAATCTTCTGATCTTGAATTTTCTTACTTTTTCACAATTTTTATTTTGATAATCTCTATGGGATTTTCTTGTGGAGTGGTTAGCAGCTTGTTGCACTATATGCTTCCTAGAAAGAGACCTGTCGAAGGTGAGGTTGTTGACTGCGATCGTGAACAAAGCGTTCTCAAGAAGCAAAACATCGGTTGTTGCAAGTCCACCACCACTACCTGCAGCGGCGAAGGCGGGGTGAAGAATACTAGCTGTAGCGAAGGTGCTCGGAACGGTAACTGTAGCGGCAGCGGGAGTAGTAGCGGCGTCGGTGAACGGTCGCTGACGGATATGGCGTTTGACGATGGTAATCCGCATGATATCGATGAGGATCTTCACAGTCGGCAGCTCGCTGTGTACGGACGCGAGACGATGCGCCGGCTTTTCGGTTCGAATGTTCTTATCTCAGGGATGCGAGGTCTTGGTGCTGAAATAGGTATGGTTTTTTTTTTTTTAATTGTTTGAGAATTATTTGTTCGTATTCTTTTGGTTATTATACTTAATTATGCATATAAATTGTCTTTTATGCGTGATTAATGATTTTGTATTTTAAAAAAATTTGAAGAGAGTTGACCTTTCCTGTATTTTTTGACTTCATTTTATTCATCTTATGCATGAATAAGGGAGATAAATATGGATTAGACATGATAATGATTTGAATTAATTGTATTTGTGTTTGTTTGGCTTATATTTGTTTTTCTTATTCTTGCATTTATTTACGGAACTTACTTCAATGTAATTCCAAACAGATAATAATTAAGCAATTACAAATTGATTTATGTTAATTGAATTGAAATAATTATGACCAACGGTCCAGGATTGAAAGTATCTTAATGACTATAAGTACAGTTGTTACAGCTGCACTTTTTGAATTAATACATTTTAGTTAATAAATGGTATTATCCGTATTCATGCCGCTGTTTACATTATTTTCAGTTGAGTTCTCTTTCGTTTCTTTGTTGATAAATGTTCTAAATCATACCTTCTTGTCCTGCATATCTTTGATGTGTGACGTAAATCACACCACATGTTGCAATAATATTTAATTAATCAATTTTATTATTTAATGTTTAGGATCAGGTAATTTTATATGATTGGTTCATGACATAGGCTTGGTCTCTAAAGATGATTTCTGATTTCTTTGTTTGGATTATCTCTTGAATTCTTTAGTTGGATATTTGTGGCTGACTTTGCCTTGATATCTGATTTTTGTGAAAATATTTGCAGCAAAGAATCTTGTGCTTGCTGGTGTGAAGTCTGTGACATTGCATGATGAAGGGACAGTTGAGTTGTGGGATTTGTCCAGCAATTTTATATTCTCTAAGAGTGATGTTGGTAAGAATAGAGCACTTGCTTCTGTTCAAAAGCTACAAGAGCTCAACAATGCTGTGGTCATTTCGACTTTGACAATGAAATTGACAAAGGAACAACTTTCTGCTTTCCAGGTTACTAATTTTCTCTGTTTAATTTTTGCCTGGGACGGATAGGATTCATATTCTTCATCCTCCCCACCCCCCCTCTTTCTCTCCCCCCCTCCTTTCTGTTTTAATCTTATTATTCATAGTTGATTATCATAGTATAGTTGCATTGGATATGATTTGCTTGAAACTATTGAGATATCATTTCCATAATTCTGATTAGTTAAAATGCAGAAAAAGATGACTTGTCTCCTTTTGTGTTAATCTTATTATTAATAGTTTAATATCATAGTTTTGCTCGGAACTATTTGATGTCTCAGTTTCCCCACATTCTGACTAATTAAGATGCAGAAGAAAAATTGTCTTTGTGTGAGGTGAAGTCCAGGGTGCTTTGATGCATATTACCTACTATGCTATTAATATATGAAGTGCTATCGTGCCTATTACGAATTACTTCCATTTCCGATCCTATAAACTTCAAATTCTAAGTGAGGCTTCCTGATTTGTGCTTCCCACCCCCTAGCCCCCAACACACACACACACATATTCTTTTCTTACCTCACTGGTAATTGGTCTTTGTCTAGATTCATTACTGAAATGATGATTACATGCGTGCAGGCTGTGGTTTTTACTGATATCCGCTTAGAGGATGCAATTGAATTTAATGATTACTGTCGCAGTCATCAGCCTCCAATTTCTTTCGTCAAGGCTGATGTGAGGGGCCTTTTTGGAAGTGTGTTCTGTGATTTTGGCCCTGAGTTCACTGTTATCGATGTTGATGGTGAAGAACCTCATACGGGTATCATAGCGTCAATCACTAGCGATAATCCTGCTCTTGTATCGTGTGTGGATGATGAACGGCTTGAGTTCCAGGATGGGGATCTTGTTGTTTTCTCTGAAATCCATGGAATGACAGAATTGAATGACGGAAAGCCACGGAAAATATTAAATGCCAGGCCCTATTCTTTCACTCTTGATGAGGATACCACTAAATTTGGTGCATATGAGAGAGGTGGTATTGTAACTCAGGTGAAGCAGCCCAGGGTTCTGAACTTTAAATCATTGCGTGAAGCACTTAAAGATCCTGGTGACTTCTTGCTTGGTGATTTCTCCAAGTTTGACTGTCCACCACTCCTGCATTTGGCATTCCAAGCACTAGATAAGTTCATTTCTGACGTGGGACGCTGCCCAGTTGCTGGTTCAGAAGAGGATGCTCAGAAGCTGATATCAATAGTGAGTGACATGAATCAGAGCTTACGAGATGCAAAGCTGGAAGACATTAATCCGAAACTTCTGCGCCACTTTGCCTTTGGTTCTCGGGCTGTGCTGAACCCCATGGCTGCAATATTTGGTGGTATTGTTGGCCAGGAGGTGGTTAAGGCATGCTCTGGAAAGTTTCATCCAATTTTCCAGGTTTGTGAACTCTTTTGCTTCTTTAAGCTGTTTTTCACTCTTTTCAAAACTATATACTGTTTACATGGCTGAGACATTTTGCTAGTGGTCTTGGGTTTTGTTGATATTATTACTTACTTTGCCTTTACTCTTTCTGTCTGTTGTCTCTCATTGAAGTTCTTCCTTGCATAATGACGGATGATCGCTCACCTTTTATCATATAAGATCCTGATAATATATATTATTTGCTGATTTCACTGGTTGTTTCCCAAATTTGTGCAGTTTTTCTACTTCGACTCCGTGGAGTCACTTCCTACTGAACCTTTGGAATCTAGTGATTTCAGTCCATTGAACAGCCGCTATGATGCCCAGATTTCGGTGTTTGGATCTAAACTTCAGAAGAAACTAGAAGATGCTAAAGTTTTTGTTGTAGGATCTGGTGCATTGGGTTGTGAGTTCCTGAAGAACCTAGCTCTAATGGGAGTCTCATGTGGCAACCAAGGAAAGCTAACTATAACTGATGATGATGTTATAGAGAAGAGTAACCTTAGTAGGCAGTTCCTGTTTCGGGACTGGAATATTGGGCAGGCCAAGTCCACGGTTGCTGCTGCTGCTGCTGCATCAATAAATCCTCATCTCCATATTGAAGCTTTGCAGAATCGTGTGGGTCCTGAGACAGAGAACGTGTTTGATGATAACTTTTGGGAGAATCTAACCGTTGTCATTAATGCCCTTGACAATGTCAATGCTAGGCTTTATGTTGATCAGAGATGCTTATATTTCCAGAAACCACTCCTCGAGTCAGGAACTCTTGGTGCCAAGTGCAACACTCAGATGGTCATTCCCCATCTGACAGAGAACTATGGTGCCTCAAGAGATCCTCCTGAGAAACAAGCTCCCATGTGTACTGTGCACTCCTTCCCTCATAACATTGACCATTGCTTGGCCTGGGCTCGGTCAGAGTTTGAGGGGTTGCTTGAGAAAACACCCACTGAAGTTAATGCCTATCTTTCTAATCCGGGTGAATATGCATCTTCCATGGGAAATGCTGGTGATGCACAAGCAAGAGACACTTTAGAACGTGTACTTGAATGCCTTGACCGTGAAAGATGTGAAACATTCCAAGATTGTGTTGCATGGGCGCGCCTGAAGTAATGCATGATTTCCTTTTCCATCAATTTTTTGGGGTGATCTTTGCAGTTCCTTAATTGATTTTTGTGTTTCTACAGGTTTGAAGATTACTTTGCAAATCGTGTCAAGCAGTTGATTTTCACTTTCCCAGAAGACTCTGTGAACAGTACTGGGGTACCATTTTGGTCAGCCCCTAAAAGGTTCCCTCGTCCTCTGCAGTTCTCTGTTAATGATCCAAGTCATCTCCACTTCATCTTGGCGGCATCAATATTACGTGCCGAGACATTTGGTATTCCTGTTCCAGACTGGGCCAAGCACCCGAAAAAATTAGCTGAAGCTGTTGATAAAGTCATTGTGCCTGAATTCCATCCAAAGACAGGAGTGAAAATTGAAACTGATGAAAAGGCTACCAGTCTTACAAGTGCTTCTGTTGATGATGCTGCAGTTATCAATGAACTGATAATAAAGCTGGAGCAGTCCCTGAAGAATCTCCCACCAGGCTTCAGGATGAAGCCTATTCAGTTTGAGAAGGTTTTCCCCCTTAAATAAATATGTTGATACTATTTTCTTTCATTTTGAAAAGCATTCTTATACACGTTATACATCTAGATTGATATGTCTGGTGTGCACATTTTTCTTGTTGTGTTTGCATGTGCATATACATATATTAACTTTTTGCATTATCTTGGTGGTGCATGTGTTCATATTGTATCTAACTTTAAGTTGTCCTTGCTTACATATGGATCTCAAGTCCTTGAGGAAAATGTTTATTGGAAAAGAACGTTACATTCTGCTTCATAATGTCACCTTAATAGTTGCATTTCTGTATGAATGTACAGGATGATGATACAAATTACCACATGGACCTGATAGCTGCACTTGCTAACATGAGGGCGAGGAACTATAGCATCCCGGAAGTTGACAAACTGAAAGCGAAATTCATTGCTGGAAGAATAATCCCTGCAATTGCAACCTCCACCGCTATGGCAACTGGGTTTGTCTGCCTTGAGCTGTACAAGGTTCTTGATGGTGGACACAAACTAGAGGAATACCGTAACACATTTGCGAACCTTGCTCTACCTCTCTTCTCGATGGCTGAACCTGTCTCACCCAAAGTAATCAAGCACCGAGACATGAGCTGGACTGTATGGGACAGATGGATCATCAAGAACAATCCCACACTGAGAGAACTGCTCCAGTGGCTTTCAGACAAGGGACTGAATGCCTACAGCATTTCATTTGGAAGCTGCTTGCTATACAACAGCATGTTCCCTAGGCACAAAGAGCGAATGGACAAGAAGGTCGTTGACTTGGTGAGGGAAGTAGCCAAGGTGGATTTACCACCATACCGACGGCACTTGGACATAGTAGTTGCATGTGAGGATGATGAAGATAATGACATCGACATTCCTCAAATATCGGTCTACTTCCGTTAGCCTTATTTGTTATTCACTCAATTGGTTCTGGATGTCTTAGGTTCTCCGTGTGCACTATCGACCTGTTTGGCGAGTACATGTTCATTATAGGCTCGAACTTCATCCCTATGCTTTTATACGTGAAAATGAGACTATTATGAATATATTAAGACTGATTTAGTATTTGAGGTGCTCTTATTCTCCTCTCCTCTTCAAATCTTGCCTGTAGCTTCTCATTTAGCCTTAAAATTCTCTCGATTTCTTTTGTTTTCTAATCTACTATAGTTACGTTCTTGCTTGCATGTCCTTGTGGTAGCTTACTTGCATGGCATCGCCTTAGCTGTTAATAGTTGTTTTAACCTTGAGATTTTGAGTTTATGATTCAAAATGGATGTGGAGGATGGCAAAATAGGTGCAACGATTATGTGATTGTATTGATTATTACGGGCTTTTGTGCTTTCTTCTTATGTTAAAAATGATGTAGACTTTCCAATTCAGCAAATCCAAACGCCCTCATCCCCAGTAACATTTTTATAAAAACTTTGATAAAGCACAGGTGATGAGATGTAAACTTCTCAAAGAAGAGACATAAAACCCTTCAGAATATCCCAAATTTGCAAGGATTGTGAAATCTGTATTTAGTGATGTCATAAACCTTCTCTCTTTCTAGACATGCAATCTAAACAGGAAGAGAGATCTCGTATAGTCTACACAGACACGCAATCTAAACAGGAAGAGAGATCTCGTATAGTCTACACACACACAGACACACACACACACATATACACATATATGTATATATATATATATATATATATATATTCAATAGTTATGAGATAGGTAGGCAGAAGAGAGACTTCTCTTGAGTTCTCGTATCATTTCCCTTCATAATATCCCAAATTTGCAAGGATTGTGAAATCTTCATTTAGTGATGTGATAATCCTTCTCTCTTTCTAGACGTGCAATCTAAACAGGAAGAGAGATCTGTTATGGTCTCTTTGCTTTCTCTTCTTTGTTAAAGTATGTAACCCAAACGAGCTATTATCGGTCAACTTAGGCTCTTTTGGTACTGAAAACAAAAATTGTGATTGGCTATATTTTCAAACTTAAAAACAAACAGTAAAAACTTTCTTGTTTGTCAGTAGTTTGTAGATTTTATATTTTGTTTTATTTTTATTTAATATTTTGTATTTAATAGAGCTAATGAGAATTATTAGAAACAATTGCAAATTTTTTGAAGAAATAAAATATTTGAAAAAAGTTAAATGGTTTTAGTAAGTTCACATTAATGTCTAAAAGAAGATTTAATTTTTTAAAATCTTTTTGAAAAAAATTGGTTATTATCTTTTGAAGATAATGCTAATAAAAGAGTTAATAATTTAATAAGATATTTTAGAAATTTTTATACAAGAGTTGAAAACCTTATTTTTTGCTAATGGTTCTGTAGATTCTTTTTCTTTTTCTTTTTCTTTTTCTTTATATTTTCTACTTATAATACAATAAATTTTTAAAAAAATTTTAGTAACTTTACATTAATTTCTAGAAAAATTTATTTTTTCAAAACTTTATTTTTCAAAAGATTAGTTAATAATATTTTAAAGAATATTCCTAATAAAATAATTTTAATAAGATATTTTATACATATTTCTTAAAATAAAAATGAAAAGGGTAAAAAAATTTTTACACAGTGAATAAAGGTTTTAATAACATGTTGCCACAACATGAGTAAACCATTCTTTTTTTTCCCCTTATTTTTATTTTATTTTATTTATCAAAGTTGTATAAATAGGTTCTTAGTTTTCGTTTTCTAAATTTTGATTAACGAGAAACGTTCAACAACAACAATCCCAAAGGAGCTCTTAGGATGCCCGTTCATTGGCCATTAGAAGTGTTGCAAGCAAAATTGTAACTAGACTTTAACAGTGTGTTTAGAATAAATGAATTTCACAAAATTTTGTAGAATTCATTTATAAATTTAATTTTTGATGTTTAGTATCATTTGTCCCAAATGCTGAATTCATTTCAAAATTCAAGATTTGCAAATTTTAAATTTATATTAGTTATACTCAAAATTCTAGCCTAAGAGGTGAATTTTGCAATTTTACAAAAGTCAAGTTCACAAAAAATTTTAAATAGGACGAAGTATCCTTTTAAATTATAGCATAATAAGATATTAATCTTTTCCATACACATTTCTTTTCAATGCCCTAGTATGATTGTCGATGAAGATAAACAAAAACCGACTACAGCGAGCCTTCTTTATGAACAAGGTACGATTATTCAATTACTTTTATTTTCAAGTCACGATGAATGGTCTCAATAAAATAAGTAAAGGGTTTTTAAGTAAAGTCTAATTCCAATTCAACATATATTTCAAATAGAATTTAGATTTATGAATGATAAAATTGATCTAAACTTATTTTACAGTTCAAACCACATAATTCATTTTAAACTACAAATTATCAAAAAATTCATTCATAGATGAAATAAATTCTATACTAGTTTTGCCAAACACTATCTAACTCTTTTTTTCCGCGCGCCCCCCTCCTGCTCCGCGTCTTTTGTTCTTCACTTTCCTATGGGCATAAAGATATAACATCTGCTATAGTTTTTCTCTCTGCAACAAAAATATCTAGAGTTAAAGCAAGTCCCAAATTCATAGATTGGGCTTATCACTATAACCCAAGAAAAGAATAATTACAAACAAATGGGCTTAATCCATCCAGAACATAGATTGAATTACATCCGATCCAAGAAAAGCATATCACACGAAAAAAAAAGAGACGAGCCAAGCCTACATCTAGTAAAAATACCAAACACCCTAAGAACTCTACACCCACCAATTATTGTATACCACTGTGCACGTCAATAGTACGCGTCTATAATTTTTATATTATACGTTCATAATTTTATACTACATGTTCACAATTTTTAATTATTTGCAAATTTCATATTATATATGAGTGACAAACACGCTCTAGAGGGGGGTGAATAGAGCGATAAAAATGAACTTGTGGACTTGCTAAGTTTTTCTCAATTAGCGAAAGCTTTTTGCTAATGAAATTGGATGGAATAAAGAGATCGAAAAGACAAAAAGCGAAAAAGCAAGAAACAACGATTTATAGTGGTTCGACCACCAAGTCTACATCCACTCCCCGAGTACTTCCCCTTAAGATTTTCAACCACTTCATTATAACCTTGAGCTTTTGAAAAGTTAGGTAAGCTAAAAAACTAACCATACAACCAAGATTTATCCCCAAATCAAGAAACGCACTTTGTAAAAGATTCAAACTTTTTCACACTCCAAGACTATACTGCCCAATACCCAACAATACAATAGATCAAGTAAGATTTATACAAGTAATCTCAAAGAAAAAATAACCATAAGGTGGAATTTGGGTTTACAGTACAGGCCCTATAGTTGCATTGAGAGAAATTTGAAAGCTCTTTGTTTTGTATTGTATATTCTCTTAGACTTGTTTCTTGGTCTTGTTGAAAAAGCTTAAAAGAAAGAGATATATATGCCTAAATAAAAATATAGCTGTTAGCCACACTTATTTTTTACCAAAATTGACTTTTGATCGTTATATGAAAGACCAGGAAAAAGATAGTACAAAAAATGGCTAGTTTTGGGTAAGATTTTCAAAAATCTGTGCAACTCGGTCGAACTCTCATCGTTCCGGTTGTTTGGATGGCTTCGCCCTATAGCAACCAATTCAAAAACCAATATTGCACTATCGGGAGAACTTTACTCCATCTAGTAGCCCGGATTACTTCACCCGTCAGTACCAATTTTGCTGCAATGAAAACTTTTCTTGTTCAAAATCACTTTTCTCCAAGAATAGGTTTGAAAATACTTTTAGACATCGAAAATATTTTGAAAAACAGGTACCATTTTCGAAAAATATTTTAGGACATATAATATCTAAATCCTAAGCTAATCCAAGACACGAAGACATAAGGGAGGCAACTTTACAAGATTAAAAACTACGTTCACTCCCTTTATGACTTTCGTCTTCGTCCTTATGTCACCACGCCAATTCTTCAAGAATCACGACGAATAAGTTCAATGACTTGATGCATCCAGCGGTAAAGAATCTTTCTTTCATGGCATAATATGACTCCAATGAACCATTAGCAATCTTAATAGCTTGAAAGAGTTCTATAAGCAATAATAATCTTTGCGCAATATGCCATACTCATAATGAATCAATATCAACTTATCCATTCACTACTAAATCTATTACAAGCACATCAAGCATCATAAATAACATTACAAGCATATTAGTCACATACATTTATCAATTCAAACCTCATCATCAAAACATAGGATAATTATGCTAACATTATATGTTCGCAATTTTAATATTTTTTTTTAATTATTTGCATATACATGTTCGCAAGTGTTAAATTATATGTTCACAATGATAAACTATCTATTTATAACTCTTTAAGATATGTTCACAACTTGTAAACACTATGTTCATAACCTGTGAATGATATATTTACAACTTTCAACTGCAACTAAGCTGAGAACACACTTAAAGCCTCAGCAAGAACAAGAATAATAAAAATATTTGTGATTTATCAAAGCTTAATCTCTTCAAATCAACACTAACCTCTTTAGGCCAAAACAAGTATACTTAATGTTTAGTTTACAAAGGGTATGCATACCTATAAAAGAATTAAGCAGAAGAAAGAGCTAAAGCTATTTTAACTCTCTCTAATTGAAGTACACAAATGGTAGAAAAAGCATCCAAACTAGCTTTACAATTAGCCCTAGATATATAAAATAATTAATCAGCTCGAGCATAACACTTGAGATTTAGGATAGCTGATCAAATCACTATAGCCCAAACAAATACACTAAATCAATTAAAGACTAAGCTAGACAGAGGAAACGCAAACAAGAGCTTAGATCTTGTGATAGTCGCCTTTCCATAGTTACACATGCTCATACACGTGACCTCACACTCACTCACACATAAGCTGAGGCTCCACCATCAACTCACCATCGTCGCCGTCTTTTATCTCATGTCGGCATCATTTTTGGCCTCTATCCGTTATGCCACCAATGTGAAAATCTTCCTTATGCCATTGGGATTCCGATGGTATACTAAAATTGGTGTGGTGTCAAGATTCATAGAAAACACAAAAAAGGTCAGAATGTATATATATACACAGGCCTGAGGGTGTATGATGCGAGTTTGGTATGTAGTAAGTTAGGTGTATAGTAAAATTTGTGGCCAACAGCACAAGGGTAAGAAAATAAACCTTACCAAATAAGTTGTAATGTCAGAAATTGAACTAGGCTGGCTATATATACGATTCTAGTCTACAACACAAAACCAAAGCAACAATCATAGATCAATTCCATTTGCACAATCACAAATTTAGCTACCATGAGCAAGGAAAGTATGCTAGATGCAAGACATGCCATCCTACAAGAAATTACAAAAAGCTGATTAAAATTTCCAAACGTTGATGCTTAAACCTATAACTTTGGTAAGTGGAGAAAATCATGGCCAATATAATAGAGTCCAAGCATGAGAAAGGGATGACACCTAAGTTATGTTGGTGGTCAATAACCATGGTCAGAAGTGTTTCAAAAAGGGGCAAAAACTTTTCCATTAAGATAGACATGGTGATTCAGAAGTCAGAACTACCACAAAGATGAACTAGATCAGAAAATATAATAGCATGACAAGAGATTAAACGTGCATGCTCCATCATGAATGTTAGGAAAAGAAAATGAAGAAAAAGGACAAGACAGAGGAAAGAAAAGATAAAAAAAAACTCAAATTCTAACATTATGCTTTATTACTTGTTCCTTGAATGAATAAAAAGCAACATGAGATACCTTGTATATAGGTTTACACCAAACAAACTATGCTAATTATTAGCACCATATGCAACTAAAATATTGCAACTACCTAATAGACCATAATACTCGGTTAGCAACAACCCAGTTAAAATACATGTTACGAGCCAGTAACTAACCACTCGAATTGCATGCTACTTTGAATAATTCTTCAACACTCCCCCTTGATTCAAAGTTGCATGCGTAGTGAAACTTCTCCATTGATAAAGCCTTCATAAGTATATTTGCTAGCTGCTCGTTGGTCTTACAATACTTCGAGGCTATCTCTTGCTTTACAACAAGGTCATGAATGAAACGGCGACGAAGTTCAATATGCTTTGTTCTGCTATGAAATGTTGAGTTCTTTGTCATGGAGATAGTTGCTTTGTTGTCACAAAATATCTCAATTACTTTCTTTTGCTCTTGTTGAAGATCATCTAGCACTCTTCTTAGCCAAATGGCATGACAAGCTGCTAAAGTTGCTACCATGTATTCAATTTCTGAGGTTGATAATGCTACTGTTACATGTTTATTTGAGTTCCAAATGATCACTCCTAGCCCTAGAGTGAAAACATTTGTCGAAATGCTTTGTCTATCATCTAACGAACCTGCCCAATTGCTGTTTGTGAATCCACATAATCTGAAATTGGAAGTTTTAGAGTACCAAATTTCATACTCCATAGTTCTAGCAATATAACACAAGGTCTGCTTTGCTACTCCATAATGAACTGTTGAAGGTTGTTGCATAAACCTGGAAATAACACTAATAGAAATGCAATATCGGGTCAACTGTGTGTTAAATAAAATAAGCTTCCAACCAAGCTTCTGAACCTTCTAGTATCTACCATTTTGCTCTATCTTCATGCTGCAATTTTTCATTAGTATTCATGGAAGTAGTTGTAGGCTTGCATTTAAGCATGCCAAATTTATTGAGAAGGTTCTTGGCAAATTTCCTGTGTGAAATAAAAATTCCATCTTCAATTTGGTAGACTTCAAGGCCCAGGCAATAGTGCAATAAACCTATATCCAACATTTCAAACTCATTCACCATTTGTGACTTAAACTCATTCACAAGAGAGCTAGAGGATCTAGTATTGATGATATCATCAACATAAAGATAGACAACGATGAAACTATTTTTACCTTACTTTTTAACATACAAGTGATCTCGTTCTCACTTCTTATGTACCTCTTTTTTCTGAAAATACCCGTCATTCTTACTATACCAAGCTCGAGAAGCTTGCTTTAGTCCATACAATGTGTTTTTTAGCTTGTACACCTTTGTTCCATTGTCTTTCTTTCTACATAGACCTCTTCTTGTAAATCTCCAATAAAAAATGCTGACTTGACATCAAATTGATAAACAGGCCAATGCAATTATGTTGCTAATACTAGAAAAGTTCTCACAATTTCAAAACAAGCTACTGGAGAAAAAGTTTCTCAAAAATCAACTCTTTGTTGTCGCGTATGCCCTTTTACCACAAGATGAGCTTTTTGCTTTTGTATACTTCCATCTGCTGTAAACTATGTCTTAAACACACACTTCAAGCTAATTTCACTTTTGCCTTCTGATAAGTCAACCATATCCGATATTCCATTCTTCTTAGTAGCTTTCATCTCTTCCATCATTTCTTGGTGTTACTTTTCTTTTTTAGCTATTTCTCTATAATTTATAAGGTCTAAAGCAATGAGAGCAAGTTGATAAGATGCATATATATCAACCTAAGATTTAAACTTCCTTGGTGATGTCTCATTTGAACACTCTTCAGAAGCGGATGAAGAGTAGTCTTCAGAGTTTCTGCTTAGTGTTGTTGTGGTTGATGACGCCATAGAGGATCCAACAGGTGACTTGCAGGGGTTGGCACTTGCACTTCATTTAGAGAGATTTCAATGGGTATAGGAATTTCTTATTGCACTTGCTTTTCACCCCAACTCGCATCTTCATCAAATACTACAAGTCTTTTAATTGAAATCTTGCCATTAAAAGGGTTATACAATTTATATGCTTTGGACTAAGGACATAACCAATAAAAATACATTTTTCAGAATTTATATCAAGCTTTTCACAAACTTGAGAGTTTACTAAAGCATAAGCAACACATCTAAAGACTTGTAAATGACTTACAGATGGCCTCCTTCCATGCCAAGCTTTATATGGAGTTTGATTCGTGACAGCCCTTGTTGGTGAGAAATTCAACAAATAGACAAAATTTGCTAACGTTTCTACTCAAAATTGATTTGAAAGTCCCCTTGCTTGTAACACGCTTCTTTTTATCTCTACAATGGTTTGATCTTTTGCTCTACGATATAGTTTTGCTCTTGGATGTTAAGAGTTGTTAACTCCCTATGGATGCCATTTTCTTTGCAAATCAAATTGAATTCTTTGGACATGAAATCTCCACCTCTATCTACGCGAAGAACTTTGATGTGGCAACCACTTTGCTTCTCTGTCATAGCTTTAAATTTCTTGAACTTCTCAAAAGTTTCTAACTTGTTTTCCAGAAAATAAACCCCAACTCATATGACTATAATCATTAGTAAATAATAAGAAATAACGACTCCCACCCAAGGACTCAGTTTGCATAGGCCCACATAAATCAACATGAATTAATTTTAGACATTTTAAAGCTCTTCAATCTTTTATAATAGGAAATGACTTCTTAGTTTGTATTCTATAAATGCACCCTTCACATTTTTAGACGTTGAAATGCTCATACCTTAAATACCATAGGTTTGAGTCATCATTGCACTTGCAGCAAGAGCAAAATTCTCCATGTTAGAAACATCCAATGGGAACATCTTGTTTAAAGTCATGATGATATGAACTTTTTGGCCCGATTTCTTATTTTTAATGACACATGCATTGTCATCAAATAAAATAGAATATCCACCAACCATCAGCTATCCAATGCTCAATAAATTGTATCCTAAAATAAGTACAAATTGAATGTTATCCAACACTTTTACTTTACCATGGCTAGTGTCTATTCCCATCGTGCCTTTTTCCTTTAACTAGTGTCTCCTTTTTATTGCCAAGCTACACCTTTATCCTTTGTATTTTATCAAGGTCCTAGAACAAAGATTTGGTGCCCATCATATGGTTTGAACAGCCGTTGTCTACAAACTAAAAATTACTTGGTTTAACGTTAGTATCAATACAAGCCATAAAAAGCTTGTTTTCATCTTCATTTTCTGCTGCAAATTCATTTTCTCATAGTTGTACCAACAGTCAGCTTTTATATGCCCGTATCTTTTGTATATAGCATTGAATACCACTCTTTGTGTTTCTTTGATCATTGGACTACCTTTGCCCTTCATTTCTTCTTCTGCCTCCACCGTTACCTTGTCTACAACCACTATAAAATCCTCCTCCTCTGCGATCTTTACTTGTTAAACGATTACTTTCTTCATGTTTATTGGCTGTCTCCTTTACTTGAAATGCCTTCTCTTCATTCTTTTCAAGCAATCTATTGATTCTTGACTTATGAGTTTGAAGAGACCCCATCAGTTCATCAACTGTAAGAACTGACAGATCCTTAGTGTGGGTGCAAATATCTTAAGAGGGGGGGTAAATTAAGATATAATTACTAAATTTTGTTTTAAAAAATTCACAGAAAATCAACAATTTCTTTCAAACAATATATCAAACACAATATAACCAATTTAAACAAGTATGATAATAAGAGTATAAGGAGATGGGAGACAAATGATTTAAGGTGGTTCGGCCACGCCTACGTCCACGGCCTACGGATGCTCCCCTTAGGACTTCAACAATCTTCACTATAATGCTTCTTCAAATCTTGGTGAAGCACAAACCAAGTTTTTCCACCTCTTTGAAGCCCAACTTCAAAGAACCCAAGAGAATCACTTTTTAGGATTTCCCCACACTTTACAAGCTTTAAATAATTTGATCTCACTAGATTTTAGCTCTCAAAGTGTGTATATATTCAAGGAATAAGAAAAGATGTAATCTGAAATTTTTCTTCAAGAAGAAGATATAGCAAATGAGAAAGCTCTTAAAGCTTGATTGAATGATAATAACAATTTTGCACACTTCACTTGATGAATTAAATGTGTAGTGAGTGAGTATTTAAAGAGATTTTTGGGGTTAGGGATTTGGTAGGTGAAGAAATGAGGAAAAATAAGCCAGAACGGTAATAAACGGCTAGTGCATTTATTACAGCAGCCCGTTCAGCCGGTCAACCGGCTGGGTCGTCTGGCTTGCACTTAACCCTCTCTGACTAGGTTGGACACCTTAGGTGGTCGACTGGCTAGGGAGTCCGGCTTTTTCCTTCATTCTCTATCTTGGTCGGGCGACCCACCCAGGTTAGCCGGTTGATCGGTTGGGGGGTCCGCCCACTCCAGTAAGTGAAGTAAAGCCAAACTTTTGCCATATATATATATATATATATATATATATATATATATTTCAAGTGCAATTTTCACAACTCCAAATCATTTTGAGATATTTTGTAAATATATGTTATAACTTGAAACACCCCAAAAACACATTTTTACTCTATGTGTGCATTCAAATTCATTTATGCCTATGTGATATCAAATGTGTAAGAGTTTAAAAAATTATTTGGACAATGAAAAAGAGAGTTTGAGCCAAACATATACAATATTTAGGCATTTCACAAAAGAACGCCTGGTACCCCTTATGACATCTCTTCTCCTCCTTATGCCTTCTTATCTTCTTGTTCATCAAATAATGCGTTTTGCACATCTTCTTCCATCTTTCAAAGTATCTACTTACATTTTAGCACTTATTTTCCCAAGATGCTTTTAGTCAAATAATGCATATAAATTTTCATCATCAAAACTAATAACAAGTATTTAGCCAACAATCTCCCCCTTTTTGATGATGAGAAAATTTTCAAGATATGAGCAAAGGCACTCTCCCTTAATATATGCATTCCTTTTTCAAATAAAACATATTTGGAAAGATACTCCCCCTGTCAAATTTAACTCATGCATATTTTGAAAGTAGTAAAAAAATCTCAAAATCAACTATCATGCAAATTAATCATTCAAATATGCTCATAAGTGTATCATCATATAATAATCCAACTAAGTGAGCTATATCACTTTCACTTTACCAGCAAATCATCATTAGAAGATCAAATAGCATTTCATCATGCAAATGAAATAGCAATCTTAAATAGCAAATCGACTTCTCCTTCTCCTTTTCTTCTTTGCTCCCTTTTCTTGTTCTTTCTCCCCTTTTAACATCATAAAAAATTTTATAGGCAAGCAGGAAGAAAATGAAAGTTAAGATAGTAGAACAAAAACCATACGATTAGTCAAAAAATAAAAGTGAACAAAACAATACGATTAGTCAAGAGATTTAAAAACAACTAAAAGTGAACTAAAAATGTTTTCTAATGCTAAAAACGAGTTTTTGAATATAAAAATCAGGGTGCTTGATCATGTTGATCTTTGAAGTACTCTTTCATGTCAGAGCGCATACTGGCCATTTCCAAATCAATGTGTTCTCACCAGAGAGTGAGCTCATTCCATTGGTTCGTCATTATAGTTCTTATTCCTTCCATCCCTGTGTTTAAGGCCTGCAACTGTGAAAGAATCTAAGCCATCATCGAGAGGTCTTCTTGTTGACCCATTGAGCTAGACCCTGCACCTCGTCAAATCTTTACTCGGTGTTGCTCATCAATGTGTCCTTGTACCGTTGATTCTCTCATCACTCACCTAAGAGTAGCTTCTCAGGATCTGCCTCTTCTTCAGAGATACTAACAACCATGGGTATCGTTCCTGGTATGCTTATGTCAGCTTCTCCCTCAAGTTCTGGCCCTACATCTTCTTCTAATGTGATGCCTATTCCCTCAAGTATATCATCAAGTTTTTGTGCATCAGGCCCATAGACAAGATCAGTGAAAGTAGTGCCCTTCTTAGTTCTATTCTTAATTGCTGCCTGAGTGCTTTGGGGCAAATTTTTGAAAGTTTCTCTGTTGATAGCCTCCCCATTGTACCAGTAGATGCCCATGAAATTCATATATGACATATCAAAGTTCCAGGCAAACTCTCTATATGGAGCATTCGAAAAGATTTTGAAGTGTGAAAAAATATGCATCAAGGCCATACCATATCCAGGAGTAGTAGTTTTTCCTTCATCCTTTTCACTAATATGTAGCATGTGTTGAAGAATTAGGAAAGACAATGATATCTTAGTTTTCTTCCTGAGACTATAGTAAATGTAAGCATCCATAACCGGAATTTTTCTATCATTAATGTTCCTAGGTAGAATTACTTCACTAATGATTTTAAAGGCAATTCTCATATTGAAATTAACATCCCTCCATAATGGAAGAGTCAAATCTGGAGTCTTAGGTTCTACATCCTTCCACATATATTTTATAACCTTTCCTTGGATACTAGTCTTCTTGATTCCTTCTGGCCAACCTTGACTATTATAATGTCCTTCTCCATCAATAGGTATATCAAAAATTTCTTGCAAGGTTTCCTCCTTAAGCACAAAATTTACCATACACACAGTTGAAGTTAACTCAAGTTTCGAACTCCTACTATGTATTTCAAGATTCATAGAATTCTATCACCAATTTATCTTGAACATCACAATGTAGATGCATAAACATAAACCAATCATCAAATAGTGGCAAAACATCAATGCCAGCAAAATCTGAGTCAACGATATTTACCATACAATATCGAATGCTTCCCTTGAATCTTTGATATCGGAGATGGTGGTGGTAGAGGAGATTGTGTTCTTGCCGTCTCCCTTGTCTTCCACGTTCTTGGCCTTGGTTCTCAAATTCACCATGATTTTGCGTTGTTTTTGGAAGATTGAATCGGTGAAAACTTGTTTTTTGAAGTGGGTAATCAAGATATAGGAAGAATTTTGGAAAAACTTGGTTGGAAATTGAAGAATTAAGAATGGGTTTGAGAGAATTTTTTGCCTAGGGTAAAAAAATTTAGGAGATTTTGATTGAATTTAGGGTTAAAACCCCTAATTTCAACCTTGTCCGCGTTCAGCCAGTCGACCGGCTGGTCGCGAGGGTCGACCGGCTAGGTCGACTGGCCGAATCAGAGAGCACAAAAAAAATTTTATTTTAGCTGGACGCTTTACAGCTTCAGTCGGTCGACCGACCGGGTCAGAAAGTATAAAAATGCGTATTTTTCAGGCCCAAGCCATAAAAACACATATGCATATATTTCAACCGCATTTTATCATTCCAATTTCTCTTCTAATCTTGCAAAATTGATCCTCATGCAATAGTTTAGTAAAAATATCAGCAACTTGATGCAAAGTATCAACAAATTCAAGTATGATATCACCTTTTTGTACATGATCTCTAATGAAATGGCGCCTAAGCTCAATATGCTTAGTTCTCGAATGTTGAATTGGATTTTTGTGAGATTAATTATACTTGTATTATCACAATATATAGGAACATGATCATATTGCAATCCGTAATCAAGTAAATTTTGTTTCATCCATAAAATTTGAGCTACACAACTACCAGCTGCAATATATTCTGCTTTGATAGTAGAAATAGCAACACTATTTTGTTTCCTACACGACCAAGATATTAAGGAATGTCCTAGGAATTGGCACGTTCCACTAGTGCTCTTATGGTATACTTTGTAACCAGCATAATCAGCATAAGAGAATCCACATAAGTCGAATGACGTTCCTTTTGCATACCAAAGTCCTAGATTAGTTGTTCCCTTAAGGTATTTAATGATTCTTTTTACAGCAATTAAGTGAGTTTCCTTAGGGTTAGATTGAAATCTAACACATAAGCACACTGCAAACATGATATCAGGTCTAGAGGCAGTTAAATATAATAGGCTACCGATCATACCTCTGTATTTTTTTTCATCTACAGATTTACCTTTTCATCCTTATTCAGCTTTGTTGAGGGGCTCATAGGAGTTCTAATCTCCTTTGCATCTTCAAGTCCAAATTTTTTGATAATTTCCTTGGTGTATTTGGCTTGATTTATGAAGATCACCTCCTTTGCTTGTTTGATTTGGAGTCCAAGGAAGAAAGTTAACTCTCCCATCATGCTCATCTCGAACTCCTTATGCATACACTTGGAAAAGCTCTCACATAAAGATATATTAGTAGCACCAAAAATTATATCATCCACATAGATTTGGACAAGTAGAATGTCATTCTCTTCTCTTTTAATAAACAAGGTTGAATTAGGTTTTCCTCTTTCAAAGTTATTTTCCACAAGAAATCCACTAAGTCTTTCATACCAAGCTCTAGGAGCTTGTTTTAAAACATATAATGCCTTTAAAAACATGATTATGAAAACAAGAATCTTCAAAACGGGGAGATTGTTCAACATAAACTTCTTCTTCGATGAATCCATTTAAAAAAGCACTTTTCACATCCATTTGATAAAGTTTGAAATCCATGTGACAAGCAAATGCAAGTAACATACGAATAGATTCAAGTCTAGCTACGGGAGCATAGGTTTCATCATAATCAATTCCTTCTTCTTGATTGTATCCTTGTGCTACTAGTCTAGCCTTGTTCCTAGTTACTATTCTGGCTTCATCTAGTTTGTTTCTAAATACCCATTTTGTTCCTATTACCAGTCTATCTTTAGGCCTTTCAACTAGCTTCCATATGTTATTTCTATCCAATTGATTAAGTTCTTCTTGCATGGCAATTATCTAATTTTCATCAAGTAAAGCTTCTTTCACATTTTTGGGTTCTATATGAGAAATAAATGCATGATGCTCACAAAAAGTATTAATATTATGCCTAGTTCTTGCACCTTCATTTGGATCACCGAGGATAAAATCTTGAGGATGATTTTTTACGAACTTCCAACTCTTTGGTAGGTCTTCATGAGGTTCTTTTGTCTCAACATTTCCTTTGCTTGAACATTGTTCATTTTCCTCATTGGCTTGAGACCTCTTTTCTTGATGTTCTTCTTCTTGCTTTTCATCTTCTTGTTTTGTTGGTTTTTCTTTGTCTTTTGGAATTGGATCTTCAAGTGGTCTTTTCCAAAAAATAACCTACATCATCAATTTCCTTTCTTGACTCAGATGGATTAGTCTCATCAAATGTAACATGTATTGATTCTTCCACAACAAGAGTTCTTTTATTATATACCCTATATACTTTGCTCTTTGTGGAATAACCTAAAAATATTCCTTCATCTGATTTAGTATCAAATTTCCTTAAGTGGTCCTTAGTATTTAGAATAAAACATTTACAATCAGATACTTTGAAGTATGATATTTTAGGTGTTTTACTATGCCATAACTCATATGGAGTTTTATTTAAGATAGGTCTAATCAATACTCTATTTTGTACATAGCATACGGTATTTATAGCTTCACTCCAAAACTATGTTGGCAAGTTGTGCTCTTTTAGCATAATTCTTGCCATTTTCTATAGTGTACGATTCTTCTTCTCTACTACCCCATTTTGTTGAGGAGTACGAGGGGCCGAAAAGTTGTGTTCAATGCCATATTCATCACAAAAGTTCATGAGAGGAGTGTTCACATATTCAGTACCATTATCACTACGGATGCAAGTTATAAAATAGCTTTTCTCATTTTGCACTTTTCTTCACAATCTTGTAAATTTATTGAAGGCATCATTTTTATGTGCAAGAAACATGACCCATTTAAATCTAGTGTAATCATCTACTACAACAAATGAATATCTACATCTTCCTAAGCTTTCCACATCAATAGGTCCAAACAAATCCATATATAATAGTTGCAATGCTCTATTTGTTGATACTTTATTTAGGGATTTGAAGGATGTCTTATGTTGTTTTCCTAGTTGCAAGCATCACAAATTTTGTCTTTTTCAAATTTTAGCTTTGGTAAGTCTCTAACTAGATCATGCTTTGACAAATCATTCAATAAACTCATGCTAGCATGTCTTAATCTTCTATGCCATAACCACGCATTATCATGCACAACGGATAAGCATTTAACATGTTGACATATAAGTTGATCAATTTCAACGGTGTAAACATTTTCATTTCTCTAAGCTACAAATAATATATTATCATTTCCACATTCATAGACAATGCATCTAGAAGATTGAAAAACTATTTTATGACATTTGTCACATAATTGACTAATGCTAAGTAGATTAAATTTTAAAACTTCTACAAGTAAAACATTATGCATAGCAAGAGAGTTTTCGTTACTGATGCTTCATTTTTCAATATTTTTCCTTTGCCATTGTCCCCAAAGGTAACGTCTCCTTTTTTTGTCCTTTTTAATTTGTAGAAGAGTGAAGAGTTCCCCGTCATGTGCTTAGAACAACCACTATCCAAGATCCATTTCATTTTGCTTGATTTGCTTTCATTGCATACCTACACACATGAAATTCAAATGCAATTCTTTATTTTGGGGTCCCCAACACCTTGGGTCTTTGGCGTTAGTTTCAATTTTTGTTTTTGACCACCCATTTAGGTCTTTGCCAATGCGGAACATGTGATCCTCTATCACGAAGTTTCTTGTAGTAACAATGAGTAGATACATGTCCTTTCTTCTCACAATAGGTACACGTGATATTTGATTTTGGTGAAGAGGAGGATGTAGAGGTGAAAACCTTGACAAAGTAGATTTTGAAATACTTTTGATTAATGCTAGGTTTATATCCAATACCACTATTATCAAAAGACATTTTTTTACTACCAAAGAGTTTTTCAAAATTTTCTTTGCCTTTGTAAATTTTTGAATAATTCCATTCAAATCCATATTCTTCTTTTTCAAGTCTTTAACCTCTTTTTCAAACTTCACAAAATATTTGGCATATGAATCATTTTATTTTTCCAAAATTTCTATTTTTTCTAAAAGAGAGACATTCTTCTTTTTCAAAATTTCTTTTTCGTGAAGAATAAGTTTCAATCTCCTATGCATTTGCTTGTTTTTTGCCAAAGCTAAAGATAAATCATCATGTAATTTAGCAAATGCATCTTTTAGTTCATCAAAGCTATATTCCTCTTCCTCTTCTTCACTAGATGGAGAAGGTGAAGATGGTACCTCATCCTCATTGGCCATGAGGCAAAAGTTGGCTACCTCATGTTGCTCTTCCTCATCTTCATCACTTTCGGAAAAGTCCCATGTGGCTTTCAGCGCCTTGCCTTCTTTCTTCTTTGAAAGTTTTGGACAATTTGCTTTTATGTGTCCCGGCTTGTTGCAATTGAAATACTTCAATTCGTCTCCTTTCCTCATCTTTCCAAAATTTATGAATCTTTTGAAATTTCGGGCAAGAAGTGCAATTTCCTCATCTTCCGGGTCCTTATCATCTTTCTCATCATCACTTGATGGGTATTTTGATGCAACGAGTGCAATGGACTTCTTTGCTTTCTTCTCTTCTTCTTCGTGGTCCTTTATCTCAAGCTCATGAGTCGTGAGTGATCTAATGAGCTCATTGAGCTCCAATGTATTCAAATCCTTGGCTTCCTTTATAGCCGTGACTTTAGGTTGCCATGATGATGGCAAGCTCCTTAGCACTTTCCTTACTTTCTCTACATTAGAATAATCAATTCCAAGTGCTTTCAAACTGTTAGTAATCTCAACAAATCTAGAAAACATTTGCTCAACATTTTCATTTGGAAGCATCTTAAATAATTCATATCTATGTACAAGCATAGCAATTCTAGATTCTTTTACTTGGCTAGTTCCTTCGTAAGTTACTTCTAATTGGTCCCAAAGTTCTTTAGCCGAAATACACCCCATTGCTCTAGCAAATTCGGTTGCATTCATAGCATTGAATAAATAATGTAATGCCTTTTGATTTAACTCAAATAATTTAATATCTTCATCATTCCATTCATTTTTGGGTTTTGGTACTCTTCTATCACCTTCTAATTTTGTAGGTAAAGTAAGCCTATTTTCTATGATTTTCCAAGCTTTGTAATCATGTGATTGAATAAATACTTTCATTCTCATCTTCCAAAATGCATAATTTGTTCCATCAAAGGGGGATGCTTGTTTAATAGAAATTCCCTCCATATTTGCTAAGATTCTACTTGGTGTTAAACTATAGGTAGAACCCTAGCTTTGATACCAATTCTGGGTGTAAATATCTTAAGAAGGGGGGTGAATTAAGATATAATTACTAAATTTCGTTTTAAAAAATTCACAGAAAATCAACAATTTCTTTCAAACAATATATCAAACATAATATAATCAATTTAAACAAGTATGATAATAAGATTATAAGGAGATGAGAGACAAACGATTTAAGGTGGTTCAGCCAAGCTTACGTCCACCGCCCAAGGATGCTCCCCTTAGGACTTCAACAATTTTCACTATAATGCTTCTTCAAATCTTGGTGAAGCACAAACCAAGTTTTTACACCTCTTTGAAGCTCAACTTCAAAGAACCCAAGAGAATCACTCTTTAGGATTTTCCCACACTTTACAAGCTTTAAAGAATTTGATCTCACTAGATTTTAGCTCTCAAAGTGTGTATATATTCAAGGAATAAGAAAAGATGTAATCTAAAATTTTTCTTCAAGAAGAAGATATAGCAAATGAGTAACCTCTTGAAAGCTCAAATATATTGCAAGAATGACTCAAAAGCTTGATTGAATGATAA
Organism: Cordia subcordata; assembly: GCA_028554755.1. Lineage (NCBI taxonomy): Eukaryota > Viridiplantae > Streptophyta > Magnoliopsida > Boraginales > Cordiaceae > Cordia > Cordia subcordata. The sequence continues at coordinate 3,722,517 of JAPTOF010000005.1, forward strand.
TAACAATTTTGCACACTTCACTTGATGAATTAAATGTGTAGTGAGTGAGTATTTAAAGAGATTTTGGGGGTTAGGGATTTGGTAGGTGAAGAAATGAGGAAAAATAAGCCAGAACGATAATAAACGACTAGTGCATTTATTACAGTAGCCCGTTCAGCCGGTCGATCGGCTGGGTCGTCTGGCTTGCACTTAACTCGCTCTGACTAGGCCAGACGCCTCGATTAGCTAGGGGGTCCAGCTTTTTCCTTCATTCTCTGTCTTGACCGGGCGACTCACCCAGGTCAGCTGGTCGACTGGCTGGGGGCTCCGGCCACTCCAGAAAGTGAAGTAAAGCCAAACTTTTGCACAAAAGAAAAAAAAATCAAGTGCAATTTTCACAACTCCAAATCATTTTGAGATATTTTGTAAATACATGTTATGACTTGAAACACCCCAAAAACACATTTTTACTCTATGTGTGCATTCAAATTCATTTGTGCCTATGTGAAATCAAATGTGCAAGAGTTCAAAAATTGTTTGAACAATGAAAAAAAGAGTTTGAGCCAAACATATACAATATTTAGGTATTTCACAAAAGAGCAAGAAAGAAAAGAATGCCCGGTACCCCTTATGACATCTCTTCTCCTCCTTATGCCTTCTCATCTTCTTGTTCTTCAAATGATGCATTTTGCACATCTTCTTCTATCTTTCAAAGCATCTACTTACATTTTAGCACTTGTTTTCCCAAGATGCTTTTAGTCAAATAATGCATATAAATTTTCATCATCAAAACTAATAACAAGTATTTAGCCAACACTTAGCTTCTTAGATGGCAGCTACCATGTGGTCAAATTTTGGAGTCAAACTCTTCAATTCTTTTGCAACGATCATCTCATTTGAAATTTGCTTACCATAAGAGCACATTTGACTAACTATTACCATTGCCCTAGACAAAAAGTTAGTAATTGATTTACCATTCTTCATAACCAAGGTTTCAAAGTCACGTCTTAGTGATTGCAATCTCACCACTATGACCTTTAAATCACCTTGAAACTCCTTTCGCAAAATTTAAATGCTTGTTTTTATGTGGTTGCTGCTGGAATTCACGAGAAAATTGACTCATAAACTATTTGATGGAGAATGAATAATGCTTTGCCATCCTTCTCCTTGGTTTCTCTCAGCCTCTTCTTCTCTTCTTCATTAGGTTCTAATCCATCAATGAACGCTTACTCCACTAGGTCTCATAGTCCCTGTGATCTGAGAAATGTTTTTACCTTGATGCTCCACCACTCATATTTTTTGCCATTGAAAATTGGTAAGAGTCGTTGAGAGGAAGAAAAACCAACTATTATCATTGATCTCTCATATATCATTCTTCAAACCCCAAAAAACACTCCCTTACATGTTTCTCAAATGTCCAAAAAAAAAAGTATTTCACTCAAATACCCAATATACCCAAAGAACCTGGCTTTAGTACCATAATTGTTGGGAAAAAAATGTGAAAAAAAAAGACAAGACAGAATAAAGAAAAGATTAAAAAAAGAAAAACTCAAATGGTAATGCTCTGCTTATTATTTGTTTCATGAATGAATAAAAAGCAACACGAGATGCCTCTATGTATAGGTTAACACCAAACAAACTATGCTGATTATTAGTATCATATGCAACTAAAATATTGGAACTGCCTAACATATCACAATACTTGGTCAACAACAACCCACTCAAAATGCATTCTACTGGTTAGCAACTAACCACTTGAATTGCATTCTATTTTGAATCATTCTTCAATAATGAAGAGGAGAATTGAAGCACTTAAAACACAACCTAATACCATGGAAACCCTAAAATAAGGCCTTGAAACTAGTTCGGTAGTAACCTCAAAAATGCAACAATTGACCTAATATTAAGTTTTGGATAAAAATTACGTGTAGCTCACGTGATCCATCAGAGTTAGCCATCCTTTTGAGGGTAAATTCATTGTTATAGCAACTTTCCCTTTTTTATGGTTGCCTACTCGTGACTAATTAATTCATTTTCCCTCGAATCCCCCAAATCCCCTAAAACCTCATCCCCAAATTCTCTGGGACATGATCAAACGGAAAGCAAACAAGACTGCGTCCTCGAAGCCGATGAGATTAACTACAATAGTTTATGATTTTGCTCCATGTTTATCATTCGATGTTTGTCTTTATTACTCCACGAAAAATTTATGCTTCATGTTTATCACTCTATGTTTGTGTATTTTTAGATTTGCTACCATAACTCCATGCTTGTGCTCGATATTTACTATTCCGTGTTTCCATATTATTCTACAATTTATACTCCAACGCTATCATCAAATTTGAAACCATGTTTGCATTCATTGCTCCATGCTTTGTGTTTCTTAACTTGTTAAATTAATTTAGTTATTGTTATTAAATTTATTTAATTATTTTTATTATATTTTACTAAATTTTTATTTATTTAATTAAATTTAAAATTTTTATTAGTTTTTATTTTATTTATTATATTTTATTATTTAATTTTTTTTAATTATAATTGTATTCAAGAAACATTAATAATAAAATAATGAGGATATTTTTATCTAAAGAATTTTTTAAAAACTCCTTTATGCAAATTGCAAAGGAAAAAGTAAAAAAATTTAACTTCTCTGTTAATTTAATCACAAAACTCTATTGACTTTGAGTTCAAACTAATATTTGAGATGGAAAACTAAACAACATCTTTTTTCTAAAACGACTTTTAGCCTGCAAAAGTCAATTTAATTCTCCAAAACAAAAACCAAACTAGCTCTGGGAATAAGAGGTGGCAAAAGCTCTATGGTTAAATGTTTAACTTACAAAAGTAACAAAAAACTAAAAGAGAATTAAGAACCAAGAGGTGGCGGCAGCCACCAGTGCCCCCATCTCAGGTCCACCCCTATGTGATGGTAATTCATGAGATCAATGTCGTGTCTAAAATTTTAGCTCCGTTGACTTTGAGTTTAATGTCATGTCTAAAACTCTGGTTCGCATATGAGGATGATAATTCACAACCCATATATCAAACAAACACTGTAATATAAATAAATATACTAATATTCAAAACTGAGTTGGTAAGTCAAAAATTTAAACGTCTAACACCAAGTATTTAAGCAAAAATCATAACCCGATACAATTATTTCTTCGCTTCTCTTTTTCCTACAAGTTTCCTCTCCTCCGTCATTCCATAAGAAAAAAAAAAAAGAAATCACCGTTTACAAACTTAAACGCGCTTTCTTCTCTCATCCTACAAATTAGCTTGCACTCGCTATTTAATTCTCCGCAATAAGCTTTCCCTCCATGTATACAAACATGCACACAAATATAAAATATATCGTAGTAAATTAAATTGATAGTTTTACTGGAAAATGGATCGACGGTGGAGATGGAACCTGTTCAACGTACAAATGGCTATCATCTTACTAGTATTCACATGCACGTTTCGGAGTTGCTCTTCTTCACTCAATAATGAAGGTTGAAAAAGTTTTTTTATTATTTCTTTCTTTTTTCCTGATCATTTATTTTTCAGTTTAGTTTTGTCGAGTACAATAAATAAATGTAACAAATACTCTCTACAAGCTTAAGGTTTTGGCTAAACTGGTAAATCTAATATAGATTAAATGGGCGTAAGTTTTTAGATGAAGTGGTAAACCTAATAAGTTTTGAGTGTGATAAATCTAATAAGTTTGAGTTTTTCGACATACGTGAATATGGTTTGCGGAAGAGTGAGGAGCATGGTAAGTACAATAAATAAATATAATCAAATTTTTTACACAAGTTTAAACTTTTAGACGCAGTGATAAGGACCTGTTTGTATTGGTTTTTTTTTTTTTTAAGAAAAGCATTGTTTTTCTAAAAAAGTTACATTAAATTTGCAATAACTATTTGATTTGATTTCTAGAAAAGTTGAAACTCTGAAAAAAATTCAAATACAACTTTTTTTAGAAATCAGAATTTTTAGTTTATCAAAAAAAGCTGTTTTTAAAAAACGCTTTAAAAAAGCTATTTTGAAAAAAATTAATCCAAATGGACCCTAAATATAATAAATTTAAGTTTTTCGACGTACGTGAATGTGGTTTGCTGAAGAGTGTGAGTGCAGGTTTGGCGCTGTTGAAGTTGAAGGAGAGAGGGAAGAATGATCCTTTTGATGCACTTTCGAGCTGGAAGTACAACAATGACGATGATGGAGAGTTGAACCCAGCTTGTTCTTGGAATGGTGTACACTGCTCTGATGGAAAAGTTGTAGCTTTGTGAGCCCTTTTTAAATTCATTTAAACTTTGTTCCTATTACGTTAATTACACTTATATATGTTACTTGCATTTCTCTACATGTTCTGCCTGCAGATGATTAAGATAAAATCTTCTTAAATTTTTTTTTTCTTTTTTTTCCCCCCCCCCCCCCCCCCAAATTTCTGTTCGAATACATAACAAATTAAAACCATTGGCTTTAGGCAACCTTTTTTTGATTGAAATGCTATAGTACTGCTAGGTGAAGTCAATAATGAATCACTCTTTAATTAGTTGCAAATAATGATCCTAAGGTCACCTTGGGAGTATCGATGTGTACGGATTAAGATTCTCTTATATCATTCATTAGTTCTTTCATATCAATATGAAAGAGGAATCTTAACTATTCATGTAGGATTAAAATCTTCTCATATCAATAGTTATTTTATATTGATATCAAAGAGGAATCTTAATAATTCATGTACAGATCATATCATTTCAGCCATTCATTAAAATTAAATCTCAAAAAAAATGTGGGCATTGAGAGGTAGAAAAAACATTTTAAAAAATTATCTTTTTTAGAATTTGAATTTCATAAATGACTGAGATAATATGATTCATATATGAATGGTTAAGATTTTCCTCATATCAATGAGAGACCATTTAATATATAAGAGGCCAATTCTAATCCTGAATCCCCATCTGTACAGGACTTTAACTGATTTTACACCAAATTCAACTTTCATACAGAAGTAGTGCGTGCTTGGATCTTGCGTCAGGCTAGGTATAAGTACACCTGTATTACTTGATATTAAAAAAATACAATAAATTTGGTATTGTAACGAAGTAATCATCATCTCATGCTGTCAAGCATTTAGCCATTTAAATAATTAAATCGCATCTCTTTATCTCTTTTCATCACAACAGGATTAGAAGCTAATAAATGCTTGAAGTTGGATACATCAGACAATATATGAACAGATCACAGAGCAAAGTGAATAAATATTTGATTGGACCATGTTTCAGTTTTAGAAGTAGTTAATAACGCTTAACAGACTTCATATGTTGTCACAGTTGCGTTGAAGTTCTTAATGCTGCATTTGTTAATAAAACAACATACACACGACAAGAGGATATAGCATATCGGTAGTAGCATTCTTTATCTGAGTTTTATTGGTCTCGAGTTTGGTTATTATAAAGGGTAAATAGGGAACCATCATTGATCTTAGGAACAAAAAATATGCAGGCACTAAAAGATTTTAGGCCAATTCTAATTACAGTTTTAAGTGTAACAAAATATTTGTTACGTTTCCAATCATAACAATGATGTTGGAATTTTTATATTTAATTTCTTTAAGACGGCAAAAGAATTTTTACATTTGAAAATGCAATATAACAAACATTTGCTAGGATTTCAAATATAGCAAACATTAGTTACACTTCAAAGTGTAACATTAGTTTTTAGTTACATTGAAAACCGTTAATCTAAAGGAGTTTTCTGAATCCTCGCAAGTGGACCAGAAATTGCTAAATAGTGATGCTGCTCCCAGGGCTAGTTGCGACAGCCAATCCAGTACATGGTAGGTGAGGTGTTGCTGATGATGTGAACTATGTTTCTTCCACCTTGTAGCTTCTCATACATTATATCTTATTCATCTTCTGATTTACATTTGCTTTTCCATCTCTTCTGGTTGAGGACTTTTTCTTTTGGGAATGAGGGCTTGGAGGTTTTATGAAAGAAATGGCATTTTGAATCGAGAAATGGCATTTTGTTTCTCAAAGCTTCATGTGAGTGGTCATCAAAACCATATCCCTTGAACGATGACCTTTTTCTTTTTTATTCTGAATGAAATGACATGGTGGTGAGGATTTAAAGTGGAAATGTTTAGTTCTTAAGTAAATCAGTCACTGCTCTTCAAATGTTAGTCGAATTCTTGATGAATGTCCTTGAATTGAAAAATAAAAAGCATGGTTTCATGAGGTAATAGAAAAACTCGTACATTTTGGAGTTGCTTGCAAGTTCTTTGCCAGTATTGGCTTTGCACTATGCCTGGCTAGATCCTCTTGACCAACCAGGAGTTCTTCATGAAAATCAACTTACCAACTCTAATTAACATATTTGCAGTTGTGTTTTTCATCAAAACCATTACCTTGCCTTTGCTTCATGTCTTCTTTCTGATATCCATCAGGAACAACTGGAAATCTGGCAATATACCACCGCGAAGGCTGATGCAAGTAACTGGTCCCTCGAATCCAACCAAAGCTAAAAGGAGCCCATTCACGCTGAAGCATTCTGGGTCACCATTACCATCATTGTCTCCTCACCTGTTATCACGTGCAGGACCATTTTTCCCCTCAATATCGATCACCCCATCAGCATCTATATCATCTCAGCAGGATTCTCCATCTCCTTCCCCATCAGAATCTTTGATTCCTTCACTTCGTCCAGTGATTCCACCAACTCCCTCTTTGCCACCTCTAGCCACTGATAATCCGCATCACTATCATCCTGCTCCAGCACCTTCCCATGCTTCAGTTCCAAACCAAACTGAAGCAAATACTAACAAGTCACCTAATCACTTGATTTTCTTCTTGGTTGGCATAACCGGGGCTTTAGGCTTCATGTTTGTTGTGGTTCTTGGTTTCTTTTACTGCCGCCGGAGTGAGGTTCTTTCTATTGGACCTTGGGCGACGGGATTAAGTGGGCGGCTGCAGAAGGCACTTGTAGCAGGTCATTTCCCGGATTCCTTGAAACAATGTGCTTTGCCACCAAACATATTACTACAAAGTAAAAGTTAAATTGATTACACAGAGACAGGATACACGTACAGGTCCTCCCTGTATGCTGTTCTGATGCATTTGTTAATGGAGATGTTTATGGCATTTGAACGTTCAAGTTGAGGTTTCATACAGGTGCAGCAAAGCTCCAGCTCTCAGAACTGGAAAAAGCTTGCGAAGGTTTCAGTAATATAATTTGCTCTCTCTCAGACGGCACCATTTACAAAGGGACTCTTCTAAATGGTGTTTAAATAGCAGTGGCTTCTTCTACAGTGAAATCAGCTGAAGATTGGACAAATAATTTGGAAGCCCAGTTCAGGAATAAGGCATGTGAATCACAACCCTTTGAACATCATATTTCACACTTACTCAAGTTGCTGCTTTTTTCTGTTTTTCTTCAAAAATGAAAAGGAAAACAAAATTTTGTGTTGTTTCCAGATAGACACATTATCAAAGGTGAACCACAAAAACTTTGCAAACTTTATTGGCTATTGTGAAGAAGACGAGCCTTTCACAAGAATGATGGTTTTTGAGTATGCACCAAATGGCACACTCTATGAACATCTTCATGGTAGGACTCTCTGAACCTAGATTCCTGATTCATAACTGTACTCATTAGATATACTAGAGGGAAATCACAGTTCCCCTTTCATTTTCTTCACGAAAAGGGGATGAAATTCCATACTGATATCATATGCGGTTTTATTTTCTTGCCATCAAAGACTATGCTTGCTATTATTACACAGTGTTACTATCTCCCAGACTGACCTTCCTATCTTAGCATGAAATGTATGTGAATACTCATATGTATTCATTGTGTGGATGGTTGTTCTAATTCTTCAAGAAACTGGTCAGCCAAATTTTGTACTTTCACCATAGCAGATACTATATGCCAGCCAACTGTATTATTTGGTACATGTCACAAGCTTATTCTTGTTTTACATAGTATAGTTCATGTGCAAAATAAGCGCCCTGCTACATCGACTTTCAGATAGGAGATTCAGAAATATTGCATCTTAATTTTATAAGATATGCCATGGATAGAATATATATATCCAAGTTGGACTTGCACCAGTTTCAATGATGGTTATTTGGTAGAAATGTCTTCTCAGCCACATAATAAATGTGCAACTGTAGAGCAAATTATTAACCACGTGCAGGATTGTTTCTTGTTGCGTCATCACTGATCTCAACATTGATAGATTTCTTCCTTGCAGTTAAGGAATCAGAGCATTTGGACTGGGCAATGCGGTTGCATATAGCTATGGGCATTGCCTGCTGCCTTGAGTACATACACGAGCTCACTCAACCGATAGCCCTGAAAAACTTGCAGTCCTCTTCTGCATATTTAACAGAAGACTATGCAGCCAAAATTGCAGACTTTAGCTTCTGGAATGAAGAAGCTGCAGCACAGATGGGCTCATCAGCAACCATGGAGATATTAGAGGTCCCACCAGCCAATGCAGAAACCAACAATTACCACTTTGGGTTAATATTGTTTGAAATGATCACGGGCAGGCGACCAATCTCAATTGGTAATGCCTCTCTTTCAGACTTGGCGTCGGTATACTTGACAGGAGAGAAGCCGTTAAGTGATCTTGTAGATCCGGCCTTAACATCTTTTCGAGAAGAAGAGGTTAAGAAATTGCTTAAAGTGATGAAAGATTGTGTACAACCTGAGGCGAAACAGAGACCGAAAATGCGGGAGGTGATCATCAAGTTGAAAGAGATCACAGCCACAGGACCTAGTGGAGCAACACCAAAATCATCTCCTCTTTCGTGGGCTGAGTTAGAGATTTTGTCGACAGAATGAGGTTAAAGGTAAAAACAGGGGTAAATTACACCAAACCTTTTATAGTTTATCATAAGTGTATATTACTTCTTGTTAGTTTCTAAATAGGCATTGAAACCCCTTTTAGAGCACATATCTGCCACACATTTTGAAGACCACAGGGGGTTCCATACTTATTTTTTAGAGCTATGTGTGTTATATATTTTAAAATCAAAAGGGGATCTCGCGCCTATTTTGAAACTATAAGAGAGGGGCATGTACTTATAATATTTAGAGCATGTGTGCTATATATTTTAAGATCAAAAGAGGATCCCGTGCCTATTTTGAAACTACAAGAGAGGGGCATGTACTTATAATAAACTATAAGAAGGCTCGGTACAATTTATCCTAAAAGCAAGTTGGAAACCACATTAGTAGTGTCTTTGTGCTTCTGATCTATATTCTGGCTCGAGTTTTGTTGAGCCCAGAGGGCACCATAGAGAAGTTGGTTTGAGTACTTTAATAACCTTTTTCTCATTCTTTTTCCTAGTCTTATTAGCTCAGGTTGTTGTATGGACTACTTGTTTAATTAATTTAAATCGGAAGATGACCGCTCAAATATTGTTTCTCCTAGAGCATCGCAGATCCAAACAGCAGATAACTATGTACTCTGCAATCAATAAAGATCGACTTTTCTTTTAATCAAATGTTTTCCTGATAATAGGATCCTATATAATCCCGAGGGTATTATTCCTACATTTATTGAAAAGAACAAATAAAATTTGAAACAGAAAAAGAGAAAAGAAAGGGCAAAAAGAATTGAAACCACAAATATTTTAGAGAGGGCAAGGAAAAATTGAAACAAAAAATGGAAAGGGAAAATAAATTGAAACAAAAACAAGATAAAGGGCAAAGAAATTGAAAACAGAACTTTTTTGAAAAGGGTAAAAAATATTGAAACGCAACAAAATATTAGAGAGGGCCAAAAATTGAAACAGAAAAGTACAACTTAACGTCTTAAAAACACTAAATTAACGGAATAAAATTAAGGCAAACTTATTGTCTTGAAGACATTTTCTACATAGCAGCAATAGGGCTTAAAACAGCAATAGGGCTTACAATTGTTTCTTCAATACACTATAAGTTAAACTAGTGATTGTTTTATTCATTACTTTAAAAAGTTAGATTATTTCAATATAAGTTATTAAATAATAGTGATTACGGTCAATCTCTCCTAATTTCACCATATTTGCACAAACATTGAAGATTAATTTGAATCTTTTCAAATAATGAAGACTACTTTTAGAATAAAAGACAATAGTAGAGGAAATTAATTGTTTTTACTCAGCTTCATCAATGATTATAAGCTTCAAGGTTTATTATCTACAGATGGTATGAATGCATGTAAACCAATCTTGCGAAAACTTCATATCAAGGCATATATCAATAAGATACAGCTTTCTCAATTTTTTTTTTTTTCGCTTCAATAGATGCCAAAGGCCGATTTCAACATACATCTAATGAATATTAATCTCAAAATTTATTTATTTATTTATTTTTTGCTGAGTTAATCTCAAATTTTATGATCGACAAATAGTATGAATGTATATAAACGAATCTTGCAAAAACTTCATATCAAGGCATATATCAATCAGATACAGCATTCTCAATTTAAATTCTAGAAACCCTTTTTTTTCCTCTTTTGGAGACCAAGGAACATACTACGACTACAAAGTGGTAAATATTTTACGAAAGACCAACACCATTTTAGGAGCGGGCGCAGGCACATGAAACACAAGCATTTTCAGGAGTGGCATAAAAATTACAGCAAGAACCAAGTGAGACATCCTCAAACCACAACGTTAAATTGATTAGCTAAACGAGCCAATTTGAATTCAGAACATAAGCTACATTGACTTCAGGAAGACGAGGGGAAATAATCAATCCTCCTCTAGGTTAATGGAGTCCTTGAATTTTCCATACAAGATCTTCTTTAGTTCAGCCATTTGAGCAACCACTGATTCCTTTTCTTCCTCTAGTTTCTCCAAGTTCTTGCTTGTTACCTCCTTCATCTGCTCTATCCTGCTCTCAACTTCGTCTTTAGGCACATGAGCAAAGACTTCCCCTATTTGAAATCGCACTATCTCCTCATCGGTGAGAATTAACTCGTTGCTTGCATCTTCAAGACTTTCATGTGTTTCCTGACCAACATATTCAGAAGTAAGAAAAGGTACTTTGGTTTTAAAATGACTTGGTAGAAAATCACATATTAGATGTCATAACTTCGCCCGAAGCTCAAAACTCAACATCTCATCCAGCTAATAAATCACTTAATACTTTTGGCACATTAGATCTAACTGTGGATACTGACCAGAAGCATCATACCCAGAAAGGTTCATAGAGTACACCTTAAATTAGTTTCGTTGAAGGACATTTTAATAATGTGATAGAACCCAGGTAAAGGGAAAAACAAACAAATGTAGCATAAATTTTTGTCACACATTCGAAGGATTAATTCTAAATTCTTTGTGACAAGGACAAAGTTATGAGCTTATATCTAGTCCAACATTCTTGTGGGCCTTTAAAGCCTTCAAAAGATCTGCATATGAGAAACGTTGCTAACCTTGGACTTTATGGCTTGACATAAAAACTCTAAATTGCTACCAAGATTCCTCTAACTTTGACATGATATTCCTAAGAATAGTAAGTCATTTGAACTGGCAGAAGGATCATCACTGGGCAAGCAGGAAATAATGATCAATACGTACAGCACTTTTTTATGACTCCATCTTCCAACCACCCTTGACACATTGCATGATAAATTCTTTTGACTACAAAACAACATGGTAGCTACAGTTGGGACATTATCTTCCAAGACTAGAAGGCTCAATTATCTGCCCTAACATTGCCATAGCAATTAATTTCTTTCCTTGCACAATTTGATCATGAAATAATGCAAGTCCATAGCATTAGCTTTTCATTTTAAAAGACCATCATGACTCTGACATGGAAGGTGAATAGATATTACTGCAAATGCTCCTCTCCATAATAAACAGAACATATAGGACTTTGAAGCTACTCACTCCCTAAATACATTCACAAAAAAATAATTCAATGAAAAGCATAATCAAAAGCCCATTTTCAAAACTTTAAAAGTGTGAACAAGCAATGAGGATGAATTCAACTTTATACACGAGCAAGTTCTTTCCACTTCAGTGTTCAAAAGCCCATTTTCAGAACATTATAAGTGTGAACAAGCAACAAGAATGAATTTTAACTTTATGCACTAGCAAGTCCTCTCCACTTCAGTGCTCGTAATTCGTTCAACTAGAACCCAAGACTTTGAATCATAGGTTAGAGTTTCTTATCCTTGAGATCCAATCAGGTTTAAATAAGAGAGCTGAGTTAAATGAAGATGCAAAATCTAATGCCCCAAGGGCAAAGAATCGGCTAAAATGCTTTACCACATTTGATAAAGTTACAAATAGAATTACCAACTCAAACAAAAATATAGAATAGTATTTTGTTAGTTCATAAAAGGCCACCTTAGTTCCTTAGTGCACCTCAATAAATTCCTTTCAGCAGTATATTAGCCAACATAAAAGTGCACTTGGAAGCTAACGGTGTACGGCTTACATGAATACATTATATCATTTATCAGACTAAGAAATGCTGACAAACCCTAATAAACCATTTGGCCAGGACATTGAGTTATGATGAAGCAACCCATAAAGTCTTGACAGTTTTTACTCAAATATCTCTTCTTGGAGTCAAGACATTTATTCATGAACACACCCATATAACTTGTTTGTTTGATGGAAAAGGAGAATATAATGGAAATGCTTGGCACAAAGGTATTAGTTCGAATTCTTGATGGAAAGGATTTCCTAATTTACCTGAGATGATATAGAAGAGGATCACATTAGTATAAAAGCCAAAGATGACATGTTTACATTCATAATGAAGGATGAAGGACAAAAGAAGGATGAGTTTGACTGAATAAGAAACAGCATGGTTAGTAAATCAATTGAAGAAGTCCACAAAATTAGCCTGCTATTTCTATTGAACAATAACCTATAATCTCAAGCAACGTTCAAAGAAGGGAAAAACACCAAATCATCCACTCAACTGACTTGATATCCCAAATGACTCACACTAAACTTTCTTCCCCCCAAATTCCAAATACCCCAATAAACTTTCACTTTGTTCGAAATAAGCTATTAGGATTTCTCCATTAAACTTGACCAAAGCACAAGCATATTTTGTATTTTCTTCAGTCCTATTTCTGAAAGCCTCTCACAAATGCTTCTTTTATATCATAACACCCCGCCCCCCCTTTTCCTTTTTCTCCTTTTTCCTAAATATCCAAGACCCTTTGCATCCTCTGCTGCCCCCGTCTCCTTCCCATGAGAACATTATTCCCAATTCTCAATATTTCTGTGTTAAGAAAAATAAAAAATAAAATAAAGAAAGCAATTGAAAATTTTAACACATGCAGAACATGTTGAAAACCAATAAGCAAGCTTATGAACAGACTGAGGGACATGTAGACTAAGAAAAGACTTGAAAGGTAGATCACTTATGTTGTTTGGTCGTGAAATGTCAATTTTCTCTTGTATCTGTTAGTTTTGGAGGGAAAAAACTCTTACTGAGGGATTGATTACAAAAAAAACATCGAGTAAGGTGAGTGTGTCATTTATCCATTCAAAAGAGTCAAAATCATAGATATTAAGAGTTTGAGAAAGATATAAAGCAACATATACATTTGTACCAATAAATATGTGTGATAATGCTGGTATAGATTAAGAAACTAATATCTGAAAAGTCATATATTTTCTTTCATCGCTCAAACCCAGTTATAACTTCATTTTTTTACTGGATGACAGGCAGAAGAAGGATAGGTTTGAATATCAATATCCTGTGAAAGGGAAAGATAAGTTTGAATATCAAAATCCTGTTAATTATTTGAATACCAATAGCCTATTAACTATTTGAAATTTTGAATACCAATATCCTATTAGCTTTTCTAGAACCCATGGGGACCTCCTGATTATAATGCAGGACAGCAATAAAATCTCCAGGAAATGATTTTCCTATATGACTATTTCTTAGTTTTGCCCCTTCACAAGTCCAACTCTCACAATGTATATATACCTAGTAAAACAAACTTAAAGACGAAACCAACCAAAAAAACAAAATCTATAACATAGAGCTTAAAGCTAAAACTCGGAAGAACACTAAACTATCCGAGAAACTGAAAAACAATGGATCACGTGAGAACCACTTTTATCACAATCTGTACTAGTTGAACTGTTGAAAAGTCATGAAATAGAAACTTATTGACATGGTTACAACCAATTAAGAATCAAATTGCATATGCTTTGAAATCCATTCAACTGGTCATTGAAATCTCCAAAGACCACTAATAACCATGATTGCACTTTAAAGTTTACAAGTTTGGTGCAAAATATTCTAAATAAAGATGAAAGAACTTAAACTCCACGATTGCTTATAAAAAGCTCAAGCTAAAACAACCACACACCCAAACAAAAAAGGAAAAAAAAAAAGGAAAAGAAATTGTGAACTTCTAGATGAGGAAAAGAATTTATCTAATAACCATTGCCAAATGCAACAGTGACAAGTTAACCTCTAAATAAACTATTAAGAACAAAGACAATTCATCCAAATTGTACCCAAATTTACACGACAAAAAGCCTAACTTTTCTCATACATTCTCGGTAAATTTATCTGCTTGAATTTCCAAATTACTCGTTAACATTCCAAAAATCCATTATGATTTCTCAGATGTTAATGCAAGGAAAAAAGTCATGTGCCCACAATAGTGTGTTATGCAGACTAAGTTGGGAACGTTATCGACTTGAAAACCAAGAAGATGACTTCAGGGATATAAAACTAATTTAGTGATTTTACTACCCAAATTTTGCAAAAGATAACGCGAACGACCAACTTGATAACCTTTTGGAATATTAGGACCCATAATATAACTTTAGTAACAATGAGAACAATTTGAAAATCCAAACAAACATTAGAGAGCGTACAGAAATTCGCCATATTTTATCACCCATTTCCTTAAATCTTTGCTTGAGCTATTTAGCAAGCTAATAAAAACTAATGATCAGTCCATAGATAACCAACTCACTGCTTTAATTGGTCATGTAATACCAAAAAAAAAAAAAAACATAAATTCTTGACCAAGGAAAAAATAAAATAAAAAACCTAGTAAAAATGCTCAACAAATTTATTAAAAAGAGAAAATAATGTACCTTAGCGGCTTTGATCTCATCTTCAAGTTCATGAAAGCGGTTGTTCAAACGTCCAAACTTGTTAATGTTCTGCTGATCCTCCCATGTTACCTCTGTCTCAGAACCTGATGCTCCAGCCTTTTTTTTTTCATATATTTATAATAAATAATCAGGGAGAAAAACCACTTACTCAAAATTAAATTGGATATGAAAAGTAAAACTAAAATGATACTATTGGAAAATTAAGCGTACCTGTTGCATGCTTGATTGACGATGATTGAACAATGTTGGCTCTATGGAATGGAGACAAACCAAGAGGGGTTTTGATTCCGATTCGATTTTGAAGAACTAAAATTAGTTTGCATAGGTTTTAGACATGGGCTTGGTATGGTAATTACAAGTCCAATTATTTGGGCTTACGAGATTTGGGCTTAAGGAAAAAATTATCATATTCTTTCCGATACGTTTCCTTTTCAAAACCGTCAAAACTAGAAAAGAACTCTTTTCTATCATAAGAATATGATATTATTAAGTAACAAACAGTAAAACGAACGACTAGACAACGCTAGTATTAACAAAAATAAAGCATAAAACACTAAATAACCCTGAGGATAACATCTGCCCAATTAATACGAAGATGATTCAAATGAATGTTCTTAGCCAACCAGTCGACCACCCTATTAATACTCTTTAGAACGTGAGAAACACTCTAAGAATTGGCTTCATGAAGCAAAGTTGGTGCATCTTCCACAAGGTGTTCAACTGTCTAGCATAAAGTCGATTCAAGATTAAACCCTCCAACAAGCTCAAGGTTGTTTGATTAAACCCTCGGACAAGCTCATGGTTGTCTGATCAATATTAAATATTTGTCATTCTACGAGAAATTAAAGCAAAAAACAAGTAAATAACAATACATTTTCTATATCCCCTTGATATAGGTATGTACCTATCCAAATTGTGTATCTAGGTATAAGACCATACCCAACTCAGAGAAGGCACCAAGCCACCAACCCATCGGGTCTCAAAAACTCACTTACGCGGTAGCAATTTTGTTGAGGTCAAGTTTGAGTTTCTCGAGATAAATTCTTAGCTAGCCGACTAGAGACTCCTCCTTAGGTTCTATTTAGGACTTCTACTAGGATTGAACTTTCTGTATCTACCTAAAGATTGTGATTTTATTGAAGCTTGACCATGCTCATGCCTTATAAATACAACATTCATCAAAGGTCACAAGCATCAAATTCTTATACTTACATACATGTATATATATTACATGTTACTTTCTCATTTACTTAAACCAACTTCATGCCACTAACTTAAATGTTGGAAGACTTCTGTACTAGGATTGTATGCCCTAAAGACCACATGTATTTAATATTTACTAAATACTAGACATAATAAGCTCGTGATATTGTCAATATAATTGAGTTTTACAAACTATATTCTCTTGGTACGTTGATGCAATGAATAAAGATTCAATGATAATAGACCAAGGCATGGATGCAACGTGAGGCCGGATGCACAGTAGGTCTAAGTCTAGATTTGGTGATATTATAAACTAGTACATAACCAGATGGTAGTGTTGGGCGCCCTCCTCAAATAAGGTTATAGTGGAGTGTTGGGCGCCCTCCTCAAATAAGGTTATAGTGGGCGAGTCTCCTTGATAGGATGATCTACTAAGGTCATTAGATGGTTTTTCGGACTTTACTTCTAGTGCATATCTCACGCATTGGATAGGGCCATCATAAATATGTCTTCTACGAATCGTATCAAATTTCAACCTTCAGTAATGGTCGAGGTGTTCCTTGGGGCAGGCAACTACTCCTCTCTACTGCCATAGAGTTTGAATTAGATTTTGAAAGTTATTTTCAACCCAAACTCCCTTCTGTAGAGATGAACTTTCAAAGTGCCTTTCAGAAAAATGTAAGCAT
This sequence comes from Cordia subcordata, assembly GCA_028554755.1. NCBI lineage: Eukaryota > Viridiplantae > Streptophyta > Magnoliopsida > Boraginales > Cordiaceae > Cordia > Cordia subcordata. The sequence goes on from JAPTOF010000005.1 coordinate 3,739,486, forward strand.
TTTTAGAAACTCATAGATACTTTGAAAAACTTTTAGATCAATTTTAAAAGATGAGCCAAAAACGAAACAAAGCACATAATTAGGGCAACCTTACAATAGAAAGTCTATGTTTACGCCCTTTATGTCTTCTGTCTTCATCCTTATGTCACCTCTTCTCTTTAAGTCTTCAAAGATATGTTTAGTAAGGCTTTATGACTTGAAACATAGGCAATGGCAAGGATCTTTGAAGTCCATAAGATAAAATATTCTTTCAAAGACTCAAACAAACACATTAGTACATTCAATGGCACATTTTGAAACTAAGAATCATTAATCAGTACATCCATTCATTCAAAGCAATTATTAATACATTCATTCATCCTTATCAACCATCATTCATCAAATACTCATCATCAAAACACACATATATGATAATAATGCTAATACGAAATAGAATAAATCATTTTCCTATAATAAAAAATCCTAATACAAGTCAAACTTTCTCAATTTAGAAAGTTGCCAAAAATAGAAGTTATCAAGGCAAGAAATACTTGTTTAAAGACAATTATTATCAAATAGTGGAGGAACTAAAAGACACAATTACCCATGGCTTCCAAAATGACCAAAATTCTTTTGCCACCCCTTTAGGTGACATTATAACTATTTTGACCTTAGTCTATTCCACAAAAGGCTAAAGCTACACTTCAGTAACAAGTATTGATTATAAAGAGCTCATCATACATAATGGTGAACTTTTTCTTTACCCTACTAAGTGAACAACCAAAATACCCCTCTATGTATACTTGTAGTTAGGCTAGTCCTTTAGATGTACTATCACCTTCTTAACCACATCTAAACCTTTGTATCTTTAATCTAACAAGATAGTTACCCATCAGTCATAATACACTTGATCTAAGGAGCGACACACAAGTAAAATGACAAATATATCCGTGAAGGGATATACACTAGGCCAAGGTTTTAATGACCAAACAAACAATAACTAAGGGGGCATATTGATCGTGCTATTGCATATGTATGTCCCAACTAACCAACACTCAACATCTATACACAAAGTTATTGATCATAGCTAAGCAAGATCTATCTCATAGTTTATCAAAATGCTGAACTCTAACTTCGTCAATTCATCCACATATGCTCAAGACTAAGAGCCTTGGCCATTTAGTAGCAATAAGTACAATGTTTTCTATCTTTAATAATACAATCACCAGAAAACAAACTTATAGTGGTCCTATCCAATACGTGATACATGCACTAGAGAGACAAGTCCGTAATAAGGAGACTTACTCGCTATAGCCTTATCCTGCTAGAGTGTTCAACACTACTATACGGCTATGAACTTATTTATGACAAAACTAAAACTAGAAATGGACCTACTATGTTTCCAGTCTTATTGTGCACCTAACTCATCAGTTTATGTCATTGAGCCTTTACATATGCATCAAATTACATTCATTAAAGGCAATATATAGAATTCAAAATAATATTAATCATACAATCCATCACAATGTTCAATACCTAGACACAAAGATCTTCGATCCGAACCTTCACATCTACTCTCTCTTAGAGTATGAACTAGGCCTTCACTACTACTCAACCTCGCTATCACATTGATTCTTACCAGCCCTTCTTGATTACAATTCTTTATTAAGATCGAGATCTTATTCCATCAGACCCAGTTTGGTCAAATCAGTTCCATAATTTAGTTTGCTTTGACCAGGCTTTGTCTTTAGGAAATAAAAATCCCAACACAAACTTGTCCAATCTTAAGGTCACCTCAATTCACCTTAGCAGAAGAGAGTAGTGCCCCAACTTGAGCATGAGTATCAAGGCTTCTAACATGATAAAGCCCATAGTTGAAATTAAGGGTTGTCAATATCACCCTTATCCTATACGAAATGGTGTCCTAAAGCCGTTGTCTATTATAGACTTGTCATTGATTTACACGTGAATTGTCTTACTTTTAACCTTAGTCATATCATGCATCTTCTTTTTGATTGTTAGATCATGATATAGTCTTTAAAATAACATAACATGGTTATGTGAATGAGGGATAGCTCGATCATCCTTAAGCCTAGTCCGTAACCAAATGATATAATCAATACCAAGATGTAGATTATGTCAAGCATAGGTTATAGTGCATCGCATAAATTGGTTATCCTCATGACAAATAGGTGTGGAGATACCATATGGCTCACACTGAGATGCAAAGACATATTTAGTGAACATGACTCTATTACAAATATTTTATGGCATGTATCCTATTGTTAAAGAACAGCTTGTGGTGCACATAGATGTCGTGACAGCTTGTGATGCACATCGACATCATATTCTCTTTGACATGAGACCACTATAAAGACTTGCGAATTACTCCCTATACTTTAGCACCGGACTACTTGGATTTCTAATTCGATGGCTGAAGGCTGCTAGGGATGGGCAAGTGTTGGGAAATCAATGCATAGGTCAAGATAGGATTAACTGCTCTGGGTATTTGGAGAATGATATTCTGCTTTACTCTAATTCTTTAAGTTGCAAAAGCACTCCTTGTAATGAATCATGAGGTTTTGTCATGATGAGTCATGGAAAAATTGAAAATTGATATAGAATGATCAATTAAAGGTTTGACAGTCAACCATGCCCTTAATGTCATTCTGGAACATCAAGGGTCATAAGGAATCTACCATTGTTCTCAGGTTTTTTGACTGTTTCGTTGTAATAATTTAGCCTATCCAAAAGCTAGGAATCGTTGCTAGATGGTATCATTGATTAGTATGAGGATTGTTCTTGTGTTACTAATTTAAGTTTGAACCTATAGCCATACAAATGGTCGAGAATTTGTTGGAGGATTAATCTCGTCATAATCATTTCAATCATGTTTAATTGTGAATTAAAAGCATTGTTATGTAATTATGACTTAAATAACATTATTAATTAATTTTATATATGCTTAGTAGAAAATTAAAAATTATAATATATAATTACTTATTATGGTTCACAAAATTAAGTTTGACTATGTTCAGCTAGCATTCCTATGTGGATCAAATTAATTTATGAGCTATTATTTATAAATTTAATATTAATTTAATTTGGACTTGATTATAGATTTGAGAAGTCTATAATCCTAAGTCCAAAGGGTTGGACTTAGTAGGCATTAGGAGATGGGCTACGTGAAAAGCCCGTATATTCCTTTTTAAAGAGAATTCATAATATTTTCAAGATTTATAGTTTTTCATCCTAAATTCAAAATAGGGTTATTCGAATTCTGTCCTTAGAGCCAAAAGAGAAAATAGCCTCTTCTAATAGTTCTTGATTGCGTATAAATAGTAGGAGTTAAACACTTCAAAAGGCAATTTTAGAATCAAGTTTCAGAAATTTGGTAAACTTATTAAGGTAATTTTGTACCTTTCTAAAACAATTTAAAGTTGCATAGTGCTTGATTCAGCGCAAAATCTAGAAATGGTCTTCTTGATTTCTTATGCATCTCTCAATGAACTGAGAACAAGAAGTAAGAGTTTAAGATTGCTAAAAACCTATTGGGTGTTATGCAAAGATTGTGTATTGTTCTCTATTGTATTAGCTCTCTTAAGCTTAGAAATGATTTCTAGAGCTTGAAAAGAGAGTGTGTTTTTTACTTTGAGTGAAGCGGACACAAAGCTTTCCACAAAGTTGGTTTTTAAAGTGCTTCACCAACTTGTGAAGAAAGTCGTTGATTGTTATAGTGAAAGTTTGAAATATTAAAACCAGGAGCTCTAGGTGGTGAATTAGGCCCATGAGAGTAAAAACCATCATAGATTAGCATTTGCTTTCATCTTTCCCTACTCTATTTACTTTCTGGCTTATTAAGTGTTCTATAAATTACTTGAGGGGACATTTGACCTGTATTTGTGTTTGAAAATTGAAAAAGTATGTAATATTCTAATTCACCCCCTCTTAGAATATTGTGCCATTTATAGTTATAGTATTTAATTACTTATTTTGTGTCACAAAATTAAATTTGACTATGTCTAACTAGGATTGGATACATGAATCAAATTAATTCATAGGTTATAGTTTATAAATTAAATATTAATTTTATTTGGACATGATTGTGAATTAGGGAAGTCTTTAATCCTAAGTCAAGAGATTGGACTTAGTGGGACTTAGGGACTGGATCTTTATTGAAGCCCATGTTTTCCTATTTATAAGAGAATCCTTTGTACTTTAGGATAGATGAGTTTTCGAAAAATAATAATCAAATAATTAGTCTATAAATTTCTTTTCCTAGGGTCAAAACAAAAAGTATACCCTCCTCTTATAGTTCTTGATCATGGATAAAGAGGGGAAACTAATCAATTCCACAAGACAATTTCATAAATGAGTTTTGGAAATTTATCATAGACAATTTGAGGTAAACTAGTTTTCTTCTCTATTGTGCTAAAATTACAATTGATATAGAGTTTGACCCTATACGTCAAAAAGTATCACTGATTCTAACACTTTTTTGTTATTTGAAAATTTCTTAACAAATTGCACTTCGAGTTATTTAAAGCTTGAGATGGAATACCAAGGCGATTTTATTGAACTATGGTTGTGTTATCCTGACTAGTGTAATCAACAAAGCTTTGGATCAAGCTACATTATTGACATTATTCCACGTCAATTTTTGACTGATCAAATAGATATGGTTCCGTAGATCCCTCAATCCATCATAATAGGGGAGTACTAGGCTCTTTGTGATCTCAATGGCTGGTCTCTTTCTAGTTCAGGTGTAAAGAAATGTGCCTTAAGCTTTAACTTCTTGTACTTTTTTTTTTAATTCAGGCCTTCTCTTTAGAAAAGGAACACCCAAAGTCATATACAAAGGATAAGATTTCCGTTGAATATCTTAGATTCCTCCAACCTCCAAGCTACTTGCACTAGAGTAGTTGAGTCAATATATCCTGCTTGTATTAAACGGCTTAAGTCAAATGATTTACTTGAATGTTCATCTCGTCCTAAGATTTAGAGGTATATATTAAGGATGAGCCTGGGGATGTGCCTTAGGTCAACATTTAGGCCAATTAGGTGCCAAGAGTCGGCACCCTCTAGGTTGTGGCCACCAAGGGATTTGTTTGAACATAAAACATCAATTGGACACTCACAACTAGAATGATCAGGTACGAAGTTTGATAGACCTCTAGTTGAAGATAAGACTAGTGCCCCTGAAGTTGGAAGAGGATACCTAATTCCTTATTGCATGGGATAATATAGAGCACCAACATATGATGGGTAACAAGTATATTCTCTGTACATCGATGACTAATAGACGGCATAAGCGTTTCAAGGATTTGGATTTAATGATGGAAACTCCTAGTTGATCTTTGCTACAAGTTGATCCATTACTAGATTTGAGGTTTCGATAGGCAACCCTTGGCTAGCCTTAGAAGGAGGTGCATGCTCCTTCTTTTTGGGATGGGAAGGACTTAACTTGACATTCTGGTCCTTTAGATCTCAATGATCTCTTAGCTGATATTACGTTTAACCCTACCAATTAGACTTTTTTCAGGTCCCTAATTGAAAACTGCATATGGCTTATGAAACTTGCTCTAACATGTGAATTCTCAATAAAGTGCAACTTATTTCCCATAGACAGAGGCGAGCAAAAACCAAAAACTGAACCATATTAAATTGAGTTTGGTCTATTCGGTTCAGTTATTTGGTCTATTTGGTTCGTTTTGTTTCGATTAGCAACAAAATAATTGAATACATTGAATTAACTGAATTATATTTTATATATTAAAAATATTTATTCCCATGTGCATATATCATTCATATTACAAATTATTTAACTTAAAATCAAAATACAATTTCCTTGAACCTTAAAATCTCTCTCTTTCTCTCTTTCTCTCTCTCTGTCTGTCTCTCTCTCTCTCTCTCACACTTCATCGTTATTTTCCCCTGCTTTCCTTGACCTTCTCCCTCATAGGGATGGCAATGGGACAAGTGACCCGGCATCGTCCCAATTAAAATCTGATAAAATCCGTCCAGTTAAGAACCCGGAACGGATCCTGAATGATTAAAAATATTCGTTAGGGTTTGGGACGGGACTAGGATTGACCCCCCTGGTACCTTCATTCCCGAACCCAGTTATATATATACATATATGTACAGATATATGTGTGTGTATGTATATATATAGGTGTTTTACATTTATTAATTAATTATAGTTTTAAGTACATAAGTACATATTATATACTAAAAATTAAGAAAAAAATTTTACTTTCAGAAGTCGTAAGGTTTGAACCCTTAACCTTTTACTCTTTAAAATTTTATTATTTTAATATATTTTAGGGATATTGTTTAGATTTTTTGGAAAAAATTATTTGATTGGCTAGTTTTTTAAAATTTAGTGATTTAATTCGGTTTCCGAGGTTGAGACCATATCTTAAATTCGGGCTCGGGACATTTCTTGCTACAATTTTTTATTTAAATTTTAAAAATTTTTAATAGGGTTTGGGACGTTCTGGAAATGGGATTCCCATTTAATTTTTATCCAGGTTTGGGCCGGAAATGGGAATTGGGAATTGGGATGCTATTCGAGTAGCGGGTTTGGAATTTCTTCATGGGCAAGGTACCTGTCCCATTGCCATCCTTACTCCCTTATTCAATCAGTCTCTCTCTTTGTCTACTTATCAAAGATGACAAAGTTCATAGTGTCTCTTTGTCAAGCCTTCCCCTTCCATCTCGCTTCTTGTTGAAGATGAAACTTTCACGAGTCTCTACGAGACAACTAGCTCACTTGTTATCAAGATGTCGAGTTCTCATCACAGCTATGTTGGGCATTGGCAGTCGGCTTCGTAAAGACTTCTTTGCTTTCTCTTTTTTTTTTTCTCCTATCAATGGTCTATCTCTGGTTTCTACTTTTTACTTTGTCTTTTCTGCTTGTAAATTATTATACACTTAGATACTAGCTATACAATTGTGTTATTGACATCTTTGCAGGGAAATATAAAACTTTTTGAAAAATTTTTATTTTTACTTTTTTATTTCTTATCCATTCTTTTAAGACTAATGCTCAAAATCACTCCATGTTAAGCTCCTTCACTTGCCTTTTGATTCTCATTCACTATTGGTTGTTTGATATGACTAAGGTGCACTTGTTGGAGAAAAGTTTGATAAAAATACAAATGTATTTTTTTTCAATCTTTACCAGCCCATAGACTATGGAAAATCTATCTACTGGCTGGTTGTTGTTTGTGGTGTTTTCTTACTTATTAACTTGTCCATATGTTGTCGTATTTTCTAATTGACAATTTATCCTTTTTTTATTTTCTTAGTTTTTTAGAATTTGTTGTTCAATTTTATTTTTAACCAGACCAAATCAAATTGACCAAAATATATTTTGGTTTTGGCCTATTCATTTTTTAGACAACTTGATTCAGTTCGGATTAGTTTTTAAGATAAAAAAATTAGTTTGGTTTTGTTCAGTTAATAATTGAATACTCACCCTTACCCATAGACAATGGCAAACTAATAATTCTTAAATTGTCAATTAACTTTCTTCATTTGGACTCAAGTGGTTTGACTTATGGGTCCTCTATAAAACAAATGAAAGTTGATTAGGTCAACTTGGTGACACCAATGTGGAGTAAGGCAAAATGATGATGACGCTCAAGTTAGTAAATAGATTGAATCACTTGAGCAAATAAAGGCTAGTATGCTAAAGACTTGAGAATTGCATACCTTTTCCTTTGGGGAAGCCAAGTATTTGTAGATCATGTTGAGTAGAGTTTGGATAGATTCTACATCTTTAAGTTCGTCAAATAACATCAATGCCATAGAGTTCCAACAGAACTAGTTGTTACAGTCTTAATAGGACTACTTGGTCAATTAAGGCATATCCCGTAGTTCTTAAGCCCGATCCCAGTAAAGTGACAGCCGTGTAAGGTGAGACTCTAGGACCTAACTAAATCGATACCCTCTTTAGGTCAATGGCACTCTACACTCAAAGAATGTGGGTCTATTCGAAACTACCCATGGCATTGTTCAACTTGAAGATCCTGCAAGACAACTTCAACTAAAATCGAGTCACATTCTCCCTTTCTTCCTAATGAAGGCAAACAAATAGAATAAAGATACGAGCTAACAGGGAACAAATAAGATATCTTTTATTACATAAATTGTGCTTTCTCTTTTTGTTTATAAGAGAATGCATTGTACTTCAAGAGAGATAAGTTCTTTGAAAATCCTAATCATATAATTATTCTATAGAGTTCTCTTCCTAATGCCAAAACACAAAATATAGCCTACTTCTCCAGTTCTTGATCGCATATAGAGAGAAGGAGCTAAATGCTTTCATAAGACAAGTTTAGAAATGATTTTCGGAAATTTATCGCACACAATTTGAGGTAAACTATTTTCTCTCTGTATTGTGCTAAACTAAAATTGCATAGAACTTGATCCTGTGTGTGAAATTGGGTTGTTGATTCATCCAAAAAAACGCAATTACTGACCTGACTTTCAAGTATGGGGAAATAGAGTTTGAGGCTTGGTGAATCAAGGAAAATGTATCGGGTATGGGGAAAAATTTTTGGGAAATGGTTTAGAGTTTAAAATGAAATTTGATTTTTGGGAAAAACCTGATTACCCTTTTTTAAAAAATTTTTCTTATATATTATATTTAGTTATATGTTATAATATATCTTAAAATCTTTCTTTTTTTATCCTTATTTCTTATAATCTAGAATTTGAACTTTTAGATTAATGCCCTTTATTTATATTTTGGAGTTTGAATTATGCTATGCATTACATTTGGTTATATATTTTTATTTATGCTTTGAGGTCTAGATTATATATTTTTGTTTAAATTTTAGATTTTGAATTATTCAAAACAACCATATAAGTTGTATTAAATTCATTTTGAACTTTTTTATTAAAACAATTTGGGATTCCTCATTCCTCATTGGTTTTTTCCCATTCCCTATTTCCCTAAATTATGTTTCTATTGGTGAATTGGGTTGGGAATGGGACAAAATCTCTTTTCAAATTTATTTCAAGGGAAAAAATTGTTGATTGGGGTAGGGATTCCTAATGAACACCCCTAATGTGAAATCTGGAAAAGTCTCGCTGATTTCTAACACTTTTTTGTTAGTTGAAAATTTCTCAACAAATAGCTCTGCGAGCTACTTAAAGATCAAAATGTAAGGGTGATATAGTTCCTTGGGTCCCTTGATCCTTTATGATAGAGAAGGACTAGGTCTTTTATGCTCTCAAGGACTAGTTCCTTTTCTAGTTCCAATGTAAAGGGATGTGCCCGAAGACCCTCGGTCATATTTGGAGAATGATACTTTCGTCGAATGTCTTTGTTTCCTTCAACCTCAATTCGATCATGCTGGAGTAGTTGAGTCAATATGTCTTGCTTGCATTAGATGGATTTAGTCAACTGATTTACTCAAATGTCCATCTCAATCCCAAGATCCAAACCCCATTATAGCCAGCATATGTATTATCACAAGTGGTAGGATCATTGGTTGGCCTTATGTTGAGCCTCGGGTGAGCGTCGGGTGGGCACATGCGTTGGTTAGGTCCTAAGAGTAAGCACCCCCAAGGTTGTGGCCATTAAGGGATTTGTTTGAATATACAATGTCAGTTGGACACTCGTTGCTAGTATGGTCAAATGTGGGCCTTGGTAGGCGTTTGGTTGAAGATAAGATCATTACCCTCTAAAGCTGGTGGAGGATACCTAGTTTCCTGTGGCACGGGTTAATATGGAGCACCACATATGATGGTGAACTTGTATATTCTCCATACATTGAGAAGTGATAGATGGCATACCATTCCAAGGATTCAGAGTTGCTGATGAAAGCGCCAAATTGGTGTTTATGACAGGCTGATCCTTTACAAGATTTGGGGTTCTGGAAGCAACCTTTGGCCAGCTTTAGAAGCCAACATACGCTCTTTTCGTCTGGAACAGGGAGGGTTTAGCTAGACATTCAAGTCCTCCAACTCTCAGTGATCTCTTGATTGATATTACATTGAACCCTACTTATTAGACTCGCTGCAGGTCCGACAAACTACTTGTGAAACTTTCTATGACATATGGATTCTCAATGGGTTTCGACTTGTTTCCCATAGATGGAGGCAAACTAATAATTCTTAAATTATTAGTTAACTTTATTCACCTCAGACTTAGATGGTTCAACTTATGGGTCTCCTATAAAACAAATGAAAGTTAATCAGGTCAACTTAGGGACACCATTATGGTGTCAGGCAAAGGAATTATGATGCTTAAATTAGTAAATAGATCGAACTACTCAATAAAGAAAGGCTTGTTTTTGCTAAAGACTTGAGAATTGAGACCTCTGCCTTTGGGATAGCTAGGTATCTATAGATCATGTTGAGTAGGATGGATAGATTCTGCCTCTTTCAGTCGATCAGATAACAATTAGAATGGTCAAGTTCCAGTAGAACTAGGTGTTAGAATTTTAGTATGACTACTTTTGTAATACCTAGAAAAAAAAAAGGAAAGAAAGAAAAGTAAATAAGTGGCTGCCTTTGCTTGATTCCACGTGTGTGTGTGTGTGTGTGTGTTTGTGTTAATGCTTGTATGTGGTGTTGTGTTATGACAAGTGTTGGGGTGGCTTAGTAAATAACAAAACTCTAGGGACTTATGTGCAAAAGTGTTTTTCCTATATTTAGTTGCATAATGTCAAAGACCAAGACCCATCTCTCTCTCTTTTCCTTTTCTCTGCCAAACCCAAAAACACATACTCACACATACGGGTAAGGAGAAGAAAGAAGAAGAAAGAAAAGAAAAAAAAGGGAAAGAAGAAGAAATCGAGATTTTAAGGCTTAAGGGCATCATCTTTGGTTAATTAAGTATTATCACTTTATTTTGTGTATGAATGTCTTGGCATGTTACTGTTTAATGCTTATATGTGTGTGCGTATATATATGCTCCTAGTATAGGTTTAAACTCATTTATCCATCAAGATAATTGATAATTTTGAGATATGTAAGCATGCTTAACACTTTCCTTTCTGCCATGGGTGTAGCTGTGTGCATGTCCATGTGTGTATGTTTCTTTGCGCATGTGTATGTGTCTATATGGTGCATGTATGTAGGGGTGATAGTAGTTGCAGTTAAAAATGGTGAAAAGTTGGAGTTTGGTTATGAAATTGGTTTAAGTGAGGAATCTTAAGTCAAACTTTTATTTACTTATGGGAAACATAGGTTTTAGCTACAATTATGCGTCACATGTTCACAAGCATATATGTAATTCTCAGGTGAGTGTGTATGTGAAAAATGATTTCTTTCTTGTTGTAGATGAAAGTCAAACCAAGATATAGTTATAAGTTTTCTTATGGAGTGAGAACTGAAACTTAAGAACATGGTTGATTTTAATTATTCTGATAATGTTAGAAGTTATCAGTAGATTTAATATGTGTGCTTGCTTGTGTAATCAATTATGCTTTATATAATCTGTATCCGTGCTTGTAAGTGTTAAAAGCCATTCATTTTGGAAGTATGAGCTTTAGTGAGGTTATATAATAAAATTTAGGCATGAATATATAAACATGCATAGAGTTTGAAGTAGGAATCAAATAGAACTAACGCTTCATTATTTAATACTTTTATTAAGAATAACATTATGATTCCATCTTAGCCTGTATTTAATGGGTTACGGTTACTATTTTCTTGGACGTGTGTTGTTTTATTATCAGATAACATTGAGTTTTTGTCCTTGATAATTGCACAGCTTAGTTAACTAGAAATCTTGTGATATAAGGAAGGTAAAACAAGATTAATATGTTTTTGGAGATTGATTTGACATGATCAAATATATTAGTATGAGATGAATGAATTGAGCTAATTTATTATCATTTATTATTTCTTTCATGGTTTATGTCCTAATCTAAGTTAAATTTGTAAATATTGTGGAGTATTATAAAATTATGAATTTGTTAGATTACTGAACACCAGTTGCTTTTAGGTGTACTAGATGAATAATATGGTACTTCTATTTTAGTTAATTTTGCAGCTATATTTTAGCAAACATTTGATGAATTACAAATATTATTCTCTTGGAATTCTTTTCCATTGACTTGTCATCAGTTAAGTGTGATATTTTCTCTGAATGTGATATTTATAACGTTGTGTTAACTAGTGATGGGCATTGAAATTACCAAAAACAATATTCCAATTCTTATCGCACAAAATTAAATAGAGTACGTGATGAGAACAGGGTCGAATCCACTTATACCAAGTAAATTAATCAACTAAGTTGCAATCAAAAACAGGGGAATTAAATGCGAAAAAGTAAAATTAATAAAATTGTCCAGACCATTGGTCGCACTGCGTGGGCACACAATTTTTCGCCAAAAAATAAAAAAAAGTAAATAAAAATAAAAATGACTAAAATATACAAGTTGACGCAATACTGGAAAAACAGAAAATCAACGATAATTAAATCTAGTTTGAGGAACAATCGCAATTTCGGTCAACAAATACGATCCTAGATGCAAAAATACTTTTAACTATTTTGATAAATCAGTTATAGTTATTGGCTTGACCTAATACCCTCATCTTTCCTTCAGAGTTGATAATGGTTTAAATCTTCTACGATTTTTTCCACTATCACCTTACCTATTAGATGTTCTAATCCTCAGAGATGCTTACAGGATTTATCTAACGGCAGCAATAAAAATATAGAAAGACCTGATTCTAAAAGTCAATACTCTCGTGGTAATTGCTCATTTAGATTGCACAATTATACAGAAAACCTAGTTATCACTATTCTTAGATTAATTAAATTAATCTAATTGGCTACTTATTGTTATACAATTGAATAACTGTGCACAAAATTAAACAATCACAGAACAATATTAATTCTTGAAATAGTAAATACGCAAATATCAAAATAACATGACAGGAATAAAACAATTAGATCTTACGGAATTGATGAACTGAAATATTCATTAATCATCAGCTAGAAAAGAAAATTAGAACTGCTTGTCCATGAATGTCGCCCAAAGAATGAAGAGAAAATTTGTTGTTGTCTGCTAAAAATTGTCTTCCTCCAAAGTGCATATAAGAGGTACATATATAAGAAAAATCATAACCTATTTTCCTTGTTAGATAAGAAAACCCGGCCCAAAAAAAATAATAAGGTAAAAGCCTTAAATATAATTTCTAATAAAATAAAAAGTCTTTTAATATTTAATCTATTTCCTTTTGAAAATTCAGAAAAAATATCTTCCATCTTAGTCAATATGGTCAAACCCGCGTAGCAAATTAATGGCATTTTTTCACATGACGAAGTCAACTTTGACCGTTACAAATATATCCAAAAAGCTTCTATATCCATATATAATGCATCTATCTCCTTTTTCTAAGCACAATCATGCAAAATTACATTAAAAACATCGATTAAGGAGTATTCTATTCCAAAATCAAGTGCATCCAATATATAAATTAAACACTTATTTAGAACTTATCAAATTCCCCCACACTTAAACCATGCTTGTCCTCAAGCATGAAATCAATTAAAAACAAAGACTTCACATGCGAGATCGACCATGGATATAGCTTTGTAAAGATCATATACTAACTTTTTCGAACTAAGAACAATCCTATTCAAGAAATAAGGCAATAATTCCAAGAATAAAATTGTTGTTCCTGTATCTATCTTTACAAAGCAGTGGCCCATTCTACAAACACACATTACCAAGCATATTCAAGGCATGCAGCACCTCAAACAACAAGACTTGACTCAATCAAATAGCCTTCAACAACCCAAACTTTTTAGCAAAAAGAATACCCTAAAAACAAATAATTTTCAACAAGTAAACATGACCGCATGTTGTATTTCCACCAAAAATTTCCACCAAGCTTCAAAACAACCCAACCTCTTAACAAGAAAACATAGACACACAAACCATCAAAAGTCCTTCCACCACAACTCAAAGAAACTTGAGAAGGAAAACAAATGTAAGCCAGTTTTTAGCAAGACAAAACAATTATCACCATACATATAAGTTACCCGAATAGCACCCAAACACTATGTAAATGAACCTCGCACTAGTTAAAGCATACACAAGTGATTAAAGCCAAGTATGATTATGCCAATACAAAGAAGAGAAATCAAAAGCACTGCCTCGATGTACAATTTTCCTCGGAAAACAAGTTTGTACCTAAGCCCAGCTGCCGGAAGGTCGGATCACTTCAACTGCTTTCATTCACTTTCATACATAACTTTAATAATTTGTCTAGAATGTCACTCAACTTTTTTATGTGATGACAAACATTTGTGATGAATGCCCACAGCTACTCAGTTGGTCACAATTCTAGGTGGTTTTTAGCTCTACTCATAGTCCCCTTCCTTTTCCTTTCTTTTTTGTTTTGAAGACTAGTAGAGTAAAAAGATACTTTTTATTTTACTCCTTTTTTGCACCTTTTTTTTCACAATTCGACTTTCAGTACTTTTGCAAGAATGATCGCAACCCTGACATAACTTTCCTAGATACGTACTTTTTCACAATTTTACCACAAAAATAAATCAAGGGAAGTACCCATCAAACTCAAACTAAGCATTGGCTTTCAATTTAAGCACATACACATTTTTAGCCCAAGTTAAGATTAAGCAAGGTTCAAGTATGGCATGTTCAAAGTAACTATTAAAGACAACTAAATACAATGGAGATGGATTTACCGCATGTACCAACTTACCGTTACAAAAACAAGTTTTCCGAGCATGGGATTAGATTTTTTCCAAGAGAAGTGCCAAGTTCACAAAGAAGAAAGTTGAGTGAAAAGAAAAATTATTTGACAAAAAGAGCTTTAAAAAACTTACTAAATTGACTCTAAAAAAGCTAAACTCAAAGAAAAAAAAACAAACGTCAAACCTAAGATATTAATGGACTCCACAATATATATATATATATATATATATATATTTGCAAAACACTTAACCAAAAAGTTACTTTTTATCATTTTTCTGGTTTTTCTCTTTTTTTTTTCTTTTTCTTTTTATTCATGAAGACTCAAGCAAATACTAAATAAAATATATATATTCACAAGACTCAATATACCGCATTAAAAACATATCTAAACAACAAAATACAGGACTAAAATAAAGCATTCCCTCATCTACACTTATCACGCACATTGTCCTCAATGTGTAAAGAAAAGAAAACAACAAAATAAAAGAAAGATAAAACACATGTAAGAGGGGAAAAAATGTAAGAGGACTTCCCTTGAAAGAGGTGCGGAAGGTGGTGGAACTGGATATCATTCATCCGGAGTGGGGCCATGGTACTCAACGAGATTCACAATTTTTTTTTTTTTTGAGCTTTGATCTACATAAATAAAGAAACACACCTTCGTCCCTTTTCGGATTAAACCCAATCATGAATCAAATCAATTTTGATATCAAAAATTATCCAGTAGTTATGCAAGTATGCATCAAAGATTTTTTTCATCTAACTCCAATAATTTATAGGCCAAAATAATACCCAAATATTTGAAAATAAATCTGTTCGGGGTGTTAAAAATGTGTTTTTCATGATAAGCATGCCTAATGTTTGCATAAAACCTCCAAAATTGCCACAAATTCCATCAACCACATTCTTGAAGAGCAAAATTTCCAAAATATCATCATGTAAAAATTTCAAGAAATAAAAAAAAAAACACATGAAAAGACTTCAAAATGCCTTGTTTGGAAGATCTTGGGTGATTTTGGTGTTTGGAGTGGTGGCTATGGTGGAAGAATGTGGTGGGTTTATCAAAATTCAAAAGCAAATCTTACCTGTAAACATCAAAACTCTCATACAACATATTTTGACCAAAGTTAGGATTCTCAAGGAAGAAGAAGATAAAAATAAAAAATTAAATAATAATAATAATAATAATAATAAATAAAAGAAAATTCCAAAAAAATAAAAATAAATTGGAAAAAATTGGAAATTAACTAGAAAACTCAAAATTGAAATTTCTAACTCTGTGGATTACCTTCCACCAGCACCTTTGTTTAACGTCATTGGCTCGACATAACTAATTCATCTAAGTTTTATCGGGAGGCTTTTTTGGCTCAATTTTCTCATGGACGGGCTTTAAATGATATCCATCAACTTTGATGACTTTGTCATTACTCGAGCTCTTCACTTCAATTGCACCACAAGAAAACAATTTAGTCATAACAAAAGGACCTACCCATTTAGTCCGTGGATCATTAGGAAATAATTTAAAACCAAAGTGATGATATAAAACTTTTTGTCCAACTAAAAATTGTTTTCCATCAATAACTTTTTCTTGCAAACTCTTTTTCTTTTTCTCGCAAATTTTTGCCTTCCCACAAACATTGCTTTTCTTCTTCTCCAACTCTTGGGGTTGTAACTTCCTATATGCACCCCTCTTGTCTACCATAAGTGGATTCAATGGGCTTTGAATTTCTCCTATTGTATTCCCTTGATTTTTCCACATGAAAATTGGTTCCTGCAAATTAGTGCTACCTACAAAAGTTTTCTTAAATTCTTTCAACTCTTCAAGAGTAGGACTTTCACAAGAGAGAACACTTAGCTTATTATCATCAACTATTTCTAAAGCAAAAACACAAGACACCTCACTAGGATTTTTCATATCATTATAAACATCAAATTTAACAGTATCTCCATCAAACTCCACAATGATTATCTTCGTGCACATCAATTTTAGTTTTAGTTGTACTAAGGAATGGTCTGCCTAACAAAATTTCACAAGACTTGGAAAATAGATCTTCCGTCATATTAAACACATAAAAATCAGAAGGAAAGACCAAATCATTTACGTGCACTAAAACATCTTCTAGGACACCTTCAGGATAAACCAAAGACTTATCAGCTAATTGAATAACAACTCTTGTTTCTTTCAAAGGTCCTACTTTCCAGGGTCCTACATTCAAAGTGGAATAAATAGACTTAGACATGACATTAATGGATGCTCCTAAATCACACATAGCTTTCTTAATGCATACAGAGGCTATTTGACAAGAAATAGCAAACATACCTGGTCCTTGCACTTTGGAGGCAAATTCTTTTTAAGCACGATGGAGACATTTGCCCCCACACTTATCTTTTCATTCCCAAAGAGCTTCTCTTTGTTAGTGCCCAATTTTTTTAGAAACTATGCGATTCGAGGTACTTGCCTAATTGCATCAAGTAAGGGAATATTTACCTCTGTCTTGTGAAAAAGCTCAAAAATCTCCTTATCTTTCTTCTCTTTTTTGGACTTTGTGAATCTCTCAGAAAAAGGAGGCTTAACCATAAGCTCTGCACCATTTTTAGGCTCTGTTTTATCTCCATCCTGCAATTTTTCATCGTGCTTTGCGCCCTCTTTTTCGATTTCTTTCTCTGTTTTAAGTGCTGTCAACTTTGTGTGCCCACGCCTAGTTTGATAGTAGTTGTCCAGCAGTTCTTTTTCACTTCGTAAAGTGATTGCGCATGCATTTTCCTTTGGATTAGCAACCATTTAAGAAGGTAATTTACCACGGGACTCCAACCTGCCTACGAATGTGGCTAATTGGCACATTTGTATCTCCAAATTCTTTATACTTGCCCTCGTTTCCTATTAAAATTGTTGAGTGTTAAGAGCAAGAGATTCACAATATCTTCAAGAGAAGTACCTGAATTTGAAGGTACAGGCTGCGATGATGAGGTTGGTCATGGCAAGAAATATTGCAAATTTGGCGAATTAAAATTTTGTAGCCTTGCTCCATAACTCAAGTTTGGGTGATCCCTCCAACCTGGGTTGTATATGTTTGAAAAAGAATCATATCTTTGCTGTGGTGGACCGGGAAAACCTCCAATGGTATTAACATGTTGTGGATCCTCTTCTTGGAGCGTAGGACACATATCAGCTGGGTGTCCCGCCATGGCACAAATTCCGCAAACTTTTTGAATTGGAACACTACCACCTGCAACCAAACTTTGAACAAGAGAAGCTAGTTGAGTTAATTTTGAATCAAGGAAAGAAACATTTACCTCATTAACTCTTTTTGAATGCTCGTATCTATTTCCAAATTGTTGTGAATTTGCAGCCATGTTAGAAATCAAATCTCTAGTCTCTCGAGGTGTTTTGTCGACAATAGCACCTCCACTTCCAGCGTCCATTATTCTTTTCTCATTTGGAAGCAATCCTTCATAAAAATATTGGATAAGGATTGTTCAGAAATCCCATGTTGGGGGCAACTTGCACAAAGTTTCTTAAATCTATCCCAATAATCATAAAACAACTCCGAATCCCCTTGCTTGATGGTACAAATTTCTCTCCTAATTACCTTAGCTCTAGAAGCTGGAAAGAATTTGTCAAGGAAAGCTCTAGTCATATCTCCCCAAGTAGTGATGGAATTGGATGGAAGATAGAATAACCACTCTTTCGCCGCATCCGCCAAGGAAAAAGGAAATGCTCTTAATTTAATTTGGTCCTCCGTTACACCATTGGGTCTCATAGTTGAACAAACTATATGGAACTCTTTGAGATGTTTATGGGGATCTTTATTCTCCAACCCACGAAAAGTGGGTAAAAGACGAATTAATCCCGATTTTAGCTCGAAATTGACATTAGGCTCCGGATAAGGGATGCAAAGGGGTGATTGATTCAAAGGGGCAGCGGCTAATTCACGTAAAGTTCTATTATTTTCGGCCATCTTCTCTTCTTTTTTGGACGCACTAGATGATTCGGACAAAACTTGTGATGTTTTGGTTTGTCTCTCAAGTTGTTTCCACAACTTTGCTTCTTTTTTCAAGCTATTTGTGGTCTTTTCAATTTCAGGATCAAATTGCAACTTACTTGTACGATCTAGCTTGGTCATAAAAAGGCAAAAATTTTAGCACCAATCCTCGGCAATGGTGCCAAAATTTGATGGGCGTCGAAACCACCAAAAATAATATTCCAATTTTTACCTCGCAAAATTAAATAGAGTATGTGATGAGAATAGGGTCGAATCCACGGGGATTGGGAGAGTATTTTATGCTAATTGTACCAAGTAAATTAATCAACTAAGTTACAATCAAAAAGGGGGGAATTAAATGCGAAAAAGTAAAATTAATAAAATTGTCCAGACCACTGGTCGCGCTGCATGGGCACGCAATTTCACCAGAAAATAAAAAAATTAAATAAAAATAAAAATGACTAAAATATGCAATTCTAAATTAATGCAATACTGGAAAAATAGAAAATCAACGATAATTAAATCTAGCCTGAGAAACAATTACAATTTTGATCAACAAATACGATCCTCAATGTAAAAATACTTTCAACTATTTCGATAAATCAATTATGGTTATTGGCTCGGCCTAATACCCTCATCTTTCCTTGCAAAAATTGATAATGATTTAAATCTCCTACGATTTTTCCTGCTATTGCCTTATCTATCAGATGTTCTAATCCCTGGAGATACCTGCAGAATCCATCTAACAACAGCAATAAAAATCTAGAAAGACCTGATTCTAAAAGCCAATACTCTCGCGGTAATTGCTCATTTAGATTGCGTAATTACATAGAAAATCGGGTTACCACTATTCTTAGATTAATTAACTTAATCTAATTGGCTACCTATTGTCATGCAATTAAATAACCGTGCACAAAATTAAACAATCACAAAATAATATTAATTCTTGAAATAGTAAATAAGCAAATATCAAAATAACAAGAAAGGAATAAAACAATTAGATCTTACGGAATTGATGAACCCAAATCTTGATTAATCCTCAGCTAGAAAAGAAAATTAGAACAGCTTGTCCATGAATGTCACCCAAAGAATGAAGAGAAAATTTGTTGTTGTCTGCTAAAAGTTGTCTTCCTCCAAAGTGCATATAAGAGGTATATATATATGAGAAAAACCCTAACCTATTATCCTTGTTGGATAAGGAAACCCAGCCTAAAAAGAATAATAAGGTAAAAGCCTTAAATATAATTTCCAACAAAATAAAAAGTCTTCTAATATTTAATCTATTTCCTTCCAAAAATCCAGAAAAAATATCTTCCATCTTAGTCAACACGATCAAACCCGCATAGCAAATTAATGGCATTTTCTCACGTGACGGAGTCAACTTTGATCGCTACAAACACGTCCAAAAAGCTTCTATATCCATATATAATGCATCTATATCCTTTTCCTAAGCACAATCATGCAAAATTACATTAAAAAAATCAATTAAGGAGCATTTTATTTCAAAATCAAGTGCATCCAACTTATAAATTAAACACTTATTTAGAACTTATCAGCTAGAAATTGTCATAATTATTAGGCGAGGAGACATTTGACTAAGAGTTGGGTTGAGGTAAGTTGGACTATCCTTCTGTGTATGAGTGTTTCGCTATTCCCTGGCTTTGTTCCAGTCCTCCTGTACACCTCTTGTCCTTTCTTTTAGTACTGTATCTGCACACTAATACGAATTCTGGATTTGCATTGTGTTCAATTTATAATCTGTTGACCTATGTATGCTTTGTTAATACATGTGCTATGCTTGGAGCTGTAACACCCATTCGGCAGGTGAAACTATCGTATATATACGATCTTGTTCTGTGCCTGTTAGACGGAGGCGTTGTGGCGTGGGGCCTAAGGTTGCCTGTATATATAATTCTGTCTTGTTTCTGTGCCCGTTCGGATGGAGGCGTTGTGGTGTGGGGCCTGAGGTTGCCCATTTTAGTATTAATATCACAGCTCTGAGTTACACTTTGGTTCTGACTTGGCTTTGTTTATCAGTTTATCTGAAAGTGACTTCTGTCTGCCTGAATTCTGCTATTTCCTAGTGTCTGTTACTGATTTCGATCCAATGTCTTTGGTTAGGACCCCTTGTAGGTCTCATCCTAGGTGTCCACTTACTGAGCTTTGTTTCGCTCATTATATTATTTACATAAATTTGCAGGGGTATGATTTGGGTTATTCCGGGAAGGACCCTAATGGCGATACTAATGTAATTAAACTAGCTTTAGTTTCTTTGTAGCTTGGAAATAATTTGAACTTGTAAAATAACTAGCCATGATGGTATTAGTGTTCTGATGGAAATATTTGTGAGTTTTAGTTTTCTGTCCTGCATTTTAAAGCCTTGCGTGTTTAGGAGGCGCGATCTTCTTAGGCTCGTGGCGATCACAGCTCCGAGTTCAGGTAAGTGGATTTGGGGGCGTGAGAACTTTGCTAGTTAAGGTATACTCTGTTATTCTCGAGTTTGATCCCAATAAAGTTGGAGCCGTGTAGGCTGAGACTTTAGAACTCAACTAAGCTGGTACTCTCTTCGAGTTGACGACACCTCCATTCAAAAATTACGATCTATTGAGAACTACTAGATCGTTATTCAATTCAAAAATTTGGCGAGCCAACTTCAACTAAAACTAAGCCACAGTTTCCCTTTCTTTCTAGAGGTAAATAGAATAAAAAAATGTAGTATGGAATGAATCTGGAAGCTATTATTACATAATTTAATTTTATCTTACTTCAACAATTATTATTATTATCATTATTATTATCATCATCATCACAATAATAACATTGATAAGGTAATATCTTTGTTCTTTTATATCATCTCATGAATAGTTATTAAGTAACTCGACAATTAGTTTTACAAATACATCTTCAATCAATTATTTATGAACAATAAATATAACAACTATTAACCGTACAAATAACGTCGCAAACCAATAATCATACCGAAGAGGCCAAAAAGTACTATGAGAGATAGGAACTCCCCGCCGGGCCTACCATAGCGATAAAAGCGCGTTAGATTTATGACTCTAAGCCGCCTCCCCAATCTAATGCACCCACATCAGTCAAACACACATCCTTTGACCACAAAAACAAAGATAGAAATATCATTTCGAAATTCATTTTCCACGGTCAAAAAAGACTTCAGTTGTGCTTCTTAGAAGATGCCCAGACCCAAAAAAAGTCCTCTCCTTTGAACACCCAACAAAACCATGAGTGACTAAAAAAAAAAAAAAACACACACACACGCACAGATAAAGATCACCTTGCAAAAACACTTGCAAATCTTTCTCATTTTCTCTCTTACAGTAGAAGAAAATGGCTGCTTCTTCGGGAAGTTTAGAGACCTCAGCAAACTCACGGCCGCCAAACACAACTGCTTCAAGCTTCTCGTTTTCAACTCCATACATGTCTGGCTCCTTCACAGACCTGTTGGCCTCTGATGACTATGCTGTGGCGTCTGGGAGAGGACTTGGTGATCGGATTGCCGAAAGAACCGGCTCTGGCGTTCCGAAGTTCAAGTCTCTTCCGCCACCTTCGCTGCCAATCTCTCGTGCTGGCTTCTCTCCTTCTTCTTACTTTGCTATTCCGGCTGGGTTGAGCCCTGCTGAGCTTCTTGACTCACCTGTTCTTCTCTCTGGCTGTAACGTATGTAACTTCCGCGTAAATGAATCTTGATTTCATTAGTTTTTTCTACATGATGCCTTGAAATTGCTACTGTTTTTTTGGGTTCTTTTTTTTTTTTTTTAATAATCAGTTTTGTAATAATTGGATTAATGATTATGACTGTTTTCATGCAGATTCTTCCATCTCCAACTACAGGGGCATTTCAGTTTCAGGGATTCAATTGGAAGAGCGATTCTAACAGCACACAGAACCAACAAGTTGTCAAAGACGACGAGAAAAAATACTCTGATTTTGTTTTCCAGACACAAACGGAACCTGCTGCATCATTTGATAATACTGCTACTTCTCGGGCTCAAGTTAATTCACTTCCTCAGGTGTGTTTAGGCTTATCTATTGGTTGGTTCATTTCAGGGCCTTTCTTCAATTCTTTATTTTTTTTTTCGCATTATTTGACTGATAAATATGTGTTCTGATGTAAATTTTCTGGCACAGCAAGCATGGTATTATCAACAACAACCTGCCAAGCAGTATGCTCAAAAGGATGCTGAAAATTCTGAATTCGATTCTGTAAAGAGCTTTGCAAGTGAGATTTCAACTACAAAAACAAATACTCAAAACAATGGTGGATTTCAATCGGATTACTATCATAACAACCAACCATCACAGACCATAAAGGAGAGTAGAAAGTCGGATGATGGTTATAATTGGAGAAAATACGGCCAGAAGCAGGTAAAGAGCAGCGAAAATCCCCGGAGTTATTACAAGTGCACGTTTCCCAATTGTCCAACTAAGAAAAAGGTCGAGAGATCTTTAGATGGACAGATAACAGAAATCGTTTATAAGGGTACACACAACCATCCCAAGCCTCAATCTACTAGGAGATCATCATCATCATTGTCGTCCGCTTCATCTTTGGCAATTCAGTCTTATAATGCTCAAGCTAATGAAATTCAAGATAAATCATATGCTTCAAATGGCACTGGGCAAATGGATTCATTTTCAACTCCAGAGAATTCGTCCATATCAATCGGGGATGAGGACTTTGTGCAGAGCTCTCAGAAGAATAAATCAGGGACAGATGATTTTGATGAAGATGAACCCGATGCTAAAAGATGGTAAGCATTCAGTTCGTTTACTTGCTCTTTTTTTTTTCCCCTGATTTGAATTGTGTACGAATATACTAATGTCTGGTTAAACTTTTCCAGGAAAACTGAAGCTGAAAGTGAAGGGATTTCGGTACCAGGGAATAGGACAGTTAAGGAACCAAGAGTGGTAGTTCAAACAACAAGCGATATAGATATTCTTGACGATGGATATAGATGGAGAAAGTACGGTCAGAAAGTGGTGAAAGGCAATCCTAACCCGAGGTAAAAAGCTCATCATAGTGCTTGGCAATTGGCATTCCTCCTTGATTTCAATAAAGAGTTGTACACTATTAGTTTAGTCTAAGATTTGGATTTTTAACCTTAAGAACTAGTCTGAATTTTTGTTATGTGATTCATTTGTTGCAGGAGCTATTACAAGTGCACCCATGCCGGTTGTCCAGTGAGGAAGCATGTGGAACGCGCCGGCCATGATATAAGGTCTGTCATAACAACTTACGAGGGGAAACACAACCATGATGTTCCGGCTGCTCGCGGTGGCGGCCACCACTCGCTCAATAGGCCTCCGCCGAACAACAATACAGCGGCCATGGCAATTACGCCTGCTGCTGCGCTTCCACCTCAATCTGATCACCCAATTCCAATGCGTGTTAGGCCACCGGCACCTCAAAATGAGGCACCCTTTACGCTAGAAATGCTGAAGAGTCCTCCGCAGAATTTTGCTTTCAGAAACTCTTTGGGGACTTACATGAGCCCACCACAAGACAACATGAATTCTTCAAGAGCCAAGGAGGAGCCTAGAGATGACATGTTCTTTGAGTCTTTGCTATGCTGATTGATGAATTGCTACCTTGTTTTATTTGTTTATTTATTTATTTATTTATTTTCTCAAGTGTGGGGGTTTAGGTATTTTTAATGTCTTGCTAATTAATACTTCAAGTATAAGAATAGATTCAATTGTTTATTTTTGTTGTTTTGTTTGTTTTCTTGTATATTTCCACATAAATGTTGCTTTGCATACTCAGAAGAAAAAATGGCTTGACAAGTTCCTCAAGCTAGTTAATTATTTCCGGTTGTATGATTACACACGCTAAGCAATGTCAACTCTCAAGGCCTAAATCCGTTTCCTATTGTTGCCTATATATTTTAATCTACATATATATATACATACATATATATAGATAGATAGATAGATATAATTGTTCAAAAATTCTTGTGATATTTGTTACTATTTGTTCCATCACGTCATGTCAAAATAACATTTTTTGACTATACAATATATTATATTTTGAATATATTTATCATTATATATATAATTTTTTTGGACCAAGAATGAAAGGATTTTTTTATGTCATCGAAAATTTAAAGTGCATTTCTAAATATTATTAACTTAAAGTACACTTTAATATTATTAATATTTTGACTATATTTATCACTGCATATATAATTTTACTAGTTTAATCCAAAATGTCGAATTCTCTACCGATGACCACGGCTGATAAAAAGTGTGAAGGTATAAGCTTATTGACAATATCATCATACGTCTAGGCTGGGAGAATTGCTCACTTAGGTAGACTCCAATTTGACCTCACTTTTTTTGTCCCCAACAAAATTTATGTAAAAGAGGTCTACATGTTTTTCCTTTTTTTTTTTTTCCGCTTCCCTTGCTTTCCGTATTTCAATTATCATACAATTAGATTTTTATACTAGTCAGAAGCTACTCGAAATCATTTGGGTTTCCATTCATAAGTTACAAAAATGGCATTAATTGCACAAAACAAAAGAAAAAGCAGGATTAGAATTCTTTCACATCATTAGTTTTATCATATTGATATGAGATGAAAATTTTAACTATTTGTGTATTCATCATATTATCTCAGTTATTCATAAAGTTCAAATATAAAAAAAAGTCATATTAGGAGGAAAAAAAGTATTTAAAAAACTATCATTTTTTAAAATTTGAATTTTATAAATGACTAAGATGATAAAATTGGCATATGAATGGTTAAAATTTCTTTTATATTAATATGAGGAAGCATTTGATACGATAAAATTTTAACCCTAAATAACATGGCAAAAAATGTGAAAATAAAAAAGTGAAAGAAAAAAAAAAAAAAAAACTTGCTTATACTTTGTTTGACCTCCCTAGAGCCATGTCACAAATTTGTCATTAAATAGGGTTTGTTGACGTCACCGATGACATCCTTCTGCAGATTTGAATTGGTCAAAGATTGGGGGGTGGACGATTCCTGGTGCCCGCGTTGGTCAATGTCAACTTGTTTACTCAATGGCCACTTGGAGGGATGGCAGAAGACGCTACGTTTAACACGGGCCCCATTGCCTCTTGCTCTAATTTGTCATTACGGATCCGAGGTTGCTATTCCATCTATCTGAATTGATATTAATTTTTTTTAAAATTATAAATTTAAAACAAAAAATTATAAGATCTTTTAAAAAAATTTGTAATAGCAGTTTATTAAAAAATTTATACATTTAAAATAAAAAATTTGTAAGGCTATAAATTTCTTTTAAAATATCCTAAAAAATTTTATTTTAGACCAATAATTTTTTTTATGGACTAATGTCAATAAATTGGATGGAAGAGGCCTTGTGGAACGATCCTTGCTGTTCCGAACTCGCGGTAAAATCACGCGTCCAGACTGGTATGTTCCGTCACAGTACTATCTATCATATGCACACATGCTATGTGTGAACTCGATGAATTTTAATATAAATTGAATATTGTAAAGTTATATAGATAATTTATTGTATTAATAAATTTTAAATATTTTATTTTAATTAATAGATACATAATTATTTATATTATTATTTCATTAAAAAATATTTACACTTTTTATTTGATGCAATTATGTCCTTTCATTCACTTTTAAATTATTGTATAGTAAATGTTACATCGATTTAATTTGTATATAAATTAAATATTTTAAATATAAAATCATAAAAATGTAAAAAATACAAAAAATTTTATTTAATAACAATGTTATCTTATCTTTCCCTAAAAAGTAGTCCATTTTATCAACAAAAAAAAATTGAAAAAAATGCAAAATCTCCTATTGAGCAACCATTGTAATGGTCTATGTTAACAATATAAAAATAACTTTTGCTTCTAAAAAGTTGCATGCCCTAGGTGGCAAAAGAGCCGATATTAAAGTGCCAAACCTTTCCGTTGATGCAAGTTCATAAGAAAAGACAAGCTTGTTACACCTAGGGTAACTTTTACCGTTTAAAAAAAAAAAAACAAATGGACTGGTAAGGGAAGATCAGCCTATTACAGTTAGAGTAATTTTTACTAGTAGGGAAAAAAAAATTCATGGGACTGGTAAATGTTATCACCAATGGCCTTTCGACGTGTAAGGATTGCGGTCTAATCACCCTACAGGAAGTGACTTACAGTATAGTTCCCCCTCTGTATGTTTGGAGGAAAATAATTTGTTGGAGAAAAATATTTTTTAGAAAAGAATTTCTGAAAAAACAAAATATTTTTTACTGTTTAGTTGTTGTATAAAAAACATACCCTGGTGACATTTTGCAATGCAAATATATTATTTAAATTAACAAACAAAAAATAAAAACTATAAGTAATAAAAATTTTGAAAAATTTAGGAAAATCGAAAACCTAAACAATTAAAAATTTTAAATTTTAAATAATAGTTTTATTCTTAAAATTTTAATTTTTAAATTTTTTAGTTTTTATATTTTCGATATTAATTTTTTAGAATTTATAGTTTATAATTTTTAATTGTTTAATATTTTAATTTTTAATCTTACATTTTAAATTTTTAATTAACATTTTAATTTAAATGCTAATTTTTAATTTTTATAAATTAATAATCTTTTAGTTTTCAATTTTCAAATTCTTTAACTATTATTTTTATTAAAAAAATTAACTATTTAATTTTTAAATTTTTTTATTTTAAGGGGCCAGAGTGGATGTGGGGATAGGGTGGGAGTGGGGGAGGTTAGGACTGAGTTATTGGTTATAGCCGAAGCGAAATAACTAAAAATCGAATTTTAAAAAAAAATTAATAACCCAAACTAAACTGAATTTGATGAATAACCAAAATTTTGGAATCGAATTTTTTGGTTCGGTTCATATTAATAACTGAAATAGCTGAATTATAAAACAAATTAAAGAAAAATATATAAAAATAACCAAATAATAGGATTTTGAAATGAAAGACACTTATTGAGTCAAAAAATAGATACACGAAAAGTTTTTATTAAAAAAAAAAACTCGCAAAACAGACTAAAATCGTGAGTCATGCTCGGCCGCGTTGACCTGGAGGTTTTTTCCTGTTTGTTCAACTACTTCAAAGTTCAAACTTAGTTCTCAATTAGACTTCTTCTTCATCCGACTTAATTCACTGACTTGGAGATTCTTCATTTTTTTTTTGGGTTACCCGTTACAAGGGCTGGGCTATCAACATAAACTACTAAAACTGCCAAGTTTCATTAGTTCGGTTATTTCGGTTAATAATAGAATTTTTAAATGATAGCCAGAATCGAACACCAAAGTACTAAAATTTTATTGACCGAAATGGAGCCGAATACCTAAATAACCAGACCAAAATTTTATTTTGGTGTGGTTCCGGTTCGGTTTTCGGTTAATGACCAAAATATGCTCAGTCTTAGGGAAGGTAAGATGTATTGAGTAAAAGAGAGAGAGTTACTTTCATTTTGGACAGAAAATTTTTTGTTGTTTTATTTTTCCAATGTTACTGAATCCCGAAATATTTAAAAAACATTTTCTAACAAAACATTTTCCGACAAACAACCATAGCCCTAGAATCTACACCAAACCTGATATTTATAGGAACTTCTACTAACATCATATCCTACTAGTATTTCCTAGGTCAAGAATAAGAGGGTGTTTGGCTTGGCTTATTTTGGTGCTTCAAACACTTAGAAAAAAGTATTTTCTCACATACTCTTTATTAATATAAATTTCACGTTACCCCCTTGTGATTTGTGAAACACGTTACCCCACTATGTTCTCAAAATTTCAAATTGCCCCCTCGTGTTTTTATGAAATTTATCACATTAGTCTCTTTCATTCATTTTTCCATCAAATTTGAGCTACACACTAGAAATGAAACTAGTTTAAAATTTTTACTAGTTTTGCCTTTTATTTGGACAAAAATGTCCTTGGAATGACAACAAACCTAGGTTTCTTATTTCTTTTTGAATTTTTTTGTAACAGTACAGAGTACACGGCTGAGTCAATTAACCATGAAGTTCGTTCATCTATGAAGAAGATGTGTGAGTACTGTTAAATAATTAGGCGACGTGGCCATGTATATGTATTATGCTTATCAAGTCCCAAGCACAAGCAATGACAAGGCATGTCAACATTTGCTTATGAAGGCCCAGCAACCCTTATGTCTTTGCTAACGAGTTGCAAGTAGGAAACATTACTCACTCAAAGAGTGATTTCTTGATCGTGGTTTTGCCTTTATTGTTCTATTTCTTGATCGTGACTTTTGCTGTTATGTTTTTAATTTCCATTTTATGTATATGAGATCAAGAAAGAATTTTGAATAATAAAATAAGGATTATTCAATTTCTTTATTTAAAAAAAAATGAACATGGAGCTTTAATGGCGAATTGAGTATAGAGTCTCCATATCTTACGCGAAACACACGAATGGGATTGCAACGACGTATGAAAGCTTTTGGTATCCATGCCATGGCAAGAGGATGCCAGAGAAGGTGCTGACAAGGAGCTTTCTTGGTCACGACCACGGCTATCACAGTGGACGGTGGTGATTAGGAATGTCAATGGTAGCCCGCCCCACCCTGCTCCGCATGGGTACTGGCGGGATCGGGAAGGTTTTTTGTGAAAAAAAAAATCCTGGGTGGGGTGGGGTGGGGCGGGGCGGGGTTTTTTAGTGCTGTATCGGTGCCGAGACGGGTCGGGGTCGGGGTTGAGTAACCCCGCCCTGGGATATATTTATATATATTTAAACTATACATATATAAATTTTGTTTAGTAACATTGTTGCAAAGTTACCTTTAGCTCAGCAATAGATGGCATTGTTTCCTTTTACTAGATGCAAGTACGATTCCTCTCTGCCCCTTCCCCTTTTGAATAGTTTTTTCCCTTTTCAATTTTTACAAATTACAAAACGTAAAGCCAAAACTCAAAAGCAAACTAAACATAACCCTAGCCGCCACATCTCTCGCGAAGAACTTCTTCGGAAGAATTATCAACAGATAGCAGCGAAAGCATCACTGATTCACCAATTTTCTTGCATCAATTTTTTCTCACACCACCAATTCACCATTTTTTTTTCGCATCAGTGCTGTCGCCATTAATCTCACATCAGCGCCTTCGTCGTTAAATCTTGCATCAGGTTTGCATTTCTTCAAATCTCGCATTTTTCTTCAATCGGGCATCAACGTCGCTAGCATAAAGTATATAGGTGTTTGTGATTTTGCCTTTCTTCAAATCTAGCATTTTTTTCAAAGATTTGTGTTAAACAGTTAAAGTTTTTCTCTAACGCTATGCAAGGCATTTAGCAAAAGGAAAAATCAGTATACAACAAGTTGGAAGCACTACATCTAATTGATTAGAAGAAAGATTCGTCAAGCGAACTTATCAGAAGAATAGGAGAAGCTATCTCCAAGACACTAAACACTTTGCACACCTCAAGAATTGCATCCTAGTTAGTCAAATTGGCAATCATTTATAAATTCACTTGCTTCTCATATTTCCTTATAACATGGAATCTTAATGCTGATTATATTGCATGGCATAACTTTGTTTGTTGGCCAAAAATGTCAGATGCCACAAGGGAGAAAAAATTTAGAAATCCCTTCAGTTGAAAAAGAAAAAATGTCATTAAGATGTTTCAGCTTTTCTTTGTATCTCATGAGATTATTTTATCTTCTAAGAACATGAAAAGGAAAAACGAGTGCCTTCCTATGATCATCAATTAAAGTAATAAATCTTTATCTACTAGAATATATAATTTTGAAATCCATAATTTTCTCTCCTCATGTATTACAGAACAAAAATGATGATAGACTGCTCTGATTTTTATTGTATTTTACTTTGTAATTTTTACTTTTCATTATCTTTGACGCGCATGAAGTATCTTTGTTAGACATGTTTTCTGGTGATTTGATTTTTATTTTTTAGTCCCAAGTGGTTAAAGGTTAATGGACTAGCCAAATACTCAGAATATATGTTTTTATGTTTCAGTGGAAAATGTCTCAAGGAGAAAATGTTCCTCAAGATATTAATTATGTTTCGTCATTGAACCTTGAGAGTTCACAATCTACTAATCTAAGTGCCATAGATCTTGACAGTCCAAAATCTCAAAATGTGGATTCTTATACTTCTACACCTACATTTACTCCACTTTTATCACCTAAGTCTACACAAAATGATCCAGGACCTACGAGGGGAGAGAAAGTTGATAATTCTAGGTTTTGGAAACATTTTGTTAGGCATAAAGTGAATGGACAATGGTTTGCTAAATGCAGTTATTGCAAAAAGGATTTCAAAAGTAACCTTGCAAATGGCATGACCAATATGAAGGATCATTATGAGAGGTGTAAGTATAAAAAGCCTCAACAAGACCTTTACCAAATAGTACTCAAAAGTAATAATGGAAAGGTGGAAGGAAAGAATGCACGTGCTTATGGAAATTTTGATCAATATCTGTCAAGAGGGGACGTTGCAAGGATAATAATTGTGCATGAGTATCCTTTGTGTATGGTGGATCATGTAGGCTTTAGGACATTTGTATATAATCTTCAACCATTGTTCAAGATGGCATCTAGAAATACTATTATGTGTGACATTATGAAAATCTATGAGGTTGAGAAGATAAAGGTGAAAAACATGTTAGAAGCAAATGTGAGTAGAATCTCTATTACAACTAATATGTGGACTGCTTCTAATCAAAAGAAGGATACATGGCTGTTACTGCACATTACTTGGATGATTCTTGGACATAACAGAAGCGCATCATAAGGTATTTTCTTATTTTTTGTATCTTTATATTTTTAGCTTTAATGGCATTATATATTATCTAATCTACTTATGTTTTTATGTTTTCTATATTTAGTTTTCGCTATTTTCCAGCTCCACATACTACAGAGGTTGTTACCGAGCATTTGATGGACACTTTATTGACATGGAACATTGATCAAAAGCTTGCAACACTTACGGTGGATAACGCTAAATATAATGGCAATGTTGCAGCTTCGATTGTTGAAAGAATTGGTGAGTCCAATTTTATGGTTTATGGATCTCTTTTTCACATGAGATGTTGTGCACATGTCTTGAATTTAATTGTGCAAGATGGTTTGAGTGTGATAAAAAAATGCAATTGAGAAAGTTAGAGACAGTGTAGCTTTTTGGACAGCTACTCCAAAAAGAGTTGAATTTTTTGAGAAAACTGGTCAGCCTTTGAAAGTTTCAATTTCAAAAAGTTTAGAACTTGATTGTCTAACAAGATGGAATTCTACATACTTGATGCTTGATACTGCCTTGCGGTACAAATCTTTGTTTTTCCATTTGAAGATTAAATAGCCTAAGTATGTGTGTTGCCCAATGAAGAAGAATAGGATCTTGCAAAAGAAGTTTGTGGAAAGTTGAAAATTTTTTATGATGTGACAAAGTTATTCTCAGAGACAAATTATCCCACTGCAAATCTCTACTTTACAAATGTTTGTCAAATTAGGTTAATATTAAGTGAGTGGAAGCATAGTGGAGATGAGTTAATTAAGGCAATGGCTATGAAGATGGAGGAGAAATTTAATAAGTATTGGGATGTGGCTCATGGTTTCTTAAGAGTTGCTGTAATTTTAGATCCTAGGTATAAATTGGAGTTATTGGATTTTTATTTTGAGAAAATTTGTGGAGATAAGTGTGATGAGGAGTTAGAAAGGGTAAAGTCCATCATGAATCAACTACTTCAAGAATATCAAGATAAATTTGAGAAAGAGAAGCAACATAGTAATTTGGACTCTACATCATCTAGTGTTGTATCAAATTATGTGGATACTTCAAATGACAATCTAGCTCAATTTGACCAATTTATTTCAAGGAAAAGAAAAAGGAAAACTGTGTTTTGATCGGAGGTAGATAACTATCTTGAGGATGATGTCTTACCTAGAGATCCAAAGTTTGATATTCTTGCTTGGTGGAAAACTAATGGTTTGAAGTATCCAATTTTGCAAATGATAGCAAGAGATGTCTCAGCACTTCCAATTTCTACAGTTGCTTCAGAATCTACTTTTAGCACAGGTGGTAGATTACTCGGTCCATATCGCAATAGGCTTCTTCCATCGACAGTTAAAGCACTCGCTTGTGCCCAAAATTGATTGTTGGCAGATTTCAATAGTGGTACATGTTCTATATGTGTTTAAATAACTTTGAATTGTTAAATAAATAAATAAATATGTTATTGATCTCTTTCTATAATCTTTTCTTTTAGATGATGAACAACCACGTCGCTTTGTGTCTATTCTTTATGACGAGGATGGCAATATTCAAGCTGCAGAGTTGGGCAAATCAACAATTACTTTTGCCCAAGAGTGGAGCATGTTGTTTGTGTTAATGAAACATTGAAACTTATTTTTTGTTTGTTGAATTTATGTTTTATTATGTTATATATATGTTTAAGTTTTGGAGTTTGTATGATTTGGAGTAAGTGGGGGCAATTAATGTGTTATTATTGTAAAATTATATTAAATTTTAAGTATTAGAGTTTGAATTTGATGTGTTAAGGTTTAGTGCATAATTTATGTTGTTTATATTTATTTTTATCTATTTAAAAAATAGGAATTTCACTTGACAGGTAGGGACTTAACGAGTAGGTGTTTTGCCCCGATACTACCGCTCCTTTGACTTTTGTTGACAGGTGCCCCGTAGATAGGGTTATGGTGTGCAAAACATTGGTAGGTACGAGGATGGTAGTCGAGAGAAAACCCTGGTGCAGGTATAGAGGCGAGGTAGGGGCAGGTGAAAAAATACCATGTGCGAAGTAGGGATTTGTGAACCCCACCCCTACCTTGCCCCATTGACATCCCTAGTAGTGATGTTGCCACTATTTGTTGATTGGAAAGCGCAGTTGTGTTCGCAGCAGGTCAAGTAACATTTTTTGTGGAAGCTCATCGGAGTTTAGTGGCCTAGATCGATTTGAATGGTAAGGTCAAGTCGCTGCCATTTTTGGGTTAATGGGCTACCTGACCTTTTTATTTTAGTTAATAGTTTTTTTTTTTTAATCAGATGAAGATGATGTTAAAACTTATTAGTTTATTTTAGGTCTAAAATGATTATTTCGAGATAATATTTAACGACGTTATTGTCTTAAATAACGGTAGAGAAGAGTGATAAATTTCAAAAAAACATGAGGGGGCAATCTAAAGTTTTGAAAATACATAGGGTAATATGATATGTTCACATATCACAGGGAACTAACATGAAATTTATTCTTTTTTTACTATTTGGTACTTATAAGCCACAAATAAGTAATGCCAAACAATCTCTAAGTCAATTCAGTTTTTAACAAGCACACGTCACGTAAGGTCCGGTAACTCAAAATCTGATGAATTATTACAAATTTTTGTTATCTACAAATTATTTTGTGTTATCATAAAACAAGACCCCTTTCCTTTAAAGATATGGCGTGAATCCTAGATCCTAGCTAGTTTGATCTGATCTCTCGAATTAAGGTTTCCAATATGAAAAAAGAAAAATATACCATACTTTCTCATAAAAAAGAATGCATGTTGCATTTCGGACTTTGAGAAAGAAGAAAAAAAATTTACTAATCCGGTGTCAACACTTGACTGACCAGAAACTAGCTTCCACTGAGCTTTCGTTAGGCTTTCTCTAGGAAGCATTGATTCGGGGAGTAGAGAGAAGGAATTCACAAAATAAAGACGAGCAAGGTTTGGCAAACCAAAATAGCTCCACTTGTTAAACCCTTTAAGTGTGAATACTCTAATAGATATCAACTGCCAATATTGACATGTTATAGATGAAACAGGTGCAGTACTTGTACCTTCAGCATGAACACCCTAATAAATATTAACTTTATGGATGTAAAAAAGGTAGAGGTCTTGTACTACAAAAGTTAAAATTAAGGTTGAATTATTGTCTTTGGCATGTGAAGCACAAAAACCCGATTTCTCCTATTTTGCCATTATTATTTTCACTTCTTCAACAAATAATACGTTGTAAAGCATTATTGCTCTCAGCAGTGATTGTTGAGATGTTCAACAAGTCGCTAGAGCAATGATCACTGAAGCAAAGGGATTTTCAGATAAATGCACCAAGCAGAAAGAAGAACAAGTTATGCCCAACAGATGAAACAAAATAATTAAGCAACTATTTTACTTAACATCCTTCTTTGTGCATAACAGGATAGGTAGAGATGAGGTTACACGGTATGCAGTAAAAGTTATCTGTTACCAGATTAGTTAAATCAGACCTTAAATCCAACAATAACAGTTCTCAGAGCTTGAGACAATAGATTCAAATGGGAAATGCTACTTTGAGCAGGTGCCTGTAGGGTGAGCATTCCGTATTATCCAAGGATGCTCCAAAATCTTCTGGAGGGAGAGCCTCTTTGAGGAGTCCTTCACTAGAAGCTGCATAAACATAAGGCTACAGAATCAGAAAGGGGGCATTATTCCTTCGTTGTTAGAATCTCTTCTGAACTCAACTATCACATTCAGCTAGACAATAGTAAACAAATTTACCTTGCTAATAAGATTCTTTGCCTCTGGAGATACTTGAGGGGTGGACGGGAAGCTGAGGTCAACCTTCATAATCCTAGACAGTAAAGCTTACTCAGTTAAGAGTCTTCAATCTCTTGATATCTGTTGAACAAAATCCAAAATCCATTACCTTTTGAATGTATCAGCCTGGCTCTCAGCTTCAAATGGAGGGACACCATACAAAAATTCATAGCAAAGAACACCCAGAGTCCAATTATCAACTGCATAGTCATGAGCTTTGTTCTCGACCATTTCTGGAGCTAAGTAGTCCAAGGTTCCACACATGGTGTGTCTTTTGCTTCGTGATTGTACAGACCATCCGAAATCAGCAATTTTCAACCGACCCTAGAGTTGCACCATAATGTTACTTGATAACCAACCTACAAAGTAGTACGTTCTAAATTTCTAGATTGATTCTAAATTTTGCACTTAGTGATGAGAGCTTAAAATTCCTGCAAATGGTTTTAAGAGAGGTTCTCGGAAAGAACCAAAGTTTTGGCAAATTAGAAAAGGCAGAAGATACCACTCGTGCAAATTTGGTTCTAACTTGTGTTTAACTTTTGTGTTGCCCAAGTCATGACTTCTATGTATATGTTAATTCTATGTAGATGGGGTGGAAGAACCCACTAAATATTCTTTCTTATACGTTCAGCGTTCTCACTGTTGATACCAGACAAGAAATACCATGATTTTCTCCTGTTTTAGCCTGTAGGCTCTGTTGATTTGAATTATTGACATCATTATTATAGAAAAATATGGACTAAGAACTTGTGACAAAAGTTATTGCTTTTAGTTAACTGCATAGAACTGATTTCTCATACGTGATAATTCAAAAAACTAAAGCTTGTAAAATCCAGATAATAGCATAATTATGTACATGCAAATGGAGGAATTCTTGGAATTAAGCGAGAAGTTCTGCCTTCAGACTTTGTGATTGTATCCACAAATTATGCGTTTAATGCAAAGTTCACACCAATCTAGCAGAACCAAAAAAAACCAGTTTTGAGACTGAATTCGTCATTCTTGTCTCTCTGAAATCCTACTTATGTGGACTCAGAATAGAACAATATAGAGGAACAATCAAACTAAAGATGTCAGAATCTTGGACACAGACTAGGCAAGCATATCTGCATCGAGCTTCTCAAAAAGAATTGATACCCACATCCACATAATCAAAATGAAAGAAATTCTGTTGCATTATACCTCATGATCAAGTAACAAGTTTTCAGGCTTGATATCTCTATGAATCACATGCTTCTCATGACAATACGCCAATGCCCATGCGAGACTTGCAATGTACTGATTCCCACATCCAACAAAAACATCTCTGTCAAATGCTTTTCACTAAAAATGAATAGAAGTGGTGTAGAATATGTCAAGGTGAGAAAAGATAAAAGACAAAGGACTGAAAAATGTAAAATTTAAGATACAATGCAGCAAAAGAACGAAGGCTAGAAGTCTGAAACCAAAACTTAATCAGACTCAAATACAGGTTAAAATATGGGATGCTCTTAAGATGTCCCCCACTTAAAAACATAACAAAGAGACAGACTGGAAATCAAAATTTTAAGATGCCGTGCAGCATAGAACACAGACCAAAACTGAATCCTAATCAGACTGAGATATGGCTTAAAATGTGTGATGCTCTTATAATATCTCACACTAAAAAAACATGATAATGAGTCAGGCTACTAGGTACTAGCTTTTCAACACCTCTAGCCTGAAACCGGAAGGCTTAACCCAATCTTTGTAAACCAAAAACAAGTACTTTATACAACCAAAGTGTGTCGAGACAGAATTGAATATTGCAACAGTCTTTTGGATTTTCATTACACTTCTACGAAAATATAAAATCATTGTCGAAACTCCTAAGCTTAACAGTAAATACCAAATAATTCAAAAGACTCAGGATTTACTAAGAGGATGTTGGGCTTTGCTTATTTTAAGTGCTTATAAGCACCTAGGAAAAAGAACAGTCTCACATGCTTTTTACCATTTAAGTGCTTATAAGCACCAAATAAGCAAAGCCAAACACCCTCTAAATCAATTACAAGTACACATCAGTGTTCACTTAACATATGAAGTTAAGATTATAAACTCACAACATGACAAATCCAGCAAAGACCCAACTCAATAATATTCACTTAACTCAACCAAAAACACAGTCACAACAGCCCTGCACACTGAGTACCGGCTTCTTTTTTCATTTTTCCTTTTTTTTTTTTTCATACACCATCTCCTTTAATTTAATATTCAATTGCACATTTTTTTCATAACCAATATACTAAACTAATTATATCACATTTTATTAAGCTACAAATATTGATTCCAATAGTAATTTTGACATAGTAGCTAATTATCACAACAATTATGCAGAAATTCAAACTGTTAGAGTTGGCGCCCTAAAACCAATCTTATCCTGCTATCCATGTTAAACGTCAATTTTAAAACCGGAAATTCAACTTATTGCTAAATGAAAAAGGAAACAATAAAGAAGAGGGGAGTAAAAGCAAGAAAGGGGTACAGTGGCTGCTTGTGCTTCGGAGAGGTGGCCGAATTTACGGAGCTCTTTGTAGAGCTCGCCACGGTGGGCATACTCCAAGATGAGGAAAATGCGGTCGTCGTCGTGAAACCAGCCGTGGAGACGGAGAACGTTGGGGTGGCGAAGGCTGGTTTGGATCTCCATTTCTCGCCGGAGCTGGTGGTGCAACCTGTACTTGTCGATTTGCTCTTTGAATATCACCTTCAACGCCACTATATACTTACTCTATAAGATTGGGAAAAAAATATAAAATTTAAAGCTAAAAAAAACCCAAAATTCAAAATAAAGAAGATGAATTTGATGATGGTGGGTGTATTAAGAGAACAGACTTTGATTTCGCGAGCGAGGTAGACGCGGCCGAACTTGCCTTTGCCGAGGGGTTTGCCGATTTCGAAGTCTTTGATGGACCATTGCTTTTTGGGAGTCTTGGCGGGTTGTTTTGGGGGTTTCATTTTTGAATGGGGGAATTGGGACTGCTTGGGATGTGGAGAAGGTGGAAGAAATTAATGAGAGAGGGATTTTTGGAGGGAATTTGGTTTTTCAAACCAACGTTTACATCTTTTCCCTCTACTAGTCTAAAGCCTGTTTGGATTAATTTTTTTTAAAATATATTTTTTAAAAATTTAAATTAAATTAATAATAACTATTTAATTTGTCTAAAAAAAAGTTAAAACTTTGAAAAAAATTCAAATACAATTTTTTTTATAAGCTAAAATTTTTAACTTCTAAAAAAAAACTGTTTTTCAAAAACTGTTCAAAAATGGTGTTTGGGAGTGTTTATTTGTGACTTATAAGTTTCAAACAATGAAAAACATGGGTAAGGGTTCGTTTAAATTGACTTTTTTTAAAATTGCTTGTCTTAATAACTTTTAGAAACAAAAGTGTTTTTTTTCAAAAATTAAAAATTTTGGCTTGTAAAAAAACGTTGTATTTGAACCTTTTTCAAAGTGTCAGTTTTTCAAATGTCAAGCCAGATAATTATTGCAAAAAAAATATATCTTTTTCAAAAAAAATATTTTTCTTTAAAAATAAGCCCATCCAAACAGGCCCTAAATCCCGCAGCAATATATTTTTGGGTAAAATACACCATGTCCCTTATCCCTTTATCAAAAAATGCATCAGACCCTCTTATAGTTTAAAAAATCCCACATAGTCTCCCTATAATTCATCAAAAGTGCATCAAATTCCCTACTGTTAAAAATTTCATTATTTTTAACCATAAAATCTTTTTTTGTGTCCAAAACTACCTAAACTACGTTTCTCTGAAGAATTTGAACCTTCAATATTCAATTAAAACAAAATTACTCTAACGAACTAGTCTTATATAATTTAATTTTTAACCTAATAGCATAAAATAAACATATCATATATTTTTATATAAAACATGACCCTTATTACATGAACGGTGGGAAGGTGATTTCCATCCTTTACCACCTGTTGTCTTTATTTCCTGAACTCGCAATAAATGCACCCCCCTCCCCTACCACACAAACACCAAAAAGAAAAAAAAAATCGTTCAACAAGCTCATACTTACCCCCTTAATTAAATTGTTCATCATAAACTCAACTATTATTTCTAGTATCACCCAAATCCGCAATTTTCTGACAACAAATAAGTAACAGTTAATTTACACTTAGTGAAAAAATTCACAATCTTTGTGTTGTAATTCAAATTTAAAGTTAATTTTTCCAAACTCTATAAATGAGATTGTGATTTTTTTTAGTTATAAAAATGTATAATATATTTATTTTATGGTAATAGGTTAAAAAATAAATTATTTATAGCTTAGATAGTTAAAGTATTTTTAGTTTAATTTGAAATTGAAGGTTCAAAAGCTTTAGAGAAGGGTAATTTGGGTAGTTTTGGACATAAAAAAAGATGTAATGATTAAAGTCAATACACTTTTGATAGACCATAGAGAGGTCTAGTGCATTTTACCCTATTTTTTTTTAAAAAAAATTTACGATATCTTTAACTTTAGAGCATATGATAACTCATATTTTTTTCTGATTGTTTTGATTTATTAAAAAATAATTTATCAATTAAAAGTATATTTTTTTAATTTAGACATTCATGTATCATTCTCTTTAGGCCCAATCTTAATAGTGCGCTCACCTATAGAAGATCAAAAAAATTGATTTTTGAAATTTTAAAGAATAAAATTTTCAAAATTGTAGAAACAATTAACTATGCACTACATCCAAAAATTATAATTTGTAGAAATTAATATTTATTTTTATATTGTATCATTTTTCTTTAATTTTATAATAAATATAATAAAATTTAAAAATTGAATGGGTTGAAAGATGGAACATAACACCTAATCTCAATCACTATAAATTAGGCAGATCTACATAATGCATGATTTAAATAATGTCATAATCTGTCAATTTTTTTTAGTTAGGATTTTTTAATTTAATTTTTTTAGTTTGGTTTTTTGGAGAATTCCTTTTTCAGTCACTTCTTTATAGAAATTATCATAAAATTGACATATGGGACATTTGGTTTCTCTTTAAATTTTGTGCATGTTAAACATTATTAGAAAGAGAGAGATAGAGAGAGAGAGAGAGAGAGAGAGAGTTTTTCACAAAAACAAGCAGCACTTAGGACGCATTGCCAAAAGACAAGCATCCTAATAAAACTAAAGCGAAAAAAAACAAACAAACAAAAACTAAATAAATAATAAAGCAGAAGTACAAAGACATGCTTTAGCTAAGCACATATACAAATCAAGGAAAAGATTAGAACATATTTGACATCTGGAAATGAAATAAAATACCTCCACAAAATTTTCCTTTCTTCTTTTAATCAGCATCAGCCATAAGCTCCCTATTTGACATGCCATACTACAAATTGATACAAAACATTATTAGTAGAAAGATGCCAACACAAATCACTATATTCATACACAAGTCTATATAAACTTAAATCTCAACATAAATGAAAAAAGAACACACAACTAACACAGATCAAAGCTCTAGTTGTCACATAGATGACAAATATTGATTAAATACGTGCATATAGTACCACAAATGAGGATTATCAAATAACTGTATATAAGTTATATACATATATATATGTATGTATGTATATATATATAGACTTAGGAATGACTAAGAAAGACTTAAAATAAATCTAAAGATAGCCATTAATGATTTCCTTTTAACTATCAGAAGCGAGAGATAAAAGACACTAGAGAAAACAACAAACTAATAGCGACACACATATCAAACCCCTACATAGTTAACAAATTATCAAATGTAATACTAATATTTAAATGGTGGGCTCTTACCGACTATATGCATCAGCTCTATCAGATCTAGAGCTTAGCACATGAAGGTCTTACTGGTGGATGCAGAGATGACTATCTAATGCCAATGATATTTGCAATGGGAATTTGCAATGGGCTTGATGAGCCAAAGATGTTTTAACACTAGGCTTGATAAAAAGCTAAGGCTGATGATATTGGCAATAAGCTTGATGAAAATCCACGACTGATGCTATTAGTAATAGACCTAATGAAAATATAAGGCTGAAAATATTTTAACATCAAAAGAGTGAATGTAGTAAATGACGGTAAGATCTATAGTCTTATAGACATTATTAGTAAAAGGTGCACTTCTAAGATTATTAATGCATGAAGGGGGGGGGGGGAATAGTCGAAGATGATGCTGCCCCTGAATAGTCCATTAGTGGGTAGAGTGGTAAACTTAGAAGGCGCTCACCTCCTCTTTAGATGTGTCCTTGATGACCTGGCGGTTCTTCGATCTCTGCTCTTGGGGGTGGGAGTGCTTGGTCACTGGGGTTTCCTTTTCCTCAACCAATTCGGTTGTGTCAGCCCTGAAATTGGTCTAAAATTTTGTTATGAGCTGACTGGACAAAGATGGATTGAGGGTCAAATAGATTTGAGTTCAAGTGACACATAATGCAACTAAATCCAAAGCAAGGAGCAGCAATGTTACCACATGGATAAAATTGAAAAATAATTAGCCTAAGAGTTGTAGAAGAATTTTTCAGTCTAAGACTTCTATAGGAAGCTTTAAGCCTTGATTATTCATGGAGCTCAGTATTTAGATCCATGCCATAAAAAATGCCCAAAAGACGGCTATCACTTTATAACTTGTTTACAATATTAAAGCTTAGGAGAAAATTAATTTGTTATGATGGAATACAGGTTTATACCATTTTATGTTAATTGAAAAAGTACATCAGTTGGTGAGCTTAAAAGAAGAGAGATCATTAGATTCTAATAAGCCACAAAGACGTTGTCAGCACTCTAACTCTGAAAATTGATAATCGTACATATCTTATATTTTTACTAATCTAACTTTTAGTTAATATTGGTTGTAATCATTAATCAGATTTCTAGTTGTATCCTTATCATTGTGAAAGTATTAGATAGGCTATTACTATATATAATGTAAATCTTCGAAAACAAATCAAAAGTGTAGAAAATCTTTTTCCACTCAAATTGCTTTTCCCTCATGGGATTGTATATACATGGCCTCCATCTTTGACCCTCGAGCCTCTCTAATTATTA
Source organism: Cordia subcordata (assembly GCA_028554755.1). Lineage (NCBI taxonomy): Eukaryota > Viridiplantae > Streptophyta > Magnoliopsida > Boraginales > Cordiaceae > Cordia > Cordia subcordata. The sequence continues at coordinate 3,781,749 of JAPTOF010000005.1, forward strand.
CTCTATCCATCATATTGCAGTTTCTTCCTATTCTCATTTTTGGAACTTCTCATGACTGCTACCCCATTGTCTTCATGGAGCAAATCATCATATAACTTAAAATACTAGTAATTATTGATGGCAATAAAGTCATAACAACAATTTTGAAACCAACCTCTTACTTTCTAACTATTTTTTTTAAGTTACTAGTTAAAAAAAAAAAGTCGTGCGAAGCACGAAAATTGCCCAATAGTACTATTATAAGATTTATATAGATTATAATTTAATACGTAGAATTTCTATACAATAAAAATGCAAATGTATATTAGAATCACAAAGATGTGATTCTTTTTTAGGAGGAAGTTTCCAACCTTGCCTCTCAAATCCTACACAAAACCTGTTCTATTCAGCTGCCTACAAGATTAAATTGCACAAAATTTAATATGTAATCACAAAGAGGAGTGATATTTAAGTATTTCCTCAAAAATATACGAGAGCAGTTTCATATCGCATTAGTTGCTTCTTTGGCAAATTTAAAGAGCCTAGAATGCTACTAATTCATTTTCACCTTAGCTGCACCACCATCTACTAATCACTTTTAGTAACATCTACTAGTCACTTCCAGCAAGTAAATATTGCCAAAAAGATATTGTTTGCACTAAGTTCAATCTGTAGCTTTTGTGGTCAAATTTGAAGTTAACCTGCAGAGAATAATGTCTTTTCTTAGAAACCTATTCCAAAATGAGAATAATAAATGGCCAACTGTGAGGTTCAAGAGATTCAAAGTTAGAGCACACTATGTTGTAGCAAAGAATTTAATAAAAAGTCATCAAGTATAGTAGGTGTTCATTATGCTACTGATTCATTTTCACCTTAGGTGCATCACCATCTACCAATCACTTCCAGTAACATCTACCACTCACTTCCAGTAAGTAAATATTGCCAAAAAGATATTGTTCGCACTAAGTTCAAACCATAGCTTTTGTGGTCAAATTTGATGTTAACCTGCAGAGAATAATGTCATTTCTTCGAAACCTATTCCAAAATGAGAATAATAAATGGTCAACAGTGAGGTTCAAGAGATTCAAAGTTAGAGCACACTACGTCGTAGGAAAGAATTTAATAAAGTCATCAAGTGTAATAGGTGTTAATTAATAAGGATGCAAAAATTTGCTCTAGCCTCGTTGCCATTTTCATGAAATATGAAAATAATAGCTTGCTCAAGGACCTAATACATTTCTTATATTCTATTGCTTTCAATAACATGTGATCCAACAGGAGTAATAGTATGCTCAAAGAGATTCCTACTTTCGGAATACCAAAGGGGGACATTCTTGCACAGCTGAGTCATACTCTAAACGAATTTTATGTAGTCATACCATAGCACAATGGGCTACACAAAAGACAAAAAATCAATTTTTTTTTTTTTAGAGAATAATTGGCCATCTTTCCCTAAATAAAGATAGCATCAGCTGTAGTTAGCACTGGGATACAAAAATTCCAAGAAGTATTACATGATTTTGACTATTTAGCCACAAATTCATATACCAATTTGTTCTTGGCAGTTTGCACTTGAACTTCAAAAGGATTACTATACCTTCTAGTAAGAAAAGGGTTCAGCTTAACTACAAGGAGTTTAACGCATTCACATTAATTCAGATTCAGTCAAATATCTGGGATCATGTACCACTTAGTTAACTAAAACACATCATGTTGAAAGTTCACCCATCACTATATTTTCTATCTTTTATATCTGATTTTGATTGATTAACACCGCTATTCTTCCCACAAGATTCACTTTAATCTAGCTGTGGTTCATGCAAAAGTTTGATGACTTAATGGTTCTCCCCTTGAATTAAACCAAATGGTGAGATTTTAATTACAAATCATACAATTTTGAAAAATATGGCTAATGCGTCTCGTAATACAAACCGATAGATGTAATACAACAGTGATTAAGATGGAAGATTGAAACTTACGAAATAATATAAGCATTAGGTCTGCATAGAAAGTTTATAAAAGAGTAAGAATTTATGTAAACAAACAAACTCCGATGATGTCAATAACAAATGAAAGCGCATAAAAACATGATTAAATTGAAAACTTTTGAAGCTTGCCTCACACGATTAGTACACAAATTTTCCATATTTGGTATGTACTCTGTAGAGATATTTCTTTAATTATGAAAATTCTATTAATTTCCAAGTAAGAGACCAGTAAGTTACATCAGGAATAAAATTTTGCATGGCCCAGAATCTTAAAGAATTATGCAGTTAACTGAACATGCCTCTATGATTTAGCAAGCAATATGATTTTCCTACATTATTCTCATGTATTCGTTACTAATAGAAACTGCAATTTAAAGAGTCAAAAATTTACCACAACTTTGTAGGAGAACTTTCAGAATAAAATAATAACAAGTGTGCAAAAACATTATGCTCTGATAGTGATATTCTAGAAAACGTTGGTCAAACAACAAAGACTGGATTTAGTTTATGCATAAGACGGGCCACTTTTAAATGCTAGAAATAATTAACCGAAAACCTTTACACCCACGCAGTCTTAACTCCGTGAATTAGTACCACTACCAATGGAATAATGACCTTTACTTATCACTCACTAATATAAAAAAGGAAGACAAACTAGGAAGTTAATACAGAGGCAAATGTTCATTCTTATTAGAACGTAGTTTCAACAAGCACCTACAAAAGATAATACCAGACTTAGAACAGTCCTATATAAGATTTTACTACATTATACTTTTACATGGTAGGCAGTCATATTATCTTCCAAACTTCGTATTACATAAGATTCTCCTTATGTAAAGCATACTGTGAGCAGTGTGATGACACCTAGTCTTCAACTTCATATATGAGAATGGCAAGGAATACATAGTGTTTGAAACATCATAAAACAAGAAACTTGATAAATATGAAGAGCTAGATTTTTATTTTGAAAATACTTTCACTTAATTAGGTTCTTGTGCAAACTCTAAAGACTTCCTAGTATACAACATTTTTTATGGGGTCTCTTAAATTGATTTTGAATATTTCCATATGCAGGGATAAAAACCTATTTGATCCCCTAAAACAATATTAAAGGAAATTTGAAATAGAAAAGCTATTAGAATAAAACTAAAATAAGGAATCCTGATATATATATATATATATATATATATATATATATATATATAAAAGGAAATGCTACAAAATTTTCTAGATATAAGGAAAAAATCAAGAAGCTATTGCAATTGGCCTTTTTCATATTGGCCCTCACTTCTTCCCTAAAGCCTATTTTATCATCTAATTTCTACCATATGTCTTTACTCTACCTTAATTAAATGCTACCTATTCTCGTCATGATGTCTCAAATCTGTATAAAGAAATCCAACTAACTAATCTCTTGTTCAATAAAAATTTAAAAGATTGCACCAAGCTTCAAATCCCAAAATTAAGCAAGCAAAAACATAAAATATCTACTCATAATAGATCACATGAAACCTATAAAATTCTAGACTGTGGGTTTGTCAATATATCCACAAAATAAAAATGTAAGAGATGCTAACAAGGGCCAAACAAATATATAGAACACTCTAAAAGATAATAATAAATTTTCATGAGATATCATTATAGGAGATATTTGAATCTAATACAACCAACCCATGGTAATAAAAGTCCCATTCCAGAAATCTTACTTCCTATTGTAGAGAATCTCCTGAGGAAAATGAATATTATGTTGCAATAAAAAATCAAAATATGAATTAGAGCAAAATTTAATATCTGAAGGAACCTCAGCAACTTATCATCAAGCACTATATTGGAATCCAACATCATACCTCTACAAACTGCAACTTGAAATCAAACAAAAAAAACAGAGCTCTGCAAAAACCCGGTGCAAAAGAAGTATTTGATGAAGGGAAAGACATTAAACAAAATAAGAAGAGAAGAAATTATTAGTACAACCTTTTCATTGTAGAAGGATGGGACCAATCACGTGGATAACAATAGTTATCAAAATTCGAGTTGAAGGAAAAGAGATTGAGGAAAAGACGATTTTAATGATGACGGCAAAAAGCTTGATGATATGGTACTGCTGCTCTAGTTGTAGTTTTAGTGATAATGGTGAGAAGGCTAATGATGGTGGTGCTGCTACTCTTGTCGTAGTTGTTTCGAGAAGGAAAAGACGTGGAACAAACACCACCACAACTTTTGTAGTAGAAAAAAGAGTAAAAAGATTAAATAAGAAGAACCAAAAAAAGGTGTAAAATTACTAAAATACCTAGACGACCATATGATGAATAGTTCACTTGGAAAACTCCTCCTTTTTAATATAGTAGAGATTTCGAGTGGGCAGAATTAATAGACTCTGGCTCATAAGAATACCATTTTGAAAACAAAAAGTACCATAACACTGAAAATAACCTTGTTGGCAAGTACAAGCTGAAGTGGCTAAAGCACCAAACAGAAAGACATAACTGATGCATATAACCATAGAGCAATTCATTTTCTTTCCTTGCTCTCTGTACAAAACGTTTTGGTGCCACAACTCCTATTTTCTTCTGTTGCGAACTTATCTATTAAAAGAACGACCAAAACCTTAATGTGGACAAAATCTCAAGACAATAATTAGTAGTCTCAACATAACCATGATTAATACAAACAAATAACATATCTTGCATAACTCCTCATCCTGAGTCATTATACCACAGCCTATCAATGACATGTTAAACTGAAAGACTGTGTCAAACTTAATCTATAGCCTCTCTATATGCCTACAAATAAATGATCCCCACCTATCTTATTACATGTGTATGCTCGCTTTTCCTATGTGCACACGAGAGACTGCTTGAATTAAAAAGGCTCAATAAGTCTAGTGCTTGTCATGCATTCCTCAAATGACAAGTTTAGTACAAAGAAGTGATGGAAAACCCCAACCAACATAACCCCCAAAGACGCACAGAGAAATAAAAACCAAAAAAGAAAAGAGAAGAAGAATGAAAATTTCGATAGGAAAAGTAAATGGAAAAAAATAATTACAGAAAACTCATTATTTGATTATCTTTACCAAATAACCCCACCTTAGGGGAAAGGTTGCATGAAATGAAGTAAATGAGGAACCGAAACTCCACATGTCTTGATTTCAATTCAATTAAGGAACACCCTTACAACTAAATGTTTAAAACTTTATCCTACTATACCATTAAGAAGAGTTCTGCCAAGCATGTTGAGAGATTTTCTCCTGCTTCCCCTGCACTTTTGTTGTTTGCATAATGCTCTAGCAATTGTTCTCAAAATGGAACATAGAAATAAAGTTTTTGCTCTAAGAAATCAGTATTTAATTCTCTAAACATCAACAATCTTTTTTTTTCCTGGGTAAAAACCTCAACAATGTTATACACAATGTAAAAGGAAAAAAAGAAATGCAGAACAGCATAAAGTAAAAAAAATACTTGAAAAAGGAAAATTTCTTAAATATATGTTGAATTCCTACCCCAACCAAAAAGTCATGAAACAAAAAAGATTAGGTAGATCAGTCTTACCTCTTTGGTAATTCAACATTTGGCATATGTCTCAATGGCTTCAAGAGTCCAAAAAAGATTAACAAACACAAAAATCAACCAAATCAGGAATCCTCTACTCGTCTTTGATTTGAAGAATCCACGTGGTATGGGGAGCCACGATTTAGATGATAATATAAGTGGAAAGATGCATAGACAACAAGATAGAGATTAGACTTCTTTCTTTCTTGTTCATGAAGTGTTCTATACTTCCTCTAGAATTTCAGGCATGGACCCAATTTCAATGTATTGACGGTAGAAAAATTCAACTTATCTATTATTATCTGCAATTTGGGACAATCAATAATTATTAACTCAGATAGATTGACCAGGGCACCTTTAATTGCCCTCCATGTCTTTAAGTATGGCAAACTGCTTATTTGCAGAAGCTTGAGTTGAGGGAAATCCATCTCATCACAAATTAAAACATCGCGCATACACAAATAATTAATACACCTAAGCTAGATTGGTCTTCTCAAAACGTTACATTATAGCCTTGCCTTTATATTGCACTTAAACATCCCAAATAGAAAGCGTGGAGAATTAGATAAGCTTCATATAACAACTTAGCTTCCTTAAATCACAAATTCTCCAACGTACCCTATGAAACAATTGTAATTGAGAGAACCTAATTAAAAACATAAAAAGAAGCTAACTCTTTTCAACAATTCTATTCATACTAATCTCAATTCAACCACCAATTTATTTCGTCTAACATATATATGCGCGTGTGCCTGCGGTGTGCTTGTGAATTACTTTAATTTCAATATGAACTGCACAAACACGCATATAGATATGTGTGTCTATATATATACATATATAAGCTCATACTAAGGTCAATTAACGAAGAATTCAAAGTCATCTATATAATACACATGTACATAGAGTATAAACAAGTGCGAGTCAGAGAGAGAGAGAGATGTGAGGTTGTAATCACCTATTTGAGAAGTCTGGCCTTGATGCTTAATTAAGGCTCCGAAGAAGTCTTCTCACGATTTCATAGCTATTTGCATAGCAGAGGTGTAAACGTTGAGCTCTACTACCGAGACAAAAAGAGGAAAACAAAACTTGTGGATATAAGATTGGTTATGTGAGAATGATAGGAGAAAGGAGAGAAAAATGAATGATGAGTGGTAGAGAAAGATACACGTGGAGACAAAAAAGGGAAACAAAAGTTAAAAGCCAATACAATTTCAGTGCCCAACAAAAAGGCAAAAAAAATGTCTATAAGTATGAAATTACCGAATTACCCAGACGACCGCAACTTGAGGTGAAGTGATTCTTTTTATATATAGAGTGATGATCCTCCTGAGGCAATATAGATATATAAAGGTCATTTGAATGATTCATTACTTGACTGAAGAGAGATGAATGAGGGTATTCTTGAAAATCCTTGGTAGACTTGTTTTAAAATTGATGGTCATCTGTACCTTGTAATCCTAGTTTGTAGACCGAGTAGAAACCTCAACTAGCTAGCTGTTAGAATATTCTTGTACACATTATATTATTACCTTGCTTTTGTATCTCGGAAGATATCTTAGCATATCGCACAGAGTGATTATAGGTAAATTTAGGTTCATCATATTGCTTTGATTTGTATGTATGTATGGCAACTAATCAACCATTTAAGGTGAGTGTCTTATGCGTGTTGAATGCAATGAAAAATACCAAAGAAACTAAAACTTTACAACTTTCACTAGCTATGCTTGTCCTAATATCGGCACACCAAATCAGCTTGATTGGCCTCCTCTTTGTGAAGTTCATTTTCAAGAACTGAAACTTGGTTGTGTGCAGCAGTCAGATTGCTTTCCAGTTGAGCAACCCACATTCTATAGTTAGCGAGCTCTTGAGGAATGACAAATCTTTGATGTTCTTTCTCTTCTTTCTCAAAATTGATTTGCTCTATCTGAGAAGTTAGAGAATGCAGTTGCTGATTGCTTTTCTCAACACATTCCAACACTGAATTGGCTTGGGAGCATCAACTTAGTAGAAGGGACATTTTGGCCAGTAAAGCTCTGACAGCAATTGGAACATCAGGGGACTCAGCGACTAATTTTAAAGTAGTAGTTAGCCGGCTAAATTGAGGAAAAGAATGGAGAGCTAATAAAGGTATGCGTCGGGCAGCTTTAATGATGCAAAAAGTCACTTGTTGAGCAAAGGGCGGTGGACATGGAGAAGTTGATACCTAGGAAAAGAAAATGAAAAAGTAGTGCTTTACTCACCAAAACAAATCATAGATGGAGGTTCCAGGGCATTCTGACAGAAACTTCAGAGGTTCCTCAAGGATCCTAGGAACTGCGGAAAGATGCTTACTAGAAGTTGATGACAACCTGAGGCTTCAGTTTCTTCTAGAGGAACTATTGGTGCTACATAGTCTAGAACTGAGGGTACATTATGTGTTAGTTTTGTGTGTGTTTATACATTGCATACTTACTGTAATTTTGAGGTGATTTGTGCTTATTTGGTAGCATTAGCATAGTACTTATATAACAATTGTACATGTGCAGAGTTAAGTGTTTGTATCAAGTTTAGTGATTAATGCTACACTAAATGCTTTATTATATATTGTAAGTGAGTTTTGGGATAGGATCAGCATAAATGAGGAAGAAACAAGCTCATCATTGAAGACCACACGAGAAAAGACGAAGAAATTAGCCAGATATGAAGTTTCAAAGTTGAGTTGTCAAGTGTGAAGGGGCTAGCTGGTAGGGTTCCCCAGTAAATCCAAAATGAGCATTTTTTGCACTGGTTAACCCTTTAACTATACTGGTCAGCCACTAGTGACTTTGGAGGTTATAAATAAGGCGCGATTTTAGCATTTGAGGGGAATATTTTCAATCCATCTCTCACACCCACTATACACCCATTTCCCAAAACCCTAAATTCCACCTAAACCTATCTCACACACTTACTTCTAAACATATTTAACACTAGGAATCAAGCCTCTAAGAGGATCAAACACAAGAATTGGGCATAGCTCTTGGATTCTAAGGCAAGGCTTTAGATAAAAGCGTATCTCTCTTTTATCCAAGTTAATTTATGTATGATTGAGCTATGTAAGGTGATTTACTCTTGTATTATGGATGATTATCATATTAATAATAATATAATAATACAATAATAATATAATAATATGTATACATACATATATACATATATATGTATACATATATATACATGTATATACATATGTGTACATATGTGCACATATGTATACATATATGTATATGTTTTGCGCTTAGGGTTTCAAAGGCCATTTTACATATATGTCTATATGTTTGTTGAAATGCCTCAATGAAGTTACACATGCATATTGAAGTCTACTATGCTATTAACTATTTCTAAATCATTGTGCTAGCATATCTATGCATTTGTGTGGTAATTACATGAAGTGGGTACACCTATATACATGTCTATGTGTGTGTTTGCATATTTTATAGCATAAATAGCTTCCATTCCTTACATGTTGGGTGCTATTGCTTAAATTGGTGTAATCTAAGTATATCTATCTACTTAGTAGTAGAATATTCCGAAGTATTCTAGAATGTCATGCCCTAGATGTGTATGCTTTGTACTTAAATGTTAATTTCTGCTGTTGTGATGTGATTAAGGTGCATAACTAGTAACTAGTGTAGGTCGAGTCCCTTTTGGCTTTAAATCTAGCCAATAGGTTTTCGAATAAGTTTAGTTGATCTTAGTTCACTTAGGAAGACCAGTTAGTCCACCCTAAAGCCCTAGGTTCATAAGGACCACGCTATAACTCTAAGTACACGATGCTTAGGACAAACTCGCACTGAGTCCTAGGGATAAATAGGGGAACTAATTAGTGGGCTAAGTGATAGGGTTAGATCGATTATGTCACTTAGAACCTTATTCGCTAACCCTAATTCCTAAGTCATAAAGACCACGCCATAGCTCTAGGAGTCATCACCTAGGGATAGACGCGCATTAAGGCTTAGGGTACTAATTAGAAGGCTAATTAGAGGTCTAGGCTAGAGCAACGCAAGTATAATCCATCAAGCAACCATAACAAGAAGTAGTAACCATCCATTCGCAAGATGTAATCACCCTAGTTCCCTATTTTCACGTGTTATATTCCTCTTAGATTGCTTGATTCCCCTATTTCACACATACACAACTTTTATTTTCTTGTCCTTAGATTAGATTTTTTTTCCCGAGGTCTCCTCAATCTGAAAACACCAAAAAGATCGTAGTTTATAGACTCAACACGTAGCCTTTTAAGACGCACATAGTTTAGGACACTACTCACGTTAGGCCTCCTTGTGGATTCAACCTTGCATTTGCACACACTGTGCTACGTGCAACCCATACGCTTGTGGTCTATTTAGGCTTGTGCTCATGAATAGAATATCAGTACACAGGCAAAAAGGTCACAGTAAGCTTCAATCTCCTTAATACAGCAAGACCCATCTGTGGAGCATGAAGGGAAACCCCTAGAAAAACCCGTGTCATAGGTGGCTTGATCATCAGCCATGGAAGCTGAAGAAATGGCCATTGGTGACTGTATTGATGCCTGAGAAACAAACTGTAAGAGGATAGGAAGGTTAGCAAAAAGGATATCTGTGATGCTGAAAAAGTATGAATATCATTAACTCTTCTGATTCTTGTGCTTGAAGGTGATGACTTAATTGTTGCGGTAGAGGAGCAACCTTTATAGGCCTTGAAGAAAGATCCCTAGAAAAAGCAGGTGTTTTTCATGAAGTGAAAGAAGTGGTGGCGCGGCTTCTGGTTAAGGGGCTAATAGTATTTAGGGTTAAAATACAAGCTTATCTACATATAAGTGCATGAAAGAAACAAAACCTATCTATTGATGATTTAGTAGCTTAGGATGAAGTTACATAAAAAATTCCTATAGCAACCCAATGATCTTGCTTGGCTGCCTGAACTCTCTCAAGCCAGGCTAAGTATAAGGAAAAAACATCTTGCTTCTCGAAAGAGGGCCAAGCTGTGGACGACCGCATTTCGAGTGAGGTTTAAATGAGAATTTCCTTGCTGGATAGAAGAAAATATCACCCTTGGCCGTTAACAGATCTTGGGTGTAAATTAGGGTTGACTTATGAAGAAAATAGGGTTTTAAGGTTAACAGGTGAAGAGACCCTTCGATTTGGACCAATGGTGATCAAAACTTCAGCAGAATCTATACCCCTAAAAGAATTAAGAAGACTACACAAGTTGTTGTGCTTGTTTATCTTGGGCAGAGGATGAGTTTTGAGAGTTAAAACTAAAAGCTTTTCTGGAGATTTTGTGGGGAGAAAGACATAAAGACGTCAATTCTGTCACAGTGCTCAATACCGATGGATACTTGTAATGATAAGCTTAATGGGACGTGTGGAGGATCTGTGTAAGTCGAAAGAGAGATCGTGGGTAATTGGTTGCGACGTGCATTTAATGCGACGAGAGTCCTTTGGTAGGTGTACCTTACAGAATCTAAAAAGGCCTAAAAACTAATTACGTTAAGGAAAAGTGCAAAGCACGTGGCATAGAGAAGGCATAAGTAGTCCAAATCCACTACATCGTTCGAACAACTTATGGAGTATTGTTTACACCCAAATTTCATGGTCTAGTGGCTTGGCGGCCAAAGAAAAGATTTCATGGCCGAAAGAGGCCCATGTTAAAAGGCTGAATGCACAGCCTAAATATGTATAATGATCAATTCATGGCCCAAGAAATAATATAATAAGCATGTGTACCACGTGTGAATATTTCAAAATAAAAGACTAAGCCATAATAAGGACATGTGTGGCAGCAACCACTAAGCGAGAATGAGGGAGCAAATCTGCTGGAAATCAAGCCAAACGCAACAGCTTGAGGTAGCTTCGGAGCTATTTTGATCATTGAGCAATGTCAGGAGTTGGTCAAGTCTAAAAGCTGGTTGATACCAAGTGGAAAAGGGTCCAGAACCACCATGTCTTAGTCTTATTATCTATCTAGCTTTATAGCTTAGTCATAGCTCAATCCTAGTCTAGCTGTAGTATAGCTGTAGCATAATGGTAGTTTAATCCTACACTTCAATGTAATTAACTTTATGAGTCGTATTATGTTTGTTGTAATTAGTTTTATAGTTAGTTTGCTATAATTAACTTTACAACTTTTATTACCTTAGCTACAATTAGCTTATGGATTAGGATTTCAGTCCTATTACTGTAATTAGTTTGATGATGGGATTAATTTCACTATAATTAGGTTTATGGCATTATTGGCAAAGAGCGATAGTCCTTTACTGTTTTAGTTCCTTGTATCAGTTTGTGGATCCATTGTATTTTCAAGATCCTTTGTAACCAAATTTAATAGTTTGATCCCATTGCGTTTGTGTTAGTCTTTGGTTTGATTTTATTACAATTGGAGAATTCATAATCCATACTATAAAAAGTCTTTAAACCGAGTTCGGGGAGGGATAAAGAGCCCACTTTTGTAAAATTCTGTGAAGAAATTGCAAGGCTACGTAGGCAATGCAAGAAGGCTCATCCTTCATGCATGAAAAGAGCTTGACTGAGGCTTTGGCCAATGGTTTGTGGCCTGGTGAAAGTTTTTCCAAGCAAACACTAACACAAAATGATTACAAGCAACAAACCTTTGCATAGGTCGGTCGTCATCTATGTAACCACAAACTTGGTTCTTCAAGGAGAGTGAAGCGAAGTCCCCCTCAAAAGAGGAACGAGTATAATGGCTTCGATATTGATAAACATGCAAATTTTTGAAAATCTTATCTAAAGCTAGTCATTTTTGGTACAATTTGCTTGACATTATCCACTCTCGACATTTTAAATTTTAAAATCCAAGGTAGCCTATGTGTTTAACAGCTATGTTTTCAAATATAAATATAAATATCTTGAATTAGCCAATACAAATAATTTTTGCACATATTTTGAAGCAATCATAAAATTAATCATTGTAATTTAATTTTTCTAGCTTTGTAACTTTAATTTTTTTTGTATCTATTATGAAAAGATGGATTGAATGTGTAAGGCAGTTATATAGAAAGATCAAAGAGAGCATTGGCTGATTTCTTGAATCGGGTAGGATTCTAGGTGTTGTGTGGTTAGTTTGAGCATAGCCAACATTTGAAAAGCTTGGATTTTTTGATAGTGGAAATCATTTGAAAATGTTTAAAGTTAGACGCTTTAGGCAATGAATGCAAGCTTGTGCAGAACAACACTACATTGTGTTTTCTTTCGCTTTACTTCGTTTTTCACATTTCATCAATTATTTGCTAGTTCACAACACGTGTTCGATAAATGTTATGTATGTTATTTATATGTGTTTGCATGTAATTTTTGCAGGCACATCTAAATGTATTTTGAGCTTAGTTGTATGCATTTAGTGTTACATTTGTGCAAACTAAGTTATATATGAGCATAAAGGGTTGAAACATATAAATACTACACTACGTGCTTTATTTTGTGATTTAGGCACATTTTGGGAGAAGGAATTGAGCTTAATTGAAGATGTAAAGGGCATGGACAAAGCTTGAAGATGTTTTTAGGGATGAAAAGATCAAGAAAAATAGGTTTAGAAGTCATTGGAAAAGGTTCGAGGCAAATGGAGAAGACCAGAGCAAAATCAGCAAAGATTAGAGCCAAAGTGCAGGAGCTATCGGTCACCCTAGGCCCCTTACTAGTTGACCGGTTAGGGTGATCGGCAGAGGCTAAGAGCTTCTTATTTATCTGGTCACCTATACCCTCTTGCCAACTGACTAATTAACCTGACTGACAAAGCTCGATAACAATTATAAAATGCCCCTTTCAGCTTATTTAGAAGGAGAAACTTAATTTTGAAAACCCTAACGAAACCCTAACCCTTTTCCCCATTTCACTTAAGTGTGAAAACCCTAATGAAACCCTAACCTTTTTCCCATTTTACAAAACACCGAAAACCATCATCTAAACCCTACACCAAGCTAAGATTGAAGGATTTAATAAAGATTTGAAGGATTTGTACATATTTGGAAGCAAAAATTATGGGAGTTCTTATTGTTCTCTTTCGATTTCTTGTAAACATGTTGCTAGTTTAGGCTAGATCTTTGGGTGTTTGTTGTTGTATATTAAACCAGAGCTATGAATAAAGGATGCACATGTATCTTGGCTCTTAATACATGTTTGTTTACATAAATCCATGGCATAATTCAATGTCTATGTATTGAAAATCAAGCATGTCTATGTGTTTATTAAAATGCCTAGGTGAACATACATGTGTTATTTATGCAGTAATTGCTTATATCTTGCTTGTGTGATGTTGATTAATGGTTCTTCATTCATGTTTAGGCTGTGTTTCTTTAGCTTAAATCTAGCTAATAGGTGTCCAACTTAGTTTAATCAAACCTAGATGGCCTAGTTCTTAGCTTTAAACCCAGCTAATGAGTTAAACACTAGGTTAAGATTCAATGAACACCACCTTGAACCTAATTGGTTAAGCCCTAGAACCCTAGGTCATAAGGACCATGTCATGACTTTAGGAGTCAATGCCTAGCGATGGATCTGCACCAGTCCCAATGGTTAATAAGGTTAGTTGGTAAGGCCCGGTGAGAGAACTTAGTTAATTAAGCCCTGATACCCTAGGTCATAAGAAGCACACCGTGACTCTAGGAGTCGACACCTAGGGATAGACACACACCAAGTCCTAGTGGATAATAGGTTAATTAGCTAAGAACTTTTAAGAGCAATCAAGCCATAGGTAGTTCTACTTCGATATTATAGCCCAAACCTAACTGCAGTGCAATGACCCTAGGTCCCCTTTTCCTTTGTGAGGTTTCATTCCTTATCTAGGCACCCTAAGTTCCTTTATAGTTTTGGTTTATTTTTGTCGTTTTGAGCTCTCTTTAATCCTAAAAATACCAAAAAAACATACACAAACACGTGTAGCTAGTTTTCAGCACCTAAACACATAGAGACCAAACGAAGGTAGCCTCCTTGTGGAGACGATACCTGTACGCGCGCACTATACTAGACACGACCCATACGCTTGCGAGTGTAAAACTTGGTTGTATTTGTGGTTTATTTCCACACACCACCAAGAATATATCAAGTTTTTGGCACCATTGCTAGGGTAGCATAGTATTAGTTCTTTGTATGCTTTTGTGTTTTTGATTAGTTACTTGCATGTTGTTTTATCTTTATTTACTTTCTTTTATTTTAAAAAACTACAAAAAATTGAAAAATATCTCGAAAAACCCAAAAAAAAAATAAAAAATCCAAAAAATTTTTGAATTGTGAAGAGGTTTTACTTGTGATTCATTAAATATGACCGATCTTAATATTTCTCATTGGTCACTAGTATCCTTTTTCCCGCGACCCAAATTTGATCCCAAAACTTGTAGCTTTGTGTAGAAGTAATAAGCATAGAATAGTTTGTTGCCTCCATGCATATCCCCCATCTTAGGCCAGTACCAATTATGACCCCTATAGTCATGTATCATTTCATGCATCTTCATTTAAAAATCATGACTATAGGGGTGCATATTCTTGTTATTGCAATCTATGTGGTAGCCATGATCATGATTCCAATTCTTGTCCTACTTTCCACCCTTATCCCCGATTGCACACAATGCCCAAGAATGCCTCTAGCAATTATGTGCCAATGCATGCATCAACATCTTATCATTATGATTCTAGGAAGCAACATCACGCATTCTTTTATTGGGGTCAAGATGACTCTTTATTCAGTCCATTTCCTTGCATTAAGAGTTAATCCTTCACACCATCTTTCCCTACCCCTTCTTCTCTTAAGTTTTTTTACGGTTATGCTTGAAATGATTTTCAACATGATTACTATTTTCACTCAGTTGAGCCCTTTTCTTTTAGGTCTTTTTCACAAGATGAATAGCTTGACTATCTTTTATCCCTCATCTAATCTAACCAAGAGCAACTAGAGAGTTTGAAGCAAGACACCAAATCCCTATGTGAGTGCTTGGATAAAGCAGTCAAAAGTGTGTAACTCATGAGCGAGAATGTTGAGATACCTTTAGAGCAAATTAAAGAGATAGAAGAAAGACCTAGGTATGAGGGAAATAGTGGTACAAATGATGATGTTTTGGAGAGAATTTGAAAGAGAGGTTGATGGAGAGATTATATCTTGTAGTGCGGATGAGAATGAGCGTGATGATAATTTGGTTCCTCATGACTCCTTTGGACATGTTTTAGAGGAAGTGGTACCCTATCCTCCTAAGCTTTCAATGCCTTCCATTAAGTCATGTGAATTTAATCTTCCTTCTCTTCATACACTCCCTACACACTTGGAGGTTGAGTTTCATGTCGATAACACTCGTTCGCATTTTGAGTCTACATCTAGGAAGTTTAATGTGCACATCTCTCTCAAGCATTCTTGTTTGCATAACCTGAAATCCGTTGATGGTGAGATAACGACCATTAGTAATGAACTTGTGAAAGCATTTGATGAGATCTTAGATGGTGTTGATCAATTTTGGAATTTTTATATGATGAGTCTCTTGGAGTTAAAGATTGTTGTGTTGAGGAGAATAGCCACTCCAAGAAGACACTTAAGGACAAAATTGATAAGCTTAAAATTATGACCCGATGTGCTTCATTTTATGTGTGTTTGCATTGTTATTTGCTTATGTTTTAGAGGTGTTATGAGCCTACATGGTTGCATTAGTATAATACATATGATAGAATTAGGCTTGAGCGTATACAATTGTACTTAGTTGAGTTTAAAGATAAAAGCTGCATTAATTGCGTGTTTTTTATGATTTAAGTGAATAGTAGGTCAATGCCAAGCTTAGATGATGATGGATGCTGAAGCCAGAAGGTGTATGGGTTGTGGGAAGAAGACCAAAGGCCAAAATGATGAAGTTTGGGAGCAAAACTGCAGAACCAGTTGATTTAGAGGTAACCAGTCGACTAGTCACCACAGAGACAGATGAGTTTTGTTGGTCACCCCTTTAAGAGCCAGTCAATCATTGACTCCATAAAGCAATCCTTCTTTATTGGTTGCCTATACCTCAGCCGGTCGACTGGCAATGCTGCAGAACTTATA
This sequence comes from Cordia subcordata, assembly GCA_028554755.1. Taxonomy (NCBI): domain Eukaryota; kingdom Viridiplantae; phylum Streptophyta; class Magnoliopsida; order Boraginales; family Cordiaceae; genus Cordia; species Cordia subcordata. Next base: position 3,798,295 of record JAPTOF010000005.1, read on the forward strand.
AATAGGACTTTATTTTGCTGTATTTGGAGGATCCATTCACACATACTTCACACAAACTTTAGACACACACACATACATGCACTAAACCCTACTTCACCCACTTCAAATACATACACTAACAGACACACCCACTTAGATCTAAGCTCTTTTAAAGGATATTAACAACATTTGGTAGGGGATTTGCTCAAGATTGTGCAAGAACAAGCTAAAATGGAAGGGAGTTTCCTCGACACTCTTTCATCCTATTTACTTTAATGTTTGAGTAGATTAGATTAGGGTGACTAAGCTTATGTAATGGGTTGATTTTATACTCTATGTTATGGGATTTTTCATGGCTTATATATATATACATACTTTGTTCTTCATGTGAATAGCTTTTTCTCAATACATGTCTATGTGTTTGATTAATTGCCTAGATAAGTGGAATGTGTATAAATTAGAGTTTACTTGCTATAGAACACCTCTAATCCTATGCATGTCTGTGTGTTTATTTATGGATTGTATGAAGTGGGTTTACTATGTTCATGTCTATATGAGTATAAGCATGCTTTATGGTGAATATAACTCCAATCTTGCTTACATGTTGGTACTTACTTGCTTATAATGATGTAGATCAAACATGGTAATGTTTTGGTAGTGAATAGGTCAACATATTCACAACATCTTGGCTTAGAACATGTAGAATTGCACTTATTAGAGATTAACCCGTTATAGTGTCCCTAGAACGACGGTGCACAAGTTAGGTATAGGTTAATTCAAGATCTTGTAGCTTTAAATCCAGCTAATAGGACTTTGGGTAGGGTTTTGTTGGCCTTAGTGACCTTATGTCTTGGTTTTAAATCCAACCAATGGTCTATGAGCTAGGGCAAGATTGGTCGAGGACACCTAGGTGGCTTTCTAGTCCCTTCTATGGCCTTAGGTATATAAGGACCGCGCCATAGCTCTAAGTGTGTATACTTAGGGATGGACCCGCACCAAGTTCTATGGATTAATTAGGATACTAGCTAGTGACCTAGTATTAGAGCATCACATAGATAAGTCAATTTCCTTAATCCTATAGCATACGAGTTAAGAATTACTTATTAGCAAGTGTAAGTCATCCTAACACCTTTCCATTGGTTAAATCCCTTCAAGATTAGCTTGATTCCCAAATTCTCATTCCCATTCTCATAGTCAGCTCCTTTTTCCTTTGTTTAGCTCCCTATAATATAACAAGTACAAAAATATGCTTAGTCTAGGTTTCTTTTTAGGCATCATCTAAAGGACACAAGCATAGGATTCCTTCTATATATTAGCCTCCATGTGGTTCGACACTTGCACTTATACATACTATATTGCACGATCCATATGCTTGTGGGTCTTTTAAGGCTTGCATCTTAAAGGCACACCAAGTTCTTAACGCCGTTGCTAGGGAGGCATAGTGGTTTCTATTCTTTGCTTGTGTTTTAGTAGTTGCTTGTTTGTTTGTCATGTGTTGGTTTTGTATGTGATTGTTCATTGCATGTTTATTCTTGTTTTAAGGTGCTATGTGCTTTAGTAGGTGTATTAGTATAGCATTTAGGTCATACTTGTGCATATTAGGATTTACATATTCATGGTTGAGGTTAGAACGTAAATGCCACACTAATGTGCGTTTGTAGCTTGTTTTAGGTGAGGTTTGAAGAGATGATTAGATGTTAATTGATGGTGTTCGGGGTGTGGAGCAAAGCCAAGGGCGTTTCAGATGTAAAGGAACGAAGAAAATTGCATTTGAAAGCTCTCAGACGAAGAACGATGCAACTAAGCACGAACGGGGATATGTGTTTTGGAAGAAGCCATTGAGCTTGGTTGAAGATGTAGAGAGAATGAAAAAAGTTTGGAGATATTTATGGGCATGAAAATATGAAGAAATATGGCTTTGGAGGTCCCTAGAAGCGGTATATGGTTATAGAAAAAACTGTGCACAATCAGATAAAAAACGAGCAAGTTATGAACATTTTATTGTCAAGGCCGGTCGACCCCCTACCAAGGCCAGGCCTCTGGCCAAGTCAATAACAAGCACATTAGGCTGGTTGACCAAGCCCCAAGGGTAGTCTCTCGGTTGAGCACAAAAATTCCTTATTTTAAGCCATTTTTCAGCAAAATTGAGGAATTATTCACCCAACCTTTGAAACCTTATTTCCCTAAACCCTATATCTACTTAAACCCACTTTACATACACTCACCTAAACACATTTTAGCTCTAGGAATCAAGGATCTATGAGGATCAGACACAAGATTTAGGGCTTATGCTCATGGATTGTAAAGGATTAGCTTTGGATAAAAAGATATTTCCCTTTTATCCAAACTCAATATATATATATATATATATATATATATATAAAGAGCATATAGGGTGATTATATCTTGTATTATGGATTGGTTATTACATTATTGTTATGGGTACTTGATGGATTTGTATATATATATATATATATGCTTGTACTTAGGGTTTGAATGGCTATCTTCCATATATGTCTATGCATTTGTGAAAATACCTCAATGATGTTGCTTACATATATCGAAGTCTATTATACTATTAACCATCTCTAAATCATTATGCTAGCATGTGTATGGGTTTTTATGGTGATTACATGAAGTGGGTATGCTTATATACATGTCTATGTGTGTATTTGCATACTTAATAGCATAAATAACTTCTAGTGCTTACATGTCAGGTGCTATTGCTTAAATTGGTGTAATCTAAATATGTTTATGTGCTTAGTAGTAGAATATGCCATGATATTCTTGAATGCATGCCCTAGATGTGTATACTTTATGCTTATATGTTAATACTTGCTATTTTGATAATGATTGGCGGTGCTTAACTAATAGCTAGCCTAGGTCGAGCCTCCCTTAACTTTAAATCCAGCTAACAGGTATTAGGGTAGGTTAGTCCACCTTAGATGGACTAGGTCTTGGCTTTAAATCCAAGCAATAGTTTAGATGCTAGGGTTAGATCGATCTAAGTCACCTAGAACCTTAACTAACTAGCCCTGATGCCTAGGCCATAAGGACCATGCTGTAGCTCTAGGTAAATGTGTCTAGGGACAGACCCGCACCGAGTCTTACGGGTACCATTAGAAGGTTAATTAGAGGTCTAGACTAAAGCATCCTAAATAATCCATCAAGCAACCCTAGGAATACGTAGTAATCACCCATAGGCAAGTTGTAATCATCTTAGTCCCAATTTCTTACGTTTGACTCCCCTTAGATTGCTTGATTCCTTAATCACACACATATACTATTGTTTATTTTCTTGTCTTTAGAGTAGGTTTATCCTTTTCGAACTCCCCCTTAATTCACAAACCTAAAAATATCATAGTTTAGGGACCCAAAACATAGCCTTTGGGACACACTTAGCTTAGGACATCACACACATTTGGCCTCCCCGTGGTTTCAACCTTATACTCCCACACACTGGGTTGCACATTGCCAGTGTGCTTGTGGGCTGTTTAGGCTTGTGCCATGAGATATCGATTAGTTTGTTTTGCTTTATTTTGCTAGCTTGCTTTAGTAGTTGTTTATCTTGTTCTACGTTTAGTTTCTTTAATCTTATTTGTGTTTACTTTCTGTACTTAGCATAGCTTGTTTACTTGGCTTTCTTATTTTGCTTTTTCTTTTTGCTTTTAGTAGACCCCATAGGTTTATGGCTTTATTACTGTAGATTTAGGTTATTGTTAAAGTTTCAAGGATTAAAGTGGCCAAAGTTAGGATAGTGTTGCATGCTTGGTAGGAGATCCCTTAGGAATCCCTTAATTCCCTTTAATCCTGAACCTAATAAGATTGCACTACACTTTAGGAATTGATGAGATCTTCTTGAGAAGATGGTCGATCCAAATAATCCTCCTATCTCTCCTATTGCCCCTATGAATCCCATTCCACTGCATGATTACCATGGGCATCAAGCCCAAGATCATTTTAGACAAGAGCCAATTAGACTAAACCTACCTATAGACGATGATCTAACACTTAGGGAATTCTTCCTTCCTAATTCCTTTGAGCCTAATTTGGTTATTAATATTTCAGGGTTAAGAGAGGCGAATTTTGAGATCAAACCTAACATGTTGGCTATGCTCCCTTCCTTCTACGGGAGGAGCAATGAGAGTCTTTTGTACCATATTACCGATCTTATTGAGATGAGTTCCACATTCCATGTCTCCAATGTGTCTCAAGAGGTCATTTATCTTAGGTTATTTCAATTCACCCTTAAGGATAAGGTCTTGGTTTCATTCTTTACCTAATGGTTGTATCACATCATAGGCTAAGATTCAATCTAGGTTCGACTGAAAATTCTTCCACATGGCCGAGATAGCTGACCTAAAGGCTTCCATTATGACTTTCTCCCAGCATGACCTAGAGTCTTTTCATGAAGCTTTGGATAGGTTCAATGACCTTCTTAGACAGTGTTCCCATCACGGTTATGGTAATCATGACCCACTTCAGTATTTTTTCGAGGTTAAATGATCAAAATAGGATAATGATCAATACCGTCTCCGGTGGTGGATTCTCTAATTTGAAAGCAAATGAGGCAAGGGAGAAAATGGACTTGTTGGTCGAAAACTCTTTTCAAAATTCGGCGATAGATAGGTCTAGTCGAGGAGTGAATAGAAAACGTGTTCATGAGGTTGGAGTTTCTTTAGATTTGCAGGCTAAGGTAGAGGCCCTCAAGAATAAGTTAAACCAATTCATTTCTTTGTCTCTTTCCTCTCAAGGTCATAGGACTAGTTCCATAGGTTCGTCCCCTGCCCATTCGGTAGTAAAGTTATGTGCTTTATGTTCCGAGTTCACCCGCGAGACCATAGCTTGTCCCCTAGCATCTCAATTTACTGAGTTCATGTAGGAGAAAGTGTGTACTACCCAAAGTCATTCTCGTGAGTACAATCCGTACTTGAACACTTACAATCCAGGTTAGAGGGACAACCCAAAATTCTCTTCGAGATAAAGTTAGCATGGGTCTTCCCATTCCCAGCCACAGGTCCTGCTTCAGTAGAGATAGCGTCCTGCTATTCCCTTAGGGTTTTATAATGTAAATCAACCTAGGCTCACTAATGCTCCTCAACCCTAAGCACTTCCTGCTCCTTCTAGCAGCTAGTCTCCTAACAATGATGTGATAAAGATGATGCAGTTCATTCAGAATCAACAACAGGCTTTAACTAGTCAACAACAAGAGATAGCAGATAATAGGAAAAAGCCAGCTAGCTATAGGTAGCAGATGGCTAGATTTGAGGCACAGTTAGGATAGATTGCCCGTCATTTTAGAACTAGAGATCCCAGGAAGTTGCCTTCTTAACCACAGGTGAATCCTAGAGTTTAGTCCTATTCCTTCACTAACACCACTTATCCCCCTCAAGCCTAGGCTAAAGTCGTCATCATTCTTAAGAGTGGTAAGATAGTGGACAATGATTGTACTTAATGGTTCCCCTGAGTCTAGAGACCCTGATAGTGGCCCTATGGAGAGAGATCATGGAGAGAGACTTGTAAAGAAAGTTGAGCCCACAAGAGACTATGATGAATGTAGTACTTTCCATTGACATTCAAAAGGAAAGCAGCCTATTGATGATTCCCATGAGTTTAAAGGTGTTGAGCCTAGAGTTTCTTACCTATCTGCCTTAGAGAGGCCTTCACTTAGTAAGAATACTAGATTTCTCAAAGTCTTAGAGCATCTTAAAGACCTTAAGATCAATCTTCCTTTGATAGATGTTGTCCGTTCTATTCCATCCTACTCTAAGTTCTTTAAGGATCTTTGTACTATGAAGCGTCGAGCCTCGATCATGCCTAAGAAGGTGAAGCTCATAGAAAAGGTGAGTAATATTTGTACCTCTGGCTTTTTGGCCAAGATGAGTGACTGCTAAACTTTCACCATTCCTTATCGGATAGGGAGATCCAGATTGATCATGCCTTGCTAGACTTAGGATCCAATGTGAACGTCATTCCTTACTTAATCTACCAGTAGCTAGGTCTAAGAGACTTGTCCCTCACACACATTACCCTTCAATTAGCTGATAGGTCAGAGAGGAGACCTAGGGGTGTAGTGGAAGATGTATTATTTCAGATAGGAGAATTTGTGTACCTCGTAGACTTTATAGTGCTAGATATAGATTCTGGTCATAATTCTAGGCATTTTACACTCGTCCTTCTAGGTCACCTCTTCCTTGCTATTGCGAATGCCATTATTTATTGTAGGTCGGGGTTGTTATAAATGAAATTTGGGAATTGAGGTTCACTATGAAAGTTGTTAAGGCAGTGAATAGGACTGGTGTAGGAGGAGAAAAAGATGGAGAAAAGTGCCTTAGGGTTGATGTTATTAACTCTTATATTGAGGACTTTGTTGAAAGGACTATGACTAATGGACAAGATTTAAGGAAAATTGAGAAATTGATATCTAGCTTTGATTTGGAGACCTTAGAGCAAAAATGTGTAGCTACCACCTCCTTAGTTGAGGATTCCATGATTGATAAGTCGCTTGAGGTTAGTCCTTCTAGTCTTGATTCTAGTGATTTCCATGTTGATGATGTTGAGGTTAAGTCCCCTTTGGTTGAGCCTAGTCCATCTTTAGAGCTTAAACCCCTTCCTGAGCATTTGAAGTATGCTCTCTTGTGCCCTAGTGAGACCCTTTTGGTGATCATAGCTTCCAATCTTTCTAATAAGCATGAGAAGTGTCTTTTTGAGGTTCTTCGGAACCATAGGAAGGGTATAGGGTGGTAGATAGATGATTTGAGAAGCGTAGACCTTTTTGGTGTGCATGCATAGAATTTGCCTTGAGAATGGAGCCGTTCTTTCTAGGGAGATGCAAAGGAGGCTAAAGCCACACATGAGCGAGGTAGTTTGAAAGAGATAGATAAGCTTTTAGATGCGGGAATTATCTATCCAATCTCTGATAGTAAGTGGGTTAGTCTAATTCAAGTAGCCCCTAAGAAGTCTAGAATCATGATTGTAAAGAACGAGAGAGAAGAGTTTATCCCTACATGCACTTCTACGGGTTTGAGAGTTTGTATTGATTATAGAAAGCTCAAATCTAGAACTAGGAAATATCATTTCCTGTTGCCTTTTCTAAACCAGATCTTAGATAGAGTAGCTGGGCAAAGCTACTATTGTTTTCTAGATGGCTATTCCGAGTATAATCAGATCCCCATATTCCCAGAGGACCAAGAGAAAACCACCTTTACTTGTCTTTATGGCACTTTTGCCTATAGGAGAATGCCTTTCGGTCTTTGTAATGCACTAGCGATGTTTCAAAGGTGTATGATGGCTATTTTTAGCGATATGATAGAGAAGCATTTAGAGATTTTCATGAATGACTTCTCAGCATTTAGTAATAGTTTTGATGAGTGCTTGAGTCACCTCTCTTTAGTCTTAGACCATTGTGTGGAGAAGAACTTAGTGTTAAGTTAGGAGAAATCCTACTTCATGGTGCAACAAGGGATAGTTATGGGTCATGTAGTTCCATCTAGTGGCATTCAAGTTGACCCGACTAAGGTATAATTGATTGAGAAGTTGCTTGTCCCTAAGTGTGTTAAGGATGTTAGATCTTTTCTAGGGCATACGGGGTTCTACCACAGGTTTATAAGGATTTTAGCCACATAGCGAATCCTTTGTCTAGGCTCTTAGGACAAGATGTCCCTTTTGAGTTTGATGATGAGTGTGTTAGAGCTTTCAATAGGCTTAAATCCTTATTGTCCTTCTCCTCAATCATCCAGCTGCCTAATTATAGCCTCCTATTTAAGGTTATGTGTGATGCATTTGACTATGTGATAGGAGCTACTTTAGGCCAAAGGCGAGATAAGTTGCCTCATGTTGTGTATTATGCTTGTAAGACTCTTGAAGAGGCTTAAAAGAACTATACCTCAATGGAGAAAGAGCTTTTAGCAACAATGTTCTCCCTTGACACGTTTAGGTCGTACATCTTAGGGTCTAAGGTGATTGTCTACACTGATCGTACAGCATTTAAGTATTTCCTAGCAAAGAAAGACTCTAAGCCCCACTTGGTTAGGTGGTTGCTTCTTTTTTAAGAGTTTGATATTGAAATTCGGGACAAGAAGGGTAGTGAGAACTTGGTAGCGAATCACCTTTCCCGTCTTATGAGTGAGTCTTCTATTGATCCATTCTCTTTTTGTGATTCCTTTTCAGATGAGCAATTATTTTCCGTCTCTCATCACATACCATGGATCGCTCAAATTATCAATTACCTTAGCATAGGGCATTTTCCCTCCCATTGGGAGAAAAGAGAGAGAGAGAGATATTTTCCTATCACAAGTGAGACATTTTCTTTCGGAGGATCCCTATCTTTCCAAGATGTGTGTGGATCAAGTGATTCGTTGGTGTGTGCCTGAAGACGAGTTCGAGAGAGTGTTGATTATGTGTCATGATGAAGGTTGTGGAGGTCATTTTAATGACAAGAAGACTACTGCAAAAGTCTTCCAAAGTGGATTGTTTTGGCCCATTTTCTTTAAGGATGCCCAAGAGTATTGCAAAAAGTGTGTTAGATGTCAATACTCCAGGTCCATCTCTAGGAGACATATGATGTTTTTATCTCCTATTCTTCCATGTGAGCTATTTGATATTTGGGGTATAGATTTCATGGGTCCATTTCCACCTTTCTTTGGGTATCAATATATTTTAGTAGCCATAGACTATGTGTCCAAATGGGTTGAGGCTATTCCCACATGCACTAATGACCATAGGGTAGTGGTGAAGTTCATTAAGGAAAACATTTTCTCTAGATTTAGAGTCCCTAGTGTCTTGATTAGTGATAGTGGTTTGCACTTTCGTCATAGGACTCTTGAGGCCGTATTGAGGAGATATTCGGTCACCCATAAGGTTGCTACTTCTTATCACCTGCAAACTGATGGACTAGTAGAAGTGGCTAATAGGGAGATCAAGCACATTTTAGAAAAAACGGTTAGGCCTGATAGGAGAGATTGGTCCATTAGGTTGAATGATGCTTTGTGGGCCTACCGTATCACTTTTAAGACTCTCGTTGGCATGTCCCCGTATAGGTTGGTTTATGGAAAGGTTTTGTCACTTGCTGGTAAGGCTTGAGCACAGGGCTTCTTAGGCAATCAAGGCCCTAAACTTTGACATGGCAAGAGCAGGTAAGAAAATAAAGCTTGACCTAGCAGAATTAAAGGAGCTTAGATATGAGGCATATGAGAATGCCAAACTATATAAGGAGAGGATGAAGAGAATTCGTGATAGACATATTCTTATGAAGTCATTCTCTCTTTTCAATAAAGTTTGGTTATTTAACTCATGTTTGAAGCTTTTTCTAGGAAAGCTCAAGACATGATGGGATGCTCTGTACGTGGTGTTGTTTGCCTACCCGTCTAGAGCGGTGAAGATAAAAAACTTGAAAGATGGTCGAGAGTTGATAGTGAATGAGCAGCACCTGAAGCATGCATATGATCCGAGCATGGCTCGTGTGGAGAGTATAGCGCTTCAAGATCCCATCTATGAAGGATGATGATGAGTTGGTGATCGCCTAGCTGACAGTGTGATGGTTAGCGCTACTAAGAGGCAACCTAGGTTAAATTTTGCCCTTCTTGTTTCATTTTCCTTTTGTTCGTTTTCTTGCTTTTCTCTTCACCTACAATAAATTGTTGAATCCTACTCCCTTTTCCCATAGGATACACCATTGCTTATTATTTGCACATGTCAATGCAAGCTTCTTGGCAATGCTACTAATCCAGTTCTTTGTAAGTGTTTGTGGTTTGTAAGTCATAGAGTTAGTGGTAAGATGATCTATCATTGGCATGGAGAGCTTTTGAAGAAAATACAAGGTTTTATCTATCCTTTCTCCACTTGTTCCTTAATTTTTCTACCCTATCCCTACCATACTTACTTGCTTTATATTAATTATTTGTTTGTTGGTGTGATTTTTTCTATTTGCTTGAGGACAAGTAAAGCTTAGGTTTAGGGTGTGGGAGTTTGGTTCTTATTGTTTTATGCTTTATTAGGGTAGATTGCATTATGTTTGTAAAAGTGGTGAAAATGTTTTGATTTTTCGATTTTATGCATATAAAGTCATTTCTCTTTTGGTTGATTGAAGTGTTGGCTATAGTGATTGACTCAATTGATTGGTGAAAATAAGTTTGCATTGTGGGAATGAATAGAATGGAGGGACATCCAAGTCTTGGAAGGATGCCCTTGAAAGTTGTAGGGAGTGAGTGCCTTTAAGAATGTCCCTTGTAGCTACCCTATAACTTGGTTTGAAAGAGTGTTGAAAAAGAGTTATTGATATGAGTGCCTTTTCCTTGATTAGTTTTTTTTTTTTTATGTGCCTTAGTTTTTCTTGTTCTCTTTTTTGTATAAATGCAATGCAAAGTCTGAAAAATTCAAAAAAATTAGAGAAGGCAAAAGGTGCAAAAAGATGAAAAAGTTGAAAATAAAAAAAAAGTGAAAAAAGAGAAAAAGCCAAAGACACCAAAAATTCTATGAATAAATGCATAAGTGACACAATATCTGCTTAGCACAAGTTATCCTCTTTGTTCTTTCATGTTATGTGGATAAGGCTCTTACGTCGTTTGTGAGTCATTGTGTTTGTCTTTTTTTTCTCTCCTTGTCTTAAGGCTTTGTGCATGTTCGGGAGCCATGTTAGTCGAGGGGGCACGAAGTATCAACATCCCATGCGTGTGGATTAAAATCCTAAGCTTGTGGTGGTTTGGCTACTCGAAAATTTTCCATGAGATGTGAGGCCCTTTATAAGTAGAAAGAGGATCCAAATAGGCTTGGGGATCTCTCTACAATAGGAATGGCCCATATATGCTCCATAGGTTCACCCTAATAGCGAGTCAATCCCTCAGACAATCCTTTGTATCGACTTTAGAGAGAAACTTAGGTTTTGGCTTTCTTGGGGACAAGCAACGAGAAGGTTTGGGGATGCTGATGTGCTTCATTTTTGTGTGTATTTGCATTGTTATTTGCTTATATTTTAGAGGTGTTATGAGCTTATGCGGTTGCACTAGTGTAGTACATATGATAGAATTAGGCTTAAGCATATACAATTGTACATAATTGAGATTAAAGATAAAAGCTACACTAATTGTGTGTTTTTTATTATTTAGGCTGGTTGTAGGTTAATGTCGAGCTTGGATGATGATAGGTGATAAAGCAAGAAGGTGCACAGGTCATGGGAAACAAATTAGAGGCCAAAATGATGAAGTTTGGGAGCAAAACTGCAGAACCGATTGAACCGATTTACCTACAGACAATTCTAGTTGACCAATCACCACAGAGACAGATGAGTTTTGCCAGTTGCCCCCCCCTCAAGAGCTGGTCAACTGGTGACTCTAGAGAGCAATCCTCCTTTGCCAGTCGCTTACACCCCAACCGATCGGCAGTGCTGCAGAACTTATAAATAGAATTGATTTTGCTGTATTTGGAGGATCCATTTACATACACTTCACACCTATTTTACACAGACACTAAACCCTACTTCGCCACCTCAAATGCACATACTAACACACATACACCCACTTAGATCTAGGCTCTTTTGGAGAATTTTAACAACATTTGATGAGGGATTTGCTCAAGATTCTATAAGAACAAGCTAAGATGGAAGGGAGTTTCCTCAACACTCTTTCATCCTATTTACTTTAATGTTTGAGTAGATTAGATTAGGGTGACTAAGCTTATGCAATGGGTTGATTTTATACTCTATATTATGGGATTTTTCATGGCTTATATATACATACTTTGTTCTTCGTGTGAATGGGTTTTTCTCAATACATGTCTATATGTTTAATTAGTTGCCTAGATGAGTAGTATGTGCATAAATTGGAGTTTATTTTCTATAAAACACCTCTAATCCATCTAATATATATGTCTATGAGTTTATTTATGGATTGTATGAAGTGGGTTTGATATGTTCATGTCTATATAAGTAAAAGCATGCTTTAGGGTGAATATAACTCCAATCTTGCTTACATATTGGTACCCATTTGCTTATAATGGTGTAAATCAAACATGGTCATGTTTTGGTAGTGACCAGGTCGACATATTCACAACACCTTGGCCTAGAACATGTAGAATTGTTCTTATTAGACATCAACCCGTTTTAGTGTCCCTAGAATGACGGTGCACAAGTTAGGACTAGCCTAGTTCGAGATCCTTCAGCTTTAAATCCAGCTAATAGGAGTCTGGGTAGGGTTTAATTGACCTTAGTGACCTTAGGTCTTGGTTTTAAATCTAACCAATGGTTTAGGAGCTGGGGTAGGATTGTTCTAGGATACCTAGGTAGCTTTCTAGTCCCTTCTATGGCCTTAGGTACAAAAGGACCACGCCATAGCTCAAGTATACATGCCTAGGAATGGATTTGCACTGAATCCTAGGATCAATTAGGATACTAGCTAGTGACCTAGTATTACAGAATCACATAGATAAGTCAATTCCTTTAATCCCATAGCATACTAGTTGAGAATCACCCATTAAAAAGCGTAAGTCACCCTAACACCTTTCCATTGGATAAATCCCTCCAAGATTAGCTTGATTCCTATTTTCCCATTCCTATTTATATAGTATAGTTCCTTTTTCCTTCATTTAGCTCCCTATAATCCAAAAATACAAAAATATGCTTAGTCTAGGTTTTCTTCCATATATTAGCCTAGGTTCCTTTTTAGGCATCTTTTAAAGCACACATACACATAGGATTCCTTCCACACATTAGCCTCCCTGTGGTTCGACACCGCATTTGTACACACTATATTGCACGATCTGTACGCTGACGGGTCTTTTAGGGTTTGCATCGTAAAGGCACACCATGATCTATGGGTCTTTGGGTGTGTTTAATGAATCGTTATTGATCCCCTCTTCTACCCTATCCACAAGAGAATTGTTTGATGAGGTTAAGCATTTTCTTGATGATTGTAAACCTTCCCTTAGTGTGAGTGAGCTCATTAAGATCGAATCTACCTCTAGTGAGAAACTAGAACGACCTAGGCTTGATAATATTATATCTTGTAGAGAAGAAGAGCTTAGAACTTCAACGTCCTTTACCGTTGACCTTTCTTCTCCGACTGTCGTCCCTACTCTCTATACCCATTTTGTTGAGTCTCCTTCTTTGGAGCTCACTTTCATGCCTTCGTGTATAGAACACTCTCACCTAGGCCTAGGAAACACTCCACCCATATTGAATGCGTTTGACTTATTATTGACCCATGGGGAAGGTGTGTTCTTAGCCTTAGACTATGAAAAGAAGGCCATGGGGTGGTTAACTGGAGAGCAAGCAGGGCATGATCTTTCATATTTATGCATACTTCCCTCCACATCTGCCCACATATTCTCATTTGATATTTTAGGGTGGGATTTAGAAAATGGGTGCATTGTGCATTCGTTGCCCCATCATATATTGCATGCCCCTTTTCCCTATACTGTGCGTGCTTCAATGATAATCCAGCAATTTATGCCTCGCAACTTTAAACACAGTTTGCTCTAACATTGGCACCAGCTGGGGGCATTAAATCCAGTGCTACTAGGAAGCACCCTAGGCTTGTTTATATTTTCCTTATTCTTCTTGTATTTTACTTTCTTTTGCTTTTGTATATGGTAGATTAGTTTTCTTTCATTTAATCTTGTTACAGTAGATTAGATTGCTTTTGTTTTTCTTACCTTTTTGATAGTTTAGGTTTTCTTGTGTTTGTTTATGTTCTTAGTAGATTATATTTTTTGCATTCTTACTTGTTCTTTCTCCTTTTACCATTTGTGCATTAATCCTTTACCCCTTACATACATCCTTGTTTATCATTTTGAATGTCAATATGAGCTCCCATGGTATTATCTTCTAATCTCTTCTTTGTTTTTTGAGCATTAGTGCTTTTCACAAAAGATAGAGGCTAAAAGATAAATGGATTGTCGTTGGCATTTATGGGACACATGCAAATAAAGTTGCATCTTTCCATTCTTTGTTTGTCCCTATCTATCCCTACCACATTCCCCATAAGCATTTCATGTGTTTGCTTGTTGTACTTGGATGCTATTTGCTTAAGGACAAGTAAAGTTTAGGTTGAGGGGTGTGGTTGTTCTTACATGTTTACGTTGTTTATGTGGGAGATTTGTATGCCATACCTTGTTTTTGATCAAAATGTGTTCAATTTTTTTGATTTTTTTGCACACTTTTAGTTGTTTATCTTTATGTTGGTTGGAGAGTTTGCTTTTGATATTGACTTAATTGATTGGAAAAGATGAGAAAGTATTATAGGGAGTGATTGAAATATGGGGTATGACCTAGACTTTGAAGAGAATCGTTTCAAAAACTGCGGGGAGTGAGCACTTCTAAGAATACACCTTATAGTTTCCCCACAACTTGGTTGGAAAAAGTATTTTTAAAGGGTTGTTGATATGAGTGCTCCTTCTTTGATCAGTTCCTTTTGATGTGCCTTACCCTTTCTTTTTGTTTTCTTTTTGCTTATGTTGTGTATTAATGAAAAGCCCAAAAACAATAGAAAAAGGCAAAATGAGAAAAAAAAAATTGAAAAAGCCAAAAAAATGTGAAAAAAAAGTGAAAAATATGAAAAAGTCAAAAGGCACCAAAAAAGTTCATTGAATAAGTGCACAAGTGACACAGTCTTGAGTCGGCAACGTTTCTCTTTTCGTTCTTTCATGTGTTGTGGATAAGGCTTTTTACATTGGTTGTGAGCCATTGTGATGTATTTTTCTTTTCCGTGTATCTTTGGGCTAAGTGCATATTGGGAGGCCATGTTAGTTGATAGGGCACGGAGTATCAACATTTCGAGTGCGTGAGTTGGAATCCTAAGTTTGTGGTGGTTTTAGCTACTTGGTAAGTTCCCAGTAGGTGTAAGATCCCTTGTGCTTGAGGGGAGGATTTGAAAAAGGCTAGTGAAGCCCTTACACGAAAGGAATAACCCCTTATACTCCTTTAGAGGTAAGGTAGCAAGTCAATACAACCGGCAACTCTTTGAAAAACATGAGGATATACTTGGTTTAGGCTTGCTTGGGGACAAGCAAGGGGAAGGTTTGGGGGTATTGATGTGTGTTATTTGAGTGTGTTTGTATATAGTTTTTGCATGCACATCTAAAGGTACTTTGAGCTTAATTGTAAGCATTTAGAGTTACATTTGTGCACACTGAGTCATATATGCACATAAAGGGTTAAAATGCATAAATGTTACACTAAGTGCTTTATTTTGTGTTTTAGGCACATTATGGGAGAAGGAATTGAGCTTAATCAAAGATGTAAAGGGCATGGACAAAGCTTGAAGATGTTCGTGGGGATGAAAAGATCAAGAAAAATGGGTTTGGAAGTCATTGGAAGAGGTTCGAGGCAAACGGAGAAGATAGGAGCAAAATTGGCGAAGATTGGAGCCAAAGGGCAGAGCCCAATAACAGCTATAAAATGCCATATTCAGCTCATTTTGAGGGAGGAACTTAATTTTTAAAACCGTAACCCTTTTTCTATTTCACAAAACACCTAAAACCACCATTTAAACCCCACAACAAACTAGGATTGAAGCATTTAACAAAGATATGAAGGATTTGTACGGATTTGGAAGCAAAAATTAGGGGAGTACTTCTTACTCTCTTTCTATTTCTTGTAAACATGTTGCTAGATTAGGCTAGACCTTTGGGTGTTTATTGTTGTATATAGATTAGGACTATGAATAAAGGATTTGTGTGTATCTTTGGCTATTAATGCATGTTTGTTTACATTAATCCATGGCATGATTCAATATGTCTATATATTGAAAATCAAGCATGTGTATGTATTTGTTAAAATACCTAGGTGAACATACTTGAGTTTTTTATGCAGTAATTGCTTATATCTTGCTTCCGTCATGTTGATTATGGTTTTTCTTTCATGTTTAGGCTATAGTTACGTTCCTTTAGCTTTAAATCCAGCTAACAGGTGTTTGGCTCACTTTAATCAAACCTAGATGGCCTAGTTCTTAGCTTTAAACCGAACTACTGAGTTAGACACAAGGTTAAGATTCAGTCAACACCACCCGGGACCTAATTGGCTAAGCCTTAGAACCCTAGGTCATAAGGACCACGCCATGACTCTAGGAATCGACGCTTAGGGACGGACCCGCACCGAGTCTTAGTAGCTAATAAGGTTAGTTGGTGAGGCCAGATGAGAGAACTTAGTTAATTAAGCCCTAATGCCCTAGGTCATAAGGACCACACTGTGATTCTAGGAGTCAACGCCTAGGGACGGATCTGCATCGAGTCCTAGTGGATAATTAGATTAACTAGCCAAGAACCTTTAAAAGTAATTGAGCCGTAGGTGGTTCTAATCCATTATTATAGCCCAAATCTAATTGCAGTACAATCACCCTAGGTCTTTTTCTTTTTTATGAGATTTCATTCCTTTGCTTGGCACCTTAAGTTCCTCCATGGTTTAGGTTTATTTTCTGTCGTTTTGAGCTCCCTTTAATCCTAAAAACACCACAAAAAATATACACAGATACACACATGCACGTAGCTAGTTGTAGGCACCTGAGTACATAGAGACCAAACTAAGGTAGCTTGTACGCACGCATTATACTAGTCACGACCCATACGATTGCGGGTGTAAAACTTGGTTGTACTTGTGCTTCATTTCCACACACCATCGAGAACACATCAAAATGTCCCAAATCACATTATCTTATTGAACTTGCTTCCTCTAAGGTGTTTTTGCGACTAGCAGCTCCAAACCACTCGACTAAAACTACTCCCACAATAATATGCTCAATGGTTTCTTTTATAACCCTAAAACGCTTGCAAGATAAATCATCGTTACATTTCCTTTTAGCTTCTTCTTGTTTAGTTGCCAAAGCATTTTGACAAGGCTATGTTACCCATAAATAGTGCCAACTGATAATACAAATATTATTAGTCAGGTTTTTCCACTTAAACTCAGGTGATTTTAGGTAAACCCTCAAAACAAATAGAAGCTGACAGGGTCAAGTTGGTGACACTGATGTGATGCTAGCTAAAGAGACTTCGATGCTTAAGTTAGTAACCAAATCAAACTGGTTGAGCAAGGAAATTAAATATAAGCTGAAAGCTTTTAGAATTGCTTATATTTATCTAGGCCATGGTCTGGTATTTATAGATCCTTGGGGTAAATAACGACATGAATAATGGAGTCCCAATAAGATTATTACTTAATATTTTTATAGGATTTGATCACTTGGCCAAGTAGGATATATTGTAGAATTCTCAAGCCTGACTCGAACAGAATCGGAGACACGTGGGGTGAGAGTCATGGCCAGATTAATTTAACATCCCCTTTGAGTTGGGCTATAACCGAACCTTGACGTATAGGTCAGGTCGGTGCATATCCGTGTCATATTTATATTTTATCTTGCCGTGAACAATAAAAAATTTATATAAAAATACTCATTTTTCTTGTGCATCACATGAGAACTCCAGTTTTGATGAAAAGCTACTTAAATGGTCATTTTATTCTTTTCATTCCTTTTATTTCCCTTGAATTTAGAGGAGGAGCAAAATTACCTATCTGATGGAACAAAGAGTCCCAATTTCTTTATTTAATTCCTTTTAGCTAAAAAATCCAAAATAGTGTTTCTAACGTGTACAACATTGCACCCATTAAGATTAAATTAATATTTCTATTGATATAAAAGCTTATCGTTATCAATCATCTTCATATTAAATTTATCATTTTTAATCATTCATTCCTTTAAAAGAATAGTTTTTAATAGGAGAATGACTAAAAGTGATAAATTTTCATATACATAGGATCATTCAATGAACTTTAAACGAGTGCGATATTATACCTATAGAAAATCCGATTAAACAAAGTAACAGGATCCTCTTATTCTTACCATTATTTCCTTTCCCTTTAAAAAAAAAATCCAAAAACATATACCCAAAAAAAAAAAAAAAAGAAACATAACAATATTATGGGCCTATTGGGCTGCCAGAGACGCCCATAAACTGTCCAATTCAGACCGCCAAATTTGACTTTTGTATCTGTGTTAGGTCTTAAACCCATCTTACACGTCCCGAAAGATCTCTCTCTTACACAGACGAGGTGGTTCTGAAGAACAATGCTAACCGGTGATATCCCCCCAAATCAAACTATTTACATTAAGAATCTCAACGACAAGGTCAAGAAAGAAGGTAACTCTTCTTCACTAAGCTTGCTCCACATTTGTTTTTTCGATTTTTTGTGCATTATTTGCCTTAGGCTGTTAGGGTTTTAGTAAAAAACTATTAGATTTCTTGAACTATATATTGAACATCTGAGTGTAATTTATTCATAGTAATAAGTTGTTAATAAGCATTATGAAATGATTGTATAATGCTTTTTATTGTAACAGATTAGGTTTTTAATTAGCTCCTGAAATTCTGACAAATAATTGCTTGTTAGTGTCTTATAATAGAAAATTGGGTTTCTGAAGTACTATTGTGTATCTTAATTTCGTGTTTTTAGCATTTCATTTACTTTTACAAGGCTGCCTGATACATGAAGCTAAAATTGTTCGGAGAAGGGTGGGATCCATGGGTAAATTACGTGCTTATATATCATATACTTTTTTGGGCCACCCGTGGCTTGCCGAAGATACATTGATCTCTTGTGGTTAGAAGATTAGGATATCCCCCCTATATTTTGATATGTAACATAGCACTCAGCCCCCTTCCATCAGAAAAACCGCGATTGTAGTTCACGCGTGCGATTTTTGATTTCTTGTAATTTTGGCTGGAATAGATTTCTTTTCCGACAAGAGTAGCCTTATAAACATTAAGCTCTATTTAGGCTAGTCGTGAGATTTCAGCTATTCAGCTATAGCGCTTTTAGCATAGAGCTTTTGGTTAAAAGTGTTCTTGGACAGAAGTTGTGGATTGTTTCGCCCGATATTTTGGGAGTTTGAGTTTTTAGCTGTTTTGAGGGCAATAATAAATTTTCAAAATTATGGAGTAGTATTTTTGAGAAAAGAAGAAAAAAATAATTTTTGATATGATGTCAAAATAACTTTTTAAAAGCTTATTTCGAAAAGCTTCAATTTGGAGCTTTTAGTTTTCGACTTTTTCCAGTTTTGGTTTTTATGTTAAAGTACTTTTAAAAATTTGCTAAACAAGTTAATTTCAGCTTTTAAGCCGTTTTCTTGCTCGTTAGCGCTCTTTTTTGATTGCTGGGCCTTTAGGCTTTACTAATACTAATAAGATAGAAAGAGCATTTCTCGCTTGTGACTGGAAGGGGTACTATTGATACAGGGACTGACTTCTTTCTTTTATGTTCTAAGGTCTGGACTAGAATAGGGAGTCGATTCACGTACTTCACCATTTCCTTGGGTCGTTATCGCCTTTCCACTTGACACTTTTGAGTGTCTAGAACTAGAAGCTTGCCAAACAGACTCTAATTCTTATAGATTTTTCATTCTCTCACATCTTTTCTCAGAACAGGAAACCACAACACACCTTCCACAGGCCACAACATATGTATATTTAGACCCACACACCTAATACATCTATACATGGACCCCTACTCCTATACATACATATACATAAGCACAAACATTCCCACACACATACGCTTTGTGGATTTGAGAAGTGAAGTGACTAAGACTGAAGAAGAAAGTGATGAAGCCTGGCAATATGGCAAATTGTGGTGGGATTGGTGTTGGAAGTGAACAGTGAGACCAACAGTGATGGGTGATGGCTGCAGTGGTGGGGGACGTGCGTGAGGGTGTGCGTTCTGTGAAACTAGGATGAAAAGGAGTTTTTAGACCATAAGGGAGCCTGGTTTTTTTGGCAAATCACTTGGGGACAGAGTGCAATTCAGTAGGGCTTATGCAAGGGCAAAATTGTTGTGCAATTAGTTTGGAGTTGGTTATCTGGAGCATAATGTCTTTGTTGGACTTGGGGACTTGGGAAGTGCTCCTATTGGAGTTTTCTCTTTTAGGTTTTGTGGAATGAGTGATGGATTTCTGAATGTGTTTATCTCTTTAGAACATGTCGTGGATTTTACATGTCACGAGGGAGTCAAGTGTCTAAATTGATGTATTTGGTTCGAGGGGGGATGTTATACATTAGAAATTTTAACTTGTTCACGAGCGAGCCAAGTGTCTAAATTGATGTTTGGTTCGAGGGAGGATGTTATATATTAGAAATTTTAACTTGTTCTGTATTTGTTTTTGGTTGGTAACGTCTGTATGATATCCAGTGAAACTTGAAAATTTGTAGTTTGGAAGCTGGACTCTTTTGAAGTCAATGCTTTTCACCTAACAGGAATCACTTTAGGTATCAAAATGGAAACTATAGGGGAAGATTTCAATTGTCTGGAATGAAGTCTGATGTAATGGATCATGGATGTAGTTGGCTTAGTGTTTGAATTTCATGGTTGTGCAGACTCGCCCTAAAACTGAAACAACAAGCTCTTAGAGAGTTCAGTCACAGAAGGATTCAAGACTACTGGGATGGAGGCAATCCTGTTTGAATCCACTAATCTGAGAATGGCTCTTATTATGTGGTTGGTTAAATGATGATCTTATTTGCTTAGCATGTAAAACATTAACTCTAGTTTTAGAACATGATGGAATTAGGCTATATTTTTGGATAACAGTTTGTGTTGGTTATGATTTTTA
This sequence comes from Cordia subcordata, assembly GCA_028554755.1. Classification (NCBI taxonomy): domain Eukaryota; kingdom Viridiplantae; phylum Streptophyta; class Magnoliopsida; order Boraginales; family Cordiaceae; genus Cordia; species Cordia subcordata. Next base: position 3,818,862 of record JAPTOF010000005.1, read on the forward strand.
ACCTTTTTACTGTTTTCAATTGCCTACTTTATAAGCTGTGCATTATATTTATGTTCTGAATCTCAGAGATTTATTTCTGTGAAATTGATGATATTTATTCTGAGCACCAAGTGACTTATTTGTTTGAAATTGATGATATTGATTCTGAACATCAGAGACTTACATATTTGAAATTGATGATATTTATTCTGAATATCAGAGACTTGTGTGTTCGAAATTGATTCAGCTTCCCTTTCTTTTAATTTGGACAGAGTTGAAGAGATCTCTTTATGCCTTGTTCTCTCAGTATGGGAGAATTTTGGACATTGTTGCCTTGAAAACTGAGAGGCTCCGAGGTCAGGCATGGGTTGTATTCAGCGAAGTTACAGCTGCCAGCAATGCTGTGCGGCAGATGCAAAACTTCCCATTTTATGATAAACCTATGGTAGGCTTTATTAAAACATGATGCAAGATACATGGTCTTCATGACTTAGGACTTCAATTCTAGATTAACTTGCCGCCTTATCTTAGAATGTGCACCCCTCCTATCTCTTTTTTCCTTCCTCTTTTTAGTTCCTTCTTTAACTAAGTCATCCGTTATAAAACACGTAGAGGATTTTGAGGCACTGAATTAGTGCTGCTAAAATCATTGCTAAAGTTGAACCTTCTGATCGTCAGCTATCTGAAATGAAAATCATCCCTCTTGGCTATTACATTTTTATAGGATATGTGTTACGGTCTGCTAATCATTATCTCAATTGCACTCTCTTATTCTTCACTTGGGATGTTTCATACCTGTTAAGTACATAATTTACGTAAAAGAGTATAAGCATGATAGAGAAAACTATGACTTTCTGCTTCATAGCTTATGTTACTACTACCTCCTTGTTCCAAAAAATCATGCTACATTGTGTGATGTTTTTGCTGTTGTCATCACTTTCCCTTGCCAGAAGGTATGGTCGTTCGGTGGATTAAGAAAGAAGAGAAAATCTATTTTTCACTTGACAGGAAATAGAAGGATTTTGTTTATGGTTTTCTTAAGAACTTTACTACATAGATTTGTGCTCTAAGGCTATAAAACGAAAATGGTGTCTTCTGATTGGATTCTTATTAAGTTCTAGCCATGCTTTTGCAATAAAAAACTTTGAAGTGTATAAGGGTAGTGCTTCTGTTGATCAAAAAGTCAGTACAATTTTCATGCTTTGCATCTTTGATTTCTAAAAATTGATGCAGCATTATAATATAGTTATCTGATTGTTTGACATCATCAGCGAATACAATATGCAAAAACAAAGTCAGATTGTATAGCTAAAGCAGAGGGCACCTTTGACAAGAAAAAGAAGCAAGAGGAAAAAGGTGAAATCAATTAGCTCTAGCCCTTCCAGCTTGGCAGTTTCTTCCTTTCCTATGCCTTCTATTATGTTCTTTATGCATCAATAGTGCATAAGTCTGTATGCATTTATTTTATATGTCCTTTTGAGTTGCATTTACAATTTGAAATTCTTCAACCATCTAGGTTATATTAATTGATACGAGCTTGATGTCTGGTGTTGTGATCATAGAACAGTAACAAATTAGAAATTGTTTGGGGCATGTTTTATGAAATTTGACTAATAATTACAGATATTTCCAGATTATAGAGGAAGCACCCATCAGAAACACTTGCTCTAGCCCTGGTTGTTTTTGTCAAATATTGTTGTTACTTTTGTTTCAATGTCAGTTTCTTTGGATTGAATTAAGAAAGAAGAAACATGTATCTACTATTTCTGCCAATTTTGGTCAGCATATTAACTGCTCTACCTACTTCTGCTTAATATAAGTTATTGACTCCGGTCTTCTGGAAATTTTCAAAACAATAAGACGTTTTTATATCTGAAAATTTCGCAAAACTCTAGAGAAAGCAAGTTCATAGTGAACATATATTTGTAAATGCAACAGATGCTTGAATGTTTTCCACTGGCACTTTGTGCAAATATAATAAATTAGAACTCAGACAATTGACTGAAGCCTTATGGACTAGTGTATGTGGAGATGCTTCTTGAGACTGTTGCATTGAGCAACGGTTTCATTGGCATGCTTAAAACGAAAGTTTTAAATAATTATTTGCTTGGAAGTAGTATATAGTTTGTAGTTTCAGTTTATACTGTAGTGGTCGGCTAACTTCATTACACACTCTTGTCATGACCTTTCACTTGTTCAGCTGAAAGGAAGAGACGTATTGAAGAAGGTCAGCAAACTAGCACTGCTAATGGTCCAAGAGCTGATATGAATGGAGGCACAGCTGTAAGTTTGCTGCATTTTAATGAGTTAAATTCAAATAAGTCCCTACTGTTAACACCTTTTTCCATTTTAGTCCCTATTATTGCAAATAATTCATATAAGTCCTCAATGTTTACTTATTATAGTCAAATTAGTCCTTGCAGTTGGAGTTAAATTCAAATAAATTCCTAATGTTTACATATTTTTTAATTTTAATCTCTATTGTTTCAAATAATTCATACAAATCCCCAATGTTTAATTATTATGGTTAGATTAGTCCCTACAATTAGAATGGACGTTAGTTTTGACGAAAATGTCCCAAATGACCTCAAACATAAAAGCAATTGACAATCTTACCCTTTGCGCTATAAAACGAAATCCGATTATTTATTTTTTTAAGCAAGAATTCCTAGCCAAAAAGAAAAAAAATAGTAGGAATTTAACATTTTGGATGATAGTTATTGCATTTTTTGCATATTTGGATTTATTGTGAACTTTTATAAGGCACATTAGACATCTGATTGAAATTTTTTAATGAAAATTAGGAACTTTTATTGTCTAAAAATTATTCTATAATGAAATTCACAGTACAAAAGTTCAAGATATTATAATCAACTAAGAATAAAAAAAAAAAAAATTACTTTCAATCTTTTTTATTTATTTTTTCTTAAAGTAGGGACTAACTTAAATAAGCTTGTAAAACATTGGGGACTAATATGAATTCTTTTCAAATAATGGGGACTAGTTTGACTAATTTTGTGAAACATTGGGAATAATATAAATTTTTTTAAATAATAAGGACTAATCTGACTACGTTTGTGAAACATTAAAGACTAATTTGAACATTTTAAAACAATAGGGACCACTTTGAAAAAATAGAGAAACAATAGGGATTTATTGTGAAATTTACCCCATTTTAATATATGTTTTAATTTGCTGCCCTCTTTCACATATGCTTGCTTACATACAAGGTGGGATTACTGCTGGGTTAAGATACTGAAGTGGAAAATGATGAGAGTACAGGGCAGATTACTTCTATATGAAACTTACGTGGACCTGATTTTACTAAATGGGACTTTCAGGAAATAACTGTTTGAATAATCTGTTAGACATCTCATTTGTAATTCGCCCCCTTGTACATATTTATGGATAGGTCTTTTAGGGAATACCTATTTAAACTATTTACTGGAGATCCATTTCTAAATACCCCCCTCCCTCTGTATGTGGATGTGCGTGTACAGAAGGAACTGGATGATGCTTTATATATTGAGTTTACCTATTAACCTCTGAGAAAATTTTCACAGGCTGCTGGCCGCAAGCCAAATGCACAAGAAGCAGCTGCGGAGCCAAACAATATACTCTTTATCCAGAATTTGCCGCATGAGACGACAAGTATGATGCTGGAAGTGCTCTTCAAACAATACCCTGGTTTCAGAGAAGTTCGGATGATCGAAGCAAAGCCAGGAATTGCCTTTGTAGAATTTGAAGACGATGATCTGTCCACTGTTGCCATGCAAGCCCTTCAAGGCTTCAAAATCACTCCTCAGAATCCCATGTCCATCACCTATGCCAAGAAATAGCCAGCGTGTCTTTTGGCAAGTGCTCTTCTCTCTTTTCTGGCCTTGATTGTACTGGAAAAATGTAATAGCAGAAAAATTTGCTTGCCCTTTTTCTTTTTTCCCTTATAGAGGACGAGTTCAGCGCAGTGTATCTCATTAGATGTTCTTATCGATATTCTTAGCGTCTACCTTCACCAATCTTAGAACTCCTCTATTTTCAATATGCTAGGCAGCTATGGGAGACAGGAATATTGATGACTTTTTATTGAACCTTTAGTTTTTATGCTTCGTATTTATTGTACCTGTTGTATATTTTTAGGTGCCAAACTTACAAACCTGATATAAGTTGCCAAGTTATAAAACCGAGTTTTGTTATTTAAATAGTTTGCTTAATTTAGGCTCGAGTTATGAGAAGCCGTGGTAAGCTTGAGTTGGCAAGAGCAATGGATTAGGATTATCTCCATATTCTCTTAAAGTCGGGAGATAAAATCTTTGACATCCATATGATAAAACGTTTCAAACTGGATTCAGTTTGAATTATATATCGTGAATTTAATTTATTCCTTTCTTTTACTCTCTCTTCTCTTTATTGTTTTTTTATTTTTTTTTAATCTTCTTAATTTTTTAAAATCTGAATCATGTCATGTGAGAGGAACTAGGATCTGTTAAATCGGTGATGATTCAAATCCAATAACAACATCGTAGAGGTTGGGTTGCAGATTTGAAATGTTTCGGTGTATATATTATGGTGTATCTATTTAAAAAGAAATTAAGAAAACACGATTAAACTAGAAAAGTACAATTTGTATAGATATCAAATGAAATCAGACATCGAAAGAAAAACTTAAATTAGTGCTATACAGAAATTAATGGCGATATTCACATTCAGTGTGATGAATACTACTTTGTAAAATAGTGAATATCTACTCACATACTTGTAATACTTGAACTTTTTGGTTGAAGTTAGTACTACTAATACATTAGTGAATGATGTGCTTGACATACTATAAGAAATTAAGTGTAATGGGATTATCGAAGAAATTTGGAGTTTAATCGGTGAAAATTTAAGATTTATAGAGTGGGTTTGAGAGAAAATTGGTTTTGGCAAAAATAAAAGTTTAAAATAAGGGGTTTTACCTTTTTCGGATGTCGTGGCGGCCGACAGCATAGGGCAGGCTCAAACGCATGACATTGATTGTTAAAGAGCAATCCATTTGAGAGAATTTTGTGCAGTTGACCATGAAGGGGAGGAGGTTTGACTGCACCCTTCGACTAAATGAACGAAAATGCTGAAAAACATAAATTTAGCATGCTACAATCAATTATGCAACAATTTAGCAACAACGAAGCACTATAAAGCATCCCCTATCCATGTCAAATGGCACAAAAAACGATCTTCACTCAAAGATTTAGTAAATATATCCCCAAGTTGGTTTAAAGTATCAATACATTTAATAGAAATATCACCTTTTTGCAAATGGTTTATAATAAAATGATGTCTAATATCAATTTACTTAGTCCTAAAATGTTGAATAGGGTTCTTAGTCAAGTTTATAGCACTTGTGTTATCACATTTAATAGGCATATGATTGTAATGTAAACCAAAATTAAATAAAATTTTTCTCATCCAAAGAATTTGTGATACACAATTAGCAAGTGACATATTTAGCTTTCGTCATAGACAAAGCAACGCTATTTTGTTTGTTGCTAGACCATGATACTAATGCGTTTCCTAGAAGTTGACATCTACCACTAGTGCTTTCCTTATCAATTCTACATCTGGTATAGTACATATTGGTAAAGCCAATTAATAACAAAGGTGTACCATACTCCTAATGTGCAAGTTGATTTTAGATACCTATGATTCTTTTAACCACAACTCAGGGTGATTCTTAAGTGATGATCAAAATCTAGCACATAAGAATATTGCAAATATAATGTCCAATCTAGATATTGTAAGATAGGATAAACTTCCGATCATACTTCCATATAGCTTTTTGCAAACCACTTTACCTTTTCATCTTTCTCTAACTTGGTTGATGTGCTCATTGATGTCCTAATGTCCTTCACTTGTTCAAGTCCATATATTTTGATTGACTCCTTTATGTACTTGGATTGGTTTATAAAGATCTCATTCTCCATTTATTTGATTTGGAGCCCCAAGAAGAGGTTGAGTTTGCCCATTATTCTCATCTTAAACTCCTCACTCATTTATTTGTAAAAATACTCATGCAAAGAGACATTAGTAGTATTGAAAATAATATCATCAATAATTGACAAGTCATTGTTCTTATGCTTAAGGAAAATAGTAGATCAAGCTTGCCTTTAGAAAAACCTATTTGAACTAAAAAACCATTTAGTCTTTCATACCAAGCTCTAGGTGCTTATTTCAAACCATGTAAAGCTTTTTGAAGTTTGTGAACAAGATTTGGGAACTTAGGCTTTCAAAGTCGGGTGGTTGTCTGACATAAACTTCCTCTTCAATTGAACCATTTAAAATGCACTTTTTTTCATCCATTTAAAATAATTTTGTTGAATGTGGCCTGTATTACATAATTAATATGTGTCATTTTTCTTATAGTATACTGTTTCTTTTTCCTTGTAAAATACTGATTAGGATACTTGTGTATTATAAATAGGGGCTAGGACATAGTATTATGGGTGTGAGAAAAACCAGAGTAAGCCTTATAGTATTCGTGATTAATAATAAATTACTCTGCTGCCTGTGGACGTAGGCTTTAAGGCCGAACCATGTAATTTCTCGTGTCCATTTTTCTTCTCGTATTTTTCGTGTTTGCATGTTTTTCCCCAACAAACTGGTATCTAGAGCTTAGGTATTAATCCGTTGCTTGAGGGAAAAAGGAAAAATCAAATCTCAATGTAAAATCAAAATTGCTCAAACCAAACGGTGCCTAACCAAACAAAGGTCTTTGCTTGGAGAGGAGTGCTCTGGTGCTGTCTACGTTAAGCGTTGGTGGTTGGAGTGGAAGCTTATATCAGCAGGTCGTGGTTCGTGTTTGGGTTTGAAGAACAAGCGAAAAAAATAAAGTTTGCGTTCTCTTGAGGTAAGTTTTTGGGTTTTTAGGTATTTTTTTAGATATTGGTTCAAGTTTGTAAAGCATGTTTAGGGGTAGTAGGCTTTGGGTCTTTGGATTTATTTAGATCAAGCCTGGGTAGTGGCCTTGTCCAATTTTGGCTAGGTCTTGGGTCTTGGGTTAATTAATTTTTATTTGGGATTAGATTTAGTCCTGAAACAAAAAAAAAATCTAACCAGTTGACCTGTTTGACCGCGTTGACCGGGGTATGACTTTGACCGTTGACCATTGACCAAGAGTTGACCGGGTTTGACTAGAGCCTTATCCCATGTTTTTCGACGTGCTGAGCCTGTTTTTGGGCTTTGTTTTTCCAGATTCTGCTCTAAAGTGCGTGTTTAGGGATAGTGTTGACTTTGACCAATAGTTTTACTTTGACCGGTGTTGTCCAAAGTTGACTGGGGCTGTTCCTAAGGTTTTTCGACGCGTTGAACCCATTTTTGCGGTCCGTTGAGCCAAATTCCATCTCGACGTGTGAGTTTTGAGCAAATGAAGATGTTTTCCACAGGTGAAAAGTTTGAAATCGAAAAGTTTGATGGGAGAATGAGTTTCAGTCTATGGAGGATCAAATTCAAGGCATTTATGACAATGCAAGGACTTTGGAAAGTCATTGAAGAAGTGATCCCGGATAAGACGGAACTAGCAGCGAGACAAGAACTCAAAGAGAAAGCCTTGAGTGCAATACATATGTCCGTGACGAATGAAATATTACTGGAGATAGCTGAGAAAACGATAGCAGTTGAGGCTTGGAATTCTTTGGTGGAATTGTATGCATTTAAATCTCTCACCAATCGCCTCTACTTGAAGAAGCGATTGTATTATCTTAGAATTAAAGAAGGTACGTCACTAAAGAAACACCTTGATGAGTGTACCTCTTATTTTATTGCTTTGAAGGATGTGGGTGTCAAAATCGATGATAAAGACCAAGCTATGATCCTATTATGCTCCTTATTGCCTTCATATATGAACTTTGTGGATACTATGTTGTACGGGAGGGATAAAATTACCTTTGAAGATGTGATTGCTTCATTAAAATTGAAGGATCTTCAAACACATATTCTGAGACATAGAGAAGAAGTTCATGGGGAGGGTTTAGTGAGTAAAAGGAGATCAGAGAATAGAGAGGGATCTTCCGGTAGAAAGAAAAGCAAGTCAAGGTCAAAATCAAGAGCAAGAAAGCTACGCTGTTTCGAGTGCGGTGAGAAAGGTTGCATTAAGAAAGAATGTCCAAAACTGAAAAAGGGAAAGAAAAGGTTAGAGAATTTAGCCAATGTGATGGAGAGTGCTGACAGTGATGGGGAGAACAAGAGTAGTACCGGGGATGTTTTGACTGTGAGTGTATCACAGTGGCATAATTAATGGATTCTTGATACTGGTGCAACATTCCATATGTGTCCTAGGCGTGACTGGTTCTCTTCTTATTCCAAAAGAGAAGGGAAAGCCTTTCTAGGCAATGATCTTTCGTTGGAGGTAGAGGGAATGGGCATCGTAAATATCAAGATGTTTGATGGTATTACAAGTATTTCTCGAGTGGTCGCATGTACCGGAGCTGAAGAATAACTTGATTTCTCTTGGGTGTTTAGATTCTCATGGGTGCAAATTCTGAGGTGAGAATGGAGTCTTAAAGGTGACTAAAGGTGCAATTGTGCTCTTGAAAGGGAATCTGATTGACGGCCTATATGTCCTTCAAGGTAGTATAGTTATAGGTGTTGCAGCTGTTGCATCCAAGGAGAGTGATAATGACACTACGCAGTTATGGCACAAAAGGTTGGGCCATATGAGCGAGAGGGGACTGACCGAGCTGAGCAAGAGGGATTTGCTTTGTGGGCAAAGAACGGAAAAGCTCGAATTCTATGAGCGTTGTGTTTTTGGAAAGCAAACCAGGGTGAAGTTCAGTAAGAGGCAGGAGAATACCAAAGGTACACTTGATTACATTCATTCTGATCTTTGGGGTCTTAATAAAGTTCCTTCCAAGAAAGGTGCCACGTATTACATCACTTTCATTGATGCATACTCTCGGATGGCGTGGGTATACTTTTTGAAAGCTAAAGATAAGGCGTTTCCAACATTTGTTGAGTAGAAGACGTTGATTGAGAAGTAGATTGATAAACAGATCAAGCGTCTTAGGATTGACAATGGGTTGGAATACTGCAATAAAGAGTTTAATGAGTTCTGCAAGAAATATGGTATTGTGAGACACCGCACATGTGTAGGGACACCACAACAGAATGAAGTTGCAGAACGCATGAATAGAACTCTAGTGGAGAAGCTCGTTGTATACTCTCCCATTCTGGCTTGAGTCAAGACTTTTGGGCTGAAGTCGTTAATACGGCGTGCTACTTGATGAATAGGTCTCCATCCAAAGCTATTGACTTGAAAACTCCTTTTAAGTTATGGTCTAGTAAGCCTGCTGACTACTCTCGATTGAGGGTGTTCAGTTGCCCTGTATACGCTCACGTGAAGGATGGCAAGTTAGAGTCGAGGGCAAAGAAATGCATATTCCTAGGCTATGCGTCCGAGAAGAAAGGTTATGGGTTGTGGTGCACAGATCCAAAGTCTTCAGGTTTCCTCATCAACAGGGATGTCACATTCAATGAGTCTGCTTCATTAGACCAAGAAAAGGAGAAAGCGGTAGCTAGTTTAGACCACGGTATCAAAGAGCAGGTGGAGGTATTTGCTGATGTTCTAAATGTTCCATCTAGCAGTAGTAGTAGTCCAATTCAGCCGACTCAACCAAATGAGGTGCATGATCAAAATGTACCTGAACAACAGAAGTACAACATTGTTACTGGGCGAGAAAGGAGACAGATTAAAGAGCCTCAAGGGTATAGCTACGCTGATCTTGTTGCTTAGGCTTTGACTGTTACTGAAACAATTGAAGGACATGAGCCGAATTCATACAAAGAGGCTATATCTAGAAACGATTTTGCTCAGTAGGTAGGTGCCATGAGTGAAGAGATTGAGTCTCTTCAGAAGAATCAAACATAGGAGCTTGTTAAATTGCCTAAGGGACAGCGAGTTGTTGGTTGCAAATGGGTTTACAAGAAAAAGGAAGGTACTCCAAGGGTTGAAGGTCTTCGATACAAGGCGTGATTGGTGGCAAAAGGCTATGCACAAAGGGAGGGTGTTGACTTCAACGAAGTGTTCTCTCCGGTTGTGATGCATAGTTCCATCAGGGTTTTACTTGCCTTGGTTGCTCTTCATGACTTAGAGCTTAAGCAGCTAGATGTGAAAATGACATTTCTGCATGGTGATCTTGAAGAGCAAATTTACATAAGTCAACTGGAGGGGTATGTAGTTCTTGGTAAGGAGAACCATGTTTGCAAACTGAAGAAGTCCTTGTATGGGTTGACATTCATGGTAGGTGCAGGATACACAAGGAGTGCTTATGACAGTTGTGTGTATCTCAAGAAGCTTCCAGATGGTTCGTTTGTGTACTTGTTGTTGTATGTCTATGATATGCTTATTGCTGCTAAAAGCATGTCTGCAATCGATGAATTAAAAAAGCAGCTTGGTGATGAGTTTAAGATGAAGGATCTTGGAGCAGTGAAGAAGATTCTTGGCATAGAGATTCACAGAGATAGAAACGTTGGGAAGCTGTTCTTGTCTCAGCAGAGTTATATTGAGACGGTGTTGGAGTGTTTCGGGATGCTTAAAGCAAAGCCTATGAGTGTGCCGCTTCTGCTCTTTTCAAGTTGTCTACAGATTTGTCACCTAAAACCAAGGAAGAGGTGCAGCATATGTCTCATGTTCCATACTCGAGTGCTGTTGATAGCTTGATGTATGCTATGGTGTGCACTTGTCCTGACATTTCACATGCAGTTAGTGTTATGAGTAGGTATATGACATCGCCTAGGAAAGCACATTGGGAAGCGGTGAAATGGATAATGAGATATTTACTTGGCATTGCGAATGTAGGTTTGCTATTTAGTAAGATGACTGGAGATTACGCGAGGTTGATGGGTTACTGTGATTCAGACTTTGCGGGTGACCTTGATAAGAGAAGATCTCTGACAGGTTACGTGTTTACGCTATTTGGATGTGCTATCAGTTGGAAAGCGATATTACAGTCTATTGTGGCATTGTCAACTACTGAGGCGGAATACATGGCAATTGCAGAAGTTGTAAAGGAGGCCATGTGGTTACAAGGCTTGGTTAGTGATCTTGGACTGCAGCAAGATATAAGTACAGTCTTTTGTGATAGCCAAAGTGCAATCCATCTGACGAAGAATCAGATGTATCATGAGAGAACTAAACACATTGAGATCAGATATCACTTTAATAGAGATGTTGTATCACAAGGGATCATATCGGTGCAAAAGATATCTACCCATGACAATCCAACAGATATGATGACCAAGGTGGTTCCAGTCAGCAAGTTCAAGCATTGCTTAGACTTGGTTGCTATATGCGATGTGGAGCATTGAGCCCTTCGAGGCAGTTGGCAGTAGGGATGATGGTGTGTTGATTGGAGCGAATACGTGCCAAGGTGGAGATTTGTTGAATGTGGCCCGTATTACATAATTAATATGTGTCCTTTTCCTTGTAATATACTGTTTCCTTTTCCTTGTAGAATACCAATTAGGATACTTGTGTATTATAAATAGGGGCTAGGACATAGTATTATGGATGTGAGAGAAACCAGAGTAAGCCTTGTAGTATTCATGATTAATAATAAATTATTCTCTGCTGCCCGTGGATGTAGGCTTTAAGGTTGAACCACGTAATTCTCATGTCCATTTTTCTTCTCATATTCTTCGTGTTTGCATGTTTTTTTTCCCAAAAAATTTGAAAACCATGTAGTAATCAAAAGCAAGTAGCATGCCCATAGACTTTAATCTAGCTAACGGTGCATAACTTTCATAATAGTCCATGCCATCTTCTTGATTGTAACCTTATGCTGCAAGTTAGGCTTTACTCCTAGTCACAATGCCATGTTTATCCAATTTTTTCCTGAAAAACCCACTTCGTTCTAATTATATATTGATGATTAGGCTTTTCAAAAAAAGTACAAACATATCATATCAAATTGATTAAGTTCTTCTTGCATAGCCATAATCCAACTATCATCCAATAAAGTTTCATAAACATTCTTAGGTTCAAATTGAGATAAAAAAGCAAAATGTTCACAAAGATTATTCAAGTTAGCATGAGTTTTTAGTCCCTTGTTTGGATTAACAAGGATTTGGTTACTAGGGTGATGTCTCCTGAACATCCAACACCTTGGCAAATCTTGGTGAACTTTATGGGATGTTTTTTCTTTATGTGTTGGCTTAACTTCGTTTGTGGGTGCATCGTCTTGAAGTTTAGTTTCCTTGTTTTGCTCTTGAGTGTCACCAATTTGTTGAATAGGCATTTCAGGTTGGCTTTGCGTTAGAATAAGACTTATATCATCATTATCCTTTCTCAGCCTAAGGTTGTTAGTCTCATCAAACTTAACATGTATTATTTCCTCTATGGTGTGTGTGTGCTTGTTGAAAACGCAATAAGCTTTACTTATCATAGAGTAACCAACAAATACACATTTATAGATTTGGCACCAAACTACCCAAATGATTCTTAGTGTTCAAGACAAAACATTTGCAATTAAACACTTCAAAGTAGATACATTAAGTTTTCTTTCACGCCATAATTTATAGGGGGCTTTCTTCGGGAATGGTCTAATAAGAACTCTATTAAGTATATAGCAAGCTGTATTACCAGCTTCTCCCAACAATTATGTTGGTAACTTATGCTCATTGAACATTGTCTTCGCCATTTTTTATGTTGAGCAATTCTTTATCTCAACTACTCCATTTTGTTAAGGAGTGCGAGGAGCCAAAAAAGTATACTTAATTCTGTATTCACCAAGAAGTTAGTAAATGAAGTATTGACAAATTGGGTTTCATTGTCACTGCCGATGCAAGTTATAAACTAGCTTCTCTCCTTTTGCATCTTTCTACAAAATATGGAAAATTCATAAAGGCTTGATTTTATATGCAAGAAATATGATCCAAGTATATCTAGTGTAATAATCAATAATAACATACACATATCTATATGCAGCTAGGCTAATAACATCCATAAGGCCAAATAAGTCCATATAAAGCAATTAACGCCAATGTGGTAGTGACTTTGTTAATAGATATAAAATATGATCTATGTTGCTTGCCAAGTTCACATGCATTACACTTCTTGTTTTTATTAAACTCTAATTTAGAGAGTCCATGAACAAGCTTTTTTCTAGACAAATTCATAAATCAGTCCATGCTTGCATGCCCACATCTTTTATGCCAAAGCCATGTATGATTCTCAATAATGGATAAACATCTTATATGTTGAGAAATCAATTCATAAAAGTCAAACATAAACATTATTCCTTATTTTAGCAACAACAATCCATTTCCATATATATAAATTGAAAAAGGTAATGGCTCTTTTGGAACCAACCAAATCAATTTAGTTTAAAAATATTTAATATACAATTTAAAACCAACATTAAGACTAGGGATGGCAATGAGACGAGTGACTTAGGGTACTTGACATGACTGACTCACTTAAAATTCGATAAAAACCCATCCTATTAAGAACCCAGAATGAATGCGGAACGATTAAAGATACCCGTTAGAGTTTGGGATGGAACTGGGATTGACCCCGTTGGTACTAGCATCCCAAACCCGATTTCTAGAATCCCCGGACCAATACTCAGTTCTATCCCGTATCCATATAAATATATAAGTAAAAAAAAAAATATATATATATATATATACACACACACGCACACCTTATTATATAATTTAAATTAATATCTTAATATTTTTTTTACATTTATTAATTAATTATAGTTTTACGTACATATTATATAATTCAATAAGGAATTGTATTTGCAAATGAATTATTTTTGGATACGTAAAAGAATTTTAAATTAATTCTATTATTTGTAAATTTGAATTGTATTTGGAACACATATGGAATTAAAATTAATATGTACATTTTACTTAAATAGGATTGTATAGAAAAGGATAATGTTGTAATATGTTAATAATTACAGGGATAATTTTATCTTCATAAGGTTTCTTCATGGATTTGTTTTCATGGAATTGCAAATTTCATCTCTTGGGTTAGGATTTGTGTGTACCTAGAGCAAATCCAAGATTTACAAATGAATTCTACTAAATTTTATAAAATTTATCTATTCAAAACAGTCTGTAAGCTCTAAGAAAGTCAAATTGCGCCTAAAATGGTTAAAGTCGGTAGAAAACTTTTTTCCTCTTCGTAAGCTTTCAATCATTTTTTCTCTTTGCATTTAGTGAAGAGAACATCCATTGGGATATTTGAGACAACATAGTTTTCCTTAACTCCTGCAACTATAATTTCAACGTGGTTTTCAGCGTCCATCATAAACTAGTGACAACATTGTAAATAGTGGTGGACACAACATTACACAATAGTGAATTTGTAAGCCTAAAGATGTGAAACACCATAAACATGATCAGTAAAGTTTAAAGGAATGGTGAATATCACTATATGGTGAACATCGCTTTTCACAATGGTGATCAATAATTTAATCATAATATATCAACATTAAGCTTATTTAGTCTATGTGATCACCAATAAACTATTGTTCACTAGATTAAAAATGATATTACTTTATTAGTACTAACTTCAGTAAAATTTAAATGTTTACAAGTTTGACAATAGATGTTCAATTAGTGTTCACCACATTTAATCAAAGTGTTAGCTATCAAATATACTACTACTCATTAGTATAGATAACACATATGTTATATCATTAACAAACAATCATATGCATATACATATACATATGTATATGTATATGTATATGTATATGTATGTATATGTATATGTATATGTATATGTATGTCTATATACATATATGTATATCTACATCAGTTATTACACTGTGCACCATATGCACAGAACTCCGTATGAGCACTGTACACCATACTATACATGAAAAGCATGCGCACAGTACATAACAGTACATATTTTTAAAATTTTTATATTATAAGTTTAAAAGTCTTATATTAAGCTACAAATATATTCAAAATCAATACACTATTGGTTCAAAATGAATAAGTTTGCTATCCAATCAATTAATAGTCTTAGTTCAAAACTATTGTCCTATATATTCAAAATTTATATTATATGTTCAAATCTTCATTACAATGAATAGACGAATTTGATTTAGCCAAAACATCAAATACTTAATCTGCATTATTTTAATCATTTGTTAGACAGTCAAATTCCCTATCCTTTCACTCGTATAAATCAACCACATACTACACACCACCACAATGACACACACCACCACCACCACGACAAAACAAAATCGACATGAAGATTGAAGACTATCGTTATGGTCACGCAAAGATGATGATCGCTATGGTGATGTCCGATTTAAAATCGAATGGTTTGAATTTGCTAGAGAGAGACAGATAGAAGAAAGAGGAAGAGAGGGAGAGGGAGAGAAGGAGATGAGACGCTTTAGATTTTTCTTTTTTAAAGCACATGGCTTTCATCTTATTTAAGGTACACAGTGCTACATAGGAACACAGTTCCTATGGAGTATAGTAAAATCTACGTGTATATATGTATGTATGTATGTATATCTACCTCTCTTTTTCTCTCTCTACCTGTATCATGCATATGTGTTGCACTAATTTTACTATTTTAGATCAGGTTCTCTCTTTCGACTTCTCATTTCCTTGACCCGAAAAAGAAAAAAAAACTTCCCATTTCATTATGATTTATTATATGGAGTGATTTTTGCTGGCGGGAAATTTAATGTCACAGCTGCTTGTATTTGCTTGAATTCTTCTCTCTTTGTAAGGAAAAGGTGGGTACACCTTATAGATATATACTGTAACATAGGGGTGTAGAAAAAATCAAAAAAATCGCAAAAACCAATTCGGCCGAATTGAATCGACCGTAAATCGTCGGTTTTTAACGTAATTCGGTCGGTTGTGGTTTTAATTTTTAAAAACGGCTTTTGGTGGTTCGGTTAACGATTTTGATCCCTCAAAACAGCAGTTAAACTAAACCGCCTGTATATTACTATTATTTATATTTATATATATACATATATATATATGTATATATGTATGTATATATTATATATTAATAAGAAATTAAATATGTGAAAAATATATAATAGTGTTAGCCTCCTTGCACTAGGGTTTTAAAAAGCGCTCTTCATTGTTGGTTTTGCAAATGCAACATCTACAACCTGAATACAAATTAGGACTTTTAGTACAGTTCTTTTGAAGAAAGGGGTCGTTGATGTTTAATTCTATAGCAATGTAGAAAGTTGGCACTTGATGGTTCTTCAAGTTGATTAATTAACCAAATCATAGATCAAATAAAGTATCCGTCTATGCAAATTATGTCTATCTAAACAAATATGGATACACGTGTGCACACATACATACATACATATATATATATATATGTGTGTGTGTGTGTGTGTATATAGACTTAAAAGCAACAAAAAAAACCGCTTAAACTGCACAAACCGTATTAACCGAAACCAATGATTTCTTAATTGAAATGGACAGCTTTGGTTTTAGAAAATGAAAAACCGCAAATTTCGGTTCAATTAGAATTTTCACGCAAAAACCGACCGAAACCGCCCACTTACACCCCTACTGTAACATCTTGAGAAACAAGGGATATAAACGGAAAAAATTAGACACAGAACAGCTTCATGATCAGTAATATTTAGGGGAAAACAGGTGAAAAGCTAAACTGTTCTAAAACGTTAATATAATTACAATTGACAAAGTTGAATTGTTAAAAACCTAATACGGAACATTCTTTTACCGAGTGACCAATAGAGAGCAACTTTTTGACATGGTAGACTGCCCTATGCCGCCAAATCTATTATCTTTACTCATAAATGCATTGCACATTATGCGAATTTTTGTCCAAATTAATTTTTATTAGTTAAAGACTACCCTCCTCTTCCCAACAAAAATTCCGACGCCGTGCAATTTTGAACCAACAAAAATACATCTAAACTAAAAAGATTCTCATGACGCAAAATTTCAACTTGTAACGCAAATCCCAACTATGATTAAAGATAACATATCTTTTAAAAACAAACTAGTCCGATACACTTTTAATGGATCATAGAGATATTATACACTTAGACCACACGGAGGTCCAATATACTTTTGGTGGAACACAAGTAGCTCCGATGCACTTTACCACATTTTGACATAAAGATAAAAAGAAATACTATTGTCAAATTTATAGTATATAGGGACCAATTTACCCACACTTAATAGAAGATCAGAAGCCAATTTGTCATTCTCTGAACAATATGCAAATCCTAATAATCAACCTGAGGAAATGCATTAGTAGTTTACAAAATTATACAAAGGGCAATTGGGTATTGTACCCAGCTAGCCAAAAAAAGGTCACTGTACCCGCATCATGCTCATATCTACCTCAGTTATTAATGAGGGGGACCAATCTGACCATATTTAGTAAACTTTGGAACCCCAGGAAATGAATTTGAGACAAATAAATAGCTGAATGCATATGACCAAATACTACTTTGGTTAGATGCCTAAAAAGGGATCACCAATTTGTCCAGAAAGGAATATTACAGCTTGCTCCGGACCGCATCATGTCTGTTTGGTTGGGTACGAAAGAACAAGCCAACATTATATTTGTGACAGATTTGGAATTTAGAAGAAATTAGAACTCCAGAATGTGCTTATTATATCCGTTTCACCATATAGCCAGGCACGTGAGATGCCTGTGAAATCTCATGCATACCATTTATTTAGAAGTTCGAGCAGGAGAAGAGCGGCAGAATCCTTCGCTTTCTTGACACTAGGCATAGGCTCTCCTATGCACTCATCTGTCCATCCTCTATCAGAAGTATTTACACGTACGGCAAATGTAAACCTTTTCGCATGTGCAGGACCACCCTCGTGTACACACCTGAAAGAGCAAACCAACACTCAGATGAACTCCTCACTATGAAGCTAAACGATTCACGGTAAACAAGACCTAATGCGTAATACATTTTCGTACCGATATAGTGGCATTGGCCAGTTTCTACGCAAGCAGATATCATTTAAGGTCTGTCTTGTAAAAGTTTGACAGCAATTCTTCTTTCTCTTCCCATCATCGTCTCCCTTCTCCTGAGCTTCAGCTGTCTCCCTTTCCTTCAAAGCAGCAAGGGCATTCCTTGCAGCCAACTTCTGTGCCATTTTCTTCTGCGGATTCTGAGCCATTCCAACCTGGATTCCATCAATATATACCTCAACCATAGCCACATTTCCACTTCGTGTGGCTTTGTATTCCAGACCTTCAGCTTGCTGCTGGCACCTTTCTTGCAGTTCACGAACTGGGTGCATGGGAAGCGTTTCTGGAGTGACCATAGGATGCAACAGTGGTTGGAATACCTGGAATCAGTGTGATATAAAATGGTTTTAGTTCCATCACTCCCTCCTGAAGAGGTGATGCAGGGAAAGCAACCAAGGAACATTATTGAATAGGAAAAACTAAGCTCTTCAATATGAAACTAACCTTCCAGACAACCCCAGTATCACATCTGCTATCAAGGAAGATTGCACCAGCAATGGATTCCACAATATCACCAAGAACTTTTGGTGCTTTGCAGTCCCCCAAACCAAAAGAGTTGAATTCCAATTTTGACAATTCATCTTTAACCTCTCTCACAAAGTCCCGAATCTAAACCAAAAGAACAAACAATGACAAAGAAAATACCCGTTATATGGAACGCATTTCAAAACTAACAAAAATCAGAATGATGCTAGCGTGTTACAAAGCAAAAGACAAGCCAAAACCTGTTTTTCAAGTGCGCTTGATCCATGCCGAAGGTGTATGTGAAGGTTGTGCTTCACAGCAACACGTGCAAAGTTTTCGTTGTTCACTGCAGCAGCTCGCAAGTCTGTCAAGCGTCCTGGAGGGAGGTCAGTATAAGAGAAAAACAAGTGCCTTGTGATGAGATGGTCCAATACAGCATCACCAACAAACTCCAGTCGCTGATAACATGAGACACCTGAAGATGGGCGTGAAGCATGAGTAATAGCTTCTACCAACAATGCCCTATTATTGAACTTGATGTTCAAGGCACCTTCTAATGCATCAAAGTCAACAGTCCGAAGGACATTCTCCGGGACATCATTAGGCTTGATTGAGTATTGTATCTCTCTTGGATCAAAATCTATTTCAAAACCAATCCATTTCATGAGGTGGTTTGCAGCATTCTTTCCGCCTTCAACATAATATACCCCGATTAATGCTTCCACAACATCTGCTAGCGTCTTGCTCGAGAGAACCCTATATGAACTTGAATCACTCTCAAGCTCACCTTCTTCCATTTCCTCATCTTCATAGATATCGCAATTTTGATCTTTTCCTCCAACAGCCTCATCAGGTGCTGTCTCCGCATCAAAGAATGACTCAGTATCCTTCGTGTCTTCATCAAAGACAGGTAGCACCCCAGGAGCAGCCCATCTAGATGGAGCGAACCTATCTGCTTGGATGTAAGACTGAAGTCCCCTATTCAGTGCATACTGGTAGAGAACCACGTTGCTTACCATTTGCTGCCTCATCCTAGTCAGCTGACCTTCATGTTTCTGGGGATACTTGAGAAAAAGGAAACGACTAACTACCCATTTCAGATAAGCATCTCCAAGAAGCTCTGCTCTTTCATAACAGAATGTCTCTTGGCAAGAAGCAGCGGTAAGCGCTTCCAAGATCTGCCAACAGAAACAGTAAGAGTCAGCCATGAGTAAGTAGAAGTTCATATTGAATACCTTCATCCTCAGTACCTTTGATGCAGGGAGAGGATAGTTGATTATATCCCTAAGCTGCACAGCTAGAAGCATGCTTTCAACTCTCCTCATTATTGAGGGCAATCTCTGAGCCCCCCTAACTAGTGATCCAGGTAGTGGATGCACAAAACAAAGCTCAGGAGGGAGAAAAACATAATATGTCTTATCAAGGGCCTCTGCAGCTTCACCTTTATATGTAACAGCAACCAAAAGGTTTTGCAATTATAAGTACAGCAATTTTAAACCAGCTGAATGAAGATTGACAAAAAATTAAGCACATACCTTCTGAATGTTCAAATCGTGGAGAAAGAAGATTTTTGCAATAAGATACACCACGGCCTTGTATTAGAGGTTGTTGTTTATAGATCAGATCAACACCATACCTGAATGTAGTACGGACTGAACATCCAGATGCACTATCATATTATACGTGAAGAACAGAAACTTTCACAGTCTAGATGGTCTCATAAACTACTGAAGTGAAGGAAGAACAATGTCTGGGCCTCAAAAGAGCCAAGATATTCGTACTCAAGAGTTGTTCTTTTATGCTCCCATCAGTGACTGTGATGAGTTTTCTCCTCTTCAAGTACAACAGAAGTGCACTGGATTGATCCAGTCCATGATCAAGCAATCTCTTAGAAAATAGAACATGGTAAGAGTCTCTAGTCTTCACAAAATAGAATATCAGTATATTTACATGTTTGTGTGTGTTTGTGTGTTTATATATGTATATATGATATATTGCAAGCAAGAACAGAACCAAAACAATGAAGAGGGCAAAGCCACTTGAACCGTCAATGAGAAGCATACTTTTGTTTATAGTAATCAGCATAAGAGCTGTACTCCAGCGGACCAAGATAACCTTCTTTCCTCGGAAATGAATTCCCAGAAGTCATATCATAGCGTATAGAATCAACATAAAACCTTTTTCCCGAATGAGCAGCAGTAACAATTTTTCCCACCAAATCTTCTGGTCTGACAAAAGAATCAGCCATCACCAGGTTGCCTTTGCTTGAATCCACTGAATTGGTCATCTCAGTGGCATTCCAGTTAGGAACCAATCCAGATGCTTTCACCACATCAAACTGTGCAACAGCTCCTCTGATGCCGTAAGTAGGATGTGATTTCAGACCAAAAGCCATTCCATGCCGCAACTTCCCAAATCCATACTCCCTTCGGTCTCCACCTAATGATCGCTCATTTGTGCCAAGGTAAACATCTGGTCTGGCCCTTTGTAGGGGATTGATCCATGTATTTATTTTCGTTGTTTCTCCTATTAGACTCCAATCAATATCTTTTCTAGGATCAATAGAATTATCACTCGTTAACGGGACAAATAAATACGCCTTCGCAGGATCCCAAGGAGTGGTGGATGGCTCAACATCCACATCCAATACAATGCTCATCAGTCTAACATGGAAACTCTTAAGGGTTGCCAACTGCATGATAGAAAAGATCGGTGATTTCTTCAAGTAGATAAGAGGAATGTTCAAACTATAACAACATTCTCCAGAGTAGTATGGTGGATGACACTTCACCTGACTTTCTCCAATTTTAACAACTCCTCGGAAGACAAGAGATGCTTTTGTTATCATGGTCCGAGCAATAAATAGATCCATGGACATCGATAATACCTATCATAGAATGGGATTGTCAGGAAAAGAAAAGGTACTTGAGGTGTTACTTTAGTAGCTGAACACTATACCAGATCAATAACAGTCAAACTCCTCGGTACTAGCCACTGTTGGATGACACATAACAAATTGGACCAGTCAATTTTTCCACTCTTCTTTGTGTTTTTTTTTTTCAATTTTCTTTTTTTCCAAAACCCAACACCCCCTGCCCCTTATGGGATTCGAACCATAGTTACGAAATTCGTGCAACCCCTCTGAAGCCATGTACCAAATTGCATGTCCCGATTCGCAATACATTTGCGAACCGGAATATTGCAATTCACATTCTAGTTCGCTTAAGTTAGCAACTTGAATAGTATTACCGAAAAGATAATGAAAGAAAATAAAACTTAAATTTCTATTAGATTTGGATATGAAAATTATCTCAGTTTTGGATTTTGGAAATTAAATTAAACTTTGAAACAAATTGATTATAATTAACAAGGAAAATAGATCATTACTCAACATAATATTTGGTAAATTAATGCAATAATTCTTCATAAAGTATCATGACTACCAAAGAAGCATACTCCCATCGTACCTATAAACTCCCAAGTTACATACCCCGCGCCTAAACTCGTACCGGGACTCAAAATATATAGCGACTCTGGTGACTATGATTCATACCCAAGTTCTCACTCCAGTGGAAATTAGTTTCAACCATTTGAACCCACTCATTCTTCTATTCATGCATGTTTGACAAAATTTATGTGTAATTACAAATTAAAACAAATGATGAGCAAGTCACACCTAGATTTGTATGGTACCCGTCTTTGTATTCTCTTGTTTATATAGGCATCATATTTTCACTGGCTAATTGTATTCTTTGCTGGTAGTACAATATCTGTTATCTCTATTTCATATCTATATATCTAAAATGATGACGTAACTTGCTTTTCAATAATTTGACAATCTCTCTCTCTCTCTCTCTCTCTCTCTCCATTCTTCCAATTATTCTTTCCATCTCTTCAAGTGATGTTTTGATCTAATTCATGGTTCAAATTAGTTTATCTGCTTACTGTTAAGTACCCCATTATGGGGGTTATATATTATTTTGATGTGGTTCATAACAAAATGTGGGACCATTAATTTGATATGAGACGAATAAAAGTATAATCAATTCAGAAAAAAATTTACACTATTCAAGCAATAAACCCTTTGCAGTGACCTAAATCCCCCAATATACAATTGTGAGGAACAAGTCTCAATTAGGTAGATACCCCAATCAGTTTTAAGAGGCCAATTGGGCAGGTAGGTTTGGTCGGTGTAAAAGAAAGAACTGGAGTTAAATGGTTTCAGAATTCCATTTTCCTGGCAAGACAAACAAGGTATCCCAGCATTGCCAAAACTTCTATCCTCAGATGCCTAACAATTGTAAATTTCAGGAAGTAGCATACCTCTGCATCCAGCTCACTACCAAACAATACTGCAAATTCTGAAACTTGAGTTAAGAATGAATCTTTGGAGGTCCCAATATTTATGCATTTGATAGCATACATATGTAGATGAAACACTTTGGAGTTGTCACCACAATTGTTCCCAGATAAGATCCACTCTCCCTACAAATTCAAAGGGGATATAGATAATACAGGATTGAGCTCTCAGCAACACCAAAAATTTTAAATAGCTATAACTTAGTGAAAACAATCACCATTCAGAAAGAATAAGACATTTAAATGTTAAGCATAACATAACATGTAAAAGAAAACTAATGTAATTAAGATCCATCATTATCTTGGATTCAGCTCTTAATAGAAAATCCATTCCTTGTTTCTTCTGATTTTGACTGCTTTTTGGATGTCGGAAAATTTTTAGTGGCCTAAATTCAGATACTAGGAATGTTATACTTGAGTCAGTGGTCATATGTTGAGGGAACTTTTCCATTTGTCTCTCTGTCTTCTTTCTTTTTTTTTTTTTTCCTTCTTTGGGTTGCGGCAAATATGAATTTTGAAAAATTAAACCTGCAGGATGTTTCCGTGCACCTACCTTCCTTTTGTATTCTCAAGGGAAAGAATAGGCAGCTATAGTGATATAGTATATGCTGTTGATCTGTCCTGTATATTAATTCTTTATCCTTACTTTCTGAAATTCAAACAAGAAAGAGGAAGAAAGATTGACAGAGTAAACTAGTCTGTTGCTGCGTAGAAGTTTCCATGGTCTACAAGTTGGTTGTCTTTGTACACTGTTCTTCTAGTCAGTTGGTAGTGTTCATTGCTTAGTAGATAGATTTAGCTCCACTTCCGTGGTTTTAACAATTTTTATTAACATTTAGAAATAGTAGTAAGACGCTGAAGTCAGTCAGAATCTATGCGTGTCACAGATGAAATGGAGAAGCATACAAGGGTCTTGTGTGAGCAGAAAATCCATGAAGTTAAAAAGGAAAGGATTGTAAGCCATGAGATCAAGATCCAGAGGTTTGCGTGGTGAAGTTCTGACAGGTAGAAGATGTTAGTGGCTCAGATGACAATGTTAAGATGGATGTCCTTCGGTACTAGGTATCACAAAGATTAGAAACTTTCCTCTTCTGGTAAAGAAGTAGGGTTAGATATGTTAGTGGCTCAGATGACCATGTAGAATAAGACGAGAAGAACGATTTCAGATGGTTTAGATATGTTATGGGGGGACTTGTCAAGGCACCTGGTAGAAGGTTCTGAAGTTATGGAGGTTGCTTCTTGTAAGAGAACTAAGAGACAAAATGAAAATTGGAGAGAGATGCTTAAAGGACCCCTTACATGCACGTGCATGAAATAACATGGAGATAACTTTCAAAGAGTAATAGGTGACATTGTCAAATCTTTTATAACTGACTCAACATAGTGAGATAAGACTTGGTCTGGTGTAGAAGTAGTAAAAGAAAAAAAAGCAAATGCAAAGAGAAGTTGCTTCTTTTCTATTTCATGTATCAATGAGGCTTGGGTTTTTTTTTTTTTTCTCCATAAGCTTCTAACCTGATTCCCATCAGTCGCTTTTCATTTAAGGTTTGCCTAGTTTCTCATTGCGAAAATCATGATGACTTCAATTCTTAGACTCTATTGTCAATGAATATATTTTCTTCCGTATAGTTCCAGTTAATTGTTTTCCTCAAAATTTCCAAGTGAATGAGTGATGGGTCTGTTTACTTCTGCTTATCAATTTTACAATATTGCCAAATGACTTTACAGTTTTTGTTTTCAGTTATAGGTTTTAATTTTTTAATTTTTTTGTTTATGCCAGCTGAACTAACCCTGAGAATATCAGCTACTCCTTCAGGATAGAATTCTCTGTGCCTAGCAGTTCCAGGCAGTGGTTCTCCTTCATCATTTTGCTCAACATTTTCAGCATCTGTCCCACTTCCTTTGTCTGGCAAGAGCATGTCAGTAAATGCTCCCATCTCATGTAACTTCTTGCAAGCAGCCAAACAAACAGCCTGCACATTCAAAAATATGTTGAACTAACTACTTGGTTCGCATGACATGAATTTTGCAAGATAAGAAAACAAAGAAATAGCATGCCTGCTGTGCAAGCCGCATGGAGCTGCATACAGGACCATCAAGTTTCTCAAAGGGCGCATTACAGGGGAGGTGAAGCCTGCATGAATACTCAGTAGGACCTCCTTCCCTCTCATGACGCTCCATGAAAAACTCAGGACGAAGAATTGAGTATCTGATTATGGATACAAGAAAAGAAAGTGAGACACAGATCTTTCCGGAGTGGAGAATCATAAAGAATACACATTCGATCAAATGTTACCGCTTTAACGAGACAAATTGTACCTATCACTTGGCAATTGGGAGCAGTAGAAGTGAATAAGACCAACAGCAGAATTTAAGCTCACAACTGCACCTGTTGACTCCACTCTGTAGACTGTTCCTGCAGTTGCCTCCACAGAGATTAACTTAGATGTACCTTTAAGATGGCTAATATCGGTTCTCTCAATAGCTTCTTTCCTCAAGGTCTCTTCACTATTTCTAGCATTCCTTAAAAATGCTTCATGTGATAGATTTCCTCTAAAGATAAGTTGAAAAAGAAACATTTAGAATCCATTTTGATCCTTTTCATGAAGACAAGGTTAGTCATTGTTATAGCAAGGAAAAGACAACAAAGTACCTCTCAACCATTAATATATAATCTGAACCAGGTTTTCTAGCACGGCCCCTGGACTGAATGTAAGCCAAAACAGTTTTGGCAAGGTCAAATCGAATGACAACATTGCATTGTCGGATATCAAGTCCTTCCTCAGCAACACTAGTGGCAACTAACAAAGTTACCTATAAATCAAATTTAAATGGTCACAATATATTAAAAACTATCAAATGCATGTATTAGCCCATGAACACGAAAGTCCTACATACACGACCATCTCGAAATTTGGCAATTGTGTCTTGCATTTGGCATGATCGCATCTCTTGAGTATTATTGTGCCCAATCAAACTCGCTGACTTGATAAAACTTAGAGAAGGTAGCTCTGCAAAGACCTGCATGTTCGTAGTATTTAAGATTGTTAGGCATTACCAAATGAAGTAAAATATAACCCTGAAGAAGATGGTATAAGACAAAATACCACCTTTGGAAGTACTAGGGCTGTTACAACACGTTCAACAAAAATGATAGCACGAAAATCCTCAGTGTGCTGATACTTAAGAAGTATTTTAATCAAAGACTGCACTTTTGGTGTCACTTTTCCATCTGCAACAGCAGCTCCAATAGTCACATCAATGTGCTCGCCACCAGAGACAACTGCACCACAAAGGTGAAAAAGGAAAAAGACATCGTCAAAAATCAGAAGCACGTACTTTAAAAGAAGTCAGAAATCGTAGGAACAAGCATCAAATGTGAAATATAGAAGCAAGTAGCCACATGAACAAGCCTTATCACCGACTCATATGAGTACAGATATTTATTCAAGACCTAAAATACCTCAGGCTCCTTGAGAACCATTTTATACAATGCAATAAGGAACTTTAGAAGGTTATCTTTTATCTTTCTAGGTACCCCTGAGGATCACATATGTGACGAAAGACATCTAGGAAGATGTAGTAATACTTCATAAACATCTGAATCTCACGTCGTGTAGCCAAAGTCGCCCACAAAGCTAATAAGAGACCAATTCCCTCCTTTCCATATCTTGATTCTCTTTTAGGAATTCCGACAATTAAGAGAGTTTCAATTATTTTTATTCTACAACAGATAATAAGTGGTTGGCCTTTCAACTTCTCTTTTCTTACAATTCAGAGATGGGGACTCCTTTTGGGATGATAGATGCCTTTAAAAACTGAAGAAACTAATACATTCATGTTAGGAAAGGGGCTCTTATTTGGGGCAGATGGAGAAGGAAGGGGCTTCAGTTGTGGGTTCAATGGAGCATAATATCTCAATTCGCTTAATAATTTACAGCTCTAACAAAGCACAAAGTTTCACAGAAGTTATGTTCTTTCGCAAAGCTTTGAGGTCAAACAGCAATTTGTACCTTCATCCAGCTGGTATTTTAAGTGCTAGGAGGATGGGAAGACAAGATAGATGGATTGCTGCATTTAGCAGTTGCTGCCCATACATATACATCCCTAGTTCATCCCAAAATGAAGGCCCACCTTTCATTATTGAGATATCCGGAATAGAATGGCTACTTACCAAATTACAAAATACTACCTCTTTTTTCTTTTTGAATCATAGAAAATACCACCTTTTTAAGTTCTCAAATGTAACAAATTGGATATCCATTTCCCCTTACAAGGAGACCTCCAAAAATAAAACTCGACCATGAATTTGTTAATATATATAGATGTCCCAAAAAGAAAATTCTCAAGACTCAAGTCCACCATATAAAGTCTTGAGCCCTTCCTCATATTGACAAATTGGTCTTTATCATAGAATCTCAATAATTCTTAACATGGTATCAGAGTTTTGACTTTTAGTTCAGTCTTCACACTATGTCTATCCACATGCAACCCATTTTACTCTTGTTCATTGCGTACATCGTACACGTGGTGGCCCTCCCCAAGAAGCAGCCCATCAAAGTTGCATCTATTCCAGGTCACGGCGAGCCATCCAAAACTATTCTAGGTTACACGTCCATCCAAGTTTCGTCCAAAGGTAGTCCTGACCCATCCAAGTTGTCCCAAGTCACACGACCATCCAAGTTCAACCCATCTAATGAAGTGGTGCAAGAACTATTTTGAATAACACTTGAGAGGTGTTAAAATATATAGATGTCCAAAAATGAGAATTCTCAAGACTTAAGTTCACCATATAAGGTTCTGCGCCACTTTTCATATTAACCAATTGATTTTTATGATAAAATCTCAATGATTTTTATCAGAAATAAACCAATAAACTATATGAAATATCATCATTTTGGCCACATCCACAATTAATTGGTCAAAAGCCAAAAAGGTGAATTTTAAACACTTCAAACCCTAACCATTTTTTAACTTGAATATATATTGGCGCTCACATAGAATAACATGCCAAGGTTGAATCATTCAATTTGATATAAACCCACACTTCATCTGCTGCCTTAGTCTTAATTCCTTCGCCACCCTCTCTACTATTCGTCTTCTTATTCCTGCTTGAACTTTAACTTCAATTTCCAAGGCAAGAGAAAGCTCTCAAGGGGAGAAAGAGAAAAAGAAGCAGTTATTTTCACCTGGTCTTAACCATAGTTTTCAGATTTTAAAGTAGACATAAGCGCAACGTGGAATAATAAAATACATAACCTTTACTATTTCTAGCACATTTATCATCAGCAAATTAAATATGCCTGCCTTGTGGTCTATCCTTCCCCTAGCTCATCCCAAACGCAGATTAGGTAGTCAACAACTGTCGTAAAAACCATGTTGAGTTTCTCATAAGAATATGAGATATCATGATAATGATATCTAGACATCCCCTTCGAGACACAATGTACTGCGAGAACAAGATTAGATAAGCAATGCTTAGTGAACAAGGACTATTATGCCTACACTTGGGTGTAGTGACAAGTAGGCATCAATTCCCACCTTCATCAACAAGTGTGAATTAAGAAATAAGTACAAGACCAAAGACTAAGATCAGGCACTTCCAACACAAAGAATATTAAATGGAATAGAGGTGATGGAAAAAAGAATGAAAAGAGGAAGAATGATATGACTTGCTAGAAAGAGAGGGAACGCAAAGGACATAAAGCTAGATATAGTGATAGGGCACGGTTTAAGCTATATCCCATAAATGATTGAGAGGAAAACTTTACCAATTTCTTTGAGCGCCTTAACAACTGTAACCTCACTGATGGAAGGGAGGACAAGGTGTAGTGAGATTTGACTAGAAATGAAATTTTCGTAGCAAAATCTTTCTATAGAGCTCTTGTTGATGAAGCCGAACCTAATTGTCATGTTGAGTTTCTATCGAAGGATATTTGGAAGTCTTGTGCCTTATTCATACTTGCATTTTCCGCTTTAGGAAAGGCTTGGAAGAGAGTATTCACACCTCCAAAAAAAGGCAAGTTGTGGTTAACAAATGTTAGCTTTGCAAAAATAATGTGGAAACCCCAGATGACTTTTAGCTTAGATGCGATTGGCTAAGAAGTCTACAAGAGATAGCCCTTAATATCATTGGAGTCCAATGGGTTGCTTACATGTCCCTTGGGGAGGTAATAACAACTTGGAACAGGACCAAAACCTCTCAATATGAGAAAAAGACTATTTAAACAGTTGCTATTACCATCATTTGAAGTATATGGAAAGAGGAAATCCAAGAGCTTTTGAAGGGAAGGAAACCCCTCTTCCTTGTTCGAAAGTACTTTTTAAATGATATTTGTTTCTATACAACAAGTTCTCACATAGTTGACTCTTTGCACTGCTTATTACTCATCAATAAATTCTTTATTTCTTAAAAAAAAAAATAGTCTCAAAATGATAAATCGAGGAATGATGTTGGCATGGTTGTAAGCAAGGACTAAAGTAAGATGTAATATATATTGTGGTATGGTGATAGGATTATTGCATCACAATGGAGTGAATACATGAGACTCCTACCATTAATAGCACCTACAAGACATGAGAAGGAAATTGCAGCTTGCAAGGAGAATATCATAAGATAGGATTTGAATGATCATGTTAGACCAGCAGCATATGGCTAAATGAGCGTAAAAAGAGGGAAAAATTATGAGTAATAAACCGTAGATTAGAGGACTCTATTTTCCAAGCGCATATAACAGTATTGCTACCTAGACCTCAAAAAACTAGGGGAACATTTAATCACATATAAACCCTCTTTTATTTTGAGAAATAAAGAATTTTACTGATAAGTAATAAGGGCATGCAAGGAGTGAACATTTACACTAGCTATTTAAGTTATCTATATAACCTTGTATACTATCTACAAAACTATACAAGAACCTCTTCTCCAAAATCAAATATCATGTAGCAAAAGAGATTTGGAAAAATAGAGAGGAGATTCCTTCCGATCGAAACCTCTACGATTCTTCTTTCTCCAAAGATTTCAAATGATAGCAAGGGGAACCACGTAAATAATATTTTATTACACTTAGAGGTCTTGATGCCACTAAAAGTAGTTAATTCTTCCCTAAGGGACAGGAAGCAACCCACTGGAGCCTAATGATATTAAAAGCCATCTCTCAAAGGCTTCATGCCCAAAAGATAAATAAATAAATAAAATCTAAACAAAGATGACCTACTATTTCCAAATTATCTTTACAAAAATCACAACTAGTAACAACTTGCTCTCTTTTTGGAGGTTGTTCCATAGTTAAAATTCTCTCCCAAGCAAAATAGATAAACAAATAAAACTACATCACTTCTAAATATCCTTCCACGGGAACATACCTGGAGAATTAGACTCAACTTCATTAACAAGAGCTCTATAGGATGACTATCGTAACAAAGTCATTTCTCATCAAATTCCATTTAACCTCGTCTCCTCTCCCTTTAACAAGACTAAAATTGTTAAGACACCCAAAGAAATTGGTCAATTCATCCACTTCCCAATCTTTTGCCCCTCTAGTGAAGTCACATCCCATCCATAACTACCATCAACCCATTGTACATCAGAATCAATAGTAGCATATTTTTCTCTAGCGAAGGAAAGAATATTCGGGAAGTAATCTTTTAAGGAAGAAAAAGAAGGATTCCATTTGTCAAACCAAAGGAAGATTCTTTTCCTATTGCCCACATCAAAGGAAATGAACTTCAAAAGAAGAGCTCCAACCATTCGCAACATTCTTCAAAAGGTTCACTTCATGTGTTGTTCTCCTATCATTTGAAATTCCACTATTATGCTTTTCGCAGAATTTCACTACAATTACTTCCCTCCAAAGGCTTTGCATTTCCATCATAGATCTCCATAACCATTTGCCAAGGAGAGCTTCATTGAAGACAATAATAGATTTTGATACCAAGCCTTCCCTTGTTAATGGGTTTTTCACCGCTTACCATCTCAAAAGATGATATTTGAGTTCTCTCCCCAATCTTTTCCACAAGAATCTCTTTTAGGTGTCCTCTAATCTCTTCAATAGTACTCGAAAAGGGAAAAAGAGAAGAAGTACGACGGAAGCTTGGGAAGCATACTATTGATGAGAGGGAGTCTACTACCTTCAGAGAAGAACTTCCTTCTGTGTCCCGCCAAAACTAAGGAAAGTTGGTTATACAATTGCTTGCAAACGATATAGTATAATTTAAAGAGAGAGTGGCAAATATCACTTAAGAAAAAACACCAAGAAAACTGTTGGGAGGTCAAATGTCAGTGCTCATAATACATGGGATCAATTGAAGCATATATGAAAAGAAGTTTTAGGATATATGTTGTGTCTAGAACAAGCTAATTGTAAAATGCTTATCTTATTGACGTGAAGGAATAAGCTTATTATAAAATGCTCATCTCATTGACGTGAAGGACGCAATGTTTTTGTCTCTTTTATCATATGAAAACTCAAATCAATCCATACTTTTTATCTTATAAGACATAAGCAATCCATTTTTGTCTGATCTTTTATAACTATAGATAAGATATCTTATTACAAGTATCATATGAAAACTCAAAACAGACCACACTTTTTTACTTAAAATAGCATCTTATTATAAGCTTATACCAAATAGAGCATTAGTGAGATGCAACTGCTAGAAAGACAATAAGTCTTATTAAAAATATGTTTTCTAACCTTTCTGCTTTATGTCTTTATTTCCCATCCCAAGCGCTCCATAGCAGAGAGGTCAAATGGAAGGGAACTTTTGTGCAATGAGAGTTGGTGAAATAACCTATTGTCAGGGGTGGACTTGGTATCAAGTGAAGACAGAGAAGAATGCATGATAGGTAGCTATATATAATGTTTCTCCATGTGCTAGAGAATCAATAACTAACAAATTCTTAACTACGCTAGCCAATCACAAGATATTTACAAGAGCTATAAATATCTATTATCCAAAGCATAGTAATGACTCCTATCAACTCCTCTCAAGTTGAGCCTAGTGGTATACCATTAAGAATAAGATCATGATGTAGAACAAGCACTCGTACTAGCAAAGTAAGATCTTACATTAAGAATAATAACCATTTTAACTTAGCTAAAGCTTTGCCACTACACTCAACTAGTGGATGACCTAGTGAATCTTGGTTGTTTCTTCAAGGAACAAGAGACCACATTAGGGCCTTGAAACACCACATAACCTAAGGTTGACTTTCTGTCATTTGGATCCCTGGCCCAATCAAAGTCACTAAAGGCATGAAGATGCAAAGGACCTGGCTGTAAAGAAAGATCATGATGCAAGGTCCCCTTAATATACCTCAAAGTTCTATTGAGATCAATGAAATTTGCGAGAGAGCAATTGTGCAAATGCTCGAAAATAGAGTTAGCATATTGAACATGCAGTCCTATCACATTGAGATACTTTAGTGCACCTACTAGGCATCCGAACAGTGGCAGATCAGCATAAGGTGTAGACTATGTAGACTAAGTTAATTGAGACCTTGTGGTCTTGGCCAGATACAGAGAAAGTGCAGTACCAGAATCAGCGATACCAGCCTTGTTCAAAAGATCTTCAACATGCTTGTTCAGATAGAGAAGAATGCCTAAACCAAGAGACTGAACCTTCTATTCCTAGAAAACATGACAATTGTCCTAGGTCCCTCATAGCAAAGTTCTATCTCATAGCATGAATTAGGCTAGCAACATAAGCATCTGAACTACCAGGAATGATAATGTCATCAACACAAGATCAAGGTAAAATCAGCAAAGTCTCATCAATTAATAGAGGATTATCTGCAGTACTCACATTGTAACATTGATTGAGCAAAAAGCTAGCCAACATTCACTACCAAGCCCCTGGGCTAGTTTCAAGCCTTGAAAGTATTTTCCAAGTCTATAAATATAGTCAGTACCCTTGTGGTTGGACCATGAATGCTTGCTATTCAAGAGTTCCATGGAAAAAAGCATTGGACACATCCAATTTCTTCAATTGCCAATTAGAGTGCAAAGCTAGGGAAAGACCAACTCTGATTGCTTTACTTTTAACCATTTGGCTGAATGTTTCTTGATAGTCTATGCTATGTTCTTTCAAATAATCTTTTGGCAACCAACCTAACCCAATATTTTGTGATAATACCATTAGTACGTTTCTTAATTCCAAAAGCCCACTTGAAGCCAATAGCATGAATATTTGGAGGTAGAAAGACAAGATGCCAAGTACGTTGAGTGATAAGAGCTCGATACTCTTTCACAATTGCTTTGGCTCAGCATTGATTCATAGCTATCTCTCTATAAGTGGTTAGGTCATGTTGAAGGAGTGGAGATAAGATAATGTGAAAGATAGAGCTTGAAGAAAGGCATGCATGGAACCTTGATGAAGCTTCGAGAGAACAAAATGTCAGGATCAAGCTGAGCTTTGATTACCACGAAATAGAGAAAAGAGCATATGAAAGAGAATGAAGAGATGAATCTGTTGTCATTAACTAAAGAGGTACTATATGATAGGTATTTATAGGTAATGTATTTGCACAATGCTTGAGAATTAGTAAGTAACTGACTCTTAACTAATTATTATGCCAGAAAGTCATAAAATAACTACAACAGCTACTAATATCTATTCTCTAGAGCATAGTAAAGACTCATATCATCAAGTCACTTCTTATCTTCAACAAAGCTCTTCTTGCAAAATTACTATGGAGGTTTATGAAGTAATTGTTGCAAAATTTGAAGAGAAAGATGACAGTTGGGTGTCAAATGATGGGAGAACTACCCATGGGTAGGCCTTTAAAAGAACAACACAAAAGATTGAAACTATTGTATGAATTACATTTCCTTTAATGGGTCATGAGGGACAAGCCTTCCTTTGGTTGGAAAAAGAAATGCTTCTCCTACTTCCTCTTTAAATGTTCTTTCCCCTAACATCTTTTCTCTTGGCTAGAGAAACATGCCACAATGTGGCTCTAGCATGCAGTGGGTAGATGATCATTATGGATGCAATGCAACTTCAACAAGAGAGGGGTGATTAAGAAGTGGAGATATTTACCAATTTCTTTGAGTGCCTAAACAAATGTGGCCTTAATCAACGAAAAGAGAGTAAGGGAAAATGGAATTTGGCTAGAGAGGCCTCTTACGAATCTTTCCATAGCGCTCTTTTATCCTGCCGAGAATTTGAGTTCGCATGGAAAGATATTTGGAAGTCGTGCACCCCAACTAGAGTTGCCTCAAGAGAATGTATAGACATTCTCCAGGGAAACAAAATATATCAACAAATATTTTCTATGTAAAGATAATATGGAAAGGTTGGAACAGCTATTGCTTAGATGTATATGGGCTAAAAGTCTTTCATGGATTGTCTTTAATATTATGAGTCCAATGGGTAGCTTCAAAATCATTTTCGGAGGTAACAACTTGAAATGAGATCAGAACATCGAAACATATGAAGAAAGTAATTTGACAATCCCTCTTGCAACCATTTGGAATTTATTGATAAGCAACCAAAGAGCATTTTCAGGGACGGAATCATAAAAAGCATTTTCAGGGAAGGAATCATCTCTTCCCTTTTTGAAATTCCATTTGTTACATACATTTGTTTTGCATGAGATTTCTAATATAGTTAACATAGATAATATACAAGAAAGTAAAGATAGTCTAAATTGCTAATGTAAATAATTTCAAGGTCACTTCTTGCATCCCTTGTTACATATTAATAAAATATTTGCTTATGAAGAATGGAAAAAAAGGAACAAATAATTTGGTTTTGACTGTTAGTCAAAGGATTTAAGTGGCCACAGATGTACATCGAAGGCTAAACTATCATTGACACCATAAATAAAAAGGATTAAGTGAAAATATCCTTAATTCGATTAACCATGCTAAAATGTTGTGGGAAAGCTCGACTAAAAGAACAAGAAGAAATAAGATGTATCAAATAATCTGCTAGGTTTGATGCTTGGAAGATAAGCAGTGGAAATCATCTTTTTGACCAAGGAAACAGAGAAGGCAATTTACACAGAACCAAAGTCTCAAGTATGGTATTTCCCAACTTGGCACAGGCATACAACCAATCTCAAGGTGGTTGTCAGAAATACATATTAGGCACTATATCCTAGCACACTGACTTCTGAAAGGAAAACAGAAGAAACTAGCTCTTATCATATCGGTCTACTCCAATTATCAGCATTCAGATGTTGTGGGGTATGCTATTCACCGATGACAATTCCTTGATAAATGAGTCTGCAATAGTGTGAATGCTAGCTAGAATATCAATTATTAATAAAGGGAGGGTTTTAAGCAGAGTAAGCCAAAGAGAGAGAATACAAAATGTAGGTTCATCTACCCTATTAAATAGAAAACAGAGAGAATCGAAAATTTTCTAATCTGTTTTCATTATGATTCATGAATGAGTACATGTGTATCTATACATGCTTGAGCCGCTTGGAGCTCAAGTTACAACTAAAAGGAAGTTGTTAGTTATTTGCACAACTGGCAGGAACATTTGCCTAACTACCTAACTAAATGCAAAGGCTAAACTAACATAGTCCTGAGTCAAAAGTATATTACACTGACCTCCCTAATTTTGTGCCTTGTCATCCCCCTCAGGCTGATCAGGGGCTGCCATGTGAAGCTTGGCTTTAAGATTCTAGAAGGGAGGCTTCGCCAGGTGCTTAGTTAGAAAATCTGCTAACTGTCCAGTAGTGTTAACATGTGAATACTGCACTTGCTCAGATAGACCCCGCTCCCTCACAAAGTGATAGTCAATCTCTATGCATCATCCTTGCATAAAAAACTGGATTCTTGGCAAGATCAAGAGCTGAGGCATTGTCAGAAAATAGGATTTGGATGGAGATAGAAAAGCCTAAATACTAGAGTAGATGGGATTCAACTGTACTGGTAGCCATTGCCCCATATTCTACCTCAGTTGAAGACCTTGCAACTGTAGGTTGCTCCTTGGAGCACAAAGAAACTAAAGATGATCTCAGAAAGATATAGTACCGTTGTTGATTTTCTCCCGATGGGATCACTAGCCCAATTTGAATCTAAGTAGGCAGTGAGCTAAAAGAAGCCAGGCTGAAGTAGGATGCCTTGCGAGTAAGTGCCTTCGATATACCTTATTAGCTCGTTGAGTGGTGAGAAGTCCTGTTGCCTAGGATTATGCATATGTTGACAGAGGCTACCAACTGCATGTTGGATGTCTGGCCTTATCATATTCAGGTATTGAAAAGCTTCAATAAGACTTCTAAAGTGAGAAGGATTAGAATAAAGGATTTGAGCTGTAATAGAGCTTGAGAACTTAGTCATGGTAGGAATGTCTCAAGGATGGCACTCAATCATACTAGCTTTTTGCAATAAGATCCAAGGCATACTTGCTTCAATGCAAAAGCATACCAATAGAAGAGTGACAGAATTCTATGCCTAGAAAATATGCAAGTCTGCCTAAGTCCTTCATGAGAAACTCTGTGGCCATAGTGTTAATAACGGCAGAGATAGCCTAAGCAAATGAACAAGTGATCATCAAATCATCTACATACACCAGGATCATAATAATAGCAGTAGAGGTCTTCTGAACAAATGATGAAGTGTCAGAAGTCCTGCAAATGAATCCCTGACTCAGAAGCAAAGAAGAAAGCATACAAACAAAGGCAGGATATTAAGGATCTTCAAACCCTTGTGGCTGAGACATATTGGAAACACCTAGTTGCTGCGTAGGCCATAATACTTGAGAGTGGTAAGAAGCACAATTCTAAAGAGTCTTTGCTTTGACCACTGAACTAAAAGGTAACACATATAATCAAGACCTTCTTGTTGATGAAAGTCCTTAGTAACAAGCCTGGCTTTGTACCACAAAAATAACCCATCGGCATTGTGTTTGATCCTATATACCTACTTACACCCAATACACTCCCTATGTGGTGGGAAAGGAACCAATGACCATGTGTTATGCTTAAGTAAGGCCCATACTCCTCTTGCATTACGTTGATCCAATAAGAGGAACGTGCAGCCTGTTTATAAGTAGTAAGTTTCAAGAGAGTAGGAGTTGTGATCAAGCTATGAAGACTATAAAAAGAAGGTTCAAGGCTGCCAGTTTTGGACCTAGTAAGCATAGGATGGATAGATTGAGGAGGTCCAGATGTGGAGGATGAAGAACAAGATGCTGGTTGTGGAGGAGATGATACCAACGCAGAATTGGTTGACTAAGTGGATTCATGGTTAGAATGTGAAGACTCAGAAGAATGTCGAATAAGAGAGAAGTAAGCAAATAAAGACAAGGACCTTGAAGAAGAATTCAATGCCTCAGAGACAAGATAATCATGCAAAGGAGCTAGAGAAGAATTCTCACAAAAGGAGGATTATCAGCAGGAGAAAAAGTGTCCTGTGTGGATATAGATTGTAAAAAGGAGGACACAGAAGATGATGCTCAGAAGAAGCAGATGAAGAAAGAGAAGTAACAGCGTGAAAAGGAAATAAGTAACCAGAAACAAGAGGAGATGCAAATAGATAATTTGTCAAGCAAAGGGAACCACTTTCTGAAGAAAGCAAACATGTCTGGAGATATAGACCTTATTTAATTGACGACCAAGCATCTACAGCACTTTTGTGAACAATAGCCAATGAAGACACAAGGAATTGACCTAGGTTGAAGCTTATGCTTTGTATAAGGCCTGAGCCAAGGATAGCATAAGCAGATTATGACTTTAAGCGTTGATTAATAAGCCCTGGGGGGCGGGGGGGGGGGGTTGCAGAGAATAACATCTCATGAGGAGACTTGCTAGAAATAGCAGGGGTTGAAAGTCTATTAATGACAAAAGTGGCTGCAGCTAAAGCTTCTAACCAGAGATAAGAAGACTAGCCTAATGCATTAGGGCTAGAGCTATCATAATTAGGTTCCTAGTTTCCATTACGACTTTTCCATTTTGCTCAAGGGTATATGGACAAGTAGTCAGATGAATTGCACCCAAGAAATGTATAAAGATTCTAGACTTGGAAATAACATATTCCTAACATTGTCAGTCCCAAACACTTTACTTTTGTATCAAATTGTGTATTAACCATAGCATTAAAAATAAGAAATGTGAAATAGGCATCAGACTCTTGCTTCAAAGGATAGAACCAAGCATATTTACTGAAATAAAAAAAGAATGCAATACCTGAAATTTTCACAAGGAAAAGGGATGGTCCCCAAACATCAGAATGAACTAATTGAGAAGGCTTAGACGTACTACTACTAGACCACTAAAAAAGGATGTTATGTGACTTAGCTACAGCACAAGCATAAGCTGCAGTATTGGACAAAAGAGATGGATGTAATCAAGAAGACAAAAGAGATAGTGTCTTCTTAGCAAGATGTCCTAGCCTTAGGTGCCACAGGTGGACAGAGAAGCCTGATTAGATTGTGAAGAACTACATGTGCAACTGAGCAATTTGGAAGAAGGGTTGGGCTGAACAGATGATCTGGAAGGAAAAGTGTATAAGCCATTGTTACAGAGGCTTGAACAATATCTGACGAGTAGCATTGCCCAGGAGTAGCATCTCTTTGGAGTTAAACAAAAGAGAATAACTGTTAACCATAGTGAGCTTAGAAATAGAGAGCAAGTAGGAAGGAATGTAAGGAATATAGAGTATATATGTAATTGAAGAATAAAATTAAAGTGTGAATCTTAGCAGAACCAAGGCTAGCAATAGGCAATAAGTGGCCACAATAATTAAGTCAGTGCAGTCAGTGCCTTAATAAGGAGCATACGAGTGCAACTGAGCCAGGTGACTCGTAACATGAGCATTAGCCCCTGAATCAAGCACCCAGGCAGAATTGGATGAAGAGGGAGTAGTCTAAGAAGTGAAAGCCTGCTTATCTGATTGAGGAAGGCCATAGTTATTGAAATCAGGTCTGTGCCAACAATCCCTGCAATATAATTGGGTTTCTCACAGATTTGGCAAAAAATCTTAGGAGTGGATTAGTATGCAAGAGTGGCACATAGGGGAGAAGGAAGAAGTCCAGGAGACTGATTTGGAGTAAGAGACTGATTACCACCTCCTCTATAGCTTTCTCCTCCCCCTTCCTCCTCTTGAATCACTGGGAGCATTTCTTCCTTGCCTCTGCCTCTATTAAGAAAGCCTCTAGGAGGAGTGGATAGGGTATATAGCAAATTATGATGACCCCCAACAGAAGAATCAGAGGTAACTGCTTGCTTAATGAGTTGAAAGCTGAATTCCCCGTAGAGAAGCAAAGCATTTAGCTCAGGAGCAATTAGAGGAGTAGGTCTCATTCTAATATTAAACTTAAATGACCCATATTATGACAGCAACCCTCTCAAGTATATAAAGAACCAAATCTTCATCATCAATCACTTCATTATCTGCTGCAAGGCTATCTGTTATAGACTATTGGGCTTGACTTAATCAAGATAGGACTGCATAGATCTATTGTCTTTAGCCAAGTATGAAGTCTATTCTCCAATTGATGATATGTGACCTACTCAATGAGCTATATCTCTGTTCTAGGGTTTGTTTGATGAAAGATACAGACTAGGGATCCAAGCTTAATGGATGAACTGATGGAGAAAGTGAAGCAAACAAGCAGTTTTGCAAGAGTTGATCGAGGCCACCCAAGCTTCATAGTCATTTACCATAGTAATCAACAATAGTTGAAGAAGGACAAGAAGATTTACCCAGAACATGATGCACTAGATGATTTGCCCGAAGATGATTCTTGAATTTGAGCTCTCCAAACAATATAGCTTGAGCTATCAAGCTTAACATGAACAAGAGAGTTAACATTCTGGATTGAAAACTTGAGTCTTGATGGCAATCCTGAATCTTAAGCCATGATCAAGTCGAGAGAGATCAGATAGAGCTTCAATAGTCTTTGCAAGAGAAATAACACTGAAGGAAGAAAGAAAAGCTTCCGGAAGCTCCAATAATAGAGTCGCTAAGAGAAGAAAACTAAAGTTCTGAAGAAAACAAGCTAGGCAACTTGAGAGAGCTTCCAGAGTGGTGGAGGAAGCACTGGCGAGAAGAGGACTCTAGTGGAGATTGATAGAGTAGAAACCCTACGATTGAAAGAGAGAGAGAGAGAGATGAGAAATATCTGGTCTGTTTTCATTATGGTTCATGAACGAGTACTGAAAACTTGAGATCAGAAATAAGAGAGAGGCCATTCTGTTTTTCATTAACTGATTTTAGTTACATGACGGACAGAAAGTTGACAGTAGCCCTGCCAGCCTGTCACTAGCTGTTTATACAAAGCTCTAGTGCACATGCACTATATAACAGAATGCCTAACAGTCATGATTCATATATCACTTATCAAGTACATGTGATACATGCTTGAGCTGCTTGGAGCTCAAGTTATAACTAACAGGAAGTTGTTACTTATATGTAAAGCTGGCAGGAATATTTGCCTCTGAGTGTCGAAAAGAAATAAGACTGTACATGGAAGTAGAACCAGAAAAAGGAAGACTCCAGATGCCTTGCTATTAAGGCCCAAGGAGATTCAGAGAATAATGTTGCCATCAGTTAGATAATCAAGACAACAACGAGGACAAAATAGAACAAAAGCATCAAGACCAAGGGAGACCAACAATACCCCTTAAATTGAAAGAAAAATATGACAAGATGCCATAAAAGCAACTTTGTTTTATAAAACAAAGAGTCCTGTGCAATCAAATACTGACATGCTCAAAAGATTACAAAAGCCAAGATGTAAAAATTGAGATGAAGGTGAAGCAAAGCCAGGTCTTGAAAAGAGCAGAAATGATGTGATTCAAGAATAATTCAGAGGGGCACCAAAGATGAGGGAGAACCATTTAAGATCATTTGACCATGTTAAAGAACCTCTACAGGCACTTGCCATAAAGTGTAGTTATGGAAGTCGTGCACCATAGAAGAGATAAAAGGAGAGTGGGAGAATTGGAGGAGAGACTGAATTGAATCTCATATAGACGTAGCTAATAGAGGAGATTGCTATCGACAAGTATGTATAACATTGTAAGATCCATACAACTGGTTCTAACTGGTAAGACCAGGCTTAGTTTTGGACTTTTTAGTACCTACTATAAACCGTCAAAAGATTCAAATAGTACCCAACATCTATACTATGTATCCCACTTATGTACATTTTCAACTTCCAGAAAACATTGAGCATACAACAAAAAAAGTATTGCCTTCTTGGTGGAACCCTTTCAATGGCTTTATATGCTAGAATTGAAATTGTAAATTTAAAAAGAAGAAGAAGAAGAAGAAGAAGAAGAAGAAAAAGAAGAAGAAGAAGAAGAAGAAGAAGAAAAAGAAGAAGAAGAAGAAGAAGAAGGGAGAAAAAAAGGAACATCATGTGATAGGAAGTCAAGGACTTCAGCTTCTGCAAATTTACTTTCTTGAAACCATAAACTATATTTGATTAGCATAGGACTGCCAGGACACAAGACAATGAAACACATAGAGCCTGTTTGGCTTTGCTTATTTTGCAGCTTATAAGCTCCTAGAAAAAAGCACCCCCTCATACGCTTTTTACTATTTGCAGCTTATACGTCCCAAATAAGCTTAGCCAAACAGGCTGATAGTAGATAATGCCAGTGTCGCAGAGGGCTACCACTCACCATGACAGTCAGGAAGCTCTCCCTCCTCTATCTCATCAGGTCCATTTGCATCTGCTGTCAGACCACCATTCTGCTCCAAATCCCTTGAGGTATTTTCTGCAACAGCTCCCTCAGATAGCTGGCATTGCAAGAGAGAAACAACTTTGCTCAGGTAGGATTCTTGAAACTTGACATCCAGCTGGTGGTTTGCCCTTTCATCATTTTGCAAAGCTGTTAAAAAAGATTGTGCAACCTGCAAATGGAACATCCCAGTAAGCCATTATGTATGATGGTGTAGCTAAAAGCTTTATATATAGAATAAGTAACAACTAGTGATCTTAATACCTTATACGCACACCACTGCCCAAGATCACCAAGTGCATAGTTAATGGCTCTCAACTTCTGAATTAGGTTTGCAGCCCCATCACTTTCAGTTCTTTCAGAGACACCATACACTTGGCGTAGCTCTTCCTTGGCTCCAGCATCTCGTGCTCCCATAAATTGCCATTTACTTCTTCTTGAACTTGACTGAGCAGCTTCTTCAACTGCAGACTCCATCTGTTTTATTTGTTCATGGAGGGACCATAAGCTAGCTGCTTTATCATACTCCACCACTATTTCTGAGGGCATTGGCACATGTTTCTCCAGCTCCTTACGATCCTTGATTGTAAAAACTACAGAATCTAACTTACTCTCCAAATTACGAATTTTGATTGCGCAGTCTACTTGACTGGAAACACCTGCACAGTTCACATTCAACCAAATCTCTGAGATAACAAAATAGCATATTCTCTTCCCAAGTATTGCTGACCAATTTTCAGAAGAAAAGGGTTTAATAGAAACTTCAAAAACTTTGTTTTCCCTTGTAAAGTTTGAAAAGGAGTGTATAATGTGTTTGAATTCATCCTGTTACACTTGCACCAGCTAATGTAAATGTAAACATTTCGGGGTTGCCCATCTCTCCACTCTATGAATATTACTAAAGTTCTTCACTTCCATGAGGAAAAGAGAAAAAAGCTAAACTGCAGTTACATTGTATTTCAGCTAAGATCTAGATGATTCTCTGAATTTAGAATTAGCTTAGTTATAGAGGTAGCAGTTATCCAGCTGTACAAAGAGTTAGTTACAGGTTCGGCCATGTGCTTTCCTAACAAACTCCATAAATATTCTGATGCATATCACCGTTCAGTAATACAGATTCTCATTTTCCTTTCTTCTCTCAAAATGCTATCTCCTCTTCTATTTCCATATGGTATCCAAAAGATAAGATTCTGAGCCCTTTTTGGAAGCTCCTCAAAACTTTGACCATGGCTGCTCCAATGGAGCTTCAGTTTCCATCTTTTCTTCAATTTCCCGCCATCAATTCTTTTCCATTATCTTTCTGATCCTTCAATCCACTCATCTCTATGTTTTCATTCTTCTTTCACTCCTAAAACACTTGATCTCATTATTAGGGTTTCTATCCTTTAATTTTCAGGTCAACCTCCATTCTTTTGATCTTCTAGCCCTCTTTTCTTCATCACATCGCATATCCTCTAACAATTGCGTCTTCTCCGTTTCTTCTCCATTCCATAATCATTTCTCATTAGATCTCAGTCTTCTTCTTCTTCAATCACAACCTATAATGGCTACTTCAACCTCTGCTGATGAAGTCACTAGATTGAAGCTCTTGCTTCAAATTTGAATGGCATGGTGCAGATAAAGCTTGACAACTCCAACTATGGCTTGTGGGAGTTCTCAGCAGCAAGTTAGCTTAGAGCCTACGAGGTGATTGATCATGTATGGTCTTGTTCCCTATCCTGCCAAGACTATCGCGGATTCCTCAAGTACTCAAATTCAAAATCCTGCCTATGTTAAACGGCAAACAGAAGATGAGCATCTCAAATTGTGTCTCTTTGCTTCAATGTCCCCATCTCTATTACCTCAAGTGCTGCATCTCTCTACTGTTCATGAAGTATAACTCTCCCAGCTGGCCACACATATATCAAGTCAAGATGAGGCTGTGTGCTATTTCTAACAGAAACATGACCATGCAAGCGTATCTAGATCTTGTCAAGTCTATTGTAGATAGCCTCACAAATGATTCTCAGATCATTTCGGGGAGAGACACCTTGTTAGATATGTTTCAAAGGTCTTCCCTCTGAGTATGAACCAATCAAAGCATCTATGCAGCCCAGGAGCACTCTCATTTCTCTCTCCAAATTTACTAGTCTTCTTCTATCAAAAGAACTTCATCTTCAAATATCCCAGTCATTTGATTTCTCTGCCATTTCTCAATCTTTAAGCATAGTCTTATACACTAATTCTGCTCCTAGAGGAGGGTTTACAGGAGGCAACCCCAATCAATTTAGAGGAGGTAACAACACGAACAGAGATGGCTTTACTGGCCAGAACACCAATTCAGGCCAGTCCATTGGACAGAACTTCAATTCAGGACATTTAAATGGTGGCCCGTCCAACAATCCTATTCCAATCCCTAAAAACAATGGTTAGAATGTTTCTTCACGCCAATTTCCTAACAATCTTGGTCCTCCTCTTCCTTCAGCTTCCACTACTATTCCTTCTGTTCTCAAAACCCTAAATCCCCTCACCTAAGATCTATTATCAAATTTGTGGCAAAGGCAACCACATCGCCCTAAATTGCTGGCATAGGTTGGACACTACAAATTATTAAGTTTAGTCATCTCCAGAGCAGGCCTTTCTGCTCACACTGCTGCGACAACTACATCTCCTCAACAGTGTATTTTTGACACAAGTGCCAATACTCATGTCACTAATGACCCAAGTCAGATTCATTGTCGTTCTCCTTACACCGGAGAGCAAGCTATGGCAGTTAGCAATAGTCAAGCACTACCAATTCATAGTATGGGTGATGGCATACTTCATGCTTCCTCTACTGATTTCTCATTCTCATGCTCTCTTTTTTCCTCAAATTTCTACCAATTTACTTTCTTTTTGTAAGCTTACTCTTGATAATAACTGCACTGATCTTTTTAATGCTAAAGTGATTACATTGGACAACTTAACACACAAAGTCAGTAACACACCCTTCGTAAGCATGGTCTTGATACTCGTCCAACCGGATCTTGTTTTCAGTCTTCATGACCAGCTCAAGTTCAGGCTTCTCTGCACATGGACTTGAGTCTTCAACTCCATCTTCTCAAGTTCTCTGCAAGCTTCTTCAAATCAAGCTTCCAAGTCATAATATAGAGTGCCAGTTCTCTTGCAAAGGCACATAACTTCCCATTTTCTTTGTATCAATCAGTTGCTTCTTCTCCATAATTAGTCCATTTAGATATATGGG
Source organism: Cordia subcordata (assembly GCA_028554755.1). Taxonomy (NCBI): domain Eukaryota; kingdom Viridiplantae; phylum Streptophyta; class Magnoliopsida; order Boraginales; family Cordiaceae; genus Cordia; species Cordia subcordata. Next base: position 3,863,547 of record JAPTOF010000005.1, read on the forward strand.
GTCCTCGCCCTTTGTCTCAAATATTGCGTTCAGGTTTTATCTTGTATTCATCGATGATTTTTGAAGATTTGTATGTCTACAACCTCTCAAGAACAAACAGATTCTTATGCTTCATCTCTGAGCTTCTAGTCTATGGTTTCCACTCAATTTGGTGCTTCTATCAAGACATTTAGAACTGATAATGGAACTGAATTCATAAACAATAAACGTTGGGCTTATTTGCAGTCCTTGGGCACTGTTCATTAAACTAGTTGTCCATATACTCCTCAGCAAAATGGTAGAATAGAAAGAAAGCACAGACATGTAATTGAAACTACCTTGCCATTGCTCCAGCAAGCACATCTCCTTTCCAAATTCTGGCTGGAAGCACTCGACTACACCCCTCTTACAAAACAAAAGTCCTTTTGAAGTTCTCTTTTCTAAGCCACCTGACTACTCTATACTCATATCTTTTGGATGCCGGTTCTGCCCCTGGCTAAGCCAATATAACAAGCATAAATTACAGCTTAGATCTAAACTTTGCATCTTCCTTGGCTATTGCTCTACCCAGAGAGGCTTCAAGTGCATGGATATAGACACACACAGGGTATTCATATCAAGACATGTTCAATCCAATGAGTCTGTGGTTCAGTACTCTAATTCTTCAACTTCTTCTCTTAATCCTAATTTTTTCCTCTACCTTTAAAACAGAGCAAGTCAATTTGGATTCAATTTTAAGTCCTCCATCCTCCCATATTCCTCCATTATCTCTGTTCCATCTTGTTATTTTCCATCCACTGACTCATCGCCTCAATCCCTCCCCAATCATTCCCAAACCTCTCATCTAGTTCTCTAGCTCTTCCTCCAACACAACATCTATCTGGTGGTTCTTCATCCACTCAGACTTCCTCTAGTCCCTCTCCATCTCTTCATCTTCTTCGTCTCCTCCTTTTATTGCATCTTCTTCTCTTCTTCTTTCACCGAGTCATTTCACATGTAGCTCCTAATTCTATACATCCTCTGTTAATCAGGTCTAAAACTAGTTGTTTACCCACTCCATTGTATCAATTACACAATCTTATTACTATTCCAACACAACATGAACCGAGTACATTCAAATAAGCTTCAGAATATTAGTGTTGGGATAATGCTATGAGAGAAGAATACAAGGCTCTAATGGATCAGTAAACATGGGATTTGGACCCACCCTCCAGACACACAACCTAATGGGTCTATAGGATTAAAACTCATTAAGATGGTAGTGTACCTAAATACAGAGCTAGGTCTAAAGCTAGGTCAATGGCTAAAGGATACTTGTGAGAACAAGAAATTGACTATCAAGAGACCTTTAGTCCTGTGGCTAAAAGTCAAACCATTAGAGTGGCTCTTTGTCTAGCTCTTCATTCAGCTAGTCATTGAAGAAACTGAATGCCCCTAATACCTTTTTGCATAGCATCCTTGATGAGCAGGACTACATGGTTCAGCACCAAGGTTTATTGATAAAGACAAACCTGATTATGTGTGTAAGCTAAAGAAGTCAATGTATAGACTAAAACAAACTCCTAGAGCATGGTTCCAAATGTTGTCTAGCTTTCTAATCAGACAGGATTTTAAGGCCAACACTGCAAATACATTATTGTTTTATCACAAAACAGGCAGTGATTTTACTTTGGTCTTGGTGTATGTTGAAAACATTATCATCACTGGCAATTCTAATTCCTACATTACATCTCAACTACATGTTATGAGTAAAAAAATTTGCCATGAAGGATTTGAGAATATTATCCTACTTCTTGTGTATAGAGGTTCAGTCATTATTTTCAGGTTTGTTACTGCATCAAACAAAGTATGCTAAGGGGATCTTATAAATGGCAAGCACAGTGGACTGCAACTCTGCCATAACTTCCTCATTGTCCAAAGCCTCTAAGTCAACTGAATCCAACTCTGTAACATATGCAAGCGCTCAGAATTTCAGAAGTTTCATAGTGTTACTTCAATACTTACCTTGGACAAGGCCTAACTTTTAACTAGCCATTAGCTCTTTATGTCAGCACATGCACTCTCCCAAAGTCAATGATTTTGATGCTCTCAAGAGGACATTGAGGTATATCAAAGGCACACTTCATCAGTGATTTTGCTGCCCTTAAGAGGACATTGAGGAATAATGGTATATCAAAGGCACACTTTATCAAGGAATTTATTTTCAGGCAGGTTATATCAGCTAAATGCATTCAGCGGCTCTGATTGGGCCAGCGATCCTCTCACCAGAATACCTCAAAGTATGCTATTTATTTAGGTCCAAAACTGTTCCATGGTGCTCCAAAAAAGGCAGCAAACAGTGGCTAGATCATCCACAGAAATTAATTATGGGATATGGCCCATGCAACATCTGAACTCAAATGACTAACTTTGCTATTTCAAGATATGGAAATCTCTATTCCAGTTCCTATCCTCTATTGTGATTAGACATTTGAGATGGCTTTGGCATTTAACCTAGCGTTTCATGCAAGGACCAAAGACATAGAGAAAAATTTTCATTTGTGAGAGATTCCCTCTCAAACGAAAGGCTCTTAGTCTCTCCTATATTCCCTCTCAAAACCAAGTAATTGATCTCTTCTTTAAGTCCCTTACACAGCCTCAGTTTCAAAAGCTAAAATCCAAGCTTCCCTTGGTCTCATCCCAAGCTTTAGCTTAAGGGGGGTTGATAAGTGTGTTAATTCATTATAACATGTTTGTATTCATTCTTTCACACTTGTACTAGACTGCAGATGCATTGTATTTCTACTAGGTTCTAGATGATTCTCCTAACTCATAATTAGCTTAGTTATAGAGGAAGTAGTTATCGAACTATACAAAAAGTTGGTCACAGGTTTAGCTCATGTGCTTACCTAATAACTCTATAAATATGTGAAGTCCAAAACAATTCAGTAATGACAGATTTTCATTTTGTGTTCTCCTCTCAAAATGCTTTCTGTTCTATCTCCATAAAGTTAAATTGACTATCCAAAATTCTACGCACCAAGGGACGTAGCTGCCAACACTCTTGTATCAATAAGAGACCACATGGGAAAAGTGCTCTTCAGCAAAATCAAGTGAAACTCAAACAATTAAAGGGCAACTTTCCATATAATTGGTTGTGAGTTCCATTTGAGGGAGGAAATCATGGGGTTGTTAAAGTCAAGGGTCACAATTTTATGGGAAGGAGAGGGGAAAAGGATACATCTTTTTGGCAACATAGGTGAAGACTGATGTTTTGAATACCACCAAAGGAGAGGGATATAATGACGATGTGATTGTGTCTAAAATAAAATAAAATATACAGGGAAAAGAGAGAGAGAGAGAGAGAGAGAGAGAGAGAGAAGATACATATGGAAACACTTACCCTTTAAGTTAACAGGTGAAGCAGTCATCCCAAAAACTGATGGCCTCTTTTCCTTTGGCGTCGTGTGATAGAATTCAGACATCACTAGGGAGAAAGGATGTTTCTTCACAGCATGATGACACTCGTCCAGAATAAGGAGATTAATTGTTTCCATTTTTATTATGCTGTGTCTCAAAATGTTCAAAAGTATCTGAGCAGTCATCACTAAGACCTGCAACATTGGGGAGCAGCAACAAGTTTTTCAGAATATAAAAAGATCCCAAGCTTAATATACTCAAAAGCATGTTTTCTTCACTGAAATACCAAAAACTAAAACAAGTGGCACTCCTCCTTTTCTGCTTCTTTTTCTATTGAATGTCTACTTTGTTTTGCCTAATTGTGAAATTCAAACCATTGAGCTACAGAGTTTTCAGCAATAGAGCTTTAGCTAGAAGTACTGTTAAACAAAAGTCATTCACTTTTTGATCTTGTATTTTAGCTGTTGAGATTTTAATTATTGTGAGGACAATGTCAAGTTTCATAAAAATGGAGCAATAGTTTTTAGGGAAAAGGAAAAACCAAAACTTCTTCCCACTAGATGTAAATATAGTTTTGCAAAAGCCTTTCCAAAAAGCTCCAATTTGGTGCTTTTTAGCTTTTTTTTTTTTTTAACATTTGCTTTTACCTAAAAATTTTTCAAAACTGGGTCACACGGTTTAGCTTGAACTTTCAAACTCAAGAAGCACTTTTAAATGTCTAAAAGTTGGGCAACACACAGCTTAATAAACAGACTTCCTTGTTATATCATTATGGCATCAAGCCTTCCAAAACGAATCCTTTATAAGATTTATTGTCACTTCTATCTTCTCCATCTAACATTTTAAAATCATTTGCAGCTACTCAAACTCACCATTTAGTGCTCAAAATGTAGGTGCATATTTTGCATCTACCTTTCTGATTAAAGTATATCTGATACCCAGCCTCTAATGTAAACTAATAAAATAAACATTTGAAGGAGATTTGTGAAGGCATTGCACCTTGCAGCTTGGCCTATGCCAAACAAAACCAAGTCTTATCAACAAGGTGTGGTTGGCTAGAAGCACGGGCTATGCAGTTCTGAAGAATTGCTTTACATTGCTTCTATTCTTTTTGTAACAGATGATATGTTATTCAGCAACTTCCTTATGTAAAGAGCATATGCATATCTATGAATTTCTAAAAGAACACAATTTGGAGACAATTATAAAGATAAAACAGGTCAAATTTCATCTAAGAGAATTTAATGAAACATATAATTCTAGAAAATTTGTCCATTTTTGACATTAAAAAAAAAAGTTATTTCAGCTTCAGGAATCAACTATGTCATGGGCATTAAATACTAGCAATTGAATTTTAGGGAATCAATATGTCATCAATTGAATATCTGGCATTTCATTATTTTGTTATCATTTAGTCATTAAAGTACTCTTAAAAAAGATTAAAAGAAAACTCTTCAGACTTCTCCAATTGATAATTGACATTGAATTTTCAACTGAAATTAGAAGGGTAGCCTGCGTGCACAAAGCTCCTACTATGCACAAAGTCAAAAGTCAGTTGAAATTAGCTCCTCAAAGAGTAGATTCGAGGAACTAAGTAACAAAACGTATGTACATTTACCAATTATAAGTATTAGAAAAATTCCACACGGAATCTTCTTAACAACCAGCATAATGTGAGTGCCTTAACATGGAATTCTAGGAAGCGTATGCTCTTACTCCATAAATTGGCATTAAGCTACATACTGAAGCTGTAAACATCTATCAACTCTTTCTTTTGCCTCTAGTAAGGCATTTAGTAAAAGCTTGCCAATAACAATCAAAATGTGCCGTAAGAGAGACACTTTTAACTGTGCCAATGTTCAATTCCACATTTATACTTTCCGCACATTCTAGGGACATTTCTGGTTATCCCCTTACCATACATGATCGCTACTCAGAGTTTAAAGGTTCCAAAGGGAATGGAAAGGAAAGCAAGTTAAAGGAAATATGATAAAGGAAACAAAAGGAAAGGACAAGGGTTCCCTTGTTTGGACCTCAAAAAAGTAAGAGGGAAAGGGAAGGAAAGGAAATGGTTTGTTTTACCCAAAATGAAATATCTTCCATGCATATAAATAGTTCTTACCAGAAAGGGACATTTTGGAAGTGAGGCATGCAAATATTTCTGGTCTATAAAAAGTTGCTTTCCTCTCCTTACATATTTCTATTCCATAAAAAGTTGAGCTTTCCTCTACTTCCATAAACCCTCAGTTCAGAAGGAAACTAAAATCCAATCATTAAAGAAAAATGGTATCCCTCATTTCCCTTCCTGCAGGAAAAACTAATCAAAGCAAGAGGGATTCCTGAATCCCCCATACCTTTCTTTCCTCTAAACCAATTGAACAAGATTTCTGGTTCTTATGTCTTCAAGTGATAAAGAAAAACTTACTGTATCTATTGTTTTCATAGATGAGGGGAAAAAGGAAAAAAGAAACTCATTTGCAAGAAAGGTAGACATTGAAGAAGTACATAGAAATTTGAAAAGGAAAACTGAAAATGTTTCTATAAAGAACTTAAGAGGTCCTATAAAATACACTTTTGAAAATAATTAAGGAGATTATATCAATATTTAAGCGTCAGCAACAGAGATCAAGAAAAGCCTTAGGTGACTCTTACAAGTGAGTGATAAAAGCACAAGGTACTCTTATATCAGATTTACTTACCTGTCACATATAGAGAGACATACAGTAATAGTCTAAGTACTATCAACAAGAGAAAGCTATAATGGCATATCATTTACCATACAACATTATAAAAGGTAAAGTTTTTGTCATCAGGAGAAAAGCTCACATTGGGCCTTCAAGGGTTTTAATTTTTTTATGGAAACAGATCCAAATACTTATTACAAAAGTGAGATCTGTCTCCATGGAAAAAAGTGTTTTCCTATGCGGAAAAGCCAGTCCAATAGTCCCAAGGTGCAACTACAAAAAAGAAAGAGAAGGACACAAGACTACCTGTTTCATTTTGAACTTACGCTGCCGGAAAGTTAAAGTGCAATTACCAGAACAAAGGGACTCAAAGCTACCTGCTTTGTTTCAAACTCACGCTGCCACCTCCTAGCATCCCAGAAATCTTGACCCATTTCACCACAGTAATGGCCGACTTGATAACCTGTTTGCTCGCGAATAACTTCAGCTTGCTGCCACAGAATATTACGCCAACCATGTAATTTAATCCCATAAGAGAGATACATGGAAAAGCTCCTCTATGTATATGTGTACTAATATCTAGGTATATGTATGTATATATACCTGATACACGAGGGGCACTTTTGGAACCAGAAACACAGCGAGCATTTTCTTGTTCTGTCGTCGTAAATCAGCGCAAATGCTCTTTATAAGGAGAATGGCAATTAAAGTTTTCCCAGCGCCTGTTTCAAGAAAAGCTATAGTGTTTCTCTTCTTTGCCTGTTCAAGAACTTCCAATTGGTATTGCCGTGCCTGCTCTTGAGGAAGTTGCTCATTGTTGGATTCACTGGCTTTCTTATTCTCTGACCCTGAATTCTTCTCGAGGCTTTTGTCATTTACTAGTGCCTTCCCCGCCTCCTTGCTTCGGTCAACAGGTTCCCAAGAACCCAACCGGAAAACCATCGCATTCTTTTCTTTGTCTCTCTCCCAATAACCTCTTCCTTCCTTGCAATAATCCTTGTCCTTCCTACCACCACCACCACCATAGCGTTCTCTTCTCTTGCTTTGATCCCTAACCCGCCTATCAGTCTCATCATCCCATTCCCGAGCTCGCTTCCTACACATAGGCTTCTCCCAAACTTTCCTTTCATTCCTGTAGTCACCAAGACGTGGTTTCTTACCATCATAATCACGGTCACCATCACGCTCACTGTCACTGTCTCTGTCTCTGTCTCTATCCATGTAAGAAACTCCATTTCCCTCGGCAACGCCAACATCCAATAAATAATCACTCTTCTTCTTCCGGTTGTTCGCGTCATCACTTTCCATCGTTTCTATGTGATATCCGCCATTAACATGTTCCATCTTTAAGCCATTAGTCTGAGTTACCTCAGCCGGCAAAACCAGAGCTGACGGATCAAAATTCAGATAATCCTGAACGAAATCGTCATACGAGATATCCTCACAGGCATCGAGCCAATAAGAGGGCTTTGTATCCTCCGGATGAGGATTAACGCTACCTGAAACCCTAGCCTCATCATCCATTTTTTCTTTACTCTAAAAATATCCTCTTTGAGCCATTGGATAGATTTTTGTGGATCTTATCACTAACTCCAACAAAGCAACAACACAAATTAGTACATTTATCTACTAAATTTTCACTTTTTCTCTACTCCAACAAAAATAAATTATCTTAACTTATTACAACAGTCAACAGCAATTAAAGAAAATGGATAAAAATAAAATTCTGCTACTCTATCTTCGCCGAAAAATAAGAAATTGAAACACAATAAAAGCTAAGATATAATAAAAAAATGATAAATTGGTAAAGAGAATTGCAAAAAGGAAGTTATACAGTGGGTTGAATTGGATGGAGATTGCAGATTAGCGTTAAATAGACCGTACGAAGCACGCAATTTTGGATATGGAATTGGGATAAATGAGTGAAAAGTGGCGACCCAAATTGTGTGATTCCAAGATTCCCACGGTCTATCTTACGCGATTCTGCTCTCTCTCTCAATCTCTCTCTCACTCTCGCTCACTCTCTCTTCCCTTTTACCTCACAGAAGAGTAGCACGCACGCACACACACACACTGCTTTTTAAGTGTGTATTCCTCTTTGAGTCGCTTATGGTGGTGAGTGCGCGCTTTTTAGGGCTACGAGTGAGATAGAAATTGTACTTCTGTTATAAATATTCTACAAAAAGATGCAATGTGAAATGGGCCTCGTCAGTCTTGGGCCTGCTTCTGAGATGGATCAGTCATCAGTCCTCAGCCTTGGGCATCTTTGAACGGTCCAGTTTGCGTCAAGTCCAATGCGGTTATAGATCCTGTTTGGGATTGAGGATGTGGAGGGAAAAAACAAAAAGAGAAAAAGAGGCGAAAAAGTAAATGCGCAAAGTGTTTGCTAATTAACAAAATTATGTTTCAAATAGAACCAGTTTGGTCAAGGCAATGGTTATGCACCCATTGATTATGAACTTAACCCTTGGAGGAAGAACAACGATTGGCAAAGAACATACATAGATAAACTTTCTTCCTCTTGCGAACTTGAATTCTTTACTCCTATTCAGGAAAATGGTTACTTTGGAGCTGCCCCTCCTGATGATGTGTTTGTGGAATGTGATGGACATTGGCATCATTGTCTCATTGGCCAATTCATTGATAGGCTACTTCCTTTTTTCCTAATCAAAAAAATGGTAGATACACAATGGAAACAATATGGCCAAGTTGAAATTAAATCTTCGGAGCATGGTTTCTTTGTGTTTAAATTTGAGAATGAAGATTATTATGAGTAAGTTATGGAGCAACTTTTGGCACATAAATCATAGGTCACTCCTTCTTAGGAAATGGGATCCCAAAGCACAATTGATAATTTTGGTTGGGATTGAGTTCCCCTTTGGCGCAAATTTAGAAATGTGCCTTGTTCTTTGATCACTAGGCAGGGCTTGAGTTATATCACTAGCATAATTAGTTATCCCTGTAATGAATAAGCTCATGGAGACTTGGACCTTTGTTAGACTTGCTAGAGTTTGTATAGAGATGGATCTTTCCAAGGAGCTACTGGACTTTACTTATGTGAAAATAAGGAATGGTGAATGGGTGAAGGTTGATATTGAATATACTTCATCTTCCTGTGCTTGTATACCACAAAGTCAAGTTCCAAAACAAGTTCACCGAAATGAAGTTAAGATTGAAAGAGATAGAAATGAAGAATATTCATACAAAGAAGATTTGGAAGCCGATCAGAAATGCGACACCTTTCCAAGAAACAAGGGTTCCAAATTCAAAAGTTGAAAAAGCTTCATGATCAAATTGATTTCCCAACCTTCATATTGATAATGAAAATGAAAATGAAGGAAATGTGGCTGAGATTGAGAAAGAAAATATAGTTGATAGGGCAACCAAGAATGTTGATTCCTGAATGAAGTTGAAAATGACCCCTTGATTGAAAAGAATGGAGAACAAGATTTTAAGTGGGATGTGCAAAATGAAGGAATCCATGAAAAAGCATTAGAAGATTTTGGAAGAGAAGAAAGAGTAAATTTGGCTTCCCTCTTCCCCCTTATACATGACTACTTTACTTTGGTTCTTCCATGTATAACTTGTTAGTCTTTTCTTGATTTGCTCTTTGAGTATTCATCTTTGTACTTTACTTTTGTACTTTTAAGGTTTCTCTTTTTGTTGTTTCATACCCCCTCAATTCTAGTCACTGATTGTTATGTTATATCTTTAGCTTAGGGGTAATTGACAGTATGTACCAAATTACGATTGAATAAAATTCTCACTTAACTCGCAAAAAAAATGAAGTCCTGGAAAATATATATATATATATATATATTAATGCTTTTTTCTAAATTGCATTCTACATATAACATGTTTACATATATTTATTTATGATTAAAGCATACATATATTATTTAAATAAAATTAAAAACTTAATAAAATTGTGTTCTAAATAGTATAAAATAGAGTTTTGAAAAAATATATATTATATTGTATTTTCTCAAATTGCATTTCACATATAATAGACCGAAGCCCCCATCTTTAGCTAGAAATTTTAGCATTAAGTGGTGGGATGGTTTTAATTGTTCAAAATTCACCAAGGCCGACCTTGATAAATGGTTTAAAAACAATCCTGACGCTACCTCCATAGTGTCCAAAGTTCAAAGTCAGTTTTTGGCTCACAAAGCACAAATGCAGGTAGAATTGGCAGCAGCTCCAGATCTGAAGACATACAACAAAATTCTCAAAGAATATTTCCAACAGCTTGGGACAGAAGAAGATGAAGAACAGCCTCAAACTTTGGCAGAGTCGTCCCAAGATCCAAATCAAAACGAAGATGATTGCTTTGGAATCGACACATCAGCTTTCGATTTCTGAAGACAACAAAACATGCTGTTCAGAATGACAATGGAGAAAGCAGTTTTGAATAAGCAACAAAACAACTTTTCAAAAGGTGAACAGTTTCAAATCCGTGAACCGAGCAACATCCGAAAGGCAATAAATAACTTTCCACGTGAAGGACCTCAAAAGAAATGTAAAAGACCTTAAAAGGAGCCAAAAGAATCTCGCCCGTGAAGCTACAGTTTCAAGACAAGAGATAAAGTAGATCACGCGGTGCAAAAGCCGGATTCTGTGGAAGACTTTATTTCTTTTTCAAGCTTTGTAATAATTTCTTTTGTTTTCTTTTCTATTCCCCGGGCCTATATAAGGTTCCAAGTTGTTTAAGTTTTGGTGTGCTTTTCTTTTAGAAGATTATTATTCTGCTTCGTTGTATTCTATCCCTTTGTACCCTTCTCATATCAATAAAATTACTGTAATTGCATTCTACATATAACATGTTTACATATATTTATTTATGATTAAAGCGTAAATATATTATTTAAATAAATTAAAAAACTTAATCAAATTGTGTTCTAAAGAGTATAAAATAGAGTTTTGAAAAAATATATATTATACTATATTTTCTCAAATTGTGTTCTAAAGAGTATAAAATAGAGTTTTGAAAAAATATATATTATACTATATTTTCTCAAATTGTATTTCACTTATAATATGTTTACATATTTATTTATAATTAAAGATCAAATATATTATTTAAATAAAATTAAAATATTCTCTTGTAAGGAAATCTGGTGTGAGTTTGATTTCCCTTTGATGAAGTTTATATCAGAGTCAAAAATAAAAAGTAAAGCTTGTCATCTTGCAAAAATTTGTTTTGAAGTAAGATTTTTTACATCTTTTTGTAAAACATCTTTTGCAGCTTTACAACCCTCATCACCTCAATAGCCTTTCATTTCATGGGAAATACAGCACGTATAAAAGAAAGACTTATTGAAACCCTCCAAATCTCAAATGCAAAACATTTAGAGATTTTAGATGGTACAAAGATATTTTCTTTGCAAGAGTTATATTAAGACAAGATTGTAATAATACTTTTTGGAAAGAAAACTTTCTTTTTGGACTTCCTCCTCTTTTTGCTGAAAACGTAAGAACAAAAATTACAAATATTTACGAAAGAATTCCGTATGATGAATTATCATATGGCCAAATCATAAGCTTTACAAATCAAACTGGACTTGAATTGTGCATTGACTTACGAATCAAAAATAAAATGGAACGACGAAGAGTAACAACTAGAAAAGAACTTGGTAATTTTTACGAACGATTTGGTTACCAACCTTTACAATGAACAAAAAGAACCCAAGGAAAAGTATAAAAGAAAATATAAACCGAGGTATAAAATGCAAAAAAGAAAAAATATAAAACAAGAGAATCCTCTTTCTAAAAATATAAGAAAAAGTTTGCCAAAGAGAAAAAGAATAAACAAATACCAACATGCTACAAGTTTGGTAAGAAAGGCTGTTACAAAAATCAATGCTATATTAAACAAAAAACTTAATAAAATAGAATTAGATGAATAATTACAAGAATAGATCCTAAACATTATTAGGACCACTCCTTCTTCCTCTGATTCAAAAGAATTCTTTCAAATAGACAAAAGTATAAATATATGCATTTAGGATTAGTTCAATTTGCTATCAAACCACTAACTAAGAATGGTCTCAAGAGTTCTATTTTACCTGTCCTTAGAGATGCTAGGTATCACAAATTTATTGATTCTTTACTTGGAGCTGTTGCAAGTTTTTCAAAAGGACCTATATTTTTCAATTGCTTTCCAAATTTCTCAGTAGCATACCACGACCCAAGGGTTAACAAAACCTTAACTTTAAGCAAGCTTGCATTGACATGTGCAAAAATAAGCAAAGGTGTATCCTATAGGATAAGGGATCGGGGATCAACGCTTTGTGTGGGTGGAAAGAAAAAAAGAAAACAAACTAAAGGAAAACGAAACGAGAAGTGCAAAATTTAACCTAGTAACGCTACCACCATGCCTTCAGCCAGGCGATCACCAACTCATCATCATCCTCCATAGATGGGGTTTTGAAGCACTATAGTCTCCACACGAGCCATTGGAGAATATGCATGCTTCAAGTGTTGCCTGTTCACTGTCCACTCTCGACCATCCTTTAAGATCCTTACCATTCTAGAAGGGTAGGCAACCAATACCTTGTACAGACCATCTCATCGCGTCTTAAGCTTCCCTGAAAAGAGTTTCAAATGTGAGCTAAATAACCAAACTTTATCAAAGGGAGAGAATGACTTCTTAAGAATATGTCTGTCATGAATTCTCTTCATCGTATCCTTATAAAGTTTGGCGTTCTCATATGCCTCAAACCTAAGCTCCTTCAATTTTGTTAGGTCAAGCTTCATCTTCTCACCCGCTCTTGCCAAATCAAAGTGTAGGGCTTGATTGCCCAATAAGCCCTATGCTCAAGTTCTACTGGCAAGTGACAAGCTTTCCCATAAACCAATCTATAGGGGGACATACTAATAAGAGTCTTAAAAATGGTACGATAGGCCTATAAAGCATTATTCAACCTAAAAGACCAATATCTCCTATTTGGGCTAGCTGTTTTCTCTAAAATGTGCTTGATCTCCCTATCAGACACTGATGTGTGTCATTTGTGCATGTTTACATCTAGTTTTTGCATGCATATTTAAGGGTGTTCAGAGCATAATTGAGTGCGCTTAGTATAAAGTTTATGCATATTTGTTAATATTCGTACTTAATGTATTTAGGTGCATAAATACTATACTAAGTGTTATATTCCATGTTTTAGGAGTGTTTTGGAAGGGTTCAAGCGTATACGAGGAAGAAATAAGCTAACGGATGAAGACCGGAAGAAAAGAAATAAAGAAGAGAGCATTCTGATCCAGCCGGTCGGCTTAGATGAAGAGCCGGTCGACCGGTCGCTCCAGAGAATAAAAGATTTAAAGCCGGTCGAGTTCCTCAAGAAGCCGGTCGACCGGCTAGGTCGACTGGCCAGTCCAGAGAGCATCAAGATTGAAGCCGGTTGAGCAAGAAAGAGGAGCCGGTCGACCGGCTAGGTCGACCAGCTGTGCGCAGAAGAAATCTATAAAAGCTCGTTTCAGCCCAATTTCGAGGGGAGGAACTTTTATTCTTAAATCTTAATAAACCCTAACCTCGACCCACTACACAAAACACTCTAAACCATCATCTAAACCCCACACCAAGCTAGGATTGAAGCATTAAACAAAGATTTGAAGGATTTGTACGGATTTGGAAGCAAGAATTTAGGGAAGTTCTTCTTGTTCTTTCTCTATTTCTTGTAAATATGTTGCTAGATTAGGCTAGATTTAGGGTTGATTGTTGTTGTATATAAGATTAGGGCTTTGAATAATGGATTTGTGTAGATCTTTGGCTCTTAATACATGTTTATTTACATAAATTTATGGCATGATTCAATATGTCTATGTATTGGAAATCAAATATGTCTATGTGTTTGTTAAAATGCCTAAGTGAATATGCATGTGTTATTTGTGCTTAAAATGCTCTTATCTACTTATTTGGGTGATATGATTGTGCTTAATCTCATGGCTTTGCTTAGTAGAGTAGGCTTTAGCTTTAAATCCAGCTAATAGGTTACATGCTTTGCTTAGTCGAGTTTAGGTGCTAGTCCCTGGCTTTAAATCTAGCCAAGCGGATAAGTTAACCTAGACTAGAGTATTCCTCACCCACGTTAGTGTTGGTTAATTGAGCCTTAATGTCACGTAGTGTTTAGGTGCTAATCCTTGGCTTTAAATCCAGCCAAGAGGATAAGTTCTAAGCACGGATTGTGTAGGCTAGGAAGGATTGGCCCTTAGCTTTAAATCCAGCTAACGGGTTGAACCACTAATATTAGTTAAGAGAGCCCCCGATCAACACAACGGCAATAGAAGTCCCGAGCCTTAGATAGACCTTATTCGTTATCATAGCCCAAGTCTTGTTGCAATGCAATCGCCCTAGGTCCCCTTCTTCTTTATTAGTGTTTCCTTCCTTAGTTTGGCTCCTTTAAGTTCCTCCATAGATTAGTTTTTATTTTCCTTTTTCCGAGCTCCCTTCCATCCTAAAGTAAGTACACACACGCACGTAGCTAGTTTAAGGCACTCGAGCACATAGAGACTAATTAAGGTAGCCTCCATGTGGATTCGACCCCGCACTTGCACACACTGTACTACACACGTCCCGTGCACTTGCGGGTCTTTTAGGCTTGTGCTCAAATAGTGATATCAGACACCTTTACTTATCCATCAGTTTGCAGGTGATAAGAAGTAGCAACCTTATAGGTGATCGAATATCTCCTCAACAAGAACTCAAGTGTCATATGACGAAAATGCACAACCACCATAACTAATTAAAACCCTAGGGACTCCAAATCAAGAGAAAATGTTATCCTTAATAAACTTCACCACTACCCTATGGTCATTAGTGCGTGTAGGGATAGCCTCCACCCATTTGGACACATAGTCAATGGCCATTAAAATGTATTGGTATCCAAAGGAAGGTGGAAATGGACCCATGAAATCTATACCCTAAGCATCAAATGGCTCATATGGAAGAATAAGGGATAAAGACATCATATTTCTTCTAGAGATGGACCTAGATTGTTGACATCTAACACACTTTTTGTAATACTTTTGGGCATCGCTAAAGAGAGTGCGCCAAAATAATCCACATCACAAGACCTTCATGGTGGTCTTCTTTCCACTAAAATGTCCTCCACACACCTAATCGTGACACATACTTAACACATTCTCAAACTCGTCCTCAAGCATACATCGGTGAATCACTTAATCTGTGTACACCTTGAAAACATAAGGATTCTCCCAAAAGAAATGTCTCACTTGTGCTAGGAACCTATTTCTTTCTCTGTCTTCTCCTAATAGAAACGAAAACGCCCTGTGGCAAGATAATTGACAATGTGAGCAAACCACAGTGTGACGAGAGATGGCAAACAATTGCTCGTCAGGAAAAGAATCATGAAAAGGGAAAGGATCACTAGAAGACTCACTCACAAGGCAAGAAAGATGATCAGCAACCAAATTCTCAGTACCTTTCTTGTCTTTAATTTCAACATCAAATTCTTGAAGAAGGAGCATCCACCTAATAGAGGGGCTTAGATTCTCTCTTAGCTAACAAATACCTCAACGCCACATGATCAGTGTAGACAATCACCTTGGACCTTGGAATGTACGACCTAAACCTGTTAAAGGAGAAAACAATGGCTAAAAGCTCTATTTTTGTGGTTGTGTAGAATTTTTGGGCCTCATTAAGAGTCTTACTACGATAATACACTACATGGGGCAACCTATCATCGCTTTGTCGTAAAACAGCTTATATCGCATAATCGGATGTATCACACATAACCTCAAATAAGAGACTATAATCAGTCGGTTAGATGATCAGGAAGGAGGACAATAAGGATTTAAGCCTATTAAAAGCTCTAACATACTCATCATCGAACTCAAACGGGACATCCTGTGCTAAACGCCTAGACAAGGGTCGTGTGGCTAAAATACTTGATAAACCTATGATAGAATCCTGTATGCCCTAAAAAAGATCTAACATCCTTAACACACTTAAGGATAGGCAACTTCTCAATCAATTCTACCTTAGCCGGGTCAACTTGAATGCTCCTAGATAAAACTAAGTGACTCAAAACTATCCCCCGCTGCACTATAAAGTGGGACTTTTACCAACTTAACACTAGCCTCTTCTTCACCGAACGGTCTAAGATTAAAGAGAGGTGACTCACACATTCATCAAAACTATTGCAAGAGACTGAGAAATCATCCATGAATATGTCTAGGTGTTTCTTAATCACATAGCTAAATATGGCCATTGTACACCTTTAAAAAGTTGCTGGGGCATTACATAGACCAAAAGGTATCCTTCTATAAGCAAAAGTACTGTGGAGACAAGAAAATGTGGTCTTCTCCTGGTCCTCCGGAAACATAGGAATCTGATTGTACCCGAAATAGCCATCTAGAAAACAATAGTAGTTATACCCAGCTACTCTAAGATCTGATATAGAAAAGGCAATAGGAAATGATCCTTCCTAGTTTTGGAGTTGAGCTTCCTATAGTCGATATAAACTCTCCAACCCGTGGGAGTGTGTGTAAAGATAAACTCTCCTTTCTTATTCTCTACAACCGTGGTCTTGGACTTCTTAAGGATTATTGAGTCGGGTTAACCAACTTACTATATGAGATTAGGTAGATAATGCCTACATCTAAGATCTTAATGATCTCTTTCTTAACTACCTCGCCATGTGTGGGTTTAACCTCCTCTGTATCTCGTTATAAGGAATGGCTCCATCCTGAAGATCAATACGGTGCATACATACCGAAGGACCTCTTAAGTCATCAATTTTCCACCTTATGGCCTTCTTATGTTTCCTAAGAACCTTTGAGAGACGCTGCTCATGCTTACTAGAAAGACTAGGGCATAGGAAAGCATACTTCAAATGATCAGGAAGAGGTTTGAGCTTTAAGGATGAATTAGGCTCAACCAAGGGGGACTCAACCTTATCAACATCAACGGGGATAACACTAGAATCAACAGAAGAAGGAATAACCTCAAGTGACTTATCAATCAAAGAATACTCAACTATAGAGGTGGATGCTACATGTTTTTGCTTTAGGTCTCCAAATCAAAGCTAGTCAACAACTCTTCAAATTTCCTCAAATCCTCGCTATCAGTCATAGTCCTTTCTACAAAGTCCTCAACACAAAAATCAATTACATCAGCTCTAAAGCACTTTTCTCCATCCTCTTCTCCTTGTACACTAGCCCTACTTACCGTCTTGGCAACCTTCATGATGGACCTCAGTTCACAAATTTCATCTCTAATAACCCCGACTTATAATGGATAATGGCATATACGGTAACAAGGAATGGGTGACCTAAGAGAACAGGGGTCGAATGTCTAAAGTCATGTCTCGAATCCATATCAAGCACCATGAAATCTACAAGGTACACAAACTCACCTACCTAAGCACATTCTCTACCACTCCCCTATGTCTTATCTCAAACCTATCAGCTAGCTGCAAGGCGACATGTATGAGACACAAGTCTCTTAAACCTAGCTACTAGTAGAATAAATAGGGAATGAGATTGACACTGGATCCTAAGTCTAGCAAGGCATGATCAATCTGGGTCTCACGAATCTTACAAGGGATAATCGAAACCAATGCCTTTGAAATAAAAGTAAATTCTAATCTAACCTTTGAAAATAAGGAAGCATCAACTTCAAACTCAGAAAAAAAAAAACTTTTTGAATTTTTTCTCAAATAATCTACCAAAAATGGAGAACAACTATAACATTGGTAATAAACAACCAAACAACTTTCGATTTTGTTGCTCTTGTTGATTTTGGAGCACATTTTGGATTGTTTACAAGAAGGACTAATCTCTACCAAATATTTTGAAAAAACTACAAAAAGAGTAATAGCAGTAAATGGATCAAAGCTTCATATTAAATATAAATTAACAAACATTCATATTTGCAAAGACGAAATTTGTATTAAAACAAGCTTTTTACTCATAAAAAATCATGAAACTGAAGTTATTCTTGAAACCCTATTTCTTAACTCATTCCAACCTTTCTCAGTCTCCTCAAAAGGAATTGTCGCAAATATTCTTTCTCATGATGTTTTATTCAAATCCTCTTCGAGAGAAAAAAATTAAATCTTCTCAAAGATATGGCAATTGAAAAGAAAATAATTTTAATTCAAAAGAAATTGCCCCAAATTAAATATCTTAGAGAAGAAATTGAAATTAAAAGAATTGAGAAACAACTATCACAACCAGAACTTTAATAAAAAATTAAGCAATTTTAAGTAAAACGTGAAGCTGAAGTTTGTGCTTCAAATCCAATAGCATTTTGGCAAAGAAAAAAGTATGAAATTTCACTTCCATACACCAAAAACTTCTCTGAATCAATGATTCCTAGAAAATCCCAACCGATTCAAATGAGTGAAGATTTGTTGGAATAGTACAAAAAAGATATCCAAGATTTTCTTAACAAAGGGTTAATTAGACCAAGTAAAAGTAACTAGAGCTGCTCCGTCTTTTACGTTTACAAGGCAGCTGAAATTGAAATAGGAGCCCCTAGGATGGTTATCAATTACAAACCATTAAATAAAGCATTTCAATGGATAAGATATCCAATTCCCAACAAACAAGATCTTCTTAAGAGGCTTGTTCATGGTAAAATTTTTTCAAAATTCAATATGAAATCAGGATACTATCAAATTCAACTCAAAGAAGAAGATTGATATAAAACTGCATTTAATGTCACCTTTGGTCAATACGAATGTAATGTTATGCCATTTGGTCTAAAAATGCCCTTCTGAATTTCAAATAATCATGAAGGATATTCTCAATCCCTTCTTAAAATTTCTTATTGTTTATATCGATGATGTTTTATTCTTCTTAATAAATATTGATCAACATTGGAAACATTTGCATACTTTCTTTAAAATAATCAAAGAAAACGGTCTTGTTGTTTCAGCACAAAAAATCAAATTATTCCAAACTAAAGTGAGATTTTTAGGACACAATATTACACAAGGCACAATCACCCCAATTAATAGAACTTTAGAATTTGCGTAAAAAATTCTTAATACAATTAAAGATAAAAAATAATTGCAAAGGTTTCTAGGATGTCTTAATTATGTTTTTGAGTTTTGTAATGACCTTACAAAAGTTGCCAAATCACTTTACCAAAGACTCTAAAAAAACTTGCCAACCTGGATAAAAAAACACACCGAACTTGTCGAAATTCTCAAAGAAAAAGTCAAAACTCTCCGATGCCTTGGACTTCCAGATCCAAAATCCCTCAAGATTATTGAAACCGACACCTCAGAGATCGGATATAGAGGAATACTCAAACAATCCATTCATGTAAACCCCAAAAATGAACAACTTTCTCAATTTACTTTTGGTTTCTAGAATCAAACATAGCAGAAATATAGTACTATAAAAAAAGAGATTTTATCTACAATATTATGTATTACAAAATTTCAAGATGATCTTGTAAATCAAATGTTTATTTTACGAATTGATTACAAAGTCGCAAAAGATGTTTTACAAAAGATGTAAAAAAATCTTGCTTGAAAACAAATTTTTGCAAGATAACAAGCTCGACATTCTATTTTTGACTTTGATATAGGATTCATCAAAGGAGAATCAAACTCACTATCAGATTTCCTTACAAGAGAACTTTGCAGGGAAAGAAGAATGAGTAACTTTGACCTGAGAAAACCCCCAAATCCAAACACCATATATATTGCAAACACCAAAAAATCTTCTTCACCAACCACAAAAAATTCTTATACAATGACATCTTTTTCCTCATCTCAAACTCCAATTTCTCAAAATAGAATGTCTATTTTAGGAAAAATTCCTCAAGTAACTCCCCCAAATTCTCCTCTTGAAACAACAAATTCATTTTCTCACCTCAAAACCTTTTCTCAAGTTGCATCAAAGCCATTAGTTCAGAATTCTCAACAATAAACCAAGTCGCAAACCTCTCTAGCCTCTCACTAACAAATGTCAACCTCTTTTTCTACAAAAAGCCTATACATCCAAAAAACTCTTTAAAG
Organism: Cordia subcordata; assembly: GCA_028554755.1. Taxonomy (NCBI): domain Eukaryota; kingdom Viridiplantae; phylum Streptophyta; class Magnoliopsida; order Boraginales; family Cordiaceae; genus Cordia; species Cordia subcordata. The sequence continues at coordinate 3,883,603 of JAPTOF010000005.1, forward strand.
AATTGCCTTTATTGAACATATTGTTCACCTCAAAGAACCCTAGAAAGTCCTCAAAGAACTTTATTTTCCCCATTTCTTTTCAAACCAAAACAATGAAAAAAACTCAAAATTTCTATGAGTTTATTCTTGTTGATACCGATTCAATTGAGATAATTTACAACAAAACAGGTGATTCAATCACCCATTCAAAAATTCAAATTGAAAGAATTCTCTCACCCTCCGATTGGAAAATACCTCTCCAACAAGCAAAACCATTTTCTCAACCTTTCTTCCCTTAAAGCTTCAACTATTTAGGATTACGTTGAAGCCTAGCACAAAGTTCTTCTCTTTCAAAATCAATCTCATCAACATTTTTGGTTTATTTTCTTTTGCAAACAATTTCAAATAGACAAAACCCCATATTGGTTCAATGATTGATAGAAACTCTATAGAGGGACTACTAAGATCTTCCTTGATCTTATTTCTTCTTTTTACAAAGACTTTATTATTTCACTCAAAGCTCCAAACAAATAGGAGCACTACGATCCCCTCTGTCTTTTTTCATGTAGTTCAATATCTCATGAATTATTTCATGGGACCTCCAAATCTCAGTTGTCAAAGACTCAAATTCTCTACCATTTTTAAGTCGAAACTTTAGGATAAATGGTGGGACAGTTTCAATTGTTCAAAACTCAACAAACAGGTTCCTTCTAAATGGTTCCAAAATCACCTTGAAGCATAAGATCAAGGTTCAAAGGATCATTCTCAATTTCTTGCTCAAAAAGCTCAGCTTCAAAGTCAACTTGCATAAGCAACAAACCAAAAGGAATACAAAAGGCTTCCCAAATAGTATCTTCAAGAATTTGGAGATGATGATGAAGAGCAAGACCCTCCGAATTCTGAAGGTTCGACTCAAGACCTAAACCAAAACGAAGATGATTGTTTTGGTTTGGATACATCAGCTTTCAGTTTTTGAAGGACAACAATCCAAAAGTGCTACAATAAAGATTCTTGCCTGCAAATCCATCTGGATTTGAAGCCAAGGCTTAGGATCACCAAGGTCTACTAAACCTATTCGAACTCCTCTTAGCTGGATTTAAAGCTAAAGGGGACTCGATCTAGACTAGTCTTAAGTCATGCACCGTTGTTCTAAGGTTCACAATAGCAAGATTTTGACCTATACGCTCAATTCTACTTGTTCTTATTTATGGTATTGTGAATATGTCGACCTATTCACTACCAAAACATCATCATGTTTGATTTACAGTATTATTAGCAATTGGGTGCCAACATATAAGTAAGATTGGAATTATATTTACTATAGAGTATGCTTATACTCACATAGACATGAACAAAGTAAACCTACTTTATATAATCAATAAGTAAACACAGACATGCATATTAGATAGATTAGAGGTGTTCTATAGTAATCATCTAGGCATTTAGTCAAACATATAGACATGTATTGAGAAAAAGCCATTATCATGAAGAACAAAGTATTTATATATATAAGCCATGAAAATCCCATAACATAAAAGCGTTAAATCAACCCATTACATAAGCTAAGTCACCCTAATCTAACCTACTCAAACATAAATGAAAATAGGATGAAAAAGAGATTATAAAACTTCCCTTCCATCTTAGTTGTCCTTGTACAAAATTAAGTAAAGAACCTCTCCAAATGTTGTTGAAACCCTCTAAATAAGCTTAGATCTAAATGGGTGAGTATGTGAAAGTGTGTGTATAAGGTGGGTGAAGTAGGGTTTTATGTGCGAGGATTGGGTGTGAAGTATGTGCATTGATTCCTCCAAAATCTGAAAAATCGGGTCGTATTTATATTTTCTTCGGCACTGTAAGTCGACCTAGTAGGTTGATCGGCTCTTGGGGTATAGGTAATTGGCAAAACACTAGAGCTCTCAAAACTTGCCGGTCAATCTAGCGAATCAACTGGCAGATGAGAGTAGTCGACCGATAAATCATTGATGCTTTTTGGAGTGACCGGTTGACCTAGCCGGTTGACTGGTCTTTGCTTTGGGTCGTCTGGCTTCATCTTTTCTCCTCTATTCTTTATCGTTTTGGCCTTCAATCTTCTCCCCACAACCTATACATCTTCCATCTTCATTACCTAAACTTCGTCCAAGCTCAGTATTGGCCCAAAACTCGCCTAAGACAATGAAACATGTATTTAGTGTAGTATTTATCTATCAAACTCAATTATGTACAATTATCTTCGGTTAAGCCCTATTCTACCAAATGTGCTGCACTAATGCCACTTCACAAGCATAAAACACCTAACAAACATATGCAATATACAATGCAAACACACAAAAAAATAAAGCACATTAACACCCCCAAAATTTCTCCTTGCTTGTGTCCAAGCAAGCCCAAACCTAAGTTTATCTCAAAGTCGATACAAAGGGTTACCTAAGGGATTGACTCGCTATCAAGGTAAATCTAAAGTGCATAAATGGGTCATTCCTATTGGAGAGAGGTCCCCAAGTCTTTTTGGATCCTCCCTTTATTAATAAAAGGACTCGCACCTCATGGGAAATTTCCTAGAAGCCAAACCACTACAAGCTTAGGATTTCAACACGCACACGGGATGTTGATATTTTGTGCCCCCTCGACTAATGTGGCATCTCTAACATGCACAAAGGCTCAAAGACAAGAAGAGAAGAAATGTATAAACACAATGGCTCACAAAATGACTTAAAGAGCCTTATTCACATAACACAAAAGAACAAAGGAGATAACTTGTGTTAAGTTGACATTATGTCACTTGAGCACTTATTCATTGAAATTTTTTGTGCCTTTGGTTTTTCTCTTTTTTCTCATTTTTAAAAATTTTTCAATCTCTCATCTTTTTGCGTCTTTCTTGCCTTTTTTAACTTTTTTCTATTTTTCGCACTTTTGCATTGCATAACAAAAAAGAAAAGAAATGCTCAGGCACATAAAAAAGAACCAATGAAGAAAGGGGCACTCATATCAATACCTATTTTTCAACACTTTTTCCTACCAAGCTATAAGGTGGCTACAAGGGGCATCCTTAAAGGTACTTACTCCCCACAACTTTCAAAGGCATCCCCTCCAAGACTTGGATCTCGCTCAATTCCATTCATTCCCTGCAATGAAACTCATTTTTATCATCAATTAAGTCAATCACAACAGCCAATACATTAATCAACCAAGAGATAAACGACTATATATGCATAAAAAATCGAAAAATTTTCACCATTTTAAAGAAAATAATGCAATCTACTCTAATGAAGCACAAAAACAATAAGAACCAAACCCCCAAACCTGCAAACCTAAACTTTGCTTGTCCTTAAGCAAATGGAATAAAGCACAAAACAAGCAAATAATCACCACAAGGCAAGCAAGGATGATGGGGATGGGGTAGGTAGATGGGGAACAAGTGGAGAATGGAGAGATACAACCTTTTATTCTCTTTGAAGCTTTCCATGCCAATGATTAATTATTTAACTACTAACCCTATTACTCAACAACCCGCAAACACTCACAAAAAACAAGGTTAGTAGCATTTGCCAAGCAAATTTGCATTGGCATATGCAAATAATAAGTAAAGGTATATCCTATAGGAAAAGGGATTAGGATTTAACACTTTGTGTAGGTGGAAAGAAAAGAAAGGAAATGAAAGGAAAATGAAACAAGGAATGAAAATGACAAAATTTAACCTAGGTTGCCTCTTAGCAACACTGACCACTACATCATCAGCCAAGCGATGACCAACTTATCTTCAAACTCCATAGATAGGGTCCTGAAGCATTAAAGTCTTCACATAAGCCATGCTTGGATCATATGCATACTTCAGGCGCTACCCATTCACCGTAAACTCTTGGCTATTCTTTAAGTCTTTAATCTTCATCTCTTCGGAAGGGTAGGCAACCAATACCTTATATGAACCATCCCATCATGTCTTAAGCTTCCCTAGAAAGAGCTTTTAATGTGAATTAAACAACCAAGCTTTATCGAAGGGAGAGAATGATTTCTTAAGAATATGTCGATCATGAATTCTCCTCATCTTATCCTTATAAAGTTAAGCATTCCTATATGCCTCGCATCTAAGCTCCTCTAATTCCATTATGTTAAGCTTCTTTTCCCACTTGCTTTTGCCAAATCAAAATTTAGGGCCTTGATTGCCTAATAAGCCCTATGCTCAAGCTCTACTAGCAAGTGACAAGCCATCCTATAAACTAACCTCCATGGGGACATGCCAATGAGAGTCTTAAAAGTGGTATGGTATGCTCACAAAGCATCATTCAACCTAATAAACCAATCTCTTTTATTGGGCCTAACCATTTTCTCTAAGATGGACCTGATCTCCCTATTATACACCTCTACTTGTCTACTAGTTTGCAGGTGATAAGGAGTAGAAACCTTATGGGTGATCGAGTATCTTCTCAACAAGGCCTCAAGTGTCCTATGGCGAAAGTGCAAACTACCATCGCTAATCAAGACCTTAGGGACTTCAAATCTAAAGAAAATGTTCTCCTTAATGAACTTTGATCGTTGTCTTTTGAGTCCAAGCTCCAAAGACCTGCAAGTGCACGGATCGGTGTAGTAAAGTGTATGCAAGTGTAGGGTTGATTCCACAAGAAGGCTATGTAGTGATGTGGATCTTATGTGTTTGTTTTAAAGTATGCGTAAAAGAAACCTAAACTATCTATTTTTGGGATTTTGGATGGTCGGGAGCTCTAGCTAAAACAAATTAAACTGAACTATGGGAATGGAAAAGTGAGGGACAAGCTAATCTAGAGGAACTAACAAATGGAAAGGTGTTAGGGTAACTTCAACCTACGAATGGGTGATTCTATACCTAAATGCTATGGGATTAAAGAATGACAACTTACTTTAGTAATTGCTCTTAACTAGGTTGCTGAATTAGTGTCTTAATTTCCCTTTAGGACTCGATGTAGGTCCGTCCCTAAGCGGCGTCTCCTAGAGCTGCGGTGTGGTCCTTATGATCTAAGGCCTTAAGAGTGACCAATTAGCTTCCTAGGTGACTTAGAATGGACCTACCCTAGTACCTAAGCCATTAACTAGATTTAAAGCCAAGACCTAGTGTTGCTAAGGTCTACTAAACCTATCCTGAAACCTATTGGCTGGATTTAAAGCCAAAGGAAACTCATCCTAGGCTAGTCCTAAATTACTTGCCGTCATTCTAAGATCACTTCAGCGGGATTTGACTTGCTAGTACATTCATACGTATTCTTGGCCAAGATGTTCGTCAATAAAGAGATCTATTCAACTACCAAACATCGTCATGCTCAGATTACACCATTCAAAGTGATCAATAACCTACATATATGCGTTATTGAAGTCATATTCACTACTACGCATGCAAATATACATATAGACATGAATATAAGCATTACCAACTTCATAGCATCCACATATGAACACATAGACATGATTATAGCATGGATTAGATATGTTTAATAATAAATAGACTTGAATTTATACACATGCTACTTATTTAGGCATTTAATCAAACACTTAGACATAAATGAGAAAATAACCATTTGAACAAGAAAATCAAACATGTATATATTCAGCCATTTAATCACATATCATAAGAGTATATAGCTAACCCATTACATAAGCAAAATCACCCTACACAAGTCTACTCAATCATAATAAGAGATAGAATGAAAGAGAGTTTATGAAGCTTCCTTTTCATCCTAGCTAATCTTGTACAAAGCTCTTGAGCAAACTTGAATCCAAATGTTTGAAACCCTCTAAATCCTCTTGCTTCAAGGTGACAAAATGTGTGAGAGAGTGTGTGTGATGTTGGTGAAGACTAGGGTTAAGTATGTTTGATGGGTGTGTTAAGATCCTTTCCAAGAATTTCCAAAGATTCCCCTCTTTTTAGTCTGAAAATCGGGCTTTTATATCAGCTTTTTACGAACTGTCGGTCAACTGGCTTCTCCTCTTAGCGTGACCAACTTTTTGGTGATGCTCTCTGGACTGGCCGGCCGACCTAGCCAGTCGACCGACTCTGGAGGGGTGGCCGTCCGGCTATTTTGAGCACCTCTGTGGGTCGACCGGCTCCTTCTTCTAGGTCGTTCGGTTGACTTCCTCCCTCTATTCTTTTGTCCTTCCAGTCTTTGATCTTCTCTTTTTGACCTGTTCATCTCTCATCTTCATCACCTATCATCGTTCAATCTCGATCTTAACCCAAAGTTCACCTAAATCATTGAAAACAAGCAATTAGTGTAGCAATTTGTCTTTTAAACTCAATATGTACCATTGTTTACACTTAAGCCTATTCTTATCAAAAGCACTACACTAATGCATCTTTATGAGCACTTAATACCTCTTAAACATAGGTAGATAACAATGCAAACACACACAAAAACACAACACATCAAACTTCATCATTACCCTATGGTCATTAGTGCATGTGGGAATAGCCTCAACCTATTTGGACACATAATCTACGGTAACTGAAATGTATTGGTACCTAAAGGAAGGTGCAAACAGACTCATGAAATTGATACCCCAAACATCAAATAGCTCACATGGAAGAATATGTTATAATAGCATTATGTTTCTCCTAGAGATGGACCCAGATTGTTGACATCTAACATACTTTTTACGATACTCTTGGGCATTCTTAAAGAGAGTGGGCCAAAAGAATCCACTTTGCAAAATCTTTACGGTAGTTTTCTTGCCGCTAAAGTGACCTCCACAACCCTCACCATAACACATGCTCAAAATGCTTTCAAACTGATTCTTAGGCATACACCGTTGAATCACTTGATCCGTACACACCTTAAAAAAATAAGGATCTTCCCAAAAGAAATGTCTTACTTGACCTAGAAACCTATCTCTCACTTTCTCTCTCTCTCTCTTCTCCCAGTGGGAAGGAAAACGCCTTGTGGGAAGATAATTGACGATGGGAGCAAACCATGGTGTGTGATGGGAAACGGCAAACAATTGCTTGTCTGGAAAATAATTAAAAAAAGGGAAAGATCACTAGAAGACTCACTAACAAGATAGGAAAGATGATTTGCAACCAAATTCTCACTACCGTTTTCATCTCGGATTTCAACATCAAACTCTTGAATAAGGAGCATCCACCTAATCAAGGGGGCTTAGACTCTTTCTTAGCTTACAAATGCCTCAATGCTGCATGATCGGTGTAGACAATCACCTTGTACCCTAGTATGTATAACCTCAACTTATCAAGGGAAAAGACAACTGTTAAAAGTTCCTTTTTTGTGGTGGTATAGTTCTTTTGAGCCTCGTCAAAGATCTTACTAGTGTCGTACACTACATGGGGCAAATTCTCTTGCCTTTGGCCTAAAATAGTTCCTTTTGCATAGTCAGATGCATCACACATAACCTCAAGGGAGAAACTGTAGTTAGGCGGCTGGATAATCGGGTAAAAGGACAATAAGGATTTAAACCTATTGAAAGCTCTAAAACACTTATCATCGAACTTAAAGGGGACATCTCATGTTAAAAGCCTAGACAAAAGGCAAGTTATGTGGCTAAAATCCTTAATAAACCTATGGTAAAACCCTGCATGCCTAGAAAAGATCTAACATATTTAACACACTTTAGGATAGGCAATTTCTCAATCAATTCTACCTTAACCGGGTCAGCTTGAATACCACTAGATGAAACTATATGACCCAAGACTATCCCTTTCTGTGCCATGAAGTAGGATTTCTCCAAACTCAACATTAAGTTCTTCTTCACCCAATGGTCTAAGACTAAAGAGAGGTGACTCAAGCACTCATCAAAGCTATCACTAGAGACCGAGAAGTCATCCACGAAGATCTCTAAATGCTTCTCTATCATGTCACTAAAAATGACCATCATAGATCTCTAAAATGTTGCAGGCACGTTGCAAAGATCAAAGGGTATAAAATGCCATAGGGACAAGCCAAAGTGGTCTTCTCTTGGTCCTTAGGAAACACGGGGATCTAGTTATATCTCGAATACCCATCAAGAAAACAATAGTAGCTATGCCCAGCTACTCTATCTAAAATTTGGTTTAGAAAAGGCAATAGGAAATGATCCTTTCTAGTTCTAGAGTTGAGCTTCTTATAGTTAATACAAACTCTTCAACCATAGGAGTGCATGTAGATATAAGCTTCCTTCTCTCATTCTCTACAACTGTGATCGTGAACTTCTTAAGGACTACTTAACTAGCCTAACCCACTCACTATTGAGGATTAAATAGATAATTCTTGCACCTAAAAGTTAATGATCTCTTTCTTAACTTCTTTGTTCATGTGAGGTTTAGCCTCCTTTGAATCTCCCTAGAAGGAACATCTCCATCCTCAAGGCAATTCTACGCATGTATACTGAAAGGTCTATGCCTCTTAAATCGTCTATCTTTCACTTTATGGCTATTTTATGGTTCCTGAGAACTCCAAAGAGACGTTTCTCATGCTCGCTAGACAAAGTGGATGCTATGATAACTGAAAGGGTCTCACTAAGGCCTAACAGTACATATTTCAAATGCTCGGGAGGAGGTTTGAGCTTTAAGGACAGGCTAGGCTCAACCAAGGGAAACTCAACCTCAATATAATCAACATGGACATCACTAGAATCAAGAATAGAAGGAGTAACCTCAAGCAACTTATCAATCATGGAATCCTCAACTAAGGAGATAAAAGCTACACATTTCTGCTTTCAAGTCTCCAAATCAAAGCTAGATACCAATTCCTCAAATTTCCTCAAATCCTCTCCATTGGTCATAGTCCTCTTAACAAAGTCCTTAACATAAGAATCAACAACATCAACTCTGCATTCTTCTCTATCTTTTTCTCTTTCTACACTAGCCCTACTCATCAATTCAGCAAACTTCATAATTGACCCCAAATTCCTAAACTTCATTTCTAACAACCCTGACCTACAATAAATAATGACATCCGCGGTAGCAAGGAAGGGGCAATCAAAAGTGATCATAAACCTTTAAGAGTATTACCTGCAAGTACGCGGGTCACGGTAATATAGCGTGTCCGAGTGCGGGTCGTGTCTATGGGGAGGCTATCTGTGTGTATAGCTCTAAGTGAAATTGTGTTCTATGCTTGTTAAGTGTGTTTCTACGTACTTTTTTGTAGGAATTTTTATATTGATTGGAGCTCTAATTTAAACCTAAACTAAAGGAAAATAAACTTAACGGGAATGATGGTAGCTATGGAAGTGACGATCTACTAGGGTTTGGGAAAACTTAAGGGTGATTGCTCTTTCGAAGTGGATTTGGGTTCCTAACCTTATTTTAAGGCTATTAATGGTTTGTCTACTCTAATTGTAGGCTTAGTTTACTAGACTTACTGTCTCTAACTATCGGTGCAACCCTATCACTAATTGGCCCAATTAGAATTATAGGTTTGTCCTAGCTAGCTATGGTTTTTGGGTTTAGTTCTAAGTCCCTTGGGTGTTGATTAATGGCCTAATAGAGAGTCTAACCTTTTAGTTATGTTTCAAACTAGAGATTAAGTCTAGTTATATTAAAAGCATTAAGAACACAATTAATCAATACAAATATAGTTGCAAGTAGGGCTCATGCCATTAGCATGGATTAAGGCTAAGGTGAGACCACTACTATTAGAATCTAAGCACAAATTATACATGTAAACTCATAGAAGCATTTCATCAAACACATGGACATGTTTAATTTCAAGCCATAGAAATATAAGAACAAAGTATGTATATATAACTATTAATATCTCAACACAAGTATTTTGATCCTCAACCCATTATAAAAGTAGCAACATCCCTAATATAGAGCTAATCTAACATAGCATAAACAAGACTAAAGAAAAGAATGTAAAGCTCTCTTATTATCCTTACTTGCTCTTACAAATCTTGCTCTAAACCCTCTAAATCCTTATTTGATCTTCAAATCAAGCTTGTCAATGGATGGAATTAGTGTGTGATTATGTGTACAAGGTGGGTGAGTGATGGAATTAGGGTTTGGTGTAATAGGTATAGAAGATGGTGTGCTAGATATGAAAAATGAGCTCAAAATGGCCTTAAATAGCCATTTCTCGCTACAAAAGTCGATTATTAGATCGACCTCCCGGCCCCCAAAACAAGTGAGTCCAGCCAAAATTAAGAAGCTCTCTGAACTAGGCTAGAAGCAGGGCCAATTGACTGGCCTTGGGATGCGGGGCAACCAACCTTGTTCAGAAATGCCCAAATTTTGCTTCTCACGTGCTCAGTTTTACTCGGTTGCTCCTCTTTTCGTCCGACGACCTCCTAATGTGCTTTTCTTGCTTGCTTCTCATCCAAAACACCCTTGGCTTTGCTCGATCAGCAAATCATCATCATTTTGAGCTCTGAGCATGGCTCCAAATCTCACCTAAAAGCACAAGAATTAAGTACTTAATGTAGTATTTTACTTATAAACTCAACTATGAACACTTATATCTTTGTATGCTCAAATATAGTATAAATACCATACTAAGGCCATCTAATAAGCTCAAAAACACCTCTAAATAGGTATAGAAATACAATGCAAGATTACACACAAAACCAACACATCAAAGAAGACGAGTGTAAAATTCCTGAAATTGTGACCTGAATCTATATTTAATAGTATAAAGTCAATAAGGTACACAAACTCACCTACGTAGACCATAACATCCTCTACCACACCCCTAGGTCTATGCTCGAATCTATCAACTAGCTGAAGAGTGATGTGTGTAAGGGACAACTCACCTAGGCCTAGCTACTGATATACAAAATAAGGGATGATGTTCACACTGGACCCTAAATCTAGCAAGGCATGATCAAACTGGGTCTTGCTAATCCTACAAGGAATAGTGAAACCTCTGAGGTCACTCGTCTTGGGTGGAAGGCCCAAAGTACAAATACTACTTACTTTCTCCATGAACATCACATTTTTAGGAATGTTCAATGATCTATGCTTTCTCGTGTAAAGGTCCTTGAAGAACTTAGAATAGGAAGGAATGGAAAGAATCGCATCTATCAAAGGAAGATTAACTTTAAGGTCCTTAAGATAATCTAAAATCTTGAAAAACCTTGTATCCTTACTAGGCGTAGGCCTCTTTAAGATGGATGGAAAGGGGACTCTAAGTCTAACACCTCTAGACTCATGGGAATCTACAATGGGATGCTTTCTTTCCCTATATAGGTGGGAAGTACTATACTAACCATGGTCTCTTATAGGCTAAACTCTTTCTGCAGGATTCTTTCTATGATCTCTTTCCACAGGGCTACTATCAAGGTCTCTAGACTCAGGAAGACTACTAGGTGCAGGTACTGCATAGTCAACTCTTACCTTATTGTCCATTATCCTTCCACTCCTAAGAGTGTTTACGGCCTTCGGTTGGGAAGGTAACTTTTCGGGGTCTCTAGTGTTCACCTAAGTGGTTAACTACCTTAACTGTGCCTTTAACTTAGCCATATGCTACCTATTACTAGCACGCTTCTCCTGCATCAACTAAGACATCTTCTCCACTCTATTATCGCTTGAAGACTGGTTATTTGAAAGGGTAGGTAATGCCTGTGGCTGAGGAACACTAGGAAGCCTAGGTTGATTGACATTGTAAAACCATAGGGGAATAGTAGGACACTATCTTTGTTAGAATGGGACCTGGGACTGGAAATTGGAAGACTCATGCTGACCCTGTCTTCAAGAGAATTTAGGGTTGTCTCTCTAACTGGGATTACAAGTGTTCAAGTACTAGTTGTACTCACGAGAATAACCTTGGGTAGCATACACTTGCTCTTACATGAACTAGAGAAACTGGGGTGTTAGGAGACAAGTTACAGTCTCATGAATGGACTCGGAACGTAAAGCACATACCTTAACTACCAAAGGGATGGAGGACGAACCGATGGAGCTATCTTTACTACTCTGAGAAGAAAAAGACAAAGAGATGAATTGATCTAACTTATTACTCAAGGCCTCTACCTTAGCGGGCAAATCTAAAGAAACTTCAATCTCATGAACATCTCTTCTATTTACTCCTTGACTAAACCTATCCATAGTCGAATTTTGAAAAGAGTTCTCAGCCAACAAATCCATTTTCTTCCATGCCTCACTCACTGTTAAATTGTAGAATCCACCACTGGAGGTGGCATTGACCATCATCTTATTTTGATCATTTAAACCTCAAAGGAAATACTGGAGTAAGTTATAATTACCATAACCGTGGTACGAACATTGTTTAAGAAGTTCTTTGAACCTCTCATAAGCCTCAGGAAAGGAATCTAAATCATGTTGGAAGAGAGTCATAATAGAAGTCCTAATTTTGGCTGTCTTGACCATGGAAAAGAATTTTTGAAAGAACTTAGATTGAAGCTCGGTCCATGATTTGATACAACTACTAATTAAAGAATGAAACCAAGACTTAGCCTTATCCTTAAGGGTAAATGGAAATAACCTAAGACGAATGACCTCTTGAGGCACATTGGGGACATGGAAGGTGGAACTCGTCTCAACAAAATCGATGATATGGTTAAAGGGGCTCTCATTGCTCCTCTATTGAAAGAAGGGAGAATAGCCAACATGTTACGCTTAATCTCAAAATTCGCTTCTCCCAACTCTGGAATATTAATAGCCAAATTAGGCTTGAAGGCATTGGGGAGGAAGAATTCCTTAAGTGTTAGCTCATCATCTGTGGTCAGGTTCAGTCTAAGGGGCTCTTGTCCAAAATAATCTTAGGCATAATGCCCATGGTGATCATGGAGTGGAATAGGATTCATAGGGGAATGGAAGGGATAGGAAGATTATTTGCATGGACCATCTTCTCAAGAAGATCTTCTAAATTCCTAAAGTGTCGTGCAATTCTATTGGGTTCAGGATTAAAGGGAATTAAGGGGTTCCTAAAAGATTCCCTACTAAACATGCAACACTATCCTAACTCCTACCGCTTCAACAACCAAAACTTCAACAATAACTGATAGTAGTCTCTTGAATGCAAGCTCTAAAGACCCGTAAGCGCATGGATTGATGCAGTGTAGTATGTGCAAAAATAGGTGTCGAACTATAGGGAGGCTATGTTGTGGGATGGATTCTACGTGTGTGTCCTAGAGAATGTCAAAAAGGAACTAACTATTTTTGATGTTTTTGAATGGTCAGGAGCTCTAACTAAAGAAAATAAAACTACATTATAGGAATGGAAAGTTTAGAGACAAACTATCTAGAGAGAACTAACAAATGGAAAGGATTAGGGTGACATCTACTTGTTAATGGGTGATCCTAGACTCCAATACTATGGGATTACGTGGAATGGCTTAATCATCAATTGCTCTTTTACTAGGTTGCTTATTTAATGTCCTAATTTCTCCCTAGGACTCGGTGCAGGTTTGTCCTTAGACGGCACCTTCTAGAGCTACAGCATGGTCCTTATGACTTAGGGCCTTAAGAGTGACTAACTAGCTTACTAGGTGACCTAGAACAAACCTACCCTAATACTTAAATCATTGGCTGGATTTAAAGCCAAGACCTAGGGTTGCTAGAGTTGACTAAATCTACCCGGAAACCTATTGGCTAGATTTAAAGCCAAATGAGACTTGATTTAGACTAGCCTTTAATTATGCTTCGTTATTCTAGGGTCACAATAGCGGGATTTGACCTATTAACGCATTTATACATGTTCTAAGCCAACGTGTTCGCGAATAAAGGGACCTATTCGACTATCAAACATTATCATGCTCAGATTACACCATTAAAAGCACTTTTGAACCAACATGTATTCAACATTGAGGTCATATTTACTACTAGGCATGCAAACATACACACGGACATGAATATAAACATTACCCACTTTGTAAGATCTACACATAAACACATAGACGTGATTATAGAATAGACTAGAGGTGTTTAGTAGCAAATAAACTTCAATTTATACATATGAAACTCTCATAGGCATATTATCAAACACCTAGACATGTATTGAATAATAACCATTATAGCAAGAAAAACATAGCATATGTATATACATTAAGCCATTGAATCCCATAATATAGAAGCATAATATCAACCTATTATACAAGTGTCATCACCTTAAACAAATCTACTCAACCATAATATAATAGAGGATGAAAGAGAGAATAGAAAACTCCCCTTTCATCCTAGCAATTCTTGCACAAAATCCTTGCGTAGCCTTTGATCCAAGTGTTTGGATCCTTCCAAATGAGCTTAAAACTAGGTGAAATGTGTGTGAGTGTATGTATTGAAGGTTGGTGAAAGAGGAATTATGGTTTGGGAGATGGGTGTGAAAGAATATTTCTTAATGTCTTCTAAAATGGACAAAAACAGGCTTATATAGCTAATTTCTGCGACTACCGGAACACTTAATTGAAGCACCGGTACCAAGGAGCCTCTATTCCGGTAGTAGAAGCTTGCTCCCTATTTTTGGTAGAATAGTGAGCTGGTGCACCGGTGCTAAAGGGCCTCTATTCTGGTAGTAGAAACTTGCTTTCTGTTTTTGGCGGAATAGTGAGCTAGTGTACAGTGTTCTGGTAGTGCCTCTTTGCTCTCTTTTGGCTTTGTTTTTGCTCTGTTTTGCTTCCAATTGTCTTGACCTTTGTCCAGAAGCCTCCAAACTTGATTTTCTTCCACTTTTCCTCTTCAATTATGCTTCCAATCCTTGCTCAAACCATCTCCATCTTCGTTGATCTTCAAACAATCCTCAATCTCACCTATAACGTCCAAAATAAGCCATTAATGTAGCATTTACCTTTTAAACTCAACTATGTACAGTTGTATACGCTTAAGCCTAACCTAGGACAACTACTACACTAATGCAACTATTTAAGCTCAATACACATCCAAAATATAGACAAATAACAATCCAAACACACACAAAAACACAACACATCAATAACCTAAATAAAGCAAAACAAACAAAAAAGCAACTACTAAAACACACAAACAAAGAACACAAACCATCGTGCCTCTCTGGCAACGTTGCTAAGAACTTGATGTGGCTCTAGAGGTGCAAGCCCTAAAGACCTGCAAGCATATGGGTTGGGGCAATATAGTGTGTGCAAGAGCAGGTGTTGAACTATAGAGAGGCTATTACGTGGAAGAAATCCTATGTGCGTGTGCTCTCGAAGGTGTTGGAAAGAAAAACTATCTTAAGCATATTTTTAGTGTTTTTGGTTTTGTCAGGAGCTCAAGGGAAATAAAAAGAAACTACACTATAGGAATTGGGAATGGGAAAGTAGGATACAAGCTAACTTAGAAGGGAATTAACTAATGAAAAAGGGTTAGGGTGACTTATCTTGCTAATGGGTAATTCTTAACTTTTATGCTATGGGATATAGGAAATGGCTTATATATGTGATGCTTTATAACTAAGTCGCTATCTAATATGCTAATTCATCCATAAGACTCAGTTTGGTCCGTCCTTAAGTGTGCATTCTTAGAGCTACGGTGTTGTCCTTATGACCTAGGGCCGTAAGAGGGACTAAAATAGCTTCTTAGGTGACACAAAACAAACCTATGCTAGCTTGTAAACCATTGGTAGGATTTAAAGCCAAGAACTAGGATTACTAAGGTCAACTAAACCTATTCGAACTCCTATTAACTAGATTTAAAGCTAAAAGGGACTCAATCTAGACTAGTTTTAAGTTATGCACCGTCGCTGTAAGGTTCACAATAGTGGGATTTTGACCTATACGCTGAATTCTACGTGTTCTAGTTTATGGTATTGTGAATTTATTGACCTATTCACTACCAAAACATCATCATGTTTGATTTACAACATTATTAGCAATTGGGTACCAACATGTAGGCAAGATTGGAGTTATATTCACTATAAAGTATGTTTATACTCACATAGATATGAACAAAGCAAACCCATTTCATGATATCCATAAATAAACACATAGACATACATATTAGATGGATTAAAGATGTTTTATAGCAAACAAACTCCAATTTATACACATACTACTCATCTAGGCATTTAGTCAAATATATTGACATGTATTGAGAAAAAGCCGTTATCATGAAGAACAAAGTATTTATATGTATAAGCTATAAAAATCCCATTACATAAAAGTGTTAAAGCAATCCATTATACAAGGTAAATCACCCTAATCTAATCAATTCAAACATAAATGAAAATTGGATGAAAGAGAGATTATGAAACTTCCCTTCCATCCTAGTTGTTCTTGTACACAATTGAGCAAAAACCCTCTCCAAATGTTGTTGAAACACTTCAAATGAGCTTAGATCCAAGTGGGCGAGTGTGTGTTTGAGGTGGGTGAAATAGGGTTTTATGTGTGAGAAGTGGGTATAAAGTGTCTGTGTATTGATTCCTCCAAAATTTGAAAAATCAGGTCCTATTTATATTTTTTGCAGCGTTTTCGGTCGACTTAGTTGATCGGCTCTTGGGGTATAGGAGATCAATAAAACACTAGAGCTCTCTGGACCTGCCGGTCAATCTATCCAGTTGACTGATAGATGAGGGTAGTCGACTAGCATATCATTAATGCTTTCTGGAGTGACCGGTCGACCTAGCCTGTCGACCGGTCCTTGCTTTAGGTCGTCCAACTTTATCTTTTCTCTACTATTCTTCATCATTTTGGCCTTTGTTTTTCTCCCCACGACCCGTACGTCTTCCATCTTCATCACTTAACTTTGTCTAAGCTCAGCATTGGCCTAAAACTTACATAAGAAAATGAAACATGCATTTAGTGTAGTGTTTACCCATCAAACTCAACTACGTACAATTATCTTTGCTTAAGCCTTATTATACCAAATGTACTACACTAATGCCACTTTATAAGCATAAAACACCTAAAAACATACGCAATATACAATGCAAACACACACAAAAATGAAGCACATCACTAAGTTTATTGCCTTATAAGTTTTAGGTTATTGCTTTATTTTAAAGATAAGTGTAGCAGTTCATCATCTTTAAGTAAGATCGATACGATTCATTCGTGGAAATAGCAAACTAATATGTGAAGTCAAACTTGATTAGAAAAGTAGTTGTCATTCATAGATAAAAAACAAATTATTTCGAAACAAAAAAATATAAGAATTGTTCAATATATTCACAAAATAAAATAAAAGTTACATATTGTTTTCCAAGAAGAAAGAAACAACAGGAGAAAAACGGGAACAAAGCTCAAGTCAGCGGAGCTACCTTATGATTGATGATTACTAGCTGGATAGGCTGATGACCATCACCTCCATCTTTAGCATCATCTCAACCACCAGCATTCGCGCCAACCTCTGTCACTTTTTCTTCTTGTTCAACCACAACAGGGGAACCAGCTGTGGCTTTTTCCTCTTGAACTCTTGCCTCCATTGGCGTAGGTTCAAATGCCCCTACCACAAGATTGGGATTGGCATTCCCCAATCTTTCAACAAAGGCATTAGGGGTATCATGGGTGAAGGAGGAGCAGGAACCACTGTCTCTTTGGGAAGCGAGGGTAGAGTAGGAGCAGGAGCCACAGCCTCCTTGGGGGATCTTTGAAAGCCACCGTTCTCTTGAAAGAAGCATTCTTGGGAGGAGCTGGAATCATCTCGTTGGGGACAGCCTTGACTAAGGAATTGAGCAATGGAGGAGACTCACTTTGCAACAGTTCTATATCCTTTTACACGCCGGTCTCATTGCTGCTTTCATACTGGATAGCGACCTCCTTGATCAACCCAGAGATGTACTCCACCAAGGCCTTGTACTCCACAATTGCAGAGTCTCAGGCATTTTGGAGATCAATATCTAGCTGAGGAGCGTGGCATAGGGCCTCTTTCTTTTCTTGCTTGAGCTTGGAGATGGGCTGCTCGAATAGCGTGATGGGCTCAGCTACTTCTTCTTTTTCCTTCTAAAGGCCCTTTGCCTTCTCGTTGAGCTTTTTGAAGGCCGTCCGTTAGTTGGCAATGACCTCCCTGAGAGCAATGATCCGATTATCCCTCTTCTTGACTTCAACCTCATAGGCCTTTAATAGCTTATAGTGCTTATTCCTTAGGTTTGCAGCTCCTTTGATAGTGCTTTTGGGCATTCTCCCTGGACATCTTAAGCCCTTGGATCTCTTTTTTAGTCTTTCAACCTCATGAGCATCAGCGACATCTAGGGATCGGTTCATGAGTTCGTTTATGATATGGCCTGCGGTTTTGACGAGCTCCACGAACTCTACCTCGAGTTCTCCCATTTAAAGGAAGAAGAATAAATGAGCAAATAAATAAAAAGAGAGTAAAAGTCTAAGTATGAGTCTAAAAAAGATAAGAGAATAGAAAGAAGGGTCTTACCCTGCTATTTACAATGCCCAACAAGTAGTGGAGATTGAGGGCGTGAGCTTCTGTGATCGGGGTGGAAAGATTCTCACTGGGAATTCCTAACGGGACTACTGGAATCTCCTGTGATCTCGATTGTATAATGACAGCGACAGTGTTTGGTGGCGGATGAGCGGAAAAGGAAGATAACAAGGCTCCCTTATCAATGACGATAGTGGTGGATAGTGGAAGTGCGAGGGGGTAGATGACGATGCTCCTTTGTAGTTGACGACTTGAGAGGGTCCGGCCTCATTTGAACGATTCCCCCTTACAACCTACATCATTAGAGGGACCTACAGCGTTGGAGGGGCCTATTGTCCATAGAGTTTTCGGACCCCTCCTCAACGGGCCTTTTATCTCATTGATCTCGGTTAGGGCTAGAGCTTGATCGAGCAGGGCGACCACCCTTTTAGGTTATAACGCCTTGAGCAGGCCACTTTGCTGGGGCTCCTTACTAATCGGAATGAGCGACTCAATTAAAGCATTCTGCTTGACCCTGCAAACGTGACACCTAAGCTGTCTAACTACTGTAACATGCATCAAGAAGTCACTGTACCTCCTCTTGTTAGAGGGTTAGTCGCCTCCTTTTTCCCACCATGCCTGAAAATGTAAAGGAAAAAGAGTAAGTATAGAAGCTCGTTATCAATAAAAGACAAATGAAGTATTAAGATGACTACTCTAACCATTATACGCCCATGGCAAAAACTCAAAATATAATCCCAAGGCCCTAATTCTATTAGAGGTTTGATAATCGGGAAATAACCTATCACCCATTGCCCTTAGGGAATTGTACCCCTCTTTTTCCCTGTAGATAAGTTTTGGGGGTTTGTTGAGTTTCTTCCCGATCCCGTAAGTAACGTCTAATGTGGTCTATTCAAGGTTTACACCTCACGGGGCGGGACTGCTGGGGAAGACGTATCTGTTGTGCCAACCCTTAAGAGAAGATGGATTTCCTTGGAAAACTACCCTCTAGTTCTAAGCCGCAATGTAGTACGACTCTCTTTCATGATCTTGAGCCAACTGAAACATGTAGCCAGAGATGTTGATAGTGGGTTGGATCCTATTTTCCTTCAGGTATGAGTACCATCTGATAAGGGTAGCCTAGCCATTCAAACATAAGCTAGGTAGAGCCCATAGTGGTTAAGGTAGTCTCAGATGAACCCTAGGATAGAGAACTTGAGGCCCATTACAAATAAGTCATCATAGAACGCAGTCTCCCCATCTTTCTTGCAAGCATACCTCAAGGGTTTAGCAGTCTAACAACATAATTCTCGAGCACCCCTAGAAAAGTCGGATGTTAATCGACATTCTTTGATCAAGTATTAGCTCCCTCTCTATGGCGTTGAAGGTCTCAACCTCCTAGCTGACGAGGCCTCCTCTTCTACAGCGTTCTCTTCAATTACCCTCGTCTTTAGCGGGAACTTCGCCATCATTTATGGGGTCTTCACGATCTAATGCCATTGCTTTCTCTCCTTTTAGTTACTGATCAACACCCATGGTAGGGAGATTAACAAACTCACCAGTTTGGACCATTTCACCTATATCGGCAGTTTGATTGTATGGAAAAAGGACCCTAAAATCCTCAATCATTTCCTCTATAGCAGTGGTATAGTCAGGGTCTATGATGGAAATAGAAATGGTTAATCTAAGAGGAAATCTTCACCGAAGCTCAAGGCTAAAGCTTTTTTGAGGGTAATAGAGCTAGTAAGGGCTGAGGTATCAAAGGTCTCTAGGTTATCGAAAATAATAGAAAAGTCTAAAGAAACTCTAACCTTATGGTTGTCGGACTCTAATGGGTCATTCACATTATTTGTAGGCTGACTGGGAGACTCTGACATTAAACACATAAAACAAAATGAAGAAAGCAAAGGAGAAAGGCAGGTACGCAGAAAATAGATCTAGATAAGAAAAGCAAATGAAAAAGAAACAAAATGAAGAAGAGAGGATAGAGACGCAAAGAAAGAGCGTACCTATAAACAAGAAATGAGTACAAAAAATCTCAAAAAAGAGACGAAATAGAGCAAATGTAGTGCTGAAGCTATCTCTTGAATCGCTGAATATGAAAGCTAAATGGTGAAACAAGAAAGTAGAGGAAAGAGAGAAATTTCTTGAGTATAAGCGAAAAACAAAAAGCAAAAAGTAAAAATAAATAAGGAAATAGTCGTATTTATACCCTAAGTTAAATATATTTAAATTTCAAAAAAAGAGACACCAAAATGCCAGTTGGGCGAAAGGGCGTATCTCTAGTGGCGGCTTTGTCTTGCGTTTCGAAGAAGTGAGATTATTGTAGAACAAGCACGTCAATTTGTGAATCTCACACGCACGGGGAAAGCAAGATGACCCAACAACATGCACTAAGAGACTCAAAAATGCTTAAGTATAGATTCGGATGTTCAAGAAACATTTGGTGACATCCTGACGCGGCACATCCTTAAATGGGGATATTGATATAAGATCGGGGCACTTCTATGATGTAATTGTCATAGATGTAGGATTAGGTCCTCCTAGTGCCTTTATCGAGAATCTTCCGATAAGGAATCCTTAGAGTAGTATCAATCGACCACCTGAGAGACCACCTGATCAGGGTTGCGATATTCGATAACCAGTTGTGCAAAAGTGATCAGGTGATACGTGTCCCCTTCCCTAACCTATAAATAGGACCCTTTAATTCCAAATAAGGCAACTCATTCATTCCTACTTTTACTATCTAAAACTTACCCTTTCGAGAAAAACTCTGACTTAGGCATTGGAGGTTCTTTGGCCGGTACCACATCGGTGCCTAGCTTTCTTTGTCTTGCAAGTCAAATCCACCGGAATGGTCATCAGAATCCCTTATCTTGTTCATCTCAGGATCACAAATAAATAATGAGAAAGGTTCCATTGCAGTCCTAGAATAAAGAGTTTATTTCATGCTGAAATAAAAAAAGAGCATAAAACATTCAATATATCTCAAATCCATGACAAAGTAATTAAAAAGATGTTAAAAGAAAGAAAATTTATAGATCTCTAACTTCGAGGGGCTGCTTCTTATGAAAAAGGAGACATAAACTAGGTTTTTATAAGTTTCAAGCAGCATTTATTTTCCTATTTCTAGGCCTAGGTGCGCAGGTTTTTCCTAGGCAACAAAAAAGTTTGCCTGGGTGAGAAAACACCTAATAGCATTTTTTTCATCTCCATTTCATTCTCTTGGGCAAAAGTTGGTCTCTTCTAGGCAAATATCACTTTAAATCCAGCTTTTCTGGGAGTTCTTTAGTTTCACCTAGGTGAAAATTAGTGCTGTCTAGGTGAAAGCCTTGTTGTTTGTGCACTTTTTTTCAACTTTTCCATGCTTTTGACAGTTAAAACACCCTGAAAATAGATCTTCCACTTCCATGGCATCTACCAACTTTCTTTCTACCTAAAATACATTAAAACATGACATGAGTAGATGCTATTCACAGATTTATCAAAAATAAGCATGTAAAGATCCAATTTCATATAGAAAACGCCAAAATCTTGTGCAAAATAACCACAAAACAACTCTATTTCATAGGGTTTTCAGTAGCTCCTAGAAGACATGCTCATGATGGTCCTGTCCAATGCACGATACAATTGCCAGGAACTAAGTTTGAAAATACCCTCTAATGATTTAGGTAGATCACACTATCAATGAGACTCTTATACTATAGCTCTATCTTGGTAAAGTGCCCAACACCATTATCTGGCTATGGACTAATTCATGATATATAAAAGCCTAGACTTGGAGCTAATGTGCTTCTGGCCTCATTGTAGACCCAAGTTATTCGTTTACATCGTTAGACCTTTACACATTGCATCACACATATACACTAAAAAAAATGTATGAAAACATGCTAAAAAATATGTACAATAATGAATACCTTGTTCAACATCCATGTACAGGTGGTTTTTAGGACATACAAATCCAACAAACTCCCACTTGCACTCAAGATCACTTCCTATAAACCTAAAACACATAGACTCTACATGTGTGGCAAATACTCTATCTGGAAGAGTCTTATGGATAGTTCTGTTAAGTTCTCAACTGAAGCCATCTTCTCTATCACTATATCACCTCTTTAGAAGAACTTCTACATCAAGTGGTACTTCTTCTGTCTATGCTTGTCCTTATTGTGATTTTTGTGTTCTTTACACTATGAGATACTAGTAATGTTATCACAATGCAAAACTATGGGCTTATATACAACTAAGACAACCTCTCGGTCTATAAGGAATTTCTTTAACCATACCACCTCTTTCATAGCCTTAGATGCTACTATATATTCTACTTCTATGGTTGGGTTTGCGAATTTTTGCTATACACTCTTCTATGAAATTGTACCTTCTAACAAAGTAAAAACAAAACCAAAAGTAGATTCCTAGAATCTCTGTCAGACTAGAAATCTAAGTCTGTATAAGCCAATGGTATCAGATCATGAATGTGGTATTCAGTACATAATCTTTCATTCTCCGAAGATACTTGAATATATGCTTGACCATAGTTTAGTGATTTGGTCCAAGGTTTGATTAATATTTGCTGACCATGCCAACAGCATAACAGATATCTAGTCCAGTACATAGCATGGTATATATAAGGCTTCACATAGCTGAAGCATATGGAACCTTCTTCATACTTTCCATCTTCTTAGGTATCTAAGAACATTGGTCCTAAGATAGAGTAACCCCATATCTAAAAGGTAACAAACCCATATTGGAGTTTGCCACATTAAACTTGACGAACAACTTCTAGCATACAAAGCCTAAGATGGTACTAGTCTATTATTCTTTTGATCTTCTAGAAGCTTGATCCCCAGTGCTTCTCCTAAGTCCCTCATCTGAAATTAAGAAGATAACCAAACCTTGATGATCGATAACATTCCCACATTATTATCTATTGACAAGATGTCATCCATATACAGAACCAAGAAAGCCTTAATGTAATTGTTATCTTTCTTGTACACACATGGTTCATTAATATTTTGATCAAATCCAAAAGACTTGACCGCATGATCAAATTTGATGTTCCATGTGCTAAATACTTGCTTAAGTCCATAAATTGACTTCTTAAGCTTACTTACTATGTACTCCTAGCTTTAGGTAATGTATCTATCGAGTTGGAACATATAAATGGTCTCAACAAGCTCTCTATTAAGAAAAATTATTTTGACGTCTACTTGCCATATCTTATAATCATAATGACATACAACCACGAGGAACATCCTAGTGGATTTTTGCATGGCTACCAGAGAAGGTTTCCTCATAATTAATAGCTTCTTTCTAGGTATCACCCTTTACTACCAACTAGGCTTTGAAAGTTTTAACCTCCCCAACCAGCTCCTTTCTTTCTCTTGTAGACCCACTTACACCATATAGGTTTTACCCCTTCAAGTTCTTCTACAAGTGCCAAGACACTATTAGCATAGATAGACTCTATGTCAGAATCCATTGCCTTGTGCCACTAGTTAGCATCTATGCTGAAAACTGCTTTATTGTAACTGGGATCTTCTACCTAATCCCTTAGAGAAGTAGGAAAGACTCTCTATCATATCTATTAGGTTGTGTAGGGATCCTTTCATTTAACAATGCTTTGGTGCACTAGTACCAATTGATTATTCTTTCCTTTTCATATCAGAAGATGCCTCAAGAGATTTATCAATAATCTCCTCAAGAGTAACTCCAAAATTTGGTGCTCTTTGGATCCCACTATCACTTTCCAAATATCTAGCATAAGTGTTAGTACGCATCTTTTGCTCTTTAGACTATAGAAGATCCCACCTCTAGCTCTGTAAGGATACCTAATAAAGTATCATAACTTTGACCTAGGTTTTAACCTCATAATAGAGCTACTCAGTACATAAGCTAAACAACCCTAAATATGTATATGACTCAAATTAGATATGTGTCCTATCTACATCTCATACGTGTCCTTAGGCACTGACTTAGATGCACTAAATTTAGAATATATGCCATTGTATCTTAGGCATACCCCTAAAAGGATTAACGCAATTATGCATGGTCCATCATTGCACCATATCTAAGAGGATACGATTCCTCTTTTCTACAAAATCATTCTATCGATGAGTGCCTAAAGTAGTCTACTATGCCATAATTCTTTAACGTATAAGATAGTCCTTGAACTCATCTTGAGGTATTTGCCACCATGATTGAATAAAATGGCCTTGATTTGTTTATCTAATTTTTACTCTATCTCAGTCTTAAACTACTTGAATTTCTCAAAGATTTAGATTTTCGTCACATCGGATGAACATAAACATATCTAAAGTATCCATAAATACTTATAACCTCCATGAGATGGTGTACCCATAGAAACCACATACATTAGTGTGTACCAATTCCAAACTTCTTTAGCTCGTTGTCCCTTAGCAAAAAAAGACCTTATGGTTATCTTCCCCTTTAGACAAGATTCATACTAAGGTAGATCTTCGTAAGCTAATGAGCTTAAGGGCATATCCTTAACTAACCTTTGAATGCTCTTTAAATTGATATGTCCCAAATGCAAATGGCAAAACGAGTTTTAGTGTTTTCAAGAACCTTTCTTAGGGAAATATACTCTTTGTGTCATATGTTGCAATATTAGTAAGATATAAATAGAACAAATCATCATGAATTCTACCAGAACATATTATGGTCTTATTTTCACTGATATCAATGCCAGAATTGGAACACACTGAAAAACCATCCATCATAGCTGACTGATAGATATAAGGTTTTTTAGGCACTTTAGGACATAATAAACATTGTTGAAAGTCAAACTCGTATTACATAAGAATGTAGAGAAACACTCTATCAATTACAACAACCCAAGCTTTTGCTCCATTGTTGACTCTCAGAGAGAGCTTCCCTCTGCCTAGCTTTCTTCTTACTTGAAACCCATGCAAAGAATTACAGACATGATTAGTAACTCCTGAATATACAATTCATTAAACTGGTTTCAATGTGAAGCAAAAGGGGCATGTCTTTTAGCCTAGGGGCCAAGTACTTGGGTAGTCCTTCTTCTAATGGCCTTTCTTTCCACGCTCGAAGCACTTCTCCTTGGGCTTTCTCGTACCACCTACTTTAGACCAGGGAACTCTTCTTCTTCCAATCACGCTGCTATTTCCCATTAATCTTGGGCTTTTTCCTTTCCTGCCTTAATGGCTTCATGATCGCCTTTGCTACCTAGAGATCCTTCATCAACTCCATCAAATATATGCTACACTTGCCTATGTTGTAATTGAGCTTGAATTGGTTAAATAATTATGGGAGAGTCTCGAAGATCATGTCTACTTGCAACTGCTCATCAATGTTTGCCCCTAGCATCTAGGTAGTTTTGAAGCAATCTGGCATCTTGAGCACATGCTTTTAGATGGGTACTCTCTCTGCCATTCTAGTAATCATGATATTCTCAAAACGGCTTGCTTTGCAGGCCTACTTTGATATGCAACGTAAGAGGTAACAAGGTCATGATCTCCTTGGTAGTTTCCATATCCCAATGCTTATTTTACAAACATCCAACATGGAGGCCAATATATAGCACTTGGCCATGCTATTAGCCTTCTTCCATTTCTATTGAGCATCTCCAGTGGCATCTAAAGAGTTTTCCAAAACATACTTGTATTCTTCGAGAGGAAGTAGTGTGTCATGATTCCTTTTCTAATCACAAAATTCAGACCAGTGAGACTATGCTTCTCCCAAATTGTAGTTAGTAGACTAAAAGAAGCCATATTGGATAGCCAACAATAGATCAATATTAATAATATGAGCAATGATAAACAAATACAAGGGTAATATGCATGTAATAGTGGAAAACAACATATATCAAGCTTTTTACTTCATTTTTCATTTTGTAGATTAACCTTTAAACTACATTGATGTAACTATGCCTTAACGTTATTACTTGAACTTTATTGACAGGATGGCCAAACTAATGAATATCTGAGCTAAGCTTTGTGATGTGTGTGATTTGTGTGTGGTCGTGCATAGCATTTCCATCCATAGTTTAAGGTGTTTTGAGCATATTTAAGTACATTAGAGTAATATTTATACATGATTAAGTAATATGAGGGCATAAGTAGTTAAGATGCTTAGATACTTCATTTAGCACTTCATTTTGTATCTTAAGTGTGTTCTAGAGTGTTTTAGTGCTTTATCTTGTAGTTGTATTTAAAAGGGTAAAACTCAAAGGATACAATTGGGTCTACAAGAGCATAATGGAGCCAATGGGAAGGTTGAAGCCTTTGTAGTAAGGCTGGATGGTAAAAGGTTGCACATAGAAAGAAAAGGTTCAATTATGAAGAAACCTTTTATCTCAAAGCCATGCTAGAATCTGTTAGGTTACTACATAGCCATCACTCATCAGTGTGATAATGAGATATGATAGATGATTGTCAAGATATCTTTTCTGGATAGGAAAAGGTTTAACGAGGACATCTAGATCATAACTAGACAAGTACTTTGCTGAAGATAGCATCACATGGCTTATACAACTCAAGGGGTCCTCTTAAGGGCCTGAGTAAACATCTAGGAGATGGTATCAAGTCTAATCAGGAGAAACAAGAGTTTGTTTTGGATCAAGATATTGATGAACCATGGGTGTACAAAGCAGATAATAGGAATACAGTAAATGCTAACTTTATCATAAGTTTCTCCATTAAATTGGTCATGGTGGAGATAAACATGGAATTTTCCAAAGGGAGTGTTTTTACCTTTTAGCCTTTAGAATATCTTTATCTAGGACTATCCAATGCCCAGATAGATAAAGAAGATGTTTAAAGTTTTTTGTGCTGTAGTAGTAGGAGCTTTACAAACCATATGCTGAATAGTAGACCTAGATATGCGCTTTACTATGAGCATGGATAGCAGATATTAATTGGATAATGGATAGAAATCCCTGAGTGAGTGGATTTGCACATGTCCTAGTATCTTTTAGAGAATGAAAGATTGTGTATGCTAAGACATTAGGAGATAGATCGGATGACCTTGAAATGAAAACCATGTATACCCATAAGATATGACTTTTTGGCTAAAGTGCTTACCACATAGATAGAGTCTTTTAAGGAACACAATTT
Organism: Cordia subcordata; assembly: GCA_028554755.1. Taxonomy (NCBI): domain Eukaryota; kingdom Viridiplantae; phylum Streptophyta; class Magnoliopsida; order Boraginales; family Cordiaceae; genus Cordia; species Cordia subcordata. The sequence goes on from JAPTOF010000005.1 coordinate 3,910,897, forward strand.
GGTGGCTGTGATCTTTAGTGAAAGTGGGAGTATGTCAAGAATGTATGCCCTAAAGACTATAAGTACATGATATTTGTTGAATATTAGACATAATATAATTTTTGTTAATATAATTGAGTTTTGCACACTATATTCTCTCTATTGTGCATTGATGCAATATGTAAAGTTCCAAATGAAGGACTTCGATGCACAGCAAGACTGGATGTATAGTAGGTCTAGGTGTAGTCTTAGTGATGTTATAAACAAGCCCATAACTAAATGATAGTGCTGGGCACTCTACCAGGATAAGGTTATAGTGAGCAAGTCTCTTTGTAAGGGTGACCTACCTAGGTTGTTGGAGGTCTTTCTAGACTTGTCTCTCTATTGCATGTGTCATGCATTAGATCAGACCACTAAGACTTAGGTTTCTAGTAATCGTACTATAAAAGTTAGAAAATATAATACTCATTACAACTAAGTGGCCAATGCTCTCAATCTTGACCTTATGTGGATAAACTAACGAAGTCACGGTTCAGCACTTTGATCCACTATTAGTGAGGCCTTGCTTGGCTAGGGTTAACAACTCAATGTGTTGGGTGTTGAGTTTTGATGAGTTAGGATATACATATACAACAATAGATTCTATGGCCCTCTTGGACTTATCCGTATGATCATCTAAATTTGGATCTAGTTGTATAACCCTTTGAGGGTGTATCAGTCATTTCACTTGTGGGTCGTTCCCAAGATCAACGTAGTATGACAAGAAGATGATTGATATGTTTCGGACTAGCTATTCCAAGGCTTAGAAGTAGTTAAGGAAGTAAGGATACAGTTAAAGGACCAACCTAGACTACGGGCATACATAGAAGGGTATTTTGGTCATTTTACTTAGTAGGTCAAAGACAAAGGTCATACGTTGATGTGACAAGCTTCTGGCGCCCAGTAATTATCCTTAGAGTACATCTTTAGTCTTCTGGTGAAATAGACTAGGGTCAAAATGATCATTATGTCACCTAAGAAGAGGCAAGGGCATTTTGATCATTTTAGGAGCCAAGGGTAGTTAAGTCTTTTGGTCCCTCTGCTAGTTAAATATTGCTTTAGGCATGAGAAGTCTTTTCTTAAATATTTCTTTAACTGGTTGATTGTTAAATGTGTGTTAGCCTAAGAGTTCTAAGTACATTAGGATTCTTGGCAATAAGAAATAGTTTTTTTCCTTTTTTTCTTATTAGTCCAAGATTTAATGCAGATAATTAGAATGTGTCTCAATCTCTTTCCTTAAGCTTTTAGGCATGCAAGGTGTGGCATTCGAGTAAGGTTTGCAAATTAGGATGAAGTTGCTATATCATACAAGATAATTCAAATATCTTCAACTCCAAGTTTCCTATCTTGGATTATTCAATTTGCCAAGTCGTCTTGTAGAGAGGAATCCAATATTGGAAAGAAGAGAGAGAGTGGCACCCTACTTATTCTAGAAGATTTGGTTGGGATTTTAATTCTAGAACATTTGGTCAAAAGTTGGTTTTGATTTGAAACTCTTAACACCTAAAGATCTTCTATTTGAATTTAAACTTCTCAAGGCCAAATCTTAGTCTACCTAGGAGTTCTGGTCCTAAGAGAACTCTAGAGGAAGTGTGGACCAAGGTTGGATAAAGGCAGAGGATTTCACACATTATATCATTATTGAGCGTACATATTTTTCAGCAAGAAAAAGAGAAGGAAAGTCTCCCTATTCTCTTAATTGCCCAAAGCCAAAAAAGCGTTCAAGAATTCCAAGAATTGAGTTCTTTCACCCATGATTTGGTTCTAGCTTATAGATAACATCCTTTGGATCATAGTAGAGATGATCAAGAGTGTTTGTGATCATTCTCATAGGTTTCTTGGAGAGGAAAATAAGAAAACATAAGTGATATCGTCTTCCTGTCACTATGCGCGCGACTTTTATTACAAGCACGATTGAGTGCTATCCTTTATCGGATTAAGCTAAAATTTTAGGAGGATGTTCGTGACTTCTACAGTTTCAAATCTAATGGTTGGATTGTCATTTAGAGGTCCAAAAGCCTATCAAACAATTAGCACAAGTTTCTATTTGTTTTTGCTTGAGAGAGGTTACTCTATGCTAGTTATTTTTCTTTGGTGATCTTGATTGACTATGCAAGTGTGGTATTATCATATAAAGATTTATTTGGTTTTAAAAATTAAAAATTGACCTAGGGTCAGACTTGCATACTTTTATAGATTCTTCAGAGTAGTCCCAGACAAGCTTTTTACAAGATGCTCTGATCTCAGTGACCCACGAGTTGCTATAAATGCCATGGTCTGGGCCTAGCGCCACTAATGGACCAAGTCTTTACTCTATTATAAATGATGTTTATAGCTCAACCTGAGTTACAACATCAATTATTAACCATAAAAAACAATACGGTTGGACCTCTATCTAAACCATAGACTATTAATAATAAGAGGACCAAGTCAAGCCCCCACTTTAGACCTTTGATCTCAACTTCAATAATCACTCTCTTGACCTCAAAGTAGAGGTGACTAAAGGGCTTACGTAATGAAATGGTCCTACATCCATAAAGAAATTCAAAAGTAAACCAGCCTGGTGGGCTAGGCAAATTTAGTAAACCCAATTAATAGAACACCGGCAAGATATGCACAAGACTATAAACATATGCCACCTATTGGTAGACACATAAGCACAAGGATAGGTCACTATCGAGAAACATGATTAGCTCCACCCAACCACTTTATAGTTTGACTAACATTAAGGGAGTTCTTGATATGAGTGGATACCGACCCCCAGTTCGTGTATCTTGGGTCCAAGAAATACTTGACCTGAAAAGGATTCTGGCTCAGCTGGGTCTTGAGATCTTCGCTCGTATGACTCCTGTTTTGTTGGACTCGAGCTCGAGCATCTCAGATAAGACCCTAACTAGCCATTAGAAGACATCTAATAGGATTCTATTTCAAACTCCCACATAGATTAAAAAATGAGTCCCCTTATCTGATGGATCTTAGAATTACTAATCTTATCTAAAGATTTATACTAGATCTAGTCATACCGTATTATTAAGGTGTTTGCTTGAAAAAACTTCAACCAGGTGACATAGCTTTTGCCAAAGCCTCGGTCAAGTGCCTTTCAAACAAGAAAGTCAAACCTTCTTGCGTCACCTGTGCGGCCTCAGGGTTCTCTCACACAATTTTATGAAAGTGGGTTCTTTTTTCCTTGCTCAAAACTCTATCGAGGGACTTTTTGAAAGCTGAGATATGGAGTCTTCGATTGTAATCAAACCAAACAAGGATCAAGATGAACACAAATGAAAATAAATCACCCATTTTATTACAAATGAAACAAAATTAAAATAGACCCATAACTTATAAAAGAAAAGACTTGCAACAAAAGACCGTCACTTAAGCCAGTTACACGAGGAACTTAATTGCAGCGAAATTGATCCTGCCATAAACTGAATTACAGCTAGGAGACTATGAAAACCAAAGCCACAAAGCTAATTGCAACTAAGGGAATAAGGCCATAAACCTAATTACAGCAAATCCGTAAACTTAATTATAGCAAAAAAGGGAAAATCTAGGCCGTAAAGCTAATTATAGCAATGGTATTTTTGCTATCTCAGCTAAGTATGACTAAGCTACGACATGACTAAGCTAAGGATAAAGCTATGAAGAGCTAAGATAGATGATAATGACTGGTGGTTCTGGGGCCCCTTTCTCTTAATCGTTGTTTAACTTTTATAGATGTTTTTGTCCTGTAATTTCTCAATGACTTCTTTTCTGGAGGTTTCTCTAATTGTTAAGGCTTTTAACAAGTCCCCTCTTTGGCCTTCACTCTTCAGTTGGAGCCGGACGATCTCATTTGACTTGGTCGCTCTTTATTTATATTTGATCATGCGCATTACACATGTTAACTTATTCTTCATTTCGAAAGTGGGCCATTGTGTTTCTCCTAGCCATGGGTTTAGCCTTCGAATCTCTTACTTTGCTCATCCTTAAACCCTTCTCCTCAGCCTTTAGGCCGATGCAGTGTAATTTTTAGATGTAAACATAAGGTTATTCTGTAATATCTATTAGGAGTCTCATACATATCTAAATACCATCCCTTATATTATGTAAATATGGAACAGATCTAAGCTTACATGTATGGTACTTACCCTTATCCAATTTTGTAAAACGTGGCCTATATTCTGAGTACGCGCTTTAAGAATAGGGATATTAAGGTTTGACACCTACCTTATTTGTTGTCTTGCCATATCTTTAGTTTTGCCATATTTGTAGTACTACTATATTTGTAATGCTACTATATTTGAAGTCTCATGTACTCTATAAATAGGAGCTTTACCCGTTGTATTTGGGTGATACAAATAGGTGAGCATAGAGAGTGAAAGACCTTGAGTGTAGAGAGCTCGAGGGTTAAGGGCTCTCATGCCCAAGCCCTATCTCCATGATTTATTCACTTGGTTTATAGTAGAATTCTTTTGTCTACTAGTAGATGTAGGCAGAAGGCCGAATCACGTCAAATATTATGTCGATAGCTTTATCTTTCTCTATTATTTTATTTTTTGTTCAAACACCCTAGTTACCCGACAATTTTAATAATTTAGGCATTCTTTGCTCCTACTTTTCCTATTTTGCTCGAATTGCATGCTCAACACTAATTTGAGCATTGGATGGTCTTTGGCCGGCATCACATTACTGTCCCAAGATGAATTGATCATATTTTTGTTTGTTTTGCAAGTCATATTATGAGGCAGATTCGGGTAAAACTATTGTTGATAATCTTTTTGCATTATCAAAAATATATCCATTCATTTTCTGAGAGAAAGATAGCAAGATGAGATTTACATATAAATATTTAATCACATAATGAATATAAACTTATTAATGATATCTTTATTAATGAGGGATGAAAAATAATATAAAATCCAATAGGTTGTACATAGTTGACATAGGCTGTCCAGGGCGCACAACAGAATATAAAGATGCATGCTCTTAAATTAATGTGATAGGGTTTAGTACCAAAAAAAGTAACTTAGTAATATAATTAAAATCAATTAAGTGTGATTAGGTTTGTAAATCAAATTGTTAAGTAACTTTTTAAGTAATATATTTAAAGTTAAGTTATCTAATTATGGTTAAGTTAAAGATTAGGAAGTTAAGTTAGACAAATGAAGCTAGTAATAATATAATTGGAATTATAAAGAGTTTAATATAACTAAAATTAGGTTAGTAATGTAACAAGAACCAAGTAATTGTTATTAAAGTAATATCACTAAAGTTAACTAATAAATATATTAATATATTAATAATGAGTTTATACAAATCTATTATTTATATAATATTTTATCGAATAGGGCCTTGTGGCATCTGATTTCATGATAATTATTACTATTACGTACATTGGTTTGTTAGTAATTGATTTGAATTTTCTCGCAGATTTCAAGACTAACGATTTGTTTATATTTGAACAATTATTTATTTTGATTTTTCAAGATACCACAGGCATGTTGAGTGAAATAAAAAGAATCACAATGAGAATTGCTGGTTGATTAGAAGAGGAGCCAAAAATAAAATAAAAAAGTAAAGATTGGACATATGGACGGAAAAAATAAAAATGGAATTCCACTAGTTATGAAGGAAAAGCGAAAAAGAAAAAATGAGTGATACTGACAAAAATACCTTCTTAATGAGTGATCCTGACAAAAATACCTTCTTTTCACAAGTTATATAGTAGAAAATGACAAAATTTTTAACTAAAATTGTGTTTTTAGGACACGATCTTAGGATCAATTATGTAAATGATGTGACAAGGTTGTGCGATGCAAATATCATATATTCAACTCATAGTTTTAATATTTTTATTTTTTAATCATGTCTTCAACTCATGGTTTCACTATTTTTATTTTTTGATATCATGTCTTTAAATCATAATATCACTTTTTTTTTTAATTTTTTCTTAAATCACGAGTTCACTTGACATGTAAGTGCTTATTTTTCTCGTGAAAAATGTGGTAGTCTCAAAATCCTAATATATTATACATACATACATATATACACATACATACATATATACACATACATACATATATACACATCCATACATATATATACATACATACATATATAGATATACATACATATATACATATACATATATATATACATATATACATATACATATATATATATACATATATACATATACATATATGCATATACATATATATATATATACATATATACATATACATATATATACATATACATATATATAGTTATATATATATATATATATATATATAACTATATATATATATATATTCCTCAGGTATATCTCATTTTATTTTAATTCCCTGTACTTTTTGTTGCAGGTTTTCAGATTCTGTTTTAGAAGATGAACTCCCTACAGTATTGGGTAACTCCACTCTATAATCTATTGGTGAAATATAAGAATGAATTGAACTAGTTCTAGAATATCTAGACTTTCCTAGTCCTGAACTTCCACCTATTTCAGATATACTTTTCCTATTAAACTGAATTTGAATATCTCCAGTAGATGTTTGGATTGTATCCACCAGATCTTCATTTATTAATGGTGTTGCTGGTATTACTTTTTCAGCTAACCATGTTTCTGGAAAGTTTATTTCATCTCATCTTATAGATCTACGAGTTGTTATTTTAGATCTATTAAAATTAGTTTCAAAGATTATAGTTTCTTGTTGATTTGTATTCATCAACTTACACTTTGGATTCAAGGTATATAAGGGTTTAAAATATACCCTATAACAGATACAAATAACTTCAGTACCTGGCAAATAATTATAACCATGCGTTTTCACATATAAGGTTAACGCATCCAGTATATTAACATCCGACAATGATAATTGCAAATTCGGATATGCATTAAAATATATAGGACCATGAGCTAAACTAGACTCCATAATCCCCATGATAGATTGACGCTTGATTCATATTACGAGCATCACGTAATACAGATAAAAATGATTCAGGTAAACCAGATAATGTAAGAGGTTTAAAAGCTACCTGAACAAGTCCAATATGCAAGAACTTATATTCTGATGTATATGCATCAATATCATCTTGACTAAGTAATTTGATAGTCAATTCTTCATTATGTATGGGAACAGATTCTTCACAAGTTTTAACAATTTATTTAAAACCTAATTTATCAAAAGTACCAAAACTATATATCATTTTTGGTTCTATTTTAGGAATTGTCCATTTATTTAACAATTCTAAATTCTTAGGAATACCATATTCTTCCTTTTTACTGTTTTTCACAGTATTCTGATTTTTTGCAAATATTGAAAGAATTGAAGACATACTCAGATGATTTGAGCAATCAAATGATGAATTGAAATAATACTGATTAACATAAGACTTGAGTTAATACTCATTACCAAAGAGTATTGACTACTAAGGCTCTGATACCAAAACTAGGCCCAGGTGATAGGAAACCGCAGTAGCAGTCCGTGGACATGACTAAGTCCTTAAGTTTTAAGCTATATCTGAGATATGCAGAATTGGATCTCTGGTACATTACCTAATATATCATTAAACCCTAATCTGGAGTGAACAGAGAAGAAGGTCAAAACGCCTACGCTAACATCAACAACGGCAATGGCAACTGACCTGGGACACTCCTAGGATTCAATCATATACTTCGAACCAGAACTCCAGGGCAATATCAAAGATATATCATAATCCTTAAGGTTAGAACATATCAGCGGAAACTATTGAGGATTATCATCTGTTTCTAAAATTGGCTTAAAACAACTCTTATGTTATTCCAGCATTATATCAATTCATCAAGAACTCTGCCTATCATTGGCCGAGCTTCAATTCAAAAACAAAAATAAAATGAAAAGAAAATAAAATGAGATATACCTGAGGAAAACTTTGATCAACTTTTATTTGTTTTATCAAAATTTACAAAAATATAAAAACTCTCTAAACTCTAGCTTATGTTTCTGCTTTCCGAGTCATGGGTTTTATAGACAATTGAAGCCTCGGATTTGAAACACAAGTTCAAAACAATTTCCTCGGACTCCACAGATTTGAGATCCGGGAAACACAATAATTACAAACAGTAAAAGTAAACTACTGTTTATCTACAGTCACTCCACTACTTTTATGAATAGTGGACACCTGTCCATCTACGACAGAAACTTTTGTGAAATCTGTTGGACTCATTATTTAGTCATCAGATTCCTTCTTTGTCTTGAAGCAATAATCACGACCGTTTTCTCCACTGGCATCATGATCATCACTATTCTTTTTCTCTTTTCCCCAAACTTTATCCTGTTTAGGTTCTTGTTTTGTTTGTTGTTGGGATAATTGTCCCTTCTGTAACATCCTTATCGGACCTTTTAACGCGTCCTTTACTGATTCGAACACGTCATCCAAGGAATAGACTTCTTCTTCTTCCTCTAGATCCTGCGATTGTCCTGCAAGACAGAAATATCTACTGCTTTGGGGCGAAATCTCCATTGACTTCTCGGACTTCTCTGAAGATATATCACTTTGTTGAGTGAATTGTATCATCTCCTCTTTAACATTATCCATATATTGCAACATTATATCCTGCAAAGATATGGATGGATTATCCTTTTGCAACTTATTCACAAACTATTCAAACCATGATTTGGGTTGAATCGTTGCTTTCTGTTTCTCCTTAGCTTCCTTCTTATATTGTTGAAGCTTTTCTTCAATCTCCTTGATAAGATCCTGAGAGTACAATTGATTCGTCTTTGGATCTTTCTGAATCATCTTTTGCCAGAATTTGGTGAAGAATATCCTCTTCAGGCATGGAATATGCTTATCTGTATGCCTTACTTCTGGAATCCATCTGACAATCCAAGGAATTGAAAACTCCAGAAAGAAATACATTGTTGCAGTACCTTCAACTGATTGTTGATGTAGATTCTGCATCTTTGGCGATACTTCCTTCCATCTCTTATAAAGATCCTGGAATGGTTCTGGAAGTATGGATGAATTTGGACCAAAATAATTCCACCAAATTATAAACCATGATGGAATATCCTTATTAAGGACGGTACCAGCTATCTTCACGAACCATGAGTGCTTGTGCTGGTCATTCTCAAAATAAAATACTTTTGAGAATCCTTCAACATAATCCCAATATGAGTATAGAATGGGACCTTGCTGTGTTGATATCACGTAGGACTTCAGTTTATGTGTTGAAAGTCCCCACTGCTCTGCATTGATAAGAGTCCTCACATAGATCTTGCTATAAGCAATATCTTTTGACATCATATCAGCCTTTCCACTCTTTTTGAAGTGTTCAAAATCTGCAGATTGCGTCTCCATGAGAATCTTCTTATAGTGGTGTCTCGTTTTGTAAGACTGGGCTGGAAATGAGAAATCATCCAAATATTTGGACATCAGCAACCATGGATCTTGTTGATCTATGAGATCCTTCTGTGACAAATAGAGGATTATTTCCTCCCCTGCATTCTGTGTATATTGCACAGATTCATCTTGCTCCATAGTATTTAGAGCTGAAGCGAAAGAACTTATATTTCTTTCTTCTGCTTTTTTCTCCAGTTCTTCAAGAAACTTAATAGTCTCTGAATATATTGGTGAACTGGAATGGGGAAGTTTTATATCAAACTTCTGAGCACGCAATATATTTTTACGCACTTCAGCTTCTTCAGAAGCAATTTCCAATGCTTTATTTGCATAGAAATAGTCAGGAGCATTATTTCTCCCTTTACCTCTACCATGGTTATAATTATTTTGAGAATGACCAGCACAAGCACTCATGGTTCGTGAAGATAGCTGGTACTATCCTTAATAAGGATATTCCATCATGGTTTATAATTTGGTGGAATTATTTTGGTCCAAATTCATCCATACTTCCAGAACCATTCCAGGATCTTTATAAGAGATGGAAGGAAGTATCACCAAAGATGCAGAATCTACATCAACAATCAGTTGAAGGTACTGCAACAATGTATTTCTTTCTGGAGTTTTCAATTCCTTGGATTGTCAGATGGATTCCAGAAGTAAGGCATACAGATAAGCATATTCCATGCCTGAAGAGGATATTATTCACCAAATTCTGGAAAAAGATGATTCAGAAAGATCCAAAGACGAATCAATTGTACTCTCAGGATCTTATCAAGGAGATTGAAGAAAAGCTTCAACAATATAAGAAGGAAGCTAAGGAGAAACAGAAAGCAACGATTCAACCCAAATCATGGTTTGAACAGTTTGTGAATAAGTTGCAAAAGGATAATCCATCCATATCTTTGCAGGATATAATGTTGCAATATATGGATAATGTTAAAGAGGAGATGATACAATTCACTCAATAAAGTGATACATCTTCAGAGAAGTCAATGGAGATTTCGCCCCAAGGCAGTAGATATTTCTGTCTTGCAGGACAATCGCAGGATCCAGAGGAAGAAGAAGAAGTCTATTCCTTGGATGACGTGTTCAAATCAGTAAAGGACGCATTAAAAGGTCCGATAAGGATGTTACAGAAGGGAGAATTATCCCAACAACAAACAAAACAAGAACCTAAACAGGATAAAGTTTAGGGAAAAGAGAAAAAGAATAGTGATGATCATGATGTCAGTGGAGAAAGCGGTCGTGATTATTGCTTCAAGACAAAGAAGGAATCTGATGACTAAATAATGAGTCCAACAGATTTCACAAAAGTTTCTGTCGTATATGGACAGGTGTCCACTATTCATAAAAGTAGTGGAGTGACTGTAGATAAACAGTAGTTTACTTTTACTGTTTGTAATTATTGTGTTTCCCGGATCTCAAATCTGTGGAGTCCGAGGAAAATTGTTTTGAACTTGTGTTTCAAATCCGAGGCTTCAATTGTCTATAAAACCCATGACTCGGAAAGCAGAAACATAAGCTAGAGTTTAGAGAGTTTTTATATTTTTGTAAATTTTGATAAAACAAATAAAAGTTGATCAAAGTTTTCTCAGGTATATCTCATTTTATTTTTCTTGTCATTTTATTTTTGTTTTTGAATTGAAGCTTGGCCAATGATAGGCTAAGTTCTTGATGAATTGATATAATGCTGGAATAACATAAGAGTTGTTTTAAGCCAATTTTAGAAACAGATGATAATCCTCAATAGTTTCCGCTGATATGTTCTAACCTTAAGGATTATGATATATCTTTGATATTGCCCTGGAGTTCTGGTTCGAAGTATATGATTGAATCCTAGGAGTGTCCCAGGTCAGTTGCCATTGCCGTTGTTGATGTTGGCGTAGGCGTTTTGACCTTCTTCTCTGTTCACTCCAGATTAGGGTTTAATGATATATTAGGTAATGTACCAGAGATCCAATTTCTTGTTCTGCATATCTCAGATATAGCTTAAAACTTAAGGACTTAGTCGTGTCCATGGACTGCTACTGCGGTTTCCTATCACCTGGGCCTAGTTTTGGTATCAGAGCCCTAGTAGTCAATACTCTTTGGTAATGAGTATTAACTCAAGTCTTATGTTAATCAGTATTATTTCAATTCATCATTTGATTGCTCAAATCATCTGAGTATGTCTTCAATTCTTTCAATATTTGCAAAAAATCAGAATCGTGAAAACAAAGAAAAGGAAGAATATGATATTCCTAAGAATTTAGAATTGTTAAATAAATGGACAATTCCTAAAATAGAACCAAAAATGATATATAGTTTTGGTACTTTTGATAAATTAGGTTTTAAACAAATTGTTAAAACTTGTGAAGAATCTGTTCCCATACATAATGAGGAATTGACTATCAAATTACTTAGTCAAGATGATATTGATGCATATACATCAGAATATAAGTTCTTGCATATTGGACTTGTTCAGGTAGCTTTTAAACCTCTTACATTATTTGGTTTACCTGAATCATTTTTGTCTGTATTACGTGATGCTCGTAATATGAACTGGCGTCAATCTATCATGGGGATTATGGAGTCTAGTTTAGCTCATGGTCCTATATATTTTAATGCATATCCGAATTTGCAATTATCATTGTCGGATGTTAATATACTGGATGCGTTAACCTTATATGTGAAAACGCATGGTTATAATTATTTGCCAGGTACTGAAGTTATTTGTATCTGTTATAGGGTATATTTTAAACCCTTATATACCTTGAATCCAAAGTGTAAGTTGATGAATACAAATCAACAAGAAACTATAATCTTTGAAACTAATTTTAATAGATCTAAAATAACAACTCGTAGATCTATAAGATGGGATGAAATAAACTTTCCAGAAACATGGTTAGCTGAAAAAGTAATACCAGCAACACCATTAATAAATGAAGATCTAGTGGATACAATCCAAACATCTACCGGAGATATTCAAATTCAGTTTAATAGGAAAAGTATTATCTGAAATAGGTGGAAGTTCAGGACTAGGAAAGTCTAGATATTCTAGAACTAGTTCAATTCATTCTTATATTTCACCAATAGATTATAGAGTTGAGTTACCCAATACTGTAGGGAGTTCATCTTCTAAAATAGAATCTGAAAACCTGCAACAAAAGTACAGGGAATTAAAATAAATGAAGATAATATTGCTCAGGGTATTTGTAATAATAATCCTGAAGAAACTTTTAGACCAGAAATAACTGAGTCAGAATTAAACTTTCCAGTTTAATAATGAATCAACATAAAATTGATTTCAGTCCAGGTAGTTCAGCGAGAAAACAAATACAAGCTGAATTTCAAAAACCCATATATCAACCTTTCAGAGATTGGTTTGCTAAAAATATAGATTTAGCAGAAAGACAAGTACTCGAAAATGAATTCTATAACCATTTGGAAGATATAAATGAAATAAAAGATTTTATTCCATGGTTTTTAGATAGATATCTAGGAGAACATATAAATGTCCTAGAAAAATATTGGAAATTAAAAAATGGAGATCAAATAGAAGCCATTTATCCTCCAACCCATTCATCTATAATAATGGATAAGGATAAGATGAAGTTATATGCTAATGCTTTCTTTAATCTACAAGAAAATGAAACTCTTGTATCAATCGCAAAAAATATAAATGATGTGGTTAAACAAAATAACTTTACTAATCTGTATTTAGTAGCCTTAGGAGAACAAATATTATTTCTCAATAATAGGTTATTAAAAAATTATGAATTAATAATGGATTTAAAAAATAGTCTGGAAAAATTACAGAAAAGTAATAATAAGGAAGAAAATTTGGGAGAAACTTCAAGATTTAGAAGTAATCCAATCCAACCTCCTCCAGAAATAAAAAATTTTAAATTAAGTCAAGTATCAGAATTTGAGAAACTTCTTGATAATAAGTTTAAGACATTCAAATTAAATGTCATAACTAAAGAAGAAGTGTCAGAATTAGTTGATAATATACATCAGCAAGAATTAGTGAGTGAAACTCTTAATAAGATAAAGAGTAATACTAAATTTGCTGGTAAGCCGATCCAGAAAAAATATTATTACCCAAGACCGACACCTCAAGATGTTTTGTTTGAGGAATTACCTAATGAACAAACTTACTATAATGGTAAGACTATATATGAGTGGAATATAGATGGTCATTCAGATCAACAAATTTATAATACCATCCATAGAATGATGATGTATGCTACAATATGTAGACAACATAATAACACAGATAAAGGTATTGCTTTAATGATAATAGCAGGGTTTACAGGCCAGCTTAAAGGTTGGTGGGAAAATTATCTCAATGAAACCCAACGTCAAAACTGTCTTGAATACTACCAGAACAGAAAATAATATAGTTAAACAGGAAGCTGTTTATACGTTGACAATAAATATTTGTGAACATTTTACAGGAAGATTCACAACAAATGCAGAGAATATAAGATCTCTAATCTTGAATCTCAAGTGTCCTACTCTTACCTCATTTAGGTGGTATAAGGATGTATTCCTTAGTAGAGTAATGGAATTACCAGATGCAAATCAGGCACACTGGAAGTCTAAATTTATAGATGGTCTTCCACAATTATTTGCAGAAAGAGTAAAGAAAACTCTTAGGATAGGAATCTCACCTATTGATTATGATAATCTTACATATGGCATGATAATAGGAAAATGCATGCAAGAAGGTTTAGCTTTATGTAATGAAATTAAGTTAAATCAACAAATTAAAAAACAAAAGTTAACAGAGAAGTCTCAATTAGGACAGTTCTGTGAACAATTTGGGATTGAAATGGGTCAATCGAGTAAACCTAAGAAATATACTAGGTTTTCTAATATTCAGAAATATAATTCTCCAGTCTCTCAGAAGAAAATAGCTGCCAGGACAGGGAGAAAGAAAATCAGAAAAGAAATAAAGAAACAACAAGGAGATAAGAGAATTAGATCAAAATCTAACCCTCCTGTTTGTTATAAATGTGGCAGAATAGGTCATATTGCTCCTAACTGCAAAATAAAAAAGAAGATAAAAGCATTAAATATTGATGAAGGTTTGAAGAAAAATCTTATGAATATAATGATTAATTCTGAATCTGAACAAGAAGATCAAAAAGATCTTAATGACTCAGAGGAATCTAGCTCTGAGGATAATCTGAAAAATATCTCAGAAGAATCTGAAATAACAGAAAGCTCAGAGGATGAATATCACCCTTGTGATAATTGTATGAATACCTTACAAAAAGATGAAAGTAATGAATTCTATGAATTGTTATCTCAATTCAGAAATATGGAACTGAATGTTTTAACTAATGATAATATTGTGGAATTACTCAGAATAATAAAAGATTCTGAAATCCGTAACAAAATCTTGGAATCTTTAGGTAAATTAAAAGAACCTGAAGAAGAATTAACAATCCAAGAACAAGATAAATTCATTCCTTATACTTTATCAGAAGTAAGAAAGAGAATGGAAGAAAAACAAAACATAAAATCCTCAGTAATATCTGACACCTCTATACAGGATTTAAAAGAGGAAGTTAAGATATTGAAAACTGAAGTTACAAAATTAACTCAGGATAATATTGAAATTAATAAAAGATTAGATAAATTGGATAAGGGGAAAAATAAAGCTGAAGAACCTGAATCCAGTACTAATCAAGAATTAGAACCATTTTTAGGTAAGATGGAATATTTTACATCTCAGAAATGGTTAGTCAAAATTAATCTTTTAATACAAGATGAATACAAAAGAGAATTAGTTGCGTTAATAGACAGTGGCGCAGATTTAAATTGTATTCAGGAAGGATTAATTCCTACTCAATATTTTGAAAAAACCACCCATACTTTATCAAGTGCTAGTGGTAATAAAATGGATATTTTATATAAGTTATCTAAAGCTTATATTTGTGTTAATAAACAATGTATTCCTAATAGCTTTGTATTAGTCAGGAATATAACTAATCAAGTTATATTAGGAACCCCATTCTTGAATAAAATATTTCCAATAAAAGAAATTACTAATAATGGGATAATTGGTATAACTTTACTAATCTGTATTTAGTAGCCTTAGGAGAACAAATATTATTTCTCAATAATAGGTTATTAAAAAATTATGAATTAATAATGGATTTAAAAAATAGTCTGGAAAAATTACAGAAAAGTAATAATAAGGAAGAAAATTTGGGAGAAACTTCAAGATTTAGAAGTAATCCAATCCAACCTCCTCCAGAAATAAAAAATTTTAAATTAAGTCAAGTATCAGAATTTGAGAAACTTCTTGATAATAAGTTTAAGACATTCAAATTAAATGTCATAACTAAAGAAGAAGTGTCAGAATTAGTTGATAATATACATCAGCAAGAATTAGTGAGTGAAACTCTTAATAAGATAAAGAGTAATACTAAATTTGCTGGTAAGCCGATCCAGAAAAAATATTATTACCCAAGACCGACACCTCAAGATGTTTTGTTTGAGGAATTACCTAATGAACAAACTTACTATAATGGTAAGACTATATATGAGTGGAATATAGATGGCCATTCAGATCAACAAATTTATAATACCATCCATAGAATGATGATGTATGCTACAATATGTAGACAACATAATAACACAGATAAAGGTATTGCTTTAATGATAATAACTCGCAAGTGGTAATATGCAAGGTAAAAAAGATCGTTAATTTCAAAGATATAAATTATGTTATAAGCCCCTAACATTGTTATTTTTCTCTAATTAAGCTCTTATTATTTTAAAATATTCAAATTGATTCATAATTCTTACTACATAGTCAAATTAGTCCCCAAATTAAACAATCAAGTTAGTTTTATTAATTAAGAACTTTTGTATCGTTCCTTTATATTTAATAAAGTTATTCAGATTAGTATAAATATGAATAAAATAATAAGGACTTTTAAATTATTTAAATTAGTCGATAATAGTTTAAGGACATAGTCAAACTAGCCAGTAAGCATAGTCAAAATTTTCGTTATTTCAATATATTTATGTTGGTCCTTAATATTTCACAACTTATTCGAATTAGTCTCATTATATAATATAATATTATATGATATAGATTTTAAAGATATAGTAACTGACAAATGAGTAAATTATGTTATAAGTACCAGTATTTTTCTTAAATTTGTCCCTATAATTTTTAAAGATTTAAATAAGAATAATAGTACAAAAACTACTACAGAAAATGAAATGATATTTAGTAATTATTCTATATAATTATACTATTATAGTAGTAGTAGTGATAATGATGATGATGATGATTATACTTCATTAAAATTTAAGAGACTTTAGGAGATGCCATGTCATCTTTTTATATTAAATAGTCTTTAATACTAATAAATCTCTATGATCACTACAAGTTCCCATTATTTCTTTTTCTAATTGGTCTTTATTATTTTGAAATATCAAAATCAATTATGCTTTTTTTCTAGAAACATTTAATTTAATTCCTGCCATCAAATATCCAACCAAATATGACTTAAAAGAACTTTACTAATTTGGTGAATTAAAAGTATTCTTTAATTGTAAATATTTACTAAATAAAATGGTTAAGACATGTCATTATATTATTCAAGTGAATATTAACAATCATAACTAATTTTTGTACGTAATGGTATCATATTCATATGATATTTCAAAAAATATAAAAAAATAAAAAAAATAGAACTAATGTTTATAAATATTTAGAAATAATAAAAAACACACAAAAACCTAAAAATAATAAAAAATTACATCTATAAATATTTAAAAAATAAAAAACACACAGAGAACCTAAATAAACCCAGGCAAAGCATGGTCATGAAAGCACTAGTTAACTATTAAAACCAAAATATTCCAAAAGTAATAGATATATAAACTAATTAAATTTTAACTTGCATCAAATACACAACTAAAAACTCTTGGTTCATCATAATAATTACATTAACATTTCACTGGCATTTCAAAATATTCCAAAAGTAATAGATATATAAACTAATAAAAATTAATTTGCATCAAATACACAACTAAGAGCTCCTGGTTCGTCACACTAATTAAATTAACATTTCACTGGCACAAACTATCAACAAAACCTTTTCTTTAATGTTATTACTTAAAAACCAGTTGGTTAAATTTGTTAACCTAAATGGAAATTGCATCTTCAACCAACGAAATTTTCCTCTAATTTAAAAAAAACAAAGAAAGAAACAAATACGAGTAAACCATTAATGTAAGAAAATTAACTCACTAATACATATAAAAGAAATTAAACCAGTGTTTGAATTCTTGCATGATACTACTAGAAAAGCTAAGAATAGAGAAATCTAAAATGAAAAAAAAAAGAAAAGAAAAAGAAGCCTCCTACCTTCAGTGGTGATCATATGATAATTCTTGATCATCATTTTGGAGCAGCAGAAACCCTTGCCATCTCTTTCTCATTAGCTTCTATCTCATCCTTAAACCACTTATAAATATTGGTCCTATAGTATTCTATTGTTCTCACTACCAATACGAGTGAAACAAGAGCACCAAATATTTTCACACCAGCAAGTATTAGAAAAGATTGCCTGTAACACTGCTTGCCAATGCATGTTAATTCACAAACCGTCGATTTCTATATGCTATGATAAGCATCTTCCTTTTTTTTTTTCTTGATATAGTTGATTCTACCCTTTCATTCCTCACTGCCAAAGTACCAACTGGCTGAAGAGGGGCTTGATTCACTATGAATATCGAGAGTTGATGATTGAGTAAACGAAGTAGCGGTAAGGAGATTGTTAGTATATACTTTAGAGTTCTAGCAATCTTCATATTGGCAAAAGGGGCAAAAGTCTCCAAATAGTCAATACCATATTTTTGCTTGTAACCTTTAGCAACAATGCGTGCTTTGTAACTAATGGATTGGTTTTGTGTGTGTATTTGCATTGTATTTCTATATCTATGTAGAGGTATTTTTGAGCTTATTTGATAGCTTTAGTGTAGTGTTTATACTATATTTGTGCATATAAGAATGTAAGTGTATATAGTGAGTTTCAAGATTAAATGCTACACTAAAAGCTTAATCTTATGCCATAGATGAGTTATAAGATGAAACTAGAGCTTGGACAATGATGGGTGATGAAAATAGAAGGTGTACGGGTTATAAGGAGAAGGTCGGAAGCAAAAAAGATGGAGTTTTGAAGCGATTTGAAGAACCGATCGACCCTTTTGAAGTATCAACTAACCGGTAAGGACGACCAGTTATTCTAGAGAGCAGACAAAAATACTAGTCAACCCTTGCAGCTGCAGGTTGATCGGTAGGGTCAGCTGGTAACACTACCGTCAACTATAAATAGGGCCTAATGTAGAGAGAACTTGTCATCTTATCATCCATTTATACACTTCACACCTACTTCTCACACACTAAACCCTAACTCTCACCCACCTCACACACACACTTCTAGACACAAAAATATTTTGGAATCAAGCCTCTAAGAAGATCAAACAGAAGGATCGGGCATAGCTCTTGGATTGTAAAGCATGGATTTGGATAGAAGGGTGTCTCTCTTTTATCCCAAATCTAATTATGTATAATTAGAGTGATGTAGGGTGATTATTCTTGTATTTGTGGACTAATTACTACTTTTTATTAATGAAAACTTGCTGGATTTGTATATATATATATAGATATATATATATACATACATATATGTATATGTACATATACATGTATATGTGTACAAAGATGTATGTGTACACATACATGTACATGTGTATGTGTATATATACATACACATATATACATATACATGTCTAGGTATATATACACACACGCACATATGTACATGTACATGTGTATGTGTACATATACATACACATATATACATATACATGTCAATGTATATATACACACACGCACATATATATATATATATATATATATATATATATATATGTTGGCTAAGTGCTTGTTATTAGTTGATTAAAATTTATATGCATTATTTGACTAAAAGTATCTTGGGAAAATAAGTGTTTAAATGTAAAAAGATGCTTTGAAAGATGGAAGAAGATGTGCAAAACACGCTATTTGAAGAACAAGAAGATGAGAAGGCATAAGGAGGAGAAGAGATGTCATAAGGGGTACCGGCCGTTCTTTTCTTTCTTGCTCTTTTGTGAAATGCCTTAATATTGTATATATTTGGCTCAAACTCTCTTCTTCATTGATCAAACAATTTTTTAACTCTTGCACATTTGATTTCACATAGGCACAAATGAATTTAAATGCACACATAGAGTAAAAATGTGTTTTTGGGGTGTTTCAAGTCATAACATGTATTTACAAAATGTCTCAAAATGATTTGGAGTTGTGAAAACTGCACTTGAAATATTTTTTGCAAAAACTTGGCTTTACTTCACTATCTGGAGTGGCCAGACCAAATCTCTTTAAATACTCACTCACTACACATTTAATTCATCAAGTGAAGTGTGCAAATTTGTTGTTATCATTCAATCAAGCTTTTGAGCAATTCTTGCAATATATTTGAGCTTTCAAGAGCTTATTCATTTGCTATATCTTCTTCTTGAAGAAAAATTTCAGATTATATCTTTTCTTATTCCTTGAATATTTACACACTTTGAGAGCTAAAATCTTGTGAGATCAAATCCTTTAAAGCTTGTAAAATGTGGGGAAATACTAAAGAGTGGTTCTCTTGGGTTCTTTGAAGTTGTGCTTCAAAGAGGTGTATAAACTTGGTTTGTGCTTCACCAAGATTTAAAGAATCATTATAGTGAAGATTGTTGAAGTCGTAAGGGAAGTATCCTTGGGCGATGGATGTAGGCTTGGCCGAACTACCTTAAATCGTTTGTCTCTCATCTCCTTATATTCTTATTATCATACTTGTTTAAATTGATTATATTGTGTTTGATATATTGTTTGAAAGAAAGTGTTGATTTTCTGTAAATTTTTTAAAACGAAATTTAGTAATTATATCTTAATTCACCCCCCTTCTTAAGATATTTGCACCCATAATTGGTATCAGAGCTAGGGTTCTACCTATAGTTTAACAACTACTAGAATCTTAGCAAATATAGAGGGACTTTCTATTAAACAAGCACCCCCCTTTGATGGAACAAATTATGCATTTTGGAATATGAGAATGAAAGTATTTATTCAATCACATGATTACAAAGCTTGGAAAATCATAGAAAATGGGCCTACTTTACCTACAAAATTAGAAGGTGATAGAAGAATACCAAAACCCTAAAATGAATGGAATGATGAAGATATTAAATTATTTGAGTTAAATCAAAAGGCATTACATTATTTATTCAATGCTATGAATGCAACCGAATTTGCTAGAGTAATGGGGTGTACTTCGGCTAAGGAACTTTAGGACCAATTAGAAGTAACTTATGAAGGAACTAGCCAAGTAAAAGAATCTAGAATTGCTATGCTTGTACATAGATACAAATTATTTAAGATGCTTCCAAATGAAAATGTCGAGCAAATGTTTTCTAGATTTGTTGAGATTACTAACGGTTTGAAATCACATGGAAAAGATTATTCTAATGTAGAGAAAGTAAGTAAAGTGCTAAGGAGCTTGCCATCATCATGGCAACCAAAGGTCACGGCCATAAATGAAGGCAAGGATTTGAATACATTGGAGCTCAATGAGCTCATTGGATCACTCATGACTTATGAGCTTGAGATAAAGGACCACGAAGAAGAAGAGAAGAAAGCAAAGAAGTCCATTGCACTTGTTGCATCAAAATATCCATCAAGTGACGATGAGGACCCGGAAAATGAAGAAATTGCACTTCTTGTCCGAAATTTCAAAAGATTTATGAAATTTAGAAAGATGAGGAAAGAGGCATCTTCAAGCAATAAAAATTAGAAGAAGAAAGGAAAAGAAGGCAAAGATTTCAGGAGAACAAAAGATGCAAAAAGGAGATGAATTGAAGTATTTCAATTGCAACAAGCTGGGACACATAAAAGCAAATTGTCTAAAGCTTTCAAAGAAGAAAGAAGGCAAAGCGCTCAAAGCCACATGGGACTTCTCCGAAAGTGACAAAGTTGAGGAAGAGCAACATGAGGTAGCCAACTTTTGCCTTATGACCAATGAGGATGAGGTACCATCTTCACCTTCTCCATCTATCTATTATTCATCTAGTGAAGAAGAGGAAGAGGAATATAGCTTTGATGAACTAAAAGATGCATTTTCCAAAT